>CM021103.1:235891561-236135381 GCA_007115665.2 Sequoiadendron giganteum | reverse complement strand
TTTTTTTTTCAACATTTTTAATTTTTTCTTCCTACCCATTTTTTAATTTTCCCTCACCCACAAAACCCACATTTTACATTTTTAGTAAAATATTTCAAAATAAGTTAAAATTATAAAAATAATGCATGAGGGGTTTTGTCGCCTACCTGGTGGGGCCCACCTTGTTGCCTATAGGACCATCAAACCTCATATATCCGGTGGATGATCTCGGTGTCATTATCTCCCGACATCTTCACTCCTCATCTGCTTTCTCTCTCTCCTCTTCTCTCAACTGCTACAGTGCAAATGAGGTGAGGTAATTTTCAAAATTACCTTATATTCACTTTCCCTCTTTTTTAAGAGGTATTTTTACCTTTTATGTACCCTTTTATTCCTCTGATTAATCCCTTCACTTCCCGGGGCTGCCATTTGCACCCCGTTTGTCTGATTGACTTCGTTCAAAAGGAAAACTTGCCTAATTTTTCACCCTCTTTCCAACCATACAATTCGTTTCTTCTTATCGAGATGTCGCATGGGACTCCTTTTTTCCCCCGTCATCCTCTTAAGGGGGCATACCCTTCACATTTACCAATTTTCCCTACCATAGTCAATTCCGTCCAGGATTGGGGCATCTTCATCCATTTCCCACTATTTGGACAGCTTAGGTCCTCCTCCCCACGCTGAGGCATCATCTTCCGGTTAATTCCTCTATAGAGTCATCTACACTTTCTTTTCTTCGAAGCACGGTTATTCTAACGGTACTTCGAAGAGGGGAAAAATGTAGGCATCCAAATTTGATCGCTTCCATATGATCAAAATCGTCTACTCTATCCATCTATGTCATTAATAGTGATTAAATAATTTATTTAATCATTATTTCATTTTCTGCCTAAGGTTCTTAAAATATGTAATTAAATAAATTATATACTTTACCTTATCTCTTTTCTTCTTTAAATTAAATAAATATGACAAATTATTTAATTTAGGCTTTTAACCCATTGGATTAAAATCAATTTTTAATTCCCCTTTTTTCTCTCTCCTTGTCACATTCTTCATAACCCTCTTTTAATCCAAATTAAATTAATTAATCTATGATTAGGATGTGCAACACTTAATTTTGATTAAGTGTCACATCCTCCATAATCTCCCACTTGCCTCTAATATCTCATTAATTATCTTAATCTTGTGTTTGCACAACCTTGATCAGAATCATTAGCCACATTTACCTTACCTTTTCTAGTCAACCTTCCCACTTACCATTTTTAGCCTGGACTCTCTTTCCTATGTGAATTTTTAATTCACATTTATTTTTCCAAGGCTCCTCTCTTCCCCATGTGAATTTTTAATTCACTTTTGTCTTTCCAACGTCTTCCCCATCCCTATGCAAGATTCTAGAAGACTTGACTTGTCACTTTACATGTGTCGAGGACTTCTAGAACCTTGGACTTGTCACATCACCCACATGTGACAAATCTCCAGCTTTTTGGAGACCTTCTTTTACCCATTAAACTCTCCAATGAATGTAAATTTTTAATTTGTATTTATTCTTCCAACCACTTCCCCTTTTCCCATGGAGATTTTTGAGGAATTCTAAAATTCCTCAAATGTCTCTTTCATCTTCATTTGGGGACAAGAAGTTCCTTTTTGATGAAATCTTCTCATCCCCCAAGGTACCTCAAAGGTACTTGTCCTTAATCCACCTCATGTACTTCTCTTCCACCTCACTTCCACATCACTCCACCTTAAGACATCTAACATTCCACGTGTCAAGATGTGAGGGCTTGTGAGTTTTCAACTCACCATAGCCCTTCATTTTGATCTTGTTGGATCAATCTCAACCATTGAATTCTCTAGAGAATTCTAATTAGCATATAAATACCCCCTCATTTTTCTCATTTTAGAGATCAAGTCTTTTGCAACAAAACTCTTATAAATTTACCATTTGAGCTCTCATCCATCATTATACTTAGCATTCTCATCCATCTTGCATCTATTTAACTCCATTGCCATCCAAGGAGCACACAAGACATCCAAAGATCAAGGGCCAACCAAGGAAGCAACAACATGAAAGTATAACAAACATTCAAGTTGTTTTATCTTACTTTCATGTTATCCATTTTCTTAGGCTAATCATTGAGGTGCCCTTTTATCTTGTTATTTCCTCTTGTTGCATTATTAGTTTTTATCTAGCATCTCACATTAGGAGTGACATTTTATTAGAATCACAATTGGAAATCCTAAGGATCAAGGTCTTGGTTATTTGACAATTAAGGGATCTGAAAATATCAGTGATACTTCTATAATACTGGGGGAAATTTTATCTAGTGCAAACATCAACATGGGGAGCATGAAGAATCCTTATGATGAAACCAATACTAAAACCAGCCACATCATGAATCTTCATCCACCCATCACCCCATCTACAAATTGGGACCAACATCAAAAGAAAGATTTGAATCAAAGCATGAAGAATGTTATCAAAGAAAAATAAGCTGAGAAGCATAATAGACAAATCAATTACACATGGATACCAAATAATACAAAAACTGATTATCCCTATCAAACTCCATTAGTCAAAGAAACTATGGGGAAAAATTAAAAAAGGGGAAAGTATCCATCAAAGATGTTCAGAAAGGAAAAAGTAGGCTTCTCAAGAAATGTACAAATTATATCAAGTAGTTGGTCCTAATTCTATGCACATTTATGTATCCACACATCATCAAGCTCATCTTCCCAAGTTTGAAGAGTCAAAGGTTCCAAATTGTCAACCAATCCATCTTTTATTCCTAAACGCACAACACCATCCACTCCTCCATGCATGATATCCAATTCTCACATTGACCATGTATTGGCAGCAACCCTTCATCATAAGGATTCAAAAGACATTCTATCACGATGTGTGCACAAAGACAAAGTTAACTCCGGTATCAACAAAGCAGATCAGGAATCTCAAAAGTTACATTCAAGTGCACGTATCTTGGCAAAACAACTTCTTCAAGTAGGATACCGATGGCACATTATGACAGAAGAATCTACATCAACACCACCAGGTGGTTCGACATGAACTTAAAATCTTTTAGAAAAGAAAAATCATAAAATCATGAAAATAGTAAAAATAAAAATCATCCTCCAACGAAAACCACTATGGTGGCGCTTTGGGCAGGTACCATGATGAAAACCTGACAAAAAGAAATCATGTGTAAAATTGAGCATCTGTGTGCACCAGTTCAAGTGGAAGCATCTCATCCCATCCATAATAAATCCAAAATTTCATCCATCTCATCCATAATAAATACATTCATCCATGAACCATTTATCCAACCCATTGCCATCTATCTACCTTATCTTGATCTTGATAAAATTTTGGTACACACTTTACACTTACTTATGGTAAACATCTTGACATGGGTCATTTTCATTGATCCTATCCTACCCAATATTATCTAAGCCATGAAGCATTATCCAAATTAGCATCCTTTATCTAAACTTGTTATATTATCGCAAGATCATCCATATCCATCCATCCATACACCTATCCAAGCATCCACCCATGGAATTCCATATATTGATAGACACTAGGGAAAGATATTTACATCTCGCTTCAAGAATAAACCTTGATCTATATCCTCCAACTTATGTGGTGATCCAAACATTGGAAAACATAAAATCAAATTGGTCAAACATTTGTGAGCCAAAATTCTAAATCACTAGCCCATGGAATATTTTGACAAGAAGATATTCCTTATCAAACTTTATCTTTCATCAAATATCAATCCAAATGATCAAAATCAGTCGCATCTAATTTACACATCAGCGTCACATCAAATCATTCAAACAAATTTCGTTCCAAACTGAGCTTCCAAATCTTGATCAATCAAATCCAATCAATCCATCACCATCTCGGGATATCCTTCCCAATCCTCGTGTTGCTTAACAGTATCCTTGCATTGTTGTGTATCCTCAACAATGTTATCATCATCAATCCATCAATCTGATTAATCAACCTAGCTTGGTTTTCAACAAAATCCAAAAAAAGAGCACTGATATCATCACATATCCATATCCAAATCATCAAAATCATGCGAAAATCCAAAAACATCCAAATCATATCAAAATCCCAAAACATATTAAAAGAAGAAAAAACATCAAAAACATGGTATCCGAACTACGTTGTCTCTGAGCTTAAACATAGGCAAGGCCATTATTGATGGGCCTCCGAGACACAAAATCCAAAAACATTCATAAATCTCAGAAAAAACCAAAAACATGGAAACATTTGAAAAGCAAAACATTTGTAAAACATCTCAAAAGATACCAAAAACAGTCTCAAAACATTGCAAAATACCAAAAACATTCAAAAAACCCAAAAATGTGCATCCGTCCCATTTTAACATTCACTCGCAATAAAAATCCGCTCATAATAAATTGATCGTCACCTTCACCCTTTGGCAAAACAATCGGAAGCAAGCTTAGCAGTCGAAAGTGTGTTCTCAAAGGTCAAGGTCTTAAAGTCTAGGTCAGTAGGTAAATAAGTTGATCAACTCTGGGTGTCAATAGCCTATCATCCAGTCAATCTCATCATCATCTGATAAAATCATGTCCTAGGATGAATCCTTCCTACAATGGACATCAACATCAGGCATCACCGTAGTTTAGTCTCAAGGCTAGCGATATGAAGAACATTATCTTGTTTGTTAACTTGATCTTTTATTTTGATTTATCTTATTGCGCTCATTCCAATGACCTCTTGATGATGTCTAATCAAAATGATTTAGAGAGAAAGGAATGGGGCATTGATCATTATCTTTTGTCTTCTATGCTTGTTGGATATTCTTGTAATATAACCTCGGTGAATACTTGCTTTGTTATGTGTGTATGGAAGGTGTTTTGAATAGCTTGTTGACTAATAAATTGGAAGGTTATGCCTTTCCACCTTTTGGTCTGAGATGTTTGAAAAATATGAAGTACATCCTAGTGAGGTTTTCATATGCCAGGTGTGAACAAGAATACTCCTATCTGTTTGTCGAGTCAAATTCCATCACACTAGGTACAACGCCATCCTAGTTCCTTATACCTTGATGCATCATACCTATGTGTATTATCAAACATAAGGTAAATGGCCATTTTAAAATCCCAATTCCTGATAGGCAAAGCATCATCATCTTCTCTAATAAAGTCTCGTAGATCATGGACTTGTTGGATCCTCTTGTCATCATTCTTTTCTACTTATTCTTCTATCTTTACTAACATTTCTATCCAAAATTTGTGTGATATCTCAAAATATACATGAGGCTACCCATGGCCGATGATTGTCTATACATTATCAAATTTGTCCACATCAAACATTCGAGCTTTCTAGTCCTCTTTGAGTTGAACTGATCCTGAATTGTTGTTGTGAGATCGACCTTCAAATCGAACCTTTCGTCTGATCTCTCAAGGGGGTAGTGTACTTCTTTCCACTAGGGCATCTGAAAAAAAATATTTATTTTTTTGATTTTTGATCTCTACAAGATTATTTTTTGAACCAATGCAACAAGTACATTGCTTCAAAGCGGAGCAAAATATAGACACTCAAAATATCTTGATTGATATCATGCACCTGATCCTGATTTACTAACATTATTTCTTCCTAAATCACTTCTTTACTAACCAATTAATTAAATAATCCTTATTTAATTAATTCACCATAATTCTTCTTTTAATTAAATAAATCACTTTATTTGATTAAATCATCATCTTCTTTTAATTAAATAAATCATTTTATTTAATTAATCCTAAGGTCATCTCTTTTAATTAAATAAATCCCCCTTATTTGATTAAATCTAACATCATCCCTTTTAATTAAATAAACAAACTTTATTTAATTAAATATAATATCCAAATATCCTCTCATTTGATTAAAATAAATCTAAAAACTAAGTCCAAATGTCAAATCAACTAATCTCCATCTAAGTTAATTAAATCCTAATTAACTCTAACTCTAATCCATCAAATCCTCTAGATTTTGCAACTTGCACAAGTAAATCAATTTAATTGATTTATAGATTCTTCCATTTTCATTCAAAAAGGGCATCTTATTGGAATATTCTTCCAATTTGAAATCTCCCTCCCAAAAGGACTTGTCTTCCAAACATGGAATTAACTCCTTTTACAAGTCCTTTTTTTTTGAGCCAAGTGGCATTAACTCCTCTTCCACATCTTCTTCCACAAGCAAACTTTCAAATTTCAAATATCCACCTAATTGCATTTATTTGCACATTCACAAAAATGTGCTCATTCCTCCTCCACTAACATGTTGACAAGTGGCACCTTGCCATTGGCTCATGTTTAGTCCCACATTCATCCCTTTTGCCTCTTTCTCTGTCATTCTCTTCTATAAATAGAAGGCTCTCATTTGGATTTTGGATCCACAATTTTATCCATAATCTTAGGCATTTGATTTAGAACTTCATGCAACATCATTATCTTCAATTTTTGAGCAATCTCCATCCATCTTTGTCCATTTTCATCCATTTTTCATAATGGCTTAGCTAGGTTATGGTCAAATTTCATCAAGGAGCATCAAATCTTCACCATTGATCATCAAGCTTGCAAGGAATTGGGAAAATGACATTTTCGACATCAAAATGGCACCAATTCCCCCATGGGATTGAGAGTTTGAGAATTTAAATATGATTTAATATCTTTTTTCATTGTGTTCTTCATTTTATTTCTTGTTTTCATGTTTCAAATGAATTTCATGGGGAATGATGTTTCTAACTTGCATATTGGACTCATTGTGTGTTTGTTCTTTGTGTTTGTGCAGGTCTAGGATCACCATTCACATGCTCAAAGGATAGTAATGTCACCCGACATGTCATTACATTGACTTTGGTAAGTAGTCAAACAAGGAGATCTTGTCTCATTACAAAGATGAGTGAACAATTGAGAATTAATAGAAAAACTTTATCAAGATCCGTTCAAAGGCGACAAAGAATTGAGGGAACCGATTGCAATGAATTATGGGCATTCTCAGGGAGACTCCCATGAAAAGATAAACTAGTTGTTGAAGCATTGAGAACACTAATTGAAGACTATTGGAAGAATAACACAAGACCATCTCTGAATCAAAGGGATGTGGTAAGAAGGAGAATCGGTAGTCGGAACCATGAGCCACATCCAAAGCATTTTTTGGATATGACTCAAACCTATTTTTTTGGTAACCTACTAAAAATTGATTGGTGTCCTCTTGTAGAAAATGCTGATTTATGAGCCATCCAAGAGAATCTCAGCCAAAAAGCAACACAACATCCTTATTTTCATGATCTTGACAAATCTCAATTATAATTTTAAGCCATTATAAAAGTGTGTGTGAATCTTAGCGAGGGAATTTCAAGTTATTCATTTGAAGTTAACCTCATCATGAGCACTTATCATGTAGACATTAAAAAATAATCTCAAATTTCAAGTTATTCTATTCATGAGAGATTGTTGTGTGCAATAGGTATCTTGGAACTCCCAATGGATATGTATGGACAGGAGTGACTAAGTTGAGAGACTGGAATGCCTATCCTCAATGGAAGCATCAAGATTTAAGCCTTGTTGTTTCTGAATTTGAACCAAATTATGTGGATTTGTTATTTGTAAGTGTCTTCCATCTATTTTCATTTCATTTCCATTTTGGATGCTCTTTCTTTTTCTTCTTTTACTTTGCCTATTTGTAATTAAACTAATAAAAATTGATTGGTGTCTCCTTGCAGAAAATGTTGATTTATGAGCCATCCAAGAGAATCTCGGCCAAAAAAAATACAACATCCTTATTTTGATGATCTTGACAAATCTCAATTTTGATTTTAAGCCATTATAAAAGAGTGTGTGAAGCATAGCGAGGGAATGTCAAGTTATTCATTTGAAGTTAACCTCATCATGATCACCTATGATGTAGAAATTATAAGAGAATCTCAAATGTATGAGTGGCATTGTAAAAGATATGCGAGAATGGAGTACCTAATGCATCCTTGAATCGTATTTTTGGTTATTATGAGAGAATCTTATAATCTGAGTTTGTGTGCATTAAAATGGGGCACATTGATTCAATATTTGATTTAAGTGGGGTGTTGGAATTCATATAGTTTTATTTTTTCTCATGATTTTGTATTACCACTTGATAGTTTTGAGAAAGCATTGTTCCTACAAGTACAAGCACTTGGATTTCAGAATGGTGTATGAAGAATATTAGATAATTGTAGAAAAAAAACAAAAATTAGGACTACCAAATAAATCTCGTTTTATTGTAAACATCATATTATTAATATAGTGAGTGTAATATTGATGGTTACCAATCATTATTTTTCTTCTTTATTCTCTCCCTATTATAACTAGCACCAATTGACTAACTTATTATAAAAACTTCATTTCTTAAAATAAATCAACCTAATGATTCTATATCAATATCAATATAGCATACCATCTATTCAAATAAACATTTGTAATGATATTTACTCAATTTTTTAAATTTATTGCTTCCCTCAAATATTTGTAATTCATGCAATATAATCCCTTAACAATCTAAATTACAAAAGGACAACAATCATTGACGGCTTGTTACCCAAATACCATGTTAGTTATGGGTATTTCATCTGAGGCATCAGGATCATGTAGGGCACTTCTACAATAACCTCTCTTGGTTTTTTAATCTCAAAGTCATTTTTCCATGGTGTCCAATTTTGACTTGATGGAAAGTGTCAATTACAAGCAGTGTAAAGTTGCAAAGTGGTGCAATTTTCACTTTACAACTCATGTGACCAAATGGACTATTCCAATGTGTCAGAATGGGTACATTTACACTAGGCATGGTCCTCTTTCACACCCAAACACACTGAATCGCTCTGAACTACATTCAATAGGCTCGATCCCTTAAGGATCCAAAGTGCAAAAGGGCAGCAATCTTTGACGGGCTACTAATAAAAAATCATGAGGCTTATGAACTCTTTTTCTGAGTCTATGAGATTGCGTTGGGCCCCTCTACAATAACCTCTCTTGGTTTTTGTTATATTGGAGTTGTTTTCTTATGGTGTGCAATTTTTACTTGATGGAAAAAGTGTCAAATGCAAGCAGTGTAAAGTTGCAAAGTGGTGCAACTTTCATTCTGCAACTCATGTGACCAAAAATATTGTTCCAACACGTCCGGATGGGTATGTTTATGTTAAGAATGGTCCTTTTTTGCACCCAAACATGTCGAATCACTCTGAGCTACGTTCAACTGACTCGATCCCTTAAGGGTCCAAATTGCAAAAGGGCAACAATATTTGACGAGCTACTACTCAAAAACCGTGATGCTTATGAACTCTTCGTCTGAGCCTAAACGATCGCGTTGGGCCCCTCTACAATAACCTTTAATATTTTTTGTTATCTTGAATTTTTTTTCTCATGGTGTTTAGTTTTCACTTGACGGAAAAAGTGTCAAATGCAAGCAATGTAAAATTGCAAAGTGGTGCAACTTTCGTCCTACAACTCATGTGACCAAACGGACTGTTCCAACACATTTAGATGGGTATATTTATGCTAGGCATGGTCCTCTTTCATACCCAAACACGCTGAATCACTTTGAGCTACGTTCAATTGGCTCGATCCCTTAAGGGTCCAAAGTGCAAAAGAGCAGTAATCTTTGAAAGGCCAATACTCAAAAAATGTGATGCTTACAAACTCTCCATATGAGCCTATGGGATAATATTGGGCCCCTCTACAATAACCTCTCTTGGTTTTTGTTGTCTTGGAGTCATTTTTCTTTGGTGTCCAATTTTCACTTGATGGAAAAAGTGTCAAATGTAAGTAGTGTAAAGTTGCAAAGTGGCACAACTTTCATTGTGCAACTTGTGTGACCAAAAACACTATTCCAAAATGTTTGTATGGGTACATTTATGCTAGGCATGTTCCTATTTCACACCCAAACACATCAAATCACTCTGAGCTACGTTCAATCGGCTCGATCCCTTAAGGGTCCAAAGTGCAAAAGGACAACAATCTTTGACAGGCTACTACTCAGAAATAATGATGCTTACGAACTCTCGGTCTAAACATACAAGATCACATTAGGCCCCTCTAAAATAACCTCTCTCTATTTTTGTTATCTCAGAGTCATTTTCCTGTGGTCTCCATTTTTCACTTGATGAAAAAAAGTGTCAAATGCAAGCAGTGTAAAGTTGCAAAGTGGTGCAAATTTTGTTCATGCAACTTATGTGATCAAACAGACTATTCCAACACATATGGATGGGTATGTTTATGCTAGGAATGGTCCTCTTTTGCACCCAAACATGTTGAATCACTCTGAGCTATGTTCAACCAGCTCGATCCCTTAAGGGTCCAAAGTGCAAAAGGGAAGTAATCTTTGACGAGCTACTACCTGGAAACCGTGATGCTTACGAAATCTCTGTCTAATCCTACGAGATTGCATTGGACCCCTCTACTATAACCTCTCTCCATTTTTTTTAATCTCATATTCATTTTCCCGTGGTGTCCAGTTTTCACTTGATGGAAAAAGTGTCAAATGCAAGCAATGTAAAATTGCAAAGTGGTGCAACTTTTTCTATGCAACTCGTGTGACCAAATAGACTATTCCAACACATCCAAATGGGTATGTTTACACTAAGAATTTGTCCTCTTTTGCACTGAAACATATCGAATCACTCTGAGCTATGTTCAACTAGCTCGATCCCTTAAGGGTCCAAAGTGTAAAATGGCTTCAATCTTTGATGGGATATTACTCAAAAACCGTGATGCTTACGAACTCTCCATCTGAGTCTACGGGATTGATTGGGCTCCTCTACAATAATCTCTCTCAGTTTTTATTATCTCGAAGTCGTTTTCCCATGGTGTCCAATTTTCACTTGATGGGAAAAAGTGTCAAATGGAAGTAGTGTAAAGTTGCAAAGTGGTGCAAATTTCATTCTGCAACTCGTGTGACCAAACAAACTGTTCCAACGCGTCCCAATAGGTATATTTATTTTAGGCATTGTCTTTTTTCACACCCAAACAGACCGAATCACTCCAAGCTACGTTTAACCGACTTGATCCCTTATAATGGCATGCAAAACAATCGAAAAGAGAAACATTCACACGACAGTTGAGAAGTCTGAGTTTTCAACACCAAAAGCATATGATCATCCTTGAGTTTAACAAGTGCAAGAAATTTATTAATTATCATCCTTTCCCTTACAACAATATACAACCAATTGTAAATGTGTACAATGGTGGAACTTGGAAACATTTTATTTTTCCTCTATTAACAACTTAGGTTGTGAAGCATTTTGTCATTTTCATTTGAAATGATTTGTTATGCTTAAAAATTGGAGTCTAAGAGAAATAAGTGATGCTCTCATGTACATTTATTATTTGGTGTGATAAATAAAGTTTTCACCCAAGTCCATTTCTTATTTGTATTATAAATTATAAAGCTTTCTCGCAAGTCCATTTCCCATATAGGAAATAATATTTCAAAAAGTTGGCATATACATATTTCAATGTGTTTATATGGCGATGGATCAAGAACATAACAATTCATTCTGTATTCTGAGGATTATGCTATGAAAATGTTTAAAAATTATTCAAGATAAATGTTTGTATGATAATGTGACAAGAAGTTAACTGCTCATCATCTACTATGAATATTATGTTTTGCAAGTGTTGTGAAGATTATGTATCCTTTTCTTAATTGAGTTGTTCCAATCAAAATATTAAATATTCTGGAATCTTTTATGAAACATCTCATGGAATGTCAATTGAAAACGTGTTATTTTCTTTTAGATAAATCATTTGATGGAACTCTTTGAATTAAACTAAATTGATATATGTAAGAACAAGGGAGCATTAGGAAATATATTGCTCAAGGATCTTAAATAAGCCTTCTTACCAAATTTGAAAAAGCATAATAAGCCCATGGTTACAAATTTTGTAGTCATCAAAGTGGGTACTAATTCTATATTATATATATCATAATTATTTTTTATCTTTAAGATCTTCTAAGTTTGGAAATGGTTTCACCAAGTTGTGAAGGGTGAATTGTTCTTTATTCAGTTATGCCTATGTGGGTTCATTTTTCTTTAAATCTCCCATTGCAATTTTGGGTGGATTATTGCTTTCAAAGCATTGGGAATGCTTTGCCAATTTTCTAGTTGGTAGTTGTCATTCTAGAATGCTCATCTCTTGATATATATATATATATATTACTCATTCTTAATCAATTATCAAGTTAATAATCAGTGCATTTATCTACAGTTAATCTTTTCTTTTCAATTTGTGCAATTTTGTAATTTGTAACTCTACTAGTATTCCTAGAAATATTGGATTTGTTTAGAATCAAATAATAAAGTTGTTTAGCATCAATCAATAAATATTCAAGAAAAACCATGAAGGACAACAATGATCAATGCTAGGGATAACAAATTAAAAAGTATACACATGAATAAGTCAAGCATACATGTGAATAAGGGAAGCACAAGTACTCAAATACACATAAGCCTTAAAGTATACACATGAATACATAGTATACACAAATTAATACAAAGTATATGCATGAATACACGGTATAGCATGAAAACACGTAAGTCGCAAAGTATAAATTGGAATACACGTAAGTCACAAAGTATACATGTAATTTGTAAAGTATACACTTGAATACATGTAACTCATATCTATTGAACTATGGATTTATAATGTAAATATGAACACCATCGATAAAAAAGATTTGTATTAACCAAATACCCATGTAGGCATACATCAATATATGTCAATATAAATATAAAATATATACAAAATAGTCATATAGGCTTACGAGATTGCCATATAGGCATACAATGTCAAATATATCCAACACAAAATATGTACAAAAATTCCATATAGGCATACAACAAAGGGCTTTGGAATCAAAAGTCATTGCTCTCCATGCCCTGGAAACAAATTCTTTTCCTTTGCTTGTCGGCCGAATGGCGATAAATCTGTCACTCATTTGTTTTGAGGTCAAGGAGTACTCCTGTTGTTCCTCCTAGATTTTAGTTCCTGGTCAAGTTGTATTTGTTACAATAACAAGTAAGACATTAATATATAGAAATTACATTATAAAAAATGATATATTTAACAAAATAATCACTTACTGCCACTAGATGATCACTCTCCTTGAAGGAAAGGTTCGCCTGCCCATGCTTAGGCATGTTGAAGCTTTGTAGAAACCAACCAAAGAGAAATTAAACTACGAATTAATAATGGTTTAATTTTTCACTAACTGACAACTATAACAACAAATGTAAATTGAAATTTAGTAATCTGACTCATACCTCCGTGAGGGGCATCGAGGAGTCTATAGCAGAAAAAACACCAAGCTCCATTTCCCTATGAACATTCGAATGTGTATCCGCTTCCAACATCTAAAAATAAAATAACAAATTATTAAATCACAAAAACTACAATAGTGATGCATGTCATGGCTTATAATATATGAGATAACGCACAAAATTTTGAGTACTTATTAAACTAAATATTTTTGACTATCATGTTTACTATTTTCCCTATCCATAGCTTGTTTGAAAGCACCTATTTTTAGGCTTTTATCCATAGCAGCAAGGCGGTGAACCGTTTGATAAAATGCTTTGGTAGACATGTACGATAACTACGGTAGCTCATAGAGAAGGCAGTGAACTGTTTGAAAAAATGCCTCAAAGAAATGGGGTCTCATGGTGATGAAATTCTATAACAAATGTGTCATGGAATTCCATCACCATGCGACCACATTGGTTCAAGGCATTTTTTCAAACTACTCACTACCTTGACTATGATATTTCTCACTATTATGCTTTGATAGATTTTTTCCAAGCATCCATAGTTTGTTGGAAAACACCTATTTTAGGCTTTTAGCCATAGTAGCAAGAAAGTGAGTAGTTTGATAAAATGCTTTGGTAGACATGTATGCAAAATGTGGTAGCATAGAAAAGGTGGTGAGCTGTTTGAAAAAATGCTTCAAAAAAATGTGGTCTCATGGTGATGGAATGCCATTCCATCACCATGAGATCACATTTCTTCGAGACATTTTTCAAACTACTCACTACCTTTTCTATGTTATTGCTTACTATTATTCTTTGATATATTTTTTCCAAGGATCCATAGTTTGTTGGAAAATACCTTTCTAAGGATTTTAGCCATAGTAGCAAGGAAATGAATTGTTTGATAAAATTCTTTGGTAGACATGTATGGAAAATGTGGTAGCATGGAAAAGGCGATGAGCTGTTTGAAAATTTGCCTCTAAGAAATGTGGTCTTGTGGTGATGGAATGGTATTCCATCACCATGAGACCACATTTACTCGAGGAATTTTTTCAAACTACTCACTACCTTGTCTATGCTTACTATTATTCTTTGATAGATTTTTTTCCAAGAATCCATAGTTTGTTGGAAAACAACTTTTTTAGGATTTTAGCCATAGCATCAAGGAAGTGAACTGTTTGATAAAATTCTTTGGTAGACATGTATGTAAAATGTGGTAGCATAGAAAAGGTGATGAGTTGTTTGAAAAAAATCCTAAAATAAATTGGGTCTCATGGTGATGGACATCACCATGAGACCACATTTCTTTGAGGCATTTTTTCAAACAACTCATTGCCTTCTCTATGTTATTGCTTACTATTATTCTTTCATATATTTCTTCCAAGAATCCATAGCATAGATAAGGCAGTGAACTGTTTGAAAATATGCCTCAATAAAAAGTGGTCTCATGGAATGCCATGACAAGAAAATGCATTTAGCAACTGCTCCTAGTTATTACTTATGCTATGTGAAGTAATTTCATCACTGCTTATGTTGACTTTCTAAACAACTATATTGTAGTTGAAATTTTATCATCTATCAACATCTAGTTATTAGTTATGGAATGTGAAGTAATGCTTTGAGTTTGAAAGATGTGTAATGCAATGTAATCAACGATATGAATATAAACTACACAAATCTATTAAGTACAATTCATTAGTTAAACTCTTTATTCTATTACCCATGTGTAGGTTTGTCTAACTCCATTGGAACTGGGAGGTGTTCCCATGAAACCTCCAATATTAGCCTATTCAACATCCAAAATCAGATATTATAATACAATTCATATAAAAAATCTATTAACATGTAATAAATTTATAATTTTTTACTAGTTACATACCTCAACGATAGTTGCAGTGGAGTAATAAGCAGGTGTAGGGTTGGTGTATCTAGTATCAACACTATGACCTTAATTTTTTTTTTAAATCATAAAACTAAATTAGTTAATCTTGCATTTCAAAATTGAAATTTAATAAATTAAATTCAATGAACATGCTAACATTTACCTGAGTATCAATGACATAAGCCTCATTCAAAATTCCAGTTGCCCTCACCATCTCCATAGCTGTAGACATATGTTGCGTAGTAGCCTCCCGAGTGTTAGTGGGGTCATATGAGAAAGTCGCCTCGAGCGCAAGCCTGAAATGAATGGGACAGAAACCTACCACTCAAAGACTCCCCTGGATGGCCTTGTACTATAGGACCAACATGGTGGATGACACTTTGGGTCAAAGAGGTGATAGCCTACAAAGTGTCTTCCTCGACACTCTCCTTCATGATGGAAGGGATAACGAAGTGCTCATGATCCGGCCTAGCGAGAGATCATCTCGCTCGCCACCTAGGATCCTGTCGTGCATTGGGTCTATCTTGAGTCGACCCCCCACCTCTCCCCTAGAAGTCCTCATATCAAAATAATTTGAGAGTTTGTTCAGGATGAACTCACAATATAGTTTCCTCAAAAAATATTATGGGACTTCACAATTGTTGCATGGTGGGTAATCAAAAACCATGTACCACCTATCCCAAAAAATGTTCCTAATCCCTTGGTGGAGGCACCAATGGATAGGAAACCTCTTCACATTAAGGTCAATATTTTGATTTGTGCGTGGGTCGGTGAATAATGAGCACAAATCTAATTTTGTAATTTTTTCATCTTTTACATCTTTATATGATAATTTATCCCGGTAAAAATCCCCAATTGCCTGCCTCCTAGCTTTCCAACCACTTAATTTTTTGTTGATTGCATCTACATGTTTTAACATTTCTTTAAGTGAATTTGCAAGTGTTCTTCTTTCCAAGGTTGAACCTGCTAGATCGTTCAACCTCGTGATTAACTCCTCAATTTGTTTTTTATTGTTTTTAATTACCCCCATTAAATTTTGTTGAGTGCCAAGAGGATGTTGAGGGATTGGTGGAGGAGATTGTTGTTGTGGTTGTTGCACTTGAGGATTTTGTTCATGTTCTTGTTGCTGTAGTTGTTGAGGATTTTCAGGAGGGTTTCCGGGATCATTATCATTTCCTACAAATTCAACAAATTAATATAAAAAACAACCTAAAAGTAACATATTGACAACAAATTCACAACAAAAAACAAACAATCCTTACCTATTCAACCTCCTTGTCGACTTGGTGGCATCCTGGCGATGAAATAACAACAAATTGAAAAAAAAAATGTAAGATTGTCTCCTCCCATAATGCAAGCATGTGAGAGAAGGGTTTTTGGCTGCGGGAGCAAAAAAATAGTCAACTTTAAAATGAATTAAATTTTGTTTTTTTTGTTTTTGTTTTAATAACAAGTAATGCATTAGCAGTATTCCGTGAGTGCATTATAGGCTCAATGTGGCCGAGACTTTGGCTCGGGACCACACCAAGCCATAACACGTTATAATGTGCTCACGCTATGGCCTACCAAATGTTTTTAAAATTTTGGCCACAATTTGGCCCCCCATCTTTTTGCACCTACCCGAATATCTTCAGAAAATTAAAAGATGAGAATGCAAATAAGTATTTAATATTTTCCCCTAATGTTTAATACCTCGACAAGGATGGGTCTGGACTAGGGTGCCTAGCACCCTTGTCCAACTCTTTTTATCCCTAATTTGAATGTCAATGTCAATATTTTATTATTTGAAAATTTAAATTTATTTTTTCAGCTATTAATATTTGATTTCTAGGAAATTAAAAGAATTACTTATAAAATAAGTTATTTTCATCATTTAAAATCCTAAGCAAACTTAATGAATCCTAGCATTTTCATTGAGAAAAATTGAGTATCCTAAAATACAATCAAGAGCATTCAAGAGTAGAATTATCAGGAATCTTTGCAACATTTGTTTCAATCAAGCATCATGTTAGCTATGCATCATTTTTTATTTGAGTTTGTTCATGTTTTATGTTCATTTGTTTTGTGAGTGCTAACACTTGCAAGACTTCAAATCAAGCATCAATTTCTCCTTGAAGGTGATGAGTACATGACTTCAATTCATCAAGGAATGCAAATCTAAGTGGTGAGTTGCAATAATTTGTCAATTTATCGCTTGTTATCATTTAGCCTCTACCCGATCGAGGGTAATCTCTCTTTTTACATCATTATAGCTATTGTGGAGGTAGAAATACCAAAATGAGATTTGACTTAGGCAAGACCCTATACAACACAAACCTTCCCCTTCTTTCATGTGTGCAACTTTTTAGATCTAAGGAAAATTAGAGGAAGATTGAAGACTAATTGTTAATTCATGTATTCAAGCCCTAAAAGTTGTCAAATCAAGGAAAGTAGATTTTATTAACAACAAATGAAGTTTCGATAGTAACCCTAGGAGAGAAAAACTTGCAGATCAAGAGCAAAAAGAGTGTGAAGTCAGATCTAAAGTAGAAATCATCTAGTCTAGGGTGCCCAACACCCCTTTCCAATTATTTATGCCCCAAATTTATATGCTAGGTTCCTCTATGTCTACCTTCTGATTTTCTAGAATTTTTTTTTATTTATCTTTTTATATTATTCAAAAATATCAATTTAGTCTACTGTATTTTCATAATTAACTTAAGAACATCATTGCATCATAAAATTCAATCAATTAATCCAATCAACCCATCTTCCCACAAAGGATTAAAACCATGATCCACCATTTCAGACCTTCCATTGAGGTTCATATCCAAGTGGATATTGAGATCATTTTTAATCCTTAAATATCCCTAATTGGAAGAAATGTGATTTAATACTTAGATCCCTTTTCTAATAAAAAAAATACCATGTGAGAGAAACCACAAGGGTTCACATGAGCCCAATATTCTTTCTGGAACTAATTTAATTCCACATAAGAGATAATATTTTATGTAATACAAACTTGATTATAAGCATATGGTACATCATATGCAATGAGGGACCACTTGTATATATAGACAAGAGTGAAATATAAGAAAAACTAAGATGAAAAAATGTGTCTTAATCTTATGAATTGAGACATACAAAACAAATGCCCTATGTAAAATTAACTAGGCTAGTGTGAAAAGGTCTTAAAAGGAAATTGATATTTAGAAAACCTATTAGCACCAACATATGTTTCTCACAATCAATTAAAAAAAGTTATTTGCATCTTCAATTCTAGGATACATGTACTAAGATAGATCATTTTAACACTCTTATTTAGACAACTGATCTCTACAAATTTAAGGTTTGGGGGACTTCTCTCAATGGGATTGAGTGGTCTTTCTTGGAATGATTACAAAAATTATCCCTTCAAATATTTTTTTTGTAAAAATATAGTTTTTAATACATACAAAAGATAAATTTGATGCCCAATCACTCAACCTAAAAACTATTTTTAGGATTCTTTGTTTTTGATTAAGGGTAAAATAGGTATTGATGGAACCAAAACCGGGTACATAATGGTTTTGAAGGGACCCGTAACCCTGTCAAAGAAAAGCATGTTGCAAATAAGATAAACGCATACCAACATCAACCCAACAACAATCGCTAAAAGAAAAACATGATTACATAGGTTGCATCATACAAACAAGCAAGGGCCCAAGGTCCCTTTACAACCTAGTTTTAAATGGAACTAGAAACCCTTAGATACACAAAGAAATTGCCTGCATCTGTCAGGTATCAGCAAACTAGCCGCTCATGGATGACACCACTGAGCTAAGAGAGATAACCAACTTAATGGTGTAGAACACCATCAAACCGCTAAGCAAGAACACCATCAAATCCAACAACCCCACCTCAATAAGGGAGTTAGAGAGCACAACAGACCACTAGAGCACATCATCCACCTTACAACAACACCCCACCAAAATCACCAACCCCAACTCCACCTCAATAGAAGGCAGCTCCCCTCTATAGGAGAGGAAAAAATGAGAGCCCAACCCTCCAAATTCATCACTCTTCTACCCACACATGCTCCACCTCAATAGGAACCAGTAGAAGAGAGAACACCCCACCAAACCTACAACACCCACCTCCAACTCAATAGAAGAGGGCTCCGCCTCAATAGGAGTAGTCTCCACCTCCATAGAAGACACCAACTGTAGATTCAGAGGGAAAACTTTAGAAGGAAGGGCAGCCACAACCACCTTTGGTAAAGAAAGGTACTGAACCAAGAAAGAGGGAGAATGCACTTCAACCATCAAAGAAAAATACCAAAGCATCTAAGCCTTAAGAAAGGGAAAATGAAACAACTCAACCCACGAAAAACCCATGATCCTCAAAACAAAGAAGCCAACAATCCTATAGCCATAGAACACGAAAGAGTCGAGATCGAGAACATAACCACTTATAATAGAGCCCAATAACATAGGATCCTTCAACCAAAACCCATCCCCAACAACGAGATCAAAAAATTACCAGAGAGCCCAAACCTGACCCAAAAGGGATAAAACCCTCCAATTTGCAGGGGACCTAGTAGCACAAATCTTCCAAGAGCATAAGCTTAACAACCCCAAAAAACTAGAGAAAACTTTGCATCTCCACACGTGAAGCATCAACTTCCATGTAAACAAATGGCCACTCCCAACAAAAGAGAAAACATCATAGACCATTGAGGGAGCAAAACAACTCTCACGAAGAGCAAAAGAAACAAAACTAGGGTAGCAAAGACGCCCCTAGGCATGAAAGAAGCTCTAAGCTCCAACTTAACAAACCAATCAATCACAATAGTAGAAAGCCAATGGAAAAAAACTATGAGCATCTCCATCTGCAACTGCAGCAATACCACTAGCCATCACAAAGGGATGGAAACAAAAAATGGGGAAAACCCCACCACAAGCCAGGAGACCACCAAGCACAACAAGAGGGGCCACCCCATAAACAGAGCTCTTGTGGTTTGCGACATACCGAACACCAACATCACTAGCTAGAGAGGGCAGAACACAAGCCCCCACAATATCATAAAAAAGCAAGGTTGCCTCCAAATCAAAGGAAAACCCGCACAACAAAACCCAACAGATATGAGAGGCCACAAAAGCACCATCCGCTACATCCACGTCTTCAGAATCTTCATCCCCGCCTCCTTCAGATTTCAAACCCTCCCCTTGGCTCCCACTCCTGCCCCCTCGGCTCACTCTCTCGCCCATCACTCACTTGACATTTTATTTTAGGATTCTTTGTTATTTGCACAAAGTTTGAGATTTTGTAAATAGTTTGAAGAATACTTTGAGGTATCCTTATTATGCCTACTTATCCTCTTTGGAGCTCTAACGAGGGGATTTTTTTGGTTAACTAGTGTGATATCTCTTCTACAATCTATTGGCAATTTTATTGATAATCTTCCGTCATTTAATTTTTCTTAGAGGGGTCCTCCAATATTAGAGTGGATTAAAAGGATATTCATAGGTGCATTTTAGAGGACATTTATAGGGCCAACATCCAATATAAATTGATTTCTTCCTTGACGCCATTGAGTCTAAAATTGAAAAATTAAACATTTACATTTCTCTAAAATTTTGAGGGGTATATTATATCCTTTTGAACTATCATTAAAACCATTTGTCTCATGGACTTAGAATTCCCCTTAGCTAGATACATGTTGATTCCCATCAATTGCAATTGAGACAAATTTCCAAATTTCAATAGAGGAACTAATGTGTCCACTTTACTTTCAAGAGACATAGATGGAGGGTCATTTATTATCAAATGTATAGTTTTTTCCCTAATATATCCATAAGATTTTGGTCTCTTTAGGTGCTCAAGGAGGTCTTTGGATTTTTTTTATTATCAAGATCAAAAGCACTTGGCATTATATAATTAGATAAACTTGCATGTTTAGATGTCATCCATTGAGCAATGGAAAATAAAAAGATACTTTTATGATCATTAGAACTGTAACCTCCTTCATTCCAACCAATGCTCTTGTTGGTTCAAAGCATGCATTTGATACTTCTTTACATACTAGACCTAGTTAGAAATGAGGCTTTGATATATTAGTGATATGAATAAGGTTTCAAAACCAATGAGATGTATAATGCAACATATTTAATCTAATAGAAGCACTTATATTACATATCTATTTCACATTTGAATATTTAGTTTTGAGTTTTATGATTGTACATATTATTATTATTATTTCTATATATTTTTTTTGTTTGACAAGTATTTTATCACACTTTATCTTCAATCCCATTACCCTTTATGAATATTTGCAAAAATTAAAAATAATTTCAACTTCAATTTTTAGGTCTGTCAAATTGACTAGGATTACCTTTTTAAATACAACTCCAAGTATCATAAATGAAACATATTGTTCATCTATTTTGCATATAATGAACAAGTGGGAAGAGTAAGGTCAATGCTAAATTTGAATTTTTAAAAGTTTAGTGGTAATTTCTACAAACATGCATCTCACCCAGTTTATTTGTGAAATTAGGGTGTAGAAACTAATATCTTTCTAATGCCATCCTAATACCTAACAAACATCTATTAGTTAAAATGATTCATAAATTGAATCATTAATCAATCCACTTAATCAAAATTAAATAAATTAAATGATTCTTATAATTTAATTAATTAAATATTTTATTATCTCCGCATTCCCAAAATTAACAAAATAAAAATCCAAATAATCAAATATCCACAAACTAATAAAATCAAACAAAATCCAATGATCACTTAATTAATTATTCAAAATGGACAACAAATCTGTCAAAAAGAAAAGAAAAAATAAAACCCATTAACTATTGAAAATAAATAAATCATGCTAACTAACTAATAATAGTGGCCTTATCCTTATTCACTTCATCAAATACTCATCTCATACTTGAAAATCTATGAATTGAGATAAATCCTTCATCTTTTAACAATTAGGACTTCCATTGAACAAGTAGATGATGCAATTAAAACACTTCAAATGAAAATGGAATGTTCCCACCCAATTGAGACATAAATATTTATCTAGCAATTTCATAATGAGTAAGATTTTGGAGGCTTTCATGGATATTTTGGAAGCTTTTACCACTGATTTGCCATTAAACAACAGCTGATTTACCATTAAAGGGCAGCTGAAACTTATTTTCCAACTAGTCAATAGTTGTTTGCAAACATGAGACTTGTTTCAGATTCAAATTTGGCACTATAAGTAACCTAACTACTAATTAACTCTCAATAAAAACTTTATTATTTGTATACTTATCATTACCTAAAGTTAAAGCATCACCAAAATAAATCTTTTTTTTTATACAACAGAGATGCCCCACCACCCAACCCAACGATCCAGCAGCCCATATCTTGTCACCAAAATAAATCTTAAACAAGGAAAAAAATACCATTACAAAGCTTAAAAAATTGATCATATCCTTAGCGAGAGAGTTGTTATTTTCCTCACACATAGATGTATGTTCTACTAAAAGTTGATATAATCTAAGATAAGATCTATTAAAATAATCCTCCAAAGGCGAATGTTAAGATGGCAATGACTATTTTTATAATTATATGACAGATTCGACATTAGTGTTTATTTGTCCACACAGAAGAATGCTCTATGTTAATGGTGGATACCATCAATGAGATAGGAAGCAGCCAAAAAAAAGCATTTCTATAGTGCCAATCTGCAAGGTATCATGTAAATTCAGATTATCTATAAAAAAAAAGCATTGTTTTCTAGCTTTTGTATTGTGATGACCATAACGATGCACACAGCTGCAGAAATAAGCGTTGATGAGCCTTCATTCTGAGAAGGTGAAGAAGTGTTCCTCACATGTTGATTCCACCATGGCAAGGTTTGTGGGTGTGGCAATACTAATACTTTGGCACGTTTCATCTATACAATGTTTGAGCAGAAAAGACTTTCCCCAAGGATTTGTCTTTGGCACAGCTTCTTCGGCTTACCAGGTATTGGTGTAAGAATTCTTCCTGTTTTTCTTTCTCCTTTAATGCTTAATTCCTTTAGTGTTTCTCTGGATTTACAGTATGAAGGAGCAGCCATGGAAGAGGGGCGCGGACCAAGCATTTGGGATACATTTGCAAATCAATCTGGTAAGTAAATACAAGGACCAAAGCCTCAACCTGAGGCTTGCAAGTTAAAGGCCTTACTATTTTGTTTAAACTGCACACAGGTTCTAGGAAAATTCACTGCTAACAATTCACTGTGAACAAATTCACCTCCAACAATTTATCGTTATGACAAATTCATCGGGTGGAAAATTCACCACCAGTATTTTTTTCCATAATGAATTGTTGACAATGAATTATTGGAAGTGAATTTGTTGATGGTGAATTGTTGACAGTGAATTTGCCTGAAACACTACACATATACATATTTTTGATTGTTCACCTGTTTTGTTTTAACTTTGGTTCATCCTTATACTCAAGTATTTTATTTGATTTCCCATATGGGAGGAATTCTATTTAATTGAATTTTGTGTGTGGTTTTCAATTTCACAGGTAATATAGATGACTCCAGCAATGGGGATGTTGCAATTGACGAATATCATCGATATCAGGTCAAGCTGATCTTTAAAACTTTATTTCTCTGTATTAAGAAAAAGTAGTCTGGAAAAATGTTTTCAATTTCTAAATTTTTGTTATTTTGCAGGAAGACATAAATCTCATGGCTGAAATGGGGGTGGATGCTTACAGATTTTCCATCTCCTGGTCTCGCATATTACCCAGTAATAATCACAACTCCCTACACAATAAAATTCTATAAATTTCTGAATTTTGATTAAGTATAGTCACTAAAGCTCTACCACTGCAATTCATTTACAGATGGCAGTGGAAACATCAACCAGGAGGGAGTAAACTATTATAACAAACTAATTGATGCCCTTGTGGAGAAAGGTTTTCAATTCTCTTTTTCTATTTTCACCTTGAATGAAAAGCTAGTAAACTCAAGCAATTTATGCATAGTGTTTCTTTTATACAAACAGGGATTAAGCCTTATGTGACTTTGTATCACTGGGACCTTCCTCAAGCTCTGCAAGACTCCTACAAAGGCTGGCTTAGCTTCAAAATCATGTATGTGTAAATAGTTCTTCACAGCACCATATAGCACTACAATGTTTATGGCATTTCAAGTCTGCAATAGAGTTCACAAATTACACTCAAATAAATCATCTCTGACATGAGATGCTAATAAATAATCTAAAAAGAAAAGAAAATTTCACAGACCTTATCATAATCCTCCTGTAAACATTTAGTTTCTTCTGTTGATGCTAGCAAGTTTTAGTGTCATGATTAGCTGGTTAATTGTATTTAAAGGATTTAAAAGACTAACTCTCAGTTTCTACACTTAAAATTATACAAATCAGAGATTTACTTTAAATTAGCTATGACCATGTCATACAAATTTACTGTCTCTAGCTGAGCATAAAATTGGTCAAAAAAATTGTTGCAACCCTTCCTGGGACTCCTACAGCTACCAATTCCTCTATCACCTCATTCATAGATAAAGAAATATAATTAGAAAGTATGGGCTGAGTAAGTGTGGCTAATCAATTGCTAAATTTTTAGATTGAAAGTGTGTGAATTTTTTTATATCAACATTTTGGATCAATCTCTATGAGCTATCATTCTTCTCTCTTGTTGTATGCATATCATCTTGATGATGGATTATGGAGTTTGATCCAAAACATTGATATAAAAAAATTTACACTGTTTCAATCCAGAAATTTAGCATTTGATTATATTAGACTGTTGAAACCTGATGTTGTTAAGTGTGGCTAATGCTTAAGCTCTCAGAGGTCAAACTGGATTGTCAAGCTGTTGGAAAACATGCATGATGGTTGCAGGTTCAATTCCCCTAAATTTACCTCCACATGGATGAAGGGTAGCTAATGTGAATGGAAAGGTTATAGTGGTGTGTATTAAGACTTCGCTTCACGAGTTCTGCTGAATATTGATTCCTCTTTTTAAAAAAAGTAAAAAGTCTCGCTATGTTTCTAGTGGCATATCACAAAAACTTTAATTTGATAATGTCACTGAAAGATGTTACAAAATGTAAGCCAATTTGATGATTCTTGATGAATGTTCTCTAATGTTGTGGCAGTGAGGATTATGCAAACTATGCAGAGATATGCTTTTCAGCATTTGGAGACAGGGTAAAGCACTGGCTTACATTCAACGAGCCTCATGGATTTTCAATCTCTGGATACGACCTTGGAATTGAGGCCCCTGGAAGATGTTCAATCGATATTCCCTTTTTAAATCACGGTGTTTGCAAATTTGGAAATTCTTCCACTGAACCTTACATTGTTGCTCATAATGTGTTGCTCTCCCATGCTGCTGCAGTTCAAACATATAGAACCAAATATATTGTAAGTTGATAAACTTCCTCTTTCAACCTCTGTCTTTCAAAGCCTCAACCAGATGGATGAAGTTCTAGATGAGTTGTTCATGTTACTGCAATGAATTCTGTCATTACAAATTACAAGCCCATCACCAATATATATTGAAAGACAGCTAATAGAGAATATGAGAAAAATATATTCTCAGCTGTATGGATTTTTTCCAAGTGTAGCTTTCCTTCCTCCAACACCTGTCTAATCCAATGATATCTTAAGTCAATGTGTTTGGTTCGTGAGTGAAAGGCTGGGTTTTTCGCCAAGTGAATGGCACTCTGGCTGTCACAATATAACACATACTTGTCTTGTTTTATGCCTAACTCTCCAAGGAATCATTGTATCCACAACATCTCTTTGCATGCTTCAGTTGCAGCTGTGTATTCTGCCTCTGTTGTGGACAGAGCTACAATTTTTTGTAGCCTAGATACCCAAGACACTGCTGCACCTGCAAATGTATATAGAAAACCAGTGGTAGACTTTCTAGTGTCCACATCTCCAGCCATATCTGCATCTGTAAAACCTTCAAGCACCATATCAGTATGACCAAAACATAAACAGTAATGACTAGTACCCTTAAGGTATCTTAACATCCATTTCACCGCTTGCCAATGTTGTTTACCTGGATTGGCAAGGAACCTACTGACTACTCCCACTGAATGTGCAATGTCTAGCCGTGTGCATACCATGACATACATTAAACTACCAACTGCTGAAGCATAAGGAATCTTTTTCATTTCTTCCTTCTCTTTGTCATCACAAGAGCATGAACTGGAATTCAATTTGAAATGGGAAGCAAGAGGTGTACCAACTAGCTTGGCATCCTTCATATTAAATCTGTCAAGCACCTTTTCAATATACTTTTCTTGTGACAACCATAATTTTTTCTTCTTTCTATCACGAATAATCTTCATGCCTAATATTTGTTGTGCTGAACCCAAATCCTTCATTGCAAACTGGCTGCTCAAATCCTTCTTCAACCTGTTAATCATATCCTTATCCTGTCCAACAACTAACATATCATCCACATATAACAATAATATAATGTACTTATCTTGGTCATATCTTTTGATGTAGACACAATGATCAGTCTCTAGTCTATTAAAATCATGCTCCAACATAAATGAATCAAATTTCTTATACCACTGGCGAGGTGCCTGTTTCAACCCATAGAGACTCTTTTTTAACCTGCAAACCATGTTCTCTTTTCCTTTTATTTTGAAACCTTCTGGCTGCTCCATATAAATTTCCTCTTCCAATTCTCCATGAAGGAAGGCAGTCTTTACATCTAACTATTCACATTCCAAATCTAGAGCAACAAAACAAGACCAAGAATAATTCTAATGGATGACATTTTAACAACAGGTGAAATAATTTCATTGAAGTCAATACCTTCTTTCTAGCAAATCCTTTCACCACTAACCTTGCTTTGTATCTCTTCTTCTCATCACCCTCATGTTTGATCTTGTACACCCATTTATTTTGTAGAACTTTTCTTCCTTTTGGAAGCCTTACCAACTCCCAAGTTCTATTTTCCAGCAAAGAGTCCATTTCATCCTCCATTGCTTTCTTCCATTCTTTACTATGTTCATCTGTACAAGCTTCCTGAAAACAACTAGGTTCACCTTCATCAGTTAATAAAATATAATCAGAGGGAGAATATCTTTGTGAAACCTTATGAGGCCTAGCAGATCTGCGAACCAAAATATCTTGTAACAACTCTTGCACGGATTCTACTTCTTGTTGTTCCTCATTTCCATTATGCTGTAATGGCTGGTCATTATTTTTAGCAGTGACTTCTTCCAATGGTGGCAGATTTTCAAGTTGCTCCTCTTGCTGTCCTTTAATTTCAACAAATTTCTGCATCTCCACACATTTGTGAATATTTTTAAACATTTTTCCTTCATTAAAAATAACATCCCTACTTCTGATAATTCTTCTTTTTAGAGGATCCCACAACCGATAACCTAGCTCATTGTTAGCATATCCTAAGAAAATACATTTCAATGATTTTTCATCCAACTTGGACCTCTGTTCTTTAGGAATGTGCACATAAGCTTCACAACCAAAAACTTTCAAATGAGAATAATATAACTCCTTACCGGTCCATACCTTTTCGGGAATGCCTCCATCTAATGAAGTTGTGGGAGAGCGATTTATTAAGTAACAAGCAGTACGAACAGCCTTTGCCCAAAAATGTTTAGGCAAACCAGAATTTGAAAGCATACTTCTCACCTTCTCCATTATTGTCCGATTCATTCTCTCAGCTGTCCCATTTTGTTGTGGAGTGAGAGGAACTGTTTTGACATGCTTTATCCCATATTTACTACAATATTCTTCAAAGGCTTTAGAGCAATACTCCCCACCATTATCTGTTCTAATACATCTCAGAAGTTTGTTCGTTTCCCTTTCAACAACCATATGAAATTTTTGAAAAACATCTAAAACTTGATCCTTACTTTTAATAGGGAAAGCCCACACCTTTTTTGATGCATCATCAATAGAAGTAATGAAATAAGCAGCCCCTCCCAGTGATTTTATATTAATTGGGCCACAAACATCGGAATGCACCAAATCTAATATTTCAGTATCCCTTTTTGAATTATTCCTTAAGAATGACACTCTTTTCTGTCTACCCATAATACAATGTTCACAAAATTTAAATTTTGTACCTTTTATTCCAGGCAAAAGCTTTTGCTCAGCAAGAATTTTCAGACCTCTTTCTGTCATGTGTCCAAGTCTTTTGTGCCACAAATCTGCTGCAAGCTCCTCTGCAACAATAGCAATATCTAACTTTTGCAGCTTCGATTTTAATGTATAAAGAGTGCCTATTTTCTGCCCCTTTGCAACAACCAACGAACCTTTTACAATTTTCCAGCATCCCTTGCCAAATACTATATGGCAGCCTTCATCATCTAGCTTTCCAGCTGAAACTAAATTCATTCCAAGCTCTGGTATATATCTAACCTGTTTAAGCAATAAACTACAACCATCTTCTATTTTTATTAAAACATCTCCCACTCCCTCAATACTACATAAATTATTATTACCCAAGTGAACCTTACCCAAATTACCAGATTTATAAGAAATAAAATTTTCTCTGCTTGGGGTAGCATGGTAGGAGGCTCCAGAATCTAAAATCCAATCAATATCATGATTAGAAGTATAAAGACATGCATCCTCATATGAAATAGTAATTAATACCTCACCATCTGATGCAACAGCTATAGTTTCTTCATTTGCACTTGCTGGTTTTTGTTCCTTTTGCTCTCGCTTCCAGATTCGACATTCTCTTTTCATGTGTCCCGATTTGCCGCAATGATAACAGGTGATTTTGCCTCTTCTTGATTTTGATCTTCCTCTTGACTTCGAACGCCTTTGTCGGTTTCGATCAAATTTTCTACCACGATCAGCTAGGGCTAAGGCTTCTCCTCCCTGGTTCTCTGTCATTGATTTACGTCGTAGCTCCTCATTCATTAAATTGCTACTGACATCATCAAACTTTAGAGTTCCTCCAGGTGCCAAAGTGCTAATAGCTACGATCAAATTCTCCCAGCTATCCGACATTGAACACATTAATAAGATGGCTCTAATCTCATCATCCAAAGTGATTTTAACAGAGGCAAGCTGACTAGTAATTATGTTGAACTCATTTAAATGTTTTGCTACTGAAGCACCCTCCTTCATTTTGAGATTGTATAATTTTTTCATCAGAAAAACTTTATTTGATGCAGTGTTCTTCTCATATAGATCATGAAGCTTTTTCCATAGTTCTGCTGCTGTCTTCTCTCCTGCAACATTAAAATACACATTCTTAGTCAGGCATTGACGGATGGTTGCAATTGTCTTTCTATCCATCTTTTTCCAATCTTCATCAGCCATTGATGTGGGTTTCTTTGATATTCCTTCGAGCAGCAAATACTGATCTTTCAGAATTAATATATCCTCCATTTGGGATTTCCATAAGGCAAAATTAGCCCCATTTAACTTCTCCATGTCATTTGTTGTGACCTCCATGCTACTCAACGAAAGAAAAAAAAATCTACACACACCAAATCTTCCAGCAACCTGGCGCTCTAATACCAGTTGTTATGAAATTTAAGCCAGAATAAAAGTAACGAAAACAGCAATAAAAATAAACACAGTAAATAAAATAGACAGCAAAATAAGATATTGCGAAGAACACAAAGATTACGTGGAAAACCTCCAATGTGGAGGAAAAACCATGGGGCAATGATCAATAGCTTTTATTATCTCAGAAAATCTCTTTACATCAGAAGCTTCGATTCAGCAATTAATTCTTCTTATCAGAAAATTAATTCTTTTTCTCAACAATACAAATGAGAGATCAATAATGACATATTTATAAAAGAGGGAAAGCTTTCGAATGAGATACTAGAAGCTTCTATTTGAACTAGATGTTTCTAAATAGGAAGTGGAAACATCTATTCGAAAAAGAAGTTTCTTAAACTTAAATTTAGACTTCAAAAACTAACAGTTCTAGATGAGTTGTTCATGTTACTGCAATGAATTCTGTCATTACAAATTACAAGCCCATCACCAATATATATTGAAAGACAGCTGATAGAGAATATGAGAAAAATATATTCTCACCTGACCTGCTTTACCAGATTTATTACCTCTAGCAATGCACAAAATAGCACTCAATTCCAATGGAAGCCAAATCATTCTTTGAATTGAAAATCTTGCACTTTGTTTGATCACAGACCAATAAAGAATTGAAGTCAATATATGCAAATAAGTACTAACTGTTTAAACTCTTTCCTACACCCAGGTAAACAGCTAGCATGAAAAAGCAAAGATTTTACCTTTAAACTTTTCCTTTTATCTCTTTACTCCTGCTCTATACACTAAGCTAATTTGTATTTTTCCAGTCGAGATTGACCAATTTTGGTCATTGGCAGAGATGATATATTTCATTTTTTTCCTTTATTATTAAGGTCTCCATCCAACTTTTCAAAATGTTATACCTCCCATGGATTAAATATTCTTATTATTTTTCTGAATCAGAAAACTCAAGGGGGTTCGATAGGGATTGCTTTCGATGTTTTCTGGTACGAGCCATTGTCAAATTCAAGCAGCGACATTGAAGCAGCACAAATAGCTCAAGACTTCCAGCTTGGATGGTAAAAATATATCATATAACATTGACCTTACAGAGTTGACAATGAGAATGATAAATAAATGAAACTGCAAGGTTTTCCTTGTACAGGTTCATAGACCCAATTTACTTCGGTGACTATCCTGCTTCCATGAGAGACAGAGTCGGCAACAGATTGCCTATATTCAACAAGACCCAATCTGCTCTGGTAAAAGGTTCCTTGGACTTTGTAGGAGTAAACCATTACAGTTCGTATTATGCAGCCAACATCAGCTTGATTAGAAACCTTCTCCCCGACGGCACTACTGACACTTTTCTAGATGCAGGGGTCATTCCTTTCCGTAAGCAAATCATCCCGTCTCCACATTTGGTTTCCAATTCCATTCTTTTCTACCAAGAATTGACATCTTTCGTTTTAGCTTGATTTTAGCTTGATAGTTTCTGAATTTGATTATGTAAACGTTTTGGATCATATTTCATGATTCATCATCATTGATTAGAGAAGATAATTGGTTTATTTAGTCATTCAGATCTGCTATCGTTTTCAATTCTCTTCTCTGGTCAATTCATATTGATGATGGATCATAGAATATGATCAAAAAATTATATACATAATCAAATCCAAAAACTATCAAGCTAATCTATCATAGACTGTCCAAATTTCATGCTTTCAATCTTTCATTTTGTTTTACCAGCGTGGAAGGGAACCCAACCTATTGGAGATCCGGTATGTCAATCTGTTAATTTCTTTCATGCAAGCCTAGCATAAATATTTTGTTTCTTGATTTCAACCAGTAGAATGGTTAGCTAAAACCCTGTAATTAAAAGATCCGACCTTTCAATGACAGGGTCCAACAATCTTGCAGTATGTTGTTCCATGGGGAATCAGGAAACTGATGAATTACATAAAGCAACGCTACAGTAATCCACTCATTATCATCACGGAGAATGGTAACAGACAACAGAATTTTTTAACCAGAATGTTTATGATTATCTATTTAACTTCTGTATAATTTATACCTTCCAAACAAGGAACACTCTTTGGGTACACTGTTAATGCAGGGACGGCTGAGAAGGACGATCCCTTGTTGCCATTGCCTGCTAAGTTGGAAGATGAGAAGAGAATAAAGTACCATCATGATTATATGTCAAACCTTTCTGCTGCCATAAAGTGAGTGTATATAAATTAAAGACATTAGATTTCTACAGTCTATATTTGTAAGAATTTGTTTCTTTTGGATTAAACTGTGTGTATGTTTTTGGACCAATGTTCTGGATCAACTTTTTTTACATCCTGATGTTGGATCATGAAATGTGATCCGAAACGTTGATCCGAAACATACACAATTTAATTCAGAAACAATAAATTCTTATACACAAATTATTAGTTTACAAAGAAACTTAAGCATGACCATGGGTATTCAAGAATATTAAGGCTGTGACTGTGTTTGTATATATTGCAGTGAAGATGGGTGCAATGTGCAGGGGTACTTCGTATGGTCTCTGTTGGATAATTGGGAATGGATTTCTGGTTTCACTATGAGATTTGGGGTCTACTTTGTGGATTACAATGATAATCTCAAGAGATATCCAAAGGCTTCTCTACAATGGTTCAAACAACTCCTTCAACATTGATTACCTATCTTAATCAAGAGCTTCCTTATCATTTTGTTCACCAATGCATTCTCTGCAAATTTCAAGTTCTGAAATTTCTTGAAAAGTATACATATTTTTGTTTTATGTGTTGTGGCAGTTGTTTTGATTAAGACCAACATTTTTGTCTTGAATGAAAATTGGAAAATAATTGTAGTTATATCCGATGTGACTTGTTTCTGTTTCCAACGTCTATGTGATACTTTGTTCAGACTTAGGTGTAATTTATACTATCTTTATTAAGTTATAGATCATTATTAATTAAAAAAAAATCAAATTAGATTATATATTTTATTGTAAAAATATATATTGAAAGTTTGTAGTTTAGTTGATTAAATTTAAGTAATAACAATTTGATTTGGTTAAGTTCAATTCTTGGGTGATATTGATAGATTGTATCTCCCTACTCAATAATAATTTAGCCAAAAGATAGCTCGTGATTTACTATTATAAAAGCAAAGATGTCAATTTCTATATAATCAATTTGTTTCTATAAAAAAACAATAAAACACAATCTATTAAATCCAGATTGCTTATAAATTGAGGTATTCTTTAATAGTGTTATTAAATGGTTGGGATAAATTGAATGATTATTATTTAGTGGTTACGCATTACTTTTGAGGACTCCTAGGAGGAAGTCCAAGCCTAAGGGGAGAGAATGTGAGACCCCATCTGTGTTGACTGTTGCATGATGTTTTGTTTATATGATTGGACTATTTAGAAGTTTTGAGGAGGATAGTTTATTTCACATTTATGAGATCCCATCTTTTGTATTCCTAATTTTCTTTATGTTCCTTATTGATATCATGACTTGTATCGAACATTTTCGTGTGTTTATTGTTGAACATTATATTTAGAATTTGAATGAATAAAACTTGTTTTCTAATGTGTAGATGTTATTCTTATTTTCATATGTATGTCTTGACTATCTTGATTATTAGTAAGTGATGGGTTTGCATATTATTTATTGATTAGATGAACCTATCATTTTCAAAATATGTGTGTGGATATCGAGAAGATGAGAATTATATATATTAAATTTTATGGTTGTTAGATTTGGATTCTTAATTGATTATTGGTTTGAAATGTTATTTTAATTCATAGTAGTTGCTTCGGTTATTATTGTTTGTGTGTTATACTAATAGTTTGTGTTGAGTGAACATGTGAGTTTTGTGGCCAGTGGGGGTTGGGGTCACATAGCTACTTCTATGTTATTTCAGTATAATACCTGACATTGTCTCATCTAGAGTACTAAGGTCTTGTGGTTCATATTGTAGTTGTTATGCAAATTTTGTATAAATGTGGAAGTCTATTTATTTATCTTTTAATTTTCTTGAGTGTGTTTTATTCTTTTATGATTTTTAAGTACCTTTATAAGGTTTAGATTTCATTTTTATGGTTTAAAAAGGTTCCTAGGTGCAGGACCTATAGGTTAGGGGTTAAATTTTATTATAAAACACTTTAAATGGAGTTTAGAACCCACTCTACTTACTCACTTTTGAAAAATGATAAAAATCAGAGTTGGTTGGGTAGCTTAGGTGGTTAAAGAAAGGTAGTTTCTTTTCCTCTTCAATTTATTCTTTCTCCTTGAGTGGAGAAGGGGCTTTTCTTTTTGGATGGTTCTTGAGTTTCTTCTATATTTTCATGGAGTAGAGGAAAGTTCTAGTTGGAGGAAGGAAGAGAAGAAGGGTAGATGAAGGAAAGAAGGAAGAGAGGGCTTTGCGAGTCTTCTTGAACTTGAATAACAATTCTTATGGTAGGGTCTAAACCCCTTGTTAGATCTTTGTTTTGATGTTCAAAAGAATATTTGGAATATTTTTCTATGTTTGTGAAAATTTATGTGAAAATAGATGGTGAATCCTTATGTCTTTTATTGTGAATTATGTATGAGTTAAAATTCTTGGGTACAAGTACCCCCTTTGCCTATATTTGAACATAACTAACCATATAAGTGTCTTAGGTGAAGGAATAATAGGATTTGAATGAAATTATTATAATGTGCAAATAATAGTAATGTGAATGTTATGTAGTGTTAATCTGTTCTAAGTGATGAGCATTGTTTGTACCCTAGAAGAGCTATGTGACCCCTAGCTCGAGGGTGGGTTGAAGTTACAACCCTATAGTTGGATGGAGAGCCCATTGAAAATCGTGGTGTTTCTTGTTATTTATATTTTTTGATAAGGTTATATTTGCACTTGAAAAGTTTCATATGATGATTGTATAACTAAGCATATTTTATACTTTGTTAGTTGTGTATACCCAAACGAGAGACAAATGCTTTTCTTTCATTGTTAATAAATTTTTAGGAAAGAATTAAATGGGCTATTTACTCCAATGCACAAGTTCAAAATTGTTATTGTTGTTTCAATAAAGGAGGTATAAAGGGTACAATAAAAAATAAGTATAATCAAAATCTAACAAATAAATTAAGATAAAAAAAATATGTACATCATTGAACAATACTTGGGTTGTGAAGTTTATGAAAATAAGTGTTCTACTTATTACTCGAAGCATTTAAACTATAGATAAATTGTAATAAATTGACACTTCTTCAATTTCAGTTCTACAATTATTAATCATAAATCTTTATGTATGAAATTCAAATAAAATAAAATATATGGTATGTGACTAAATGAATCTTGTTGGAAAAATTATAGATGTAAATAAATTATAACTATATTTATATGCAAATCATTATTATTTTTATGATAAAGATGTAAACTAAATATATGTATATATTATACATACTTTTATATACATATAAATTTATATAAATATTATATATATATATATGTGTATATATATATGTATATGTATATGTATATGTATATGTATATGTACATATGTATATATACTATATGATTTATACTATATACTTATTAAATATATATATAATATTTATATAAATTTATATGTATATATAGAAGTTGTATAATATAAATCTATATATAATATAAACATATATGTTTAATTTATATCTTTATCATAAAAAATTATTATTATTTGCATATAAATATAATTCTATCACCAAAACCCTAACACTAACACTAACCATAACCTTGACCCTAATACTAACCTTGTTCCTAACTCTAACCCTAAGCTGAACTCAAACCCTAGACCTAAACCTATTTCTCATAACCCTAACACTCACCCTGACCCTAACCATAACCAAAAACCTCCAATCCTAAACTTAATGCCTACTATAATCATAACCTTATCCCTAACCCTAACCCTCACCCTCACCATATCCCTATTTCTCATAACCCTAACCATAATCCTAATCTCGAACCTAACCCTAATCCTAACCTTATTCCCAACTCTAACCCTAAATTGAACTCAAACCCCAAACCTAAACCTATTTCTCATAACCTTAACACTCACCAAAACCTTGTAATCAATTAAATATAAATTATTTTATATTAAAGGAAGTTGGTAATGGGGTTAGATAATTAAATTGTTTAATATTAAGTTAGAAATAGAATATGAAGGAGAGTGGTGACATTTAATTTGAAGAATGATTTTAATAGGATGAGGTTTTAGAGTATTTTTTTATGTCAAATTTAGAATTATGACTTTTTAACATTGCGACTCTTTGGAATTATGTGTTAGATATTTGTCTTATCAAAGGACAAATTAGTAGGTCAAAGATAGGCTCATGATTGTGATTGTGTCCCTATGCTCTAGATTTGTCCCTACAATATGTAGATTTTTGTTTTATAGCTTCATCTAATGTGTAGTCTCTAATTTTTCCTTTATCATAATTAGGGAGTTGTGTAGTATTTATGAATACCTTGACGGGGTTTTATGATCGGGCCATGAAGGCACTATGCCTTGACCGACACCTTGAAAACTGAACAATCTTGAAAATGACAAGTATTTAAAATGTATATTTCGTATTCTTTTTTATGCACTGAATTGAAGTGTATTGCTATTGATTACTCTCTAGAATGATTTATTCTCATATTAGAAGATGATTATTTGATTGTATTTGGTGATTATAATGAATGCATTGAATTTTTTTAAATATTAGCACATAACATAAAATAATCTATCATAATCTCGAACATAACCCTAATCCTAACCTTGTTCCTAACTCTAACCCTAAAATGAACTCAAACCCCAAACCTTAACCTATTTCTCATAACCTTAACACTCACCAAAACCCTAACCCTAACCCTAACCCTAACACTCACCAAAATCCTAACACAACCTAACTCTAACCCTAACCCTAACACTAAAACTCACCAAAACCCTAACCCTAATCCCATCTCTAATCACAATCATAACTATAGCTCTAAACCCAACCCTTATCCATAAACCCTAAATGTAATCCTAAAGTAACCCTAACCTTGACTAAATACCATAATCATAACCCTAACCTTAAACTATATTAATTAAATATATAATTAATTAAAATATTATTATAATCAATTATAAATATAGAATGTTACACTTAAATCTTATAATAATATTAATTAATCTGGATAATTAAGATAATATTAAATATATTATATTAATAAATAATATTACTATAGTATAAATAATAATAATAATAATATAATTTAATAGTATTCTTATAAAAAAAACTAATATTATTAATTAATTATAAATTATGTATTTAATTAATAATATTATTAAGTCGATGTAATGCCAAAAAAAGCAAAAATATTTGCTTGTGAAAGTGCGAACTTTATGTGAATTGCTCCTATAAACAAATTACGAACTCAAGTGATTAACAAAAATTAGATTGCAAATTTCAAACAAAGTCTAGACGAAAGTGTGAATACTTGTATGCAAACAATAAACACAACCGTTTACGATCTTGCACCTGCCTGTCTGTAAAAAGAGATAAAGAAGTCATAGTTCTCAAATACACAGACAACAGTGAATGCAACAATTTTTTTTGCCACAACAATGAGGTCAAAAAGAAGGTAGGCAAAAAATAAAGACCTGATAGATCAATATAGGAATGAAGATTAGAATAAACCAATCTAGAGTACACAAGTCAATAAAACTATGGAAATTGTTGAACCTCGATCCATTAATCTATCAAAATAAGTTGAAGAAGACATAGAACTATTGGAAAACTTGGGTAGTTATTTGTAGATTTATTGGCCCCAAATTTGAAAAGAATAAAATCAAGACATGGGTCAAAGAAGCATGGCAAACCTAGAAGATAATTAAATTATTTCCTAAAGAATTTTTCATTGTTGTCTTCACCTCCAAAGAAGAAAGAGACAGGGTGTTACAAGGAGGGCTATGGGAAATGGATGGTCATCCTTTGTACATGAAAAAATGGCACCAAATTTTAACCCTTACAAGTTGTACCCATATAAGCATCTTATTTGGCTTTGCCTATACAATTTACCTTTGGAATATTGGTTAGAAGGATGCCTAGAAAAGATAGGGCTATCGTTGGGTACGCTAATGGATATAGATGTAGAAATATAGAGGAAGACTCTTGTTTATATGCAAGATTGCATATTGTTGCCATCGGAAAAATCCAAAAGGAAATTTTACTATGCGTAGAAGGCGAAAAATGGGTGCAAACGGTGGAGAGAAGAAAACAAAAAAAAATGTCTGAAATGTCGCAACAGAAGACATAGGGAGAAAGATTGTAGAAAGAACCTAAATAAGAAGGAACCTGAGAAGAAGTAAGTGAAAAAACTAGTTTGGAAACCAAAAATAAGAGAAAGGCCTCAAAGCTAAGCAACAAAAGGAGAGCCCAAAAAATCATCACACCTGGAATGGTGGGGCATGAGGTCAAGAGTAGTGAGGAACAAATAGACAGCTACATTAAGGAAAATGGGGAGAATAAAGATAATTTTGAGGAAGAAAACAATATCATACCACAGCCAGAAGAGGCCTCCAAAGCAGAAGATATTGTCCCAAAGAAAGAAGTTGATATACAAACGAGTGCCTAAATCAAGAAGAAGAGTTAGATTTTGAAGATCTAGTAGTAGAGGAAGATCCATTAGAGATATATGAGCTTGGGATTATTGATCCTAGATGTATTAGCCATATTGCAAAAAAATAAATGGTAAAGCAAAGAAAGGAAAGGGCAGAAAAACAAATAAGAAAAAAATAGAGGAAGAAGCAGTGAAAAAAGGACTAAAAAGCATCTCGAGTTTTCTAATATCCAAGGGATCTAGTGCCTCCCTTGGACAGCAATGAAGATCGCCTCATGGAATTCTAGGGGACTAAACACCCCTAACAAAAGACTCTTAGTCAAGCGTCACCTAGAGAAGATTGAGGTATATATAGTTATGCTACAGGAAACTAAACTTAATCAGATGGAGGTTGAGAAATTTTTGAATTATTGTAGGTATTGGTCAAGTCATTTTCATGAAGCCAATGGATTGGAAGGAGGTCTTGCAATCCTATGAAGGAAAGTTGACATCACATTTAATTTAATAAAATCACAAGATAACTTGATGGAGTGCAGAGTAATTGACTTTGTTACTGACCTGGAATATGCCCTATTTAATGTATATGGGCCAATTAAAACTAAGGACAAAAGGGAGACATTAAAATCAATCAACAATATCATTAGGTTGATGGGCGATCAATACTAGATATAATGGGAGGCAACTTTAATGCCATCATGGACTTATCTGAGAAAAGCAGAGGGCTCAAATGAGTAAATAAGAATATGCAAGACTTTAGAGATTTTGTGGAAGAAACATTGAGGGATGTGGACTGCAAAACATCCAACGGTACCTATATATGGACCAATCATAGATCAGAGTTTACAAATATCACAAAAAGATTGGACAAGTTTCTAATACAAGCAAAGTGGTTGGAAAATGCAACAAGATTAGAGGCAACACTACAAGATTTGACCCCAATTTTCGATGGCCGTTCGTCGGAATCTCGACGATACATTGTCGGCCTACCGACAAATCACAAAAATTAGCGTCGTCGCTCAATTTTCGTCTATATCTCGATGGGCTGTAAAACATCGACCTCATGACGCAAGCTCATTGGAACCGTGACGCCCACTTCGTCGATCGTGTGACGAACAGTACCCAGAGCACGAGAGGCATACCTTTGCCAAACCGTCGGATTAACAACATAAGTTCGTCGCCATTACGACAAAAGTTCGACGTATTGCCAATATCGTTGAGAGATCAAGACTGTTATAGCGATCAAAATTGCCTGAGAAGATATATCGGGAGGACTGAATTTTGGTCTTAGCGATGAAGTTTCATTGGCAAGATACACATATTGTCTCATCGACGAAGCACGAGGGAAGCATATCAACAAGACATATATCATTGGAGTAAGTTCTGAATGTCTACCCGACCAGCTATGTGATGTCGTTAAGAATACATCGGCAGCAGTCTTGGTGACATAATTTAGATTGAAATAGCGATAGAAGTTCGTCGAACGCGCGACGAAATAGGCAAGTCATTATGGCAAAAATTCGTCGTATACATTACAAATTCGTCGGACGCTTTTTGCGATTCGCCACAAATTCGATGAAACATTGCAATTTAAAAAAAAAAAAACTATTTGTTGAAATCTAGGCATATCGGTGAAAGATCAAGACTATTACAGTGATCAAAATTGCCTGAGAAGATATATCGAGAGGACTAGATTTTGGTCTCAGCGATGACGTTTCATCGACGAGATACACATCTTGTCTCATCGACGAAGCATGAGGGAAGCATATCGGCAAGACATATACCATCGGAGTAAGTTCTGAATGTCTACCCGACCAGCTATGTGACGCTGATAAGATTACGTCGGCAGGAATCTTGGCGACATAATTGAGATCGAAAGAATAATCATCAGGGAGACTCACCACGTCGAGGAAACTATAGAATATCCTAGCGATACATGATCTCTTGTCGATGATGATACAAATAGATCGAAATACTTATCGGGGTGACTCTGGGTGATATATAAAAGTAGTCAAGTCGGCCAGGCCTTAACAATGCAGGATTGATGATATCAGGCCTGTTTGTAGCAGCAATAATGATAACTATTTTCTTGGTTGTCATACAAGCCATCTCCATCAACAGAGCTTTGAAACCAAATCCACACACAACACAATGTTCATAGTGAAAAGTTAGCACTTTCTTTCATCTTTGCAGATTGGTTTGATGTTTCAAACGATGCATTTCTTATATTGAAAAGTGCATTTCTTACCTTATTGAGCTTCTCTTTGTTTTGAGAATAGTTTAATATTCTCTACTTAACAGGGCCAACCACATGAAGGTGGAAGCTCATTTGGCCCTCCTTCCCCCCCTCACATCACTCTCAATTCCCCATACCCGATCATATAACATTAATCATTCATTCATCCATTAATAACATATAACATTCATTCATTCATCCTGCATTAATAACATATAACATTCATTCATTAACATATTCACATTAATTCATTCATTCATTCATCCATTAATAACATATAACATTCATTCATTAACATATAACATTTATTCATTAACATATTCACATTCATTCATTAACATATTTCATTTTTTTAGTTTTTACATATTATCAAAAATATGGCTGTCATAATATGATTACAATCACTTTTTTTTTTGTTTCTTTTTTGCAGCTAAAAAAAGTTGAAGTGGAGTATCGTTTTCAAAATCATTTGTCTCCCCTTGAGTTGTTTGGAGCTCTGCTCGTGATCTTAATGTATGCCTAGTTGTGTACTCACAACGTGGACGCGGCTGCAAGGGGGGGTCTACTGCAATAGCAAAGAAATGTTAAATTGTTATGTTTTATTATTATTGTTACACATATTTCATTAATTAAAAGAACATCAGAGTGGTGCTCTTTACCTAATTGGGCCACATCATGTTCCTGATATTGTCTTATAGCCTCATGCTCAACATGTTGAACACCCTCTAAATCCTGATCTGGAGTTGAAACACGAAAGATTACATTAATTAATACACCAATTGCAATTAAATATGTTTAAAAGAACATTAGAGTGGTCCTCTTTACCTGATGGAGCCACATTATGTTCCTGATCTTGTCTAGTCTGATCATGCTCAACATGTTGATCACGCTCTACATGCTCTAAAGTTGAAACACGAAAGCTTACATTGATTAATACACCAAATGCAATTAAAGATGTTTAATTGTATTAATCCATATTGCATTTTGTATAGCACATGAATACATCCAGTACCGAGATGCACACCATGGACTTCATTAGCAGGTTGTTCTCCACCCTCACCAAACTGCATTCCAATGTCATGTGCAGGATTATCATTGCTTATCTGTGTAAAACAAATAGGCACATTATTATGGTGGAAATTAATATTGAACAAATTGCACAAGTATTCAATTTGAAATAAACTTTATTGAGTTTATTTACCTGCGTGTTGGATGCAGTGAAGATTTTATTTGCCCAATCGAGACTCTTGGCTTTTCAGATAGGGCTCCATAGCCTTGGTCGAAGGCAATCTTCAAGTCCTCTTCTGTGGGCACTCTGTTGAAATCAAAGCCCTGCATTTTTGCACGTGATCATGAATTTTGCTTCTATGGTGTGATAAAACCAAAATTGTTTGCAATTTATTATTTGGATGCAATATTTCATTTATTGATACTTACAAATCGTGTGGCTACTTTCATATAACCACCAGAGCCAAGTTTGTGTTGCCCGTGTTTTTCTAGTCTTGCCTTTGTTGCCTTCGATGTGTCGGGCAGCCTATGAAAAATTTGAAATACGTTAGATTATGTAAAAAGAAAGATTAATCAATATATAATTAAATTGTTGATAGTATCACATACCTTCCTTGGCCCAGTGGTATCTTTCCTTTCTTCTTTTCAACCTTCTCCTTTCCATCCGACACCAAGTCCTTCCACTCCCTTTCCGGAATCATGGGGGGACGCTCGTACTTTATGTTCTTCTCTAAATGTGACCTATATTGGTCCCTCACATACTTTAGATAGGTACCAGCTTTCTTAAGGACCTTGGTTCAGTTGAATGTTTTATCACCGAACAACACAACTAAACGGTTAATGAGCTCATCTTTTAAATCTTGATTTTGGGCATTCCACCGTGTACGTATGATGGGCCCGAAGAGCTCCAATGAAATATCACTTAGATGTTTATAAAAAACATCATTTCCTGTAGGAGCAGGATGTATAATTAGAAACTCAGAAGGGCAAGGTGTTTGGGTTGCTTCCAAAAACTTAGATACGTGCACGAATAATATAGCAGAAATGGAGGCGCTCGCATTGGGATTGGAAGTCTGTATAAAGAAAGGAATTGATTCGGTAGAAATAGAAGGTGATTCTCAAATCTGCATTCAGGCAATCACATCGGGGAAAACACCAAACTGGAAACTAGATAATTGGATAGGAGCAATCAAATCCCTTCTTCGAAAGTTAAATGAATATACCCTATCACATGTCTATAGGGAAGCTAACAAGGCTGCGGGCCTCTTGGAAAACTGCGGAGTAAATCAAGGAAAGGTAATAAAAGTTGACAACTGCATGGAGCAGTGGTCAGAACTGCCAACACTTCTAATCACCGACAGTTTGGGCAGATGAAAGATCTCCGAAATCTCTAAAAAGCAGTGAGCTGGGACAATCGGATCGATAACAGATAAGATTCGAGCAACATTTAGCCAAAGCATTAGGAAGTTGTGCCAGACTCACGGGACAAGTGCAAGCATTTATTGGAATCTGAGGGATAAAAGGTGTTAAGGCACTGCTCCAAACTCAAACTTCAGAAGGACAATGGTGTATAAGTTCGGTGTGCACTGTATCTGCTCGAACGAGACATTGAGAGCCCAGTGCAAAAGAATTTTCTCAGTCGGTTCCCTGCAAGTGATCAAAGCAATAGAGCAAATAACCCAGGAGATCCTATAGGAGGGGAACCACTGGTGCGATGGCAGAATCTATGAGGTAATCCTAAGCCTATTAATAGATGTTTTGGGCGCTAGAGAAGTACTGGTGGAGAAGCTTGGGGGTTTTGTTACGCTGATCAACATTGAAGCAGTGGAAAATGCTATCTTGGAACTGCCCGCAGAAGGTATGGCGAGCTCCCTGAAATACATCTTTGGAGAAAACGGGGCAGGGGGAGATGGGAAAGAAGTGGGGGTTGAAGTTGGGGAGGAATGCACTAGCAACTCGCAGCACCAGACCAAGGAAATGAGCTGCTTCCTAGGCAATGCATGGGATGTATATCGGGCGGGCATAATCAACAATGACATGAATGCCTTTGCAAGGTTTGTTCAAAATGAGGATTGGTTCAACAAAAGGAGAATGAAACATGCAGTAAATTTGGGGTATGCACTGGGAGTAGTATATAGCTATGTAGTAGCATAAAACATGATAAGCATACAGTCGGATATATAGTGGCTATAAACAGGCAATTATAATGTAGGCAAATATTGCCATTTTGTAAATCAATATAATAGGGCGCTATCCCCACTGTTAGCACTTACTTAAAAAAAATAAAAAAAATAATTAAAACATTTTAAAGTACCTAGGACCTTCTCTATCTTTATGGGAAGGAAATCCTCGGTCACCACAAATGTGACCGGCAATGTTCCCATACTAGTAATACGGGAAGATCCAGGAAATGCTGCTAAAACATCACCAGTAGTAGTGGCCTCTGCATCCACAAGTACTAACACATGTAGTGGCATGTGTTTGCTACCAGAGGGTGGACTATCGAATGCCTGCATGGTATGTGTTGCAAGCATTTCAGACGACAATATAGGCATAGATGATGGGGTCAGATGATGTGTTGTATGCGTAGGAAGATTAGGATTGACACTTGTACCGTCCCCTACTTCCCGAGAAACACTTGCAGTACCTTGATCACGGCCAGCAGCATGATCATGAGGACGCAAATAATCCTGTAAAAACAACACATATTTTAGTTCATGACATAAAAGAGTACAAAATATAAAACCATGAATGAACTTATGTTATAATTAAAGATCTCATGATAGCTTACTTCCAAGTTCTGTGCTCTCTTAGACAATATTTTAACCCTTTCTCTTATCTCATCTGTTTGAGGCACTACAAATACCAAATGAAGGATTTCTTGATTGCATTTTTTTGGGCCTTCCTCATCATATCCACAAGGTTTGTGGAAAATGCGATGTCATCATCGCATAATAGTGACTGCACCTCCATATGGATGCTCTCCTATACTGCTGGTGCCTTTCATCGATCAACCAACTGCAACAAGAATATTAAAAACATTATCAAAATTAACCCAATAAACTCATGAAAAAAACATAATAATAAAACATTTTGCTTGTATCTAATTTGTACAATTACAATGAGGTAAACCTGTTGGATAGAAGCACCTGAAGATGGATCACGATCTGTGCTCTGGGCCAGATCCTTCCTTGTATGATCAATGTCCCGCTGTGACAAAAATTAAATATAAAAAACATCACCGAAATGAAACCAATAGACTTACGAAAGAAACATAATAATAAAATGGTATATTGGAGTCATTAATTAGAGGTTGGGTAAAATGGTATATAGTACATACCACCCCCATAGTAATTGTGTTTGTATCTAAGCGATTCAAATTGTAATCGATTAGCAACTCTTCCCCTGCAGTTATTGATTTTATTGCACATACGAATACACGGTTTCCCTCTCGTGCCTCGAATATACAATTGGGTTGCTTATTTGTTGACCTAGGTCATGTACTATTTATAAACCCTACAATATTCCCTGATGCTTTTGGCCTCCCGTCAATGTACCTAGCCACTCCTTTATTTTGATCCTTATCTTTTAGTTGTATATAATTTGTTGATAGTGCATACCTATGCATACTTCGTGTATATCGAACCAGCTGCATCCAATCTTTGTAACTGTAATAGGGTCCAACATACTCCATCAACTCAGTAACTTTGTCGTAACAGACTTTTATGTCATCCATGTAATGACGATGGTGCTATGCGATATATCCTCTCGTTGACACAAAGATCAGTGTTTATTGGAGGAAGTTCCTTGGGTACCCATTGTTTCCGTAGATGTTTGTACCTCAAGGGCACCTCGATGTCGCCTATGCTCTCATCATCATAAGAACATGACCCCCCTTCAGAAAGAAAAAATTCCATGCGTTTACGGAATTTTCTTCTAATCTTTTGACCTCTAGTTGATCTCCCTCTTTTAGACCTACTACATGTCTCACTTTCCTCTTCTCTTCCTGAATTTTCCTCGCTCAAGGAAGACAAATCTGACAAATACCTATTTTGTGGTACCTGCACTCATAAGGATGTTGGATGAAGTTCTTTCATGGTGATGTGATTTGAAGGTGACATTATGATTAATCTATCATTTCATCGCTAGAAATTGATAGGTTATAAGGTAATCAAGTCTTGATAGATTGCAAGTTATTGTTACTACTGTCCAAATGTGTCCATCACCAAATCTACTTAACGTTTTAACTCCCAAACTTTGTAGCAAGTGTTAAATGTGACTATGGTCCACCAGTTACACAACCAAGGCGTCAAATGTATTCTCTAATTGTAATCAAAGGAATTTTGCTCTTCATTCAAGTAAATAAACTTGAAGGGAAACACCACCAAGTGGTTTATTGGACACCTACATGACTAAAAATAGCAGAAAATTTACATTTAATTTCCATATGTGTAAGTGGTTAATAGGGAGGGAGTGTGTACTAGGCCTAGTAAAGTCATCATAAGTTTATGCTTTGGCAATAAAAATTGTTTAAGTCATCTTAAATCTTCCTATGTCTAATTGCTAGGAGACTTTTGGTATGTTTTAAGGTAGGATGAGTGGTCGCATCAATGTTATAATTCTCTATGACAAGGTTTCAACATCTTCAAATAGTGAAAGTTAGTGCTTATAGTCATTTGAAACAACAACATTTTGATTATGTATGATGGTAGGATTCGATAACTTAAAAGAATTGGCTACCCAACAAACTTAAAGTTAAAAGAAACTTTTTCAGTTTAAGGGGTTAGCACTTTCTTTCATCTTTGCATATTGGTTTGATGCTTCAAACGATGCATTTTTTATCCCACTTATATCATATTGTATTCCCATCCCATTGCAATTGTTGGAGGAGTTGATACCAAAATTTCATATCAGATACCATGTTCTTGAAGCAATTTTCTATGTTTTTACAATTTTTCTGAAGTTCTTTTGTGTTGTATGGATCCATACAAGCTTGAAATGCTCTGAGATCATTGGTGTAAATAAATATATGTGTTCCCTTTCATTTGCATTTGTTTTGAAGTTCTCAATCACTGTTTTATGGGATTAAACAATCAAATACAGGGACTGCCCTATTGTGTCTGTGTGAGGGTTTGAGGGCTAAATATAAATGACATCCACCAATCCACCCACTATCTTGGAACTGTAACTCGGTGGATTGGTGTGCATCATGGTGGATTTGATGGAGTTTCAAATCTTGTTCTTTAAATTCCATTTATTTTTTTCCCTTGTCTTGGCTTGTTACATTGTTTGGGAGGAACCTAAGGTTGGGTTTTACCTTGGCTTTCATATAAATCCTAATGTTCCATGTAAAACCTTGGGTGAGATATATTTGGCCGTTACCTTTTTGGAGTGGGTATTAAAATGACTTATGTCTCATTGTTTTGAATTAAGGTCTTCATTTCAAGGTCCTTCATGCCAAGGTTCCTTTTATAAAGCATTTTGGACATGAAATATTTAAAATAAAAAATAACTTCATTTGAAAGTCTTGACATGGCATCATTTTTGAATTAAGGTTCTTCATTCAAAGGTCATGACGACATCACCTTCAAATGAAGGTTCTTCATTAACTGGTATTTTGTAATTTTGAATGTGTGATAATAATTTAGGGTTGAAAATAAATCCATTTGAGCCTTTTATAAATGAAAGGACATTTGATGCAATCATATGCCTTGTCAAACTTTAACTTAATAGTAAGGGCATCATGAGTAGTTTGTTGGGCCCATTCAACAATCTTTGATGCAAGGATTGAATAGTCTAAAATGTATCTACTATCAAGAAAGCCAATTTGTTTACCTCTATGACTATATCTCAAGCAATAGGTTTAATTGTGATGGCAATGATATTGACAAGGATTTTGTAATCTAGGTGTTGAGAAGTATAATTGGCCACCATTCTAGGAAAGATTCTTCATTCTCACTTTTAGGTGTTAAAATTTAACAATACGTAGATTGATGAAAGAGCCCAAAGAGCCTTTCTCCATGTTATCCAAGTACACATAGCAACAGTCTTCTCTTATACGGTTGGACATGACTTCAAGAACTTAGCTAGGAATTATTCATTTAACCTAAGGTTTTCTCATAATTCCATCATTGGAAAAGTATGATCAAATTCTTCTATTATGAAGAATTGGTCTATGTGCCTCTAGTAATCACTATAAAAATGTGAAAGACTAAGCTATTTTATTTTTTTTGTCTTATCTTATACCATTTTATGAGAATGGGGGGGCCAATGTACGAGAAGATCTTTGGAAGCTAGGCATGAAAATTGCAAGTTAAAAAGAATGGGGGTGCCAAACTTATAGTAATCATTGTCCCTTGGTCGTCGATTTTCGTTGAGTGCCCTCAACCTAGTCCTCGACGCTAGTATTGACCTTGTTTTAGCTCCAAACTCTTCATCGGCGCTGGTATTGACCTTGTTTTCACTCCTCCAAAGTCTTCCTCAGCGCTGGTATTGACCTTTCACTTGTCCAATTTGATGAGCTACAACCTGCTTTAGTTAGGTTTTAGAGTATGTTAATTAAATTTAAAAAAATTATGGCGCCATTTAGAGTAGTGAATATAAAGCAAGCAAAGCCTATTATGGTGCCATTTAGAGTAGTGAATATAAAGTAAGCCAAGCCTATTATAGTCATGAGGGAAATAATAAAACTCCTAGGATACTTTGTGAAACCATTTTCCTTGGTTAAAGGGAGGCCATAAAATATACCTTTGGATTTTTTCAATCTTCAAATATGAGGATTTGCAAGGTTCTTAGCAACATGAGTAATGGAAATGTGTGCAACAAGAATTTTTGAACACACATGGAATCTCCTTGCCAAAGAAAGGGGCTTCATAATTTAATATGATAATTTTTCTCAGCTCTAGAAATGATATGTTTCCTTAAAGAGGAAGGAGAAACCTAAAAGGTAAAAGAGATGCTTAGGAATCTCAACACTTCCTTATGATCAACCCCCTTCTATCCATAGGAATTGAACAAATTGGGCTTGGCTAAGAATGATTTCCTATAACATTGAGTTTTATGCCACTATATATTTGACCTTAAAGCTTTCCAGAAAATATCTAGGCATTGAATATCCTAAATAATGTCACATTTGTCCTCCAAGAGAGTGAGAAAGGAGTCATTAGAAAAATGACCATTGAATAGTTGGGCTATAGAGTTACGAAAAGTAGCACCTTTAATAAGTTAGTAAGGTGAATTTATTAATGTTAATCTTAATATTCCAACACCCTTCGTTAAGTTTTACATTCCTCACAATAAAACATGTTGATTGAAACAAACAAATATATATAGTCTAAGCTAACATCATTTTATTTTTCTTTAAGTTCTCCCTTAAGAACATCATTGGCTCGAGTTATACAAGTCCACACTATGTGATCCTTTTTCTTACAATAATAACATTCATTTTTATTTTTTAATTATTATTACCTCATGAGTATAATACATTCTCATGTTGAGAATCAACTTTTAAATCTTTTCCATTGTTCTTTATTCTTCTCCTAATAGGGCCAAAATCACATCTTCTTGTGTTTGAGAAGTTATCGAATGACTACCTTCAAAAGGCTGATGTAATCTCCGTCTCAACACCCAGGGCCCACCACATTATGCATCGCCAAGGAAAGACACATGGCGCTCACCTGTGATATCGCAATCAATAAACACCTTGCATCTTTGTATCATGCGAGGGCGGGCAACCGTTGATCTCCACCATCGGCAATTGTGTTCATTCACAGTAGTCACCAACACTGAACATAACTGTCAAGCAACTTTTCATCAAGATTATAACATCACCATCGATTTTGAGCACATGCATCTTGGAGCCACTTTAGTAACCTGTCATATAATGTACTAAAACTCGACATAAATATAAAGCACTTTGATTAATAGTAATGTTATAATATTAATATATTATATAACAATATTATATTACATTATATGAATTATAATGATATATTTGATATATTAAGATTATATATAATCTATAGATTAATAGTAATTATATTAGATTATTAATATTATTGGTATATTATTAATAATATTAATATTGTATTAGATTATTAATAATATTAATATTGTATTAGATTAATAATAATTATAATATTGTTAAATGATTAATTATATTACAAATGAACACTGCTTTCAAATTCTTAGCTTTGAATGAATGGTTGAAGCACCAATGTTGAATGTTGCAACTCTAGTAGGCATGAATAGAAGTAGAGGAGATTGTTTGGGAGAAGAATTTTTTCTAGTGCTAGGTTATGTGTTAGGTTATATAGGGTTAGGTTATGTGTTTTCTTTAGGGTTAGGTTTGGGATTAGGTTTATGGTTATGGTTAGAGTTTAGGGTAATCCAAATCATAACCTAACCCTTTTTCTCGAAACCTTAACCTTGACCCTAACCCTCACCTTTATCCTATCTTTATAACCCTAACCACAACCAAAACTCTAACCCCAACCCTAACCCTAATTACCTAACCCTAAATATTTTTTAATTTATTAATTAGTTGCATTCACTCTAATAACCCTAAACTTAACCCTAGCCCTATCCCTGGCCCTAATCCTAACCCCAACTCTAAGCCAAATATAGAAACAACCCTTAATCATAATTACAATAACCCTAAAACTTAATTCTAGATATAACCCTAATACTATAATCCCTAATTGTAATCCTAAACCCTAACCCTAATTTCATATCTAATCCCAACCATAACCAAAACTCTAATTCTAACCCTAACCATAAAACATAAACCCTAATCTAACTCTAATCCTAACATTATTTTTCCTAACCCTAACCCTAACTCTAAACCTAACACTAACCTGAACACTAAATCCTAACCCTAATTAAATACCGAATCATAACCCTAAATTGTAACATGATCCTTTGAATTGGATACTACATAAAAAATTATGTGTTACAATCATTGCTTCCATTGTTGGCATTTTTACATTGGGGTGCATATATTTTTAAAATCAACAAAATCTTTTAATGTCTTGCCAAAATTAATATTATTAATTGTAATATCAAACTTATAAACATGTATCCAATTTAGAACATAAATAAGAAATATATGGTAATAGTTTCTTCAAAAAACAAAGCGATGTGGACTACAAGGACTATAAGATATCCACAAAAGAGATCTACATTAAAAATATTGTAGGGAAATTCAAGAAAATACAATTGGTAGATGCAAAGCCAAATAAATGTGAAATTGTGTACTATAATGATTTTAGAATATACACATAATGGATTTGTTGAAAAGGTTTTAGAAACTTTCAAACAAATGCAATTGGTAGATGCAAAGAAAAATTCCACAACCTTCACCAAAATCCTTATTGGTTTCCTTAATATGGGAGATTTGGAACAAGGTATAGACATCCATCAAAGCATAATATGAAGATGAATTTTTTCAAATGTTGTGGTTGTAGATGCCCTTTTAAAATTTATACAAAATGTGGAAGGATAGAAAAAGCTTGTGAACTATTTGACAAAATGTCTCAAAGAATTGTAATCTCTCAATTTATTTTAGTGTTTATTTTGTTATACCCCATGTCCCAAATTGGGTATAACACAATAGACATTAAAACAAATTGATAGATTGTTATGAGGATAGTGATGAGACTTTTCTAATTAGAGTGTATTCCATTAGATTACAATTATTCGAGGCATTGTGTCAAATAGTTCATGAGCTTTGTCTATCCTCCCACATTTTGCATAGATTTCAAAAGGGCATCTACAACCACAAGATTTGAGAAAATTCATCTTCATATTATGTTTTCCTTATGATTGGTTGACTCTTATACTAAATTAATATGTTCAATTTATGTTTCCTACTTGATCTAACTATCCACAAATGGCAATTTAACAGTGGAAAGATATGATCCTACTTTGGTATAAATTGTATATGCAATATCAAGGTATGAATTAATATGTTCAATTAAGAGATGTTAAATGAAATGAATAAAACTAATGTAATGTAAATAAGGGAGACCAATGCCTTATTGGGTAAAACGGAGTCAAATGAAAGCCTTTAATGAATGGTTTCTATCAAGCAAGTCCTCTAATTGTTTGGCATATAACTATGAGTTTACAACTGGTATAAACATGCAAGAGTGTAATTGATAAACCCTACTTGAGGCAGAATATCAAATCTAATTATTTGATTCTTCTTATTGATCCAAATGGCATTCCCAGATTACTGTAATTTATTGAAAAGAATTTTAATTCTTCTTTAAAGAATCCAATAAACCAAATCACATAGAAACAACAAATGTGTACTGATAAATTGAATATATACTTGATACTTCAATTTAAACAACCAAGAAACATCAGATTGGAGACAATCAAATAATCATAAGAATCCAACAAACAATTGATACCAAAATGAAGCCACTAAATCAACAGTCTTTCATTATCTCCTTCAAAGTTCATACATGCAACATAGGCTCCTTGAATGTCATCATTTCTGAAAATTTAATGCTTATAGTAGTCTATCCTATTCTAATTCTATCTTCTACCCCTTTACATTTATCCAACAACGGATACTTATACATCAGTTTACAAAAGGACGTGCCTTTTCAAAAAGGTTTAAAGCATAAAAGGTTTAACAAATCCACTATTAACTAATTTCTCTTAAGCCACAAATGGACTGCAGACATATGCTCTGTATAATCCTCGCACTCATGAGTGTCAGCATCTCCCAATGCATCGTGGATCACAATCTCCATCATTATTATTCACTCATTTTGCTCACATGTTGCATCCAATATCACATCTTTCGCAGTGGTTGTCTCCAGCATCCCTTGGAGTATTGTTTTGCACTCACTTTTCCATGTAGTCACTTCCTTCGTTTTCCTTTCATCATCACATAACTTGGTCAATCTATCTTCGGCAGCCTTTGTCAATCCCTGCATATCCCCTTATAACTCCTCAAAGAAATCCCTATGCCTATCCATAATACAATTGGCATTTTCAATCTCTTCATTACTAGGAGTGTCCTGCTCCAATTCCTCAATTCTTTCCTGAATTCTGCTATCCACTCTCCTGTGTTCCTTTATTGCATCTACATACTGTGAATGTTTTCCCCAGAGTTTATTTAACCAAGTGGTTAAAACAACCTGCCTTTTTTTGATTATTGCAGCAAATGCATCCATTCTCCCTTGAGAGTATGCAGTTGACCCTTCCCAATGGTCTTTTTTCTGTGAACTCTCACCTTGAGTGAGCATCCTTGTTGGTTCTGTTACACCACCTACCAAGTCTTTCAAGCGTTCATTCTCTCTCAACATCCTCTCATTATTGGTTTTGTACATCTCCCTTTCCCTTATCAATGCTTGGATTTGGGCTTTATTCAACTTGGCTATATTTATCCCAATATCAGCAATCGCTACAGGATCAACCTCCCTAGCCTTTAGGCTCATGACATGTCTGAATGCCTTTTCAATATCAATAACAATTGATTTCTTGTGAGGAGGATACAAGGCCCAAATCATCAATGTTTCATCATCAGGATTGTATCTTGATCCTGTGTATACCTCCGTCACCTTCTCTATACTGAGCTTGTGGGTAGCATTGTTATCTTTTAAGAAACTATAAAAAACTAATGCAGAATTCATATCCAAACCTGGAAAAATCATAACACTTGCCTTTTAAAGCAGCTCCCTCCCCTTTTCAGGGGTCATGTCAATCATCTCTTTGTCTACTTCATCCTTTAAGCTTTTTAACAGTTGATCCTCATTCCCTGGAGTGACATTGTCAATCTGTCCCCTTATCTCTTTCCCTTTTTGCTTATATAAAAATGTCTTAAACTCCGAGGTCTTTATAAATTCATCATCTGATATGAAAGACCTATAGTCTTCATATCTTGTATCTACATCCATGGTTTCCTCAACATCTATTTCTCTGGCAACATAGGCATACTCCTGAGTCTTCATTCTTGAAACTTTCCCAGATGAGCTTTGTGGCCTGTCTAGTTCTGAAATCCCCTTAATGGAGGATAACAACTCAACATCCACCAACTCCTAATTATGTTTTCAATCACAATTTTAGCTTCCTCTGCCTCCGGGTTTCTAATTATGTCATCATATTTAAAGGGCACATGATGGTACCCTCTGAGATTTACTTTTTGTCTGGCAGAGTGGATATACCTTTCTGGATCAAAGTTCTTTCTCACTGGTGCTCTTCTCATGTTGTAGTGCAATAATTTGTCCAGAATTAGATCATAACCTTCCTTGGCTAATACAGTGAAATCACTAAAACACAATGTACTAGGCATAAAATCCTATTTCCCATATGAACTTAAGTTCATAACACTGGAGTAATCCATTTTCCTAACAATTTCTAGGTATGCAATTCTATCCGGGACAATTATGGGCAAAATGAAAGGTGTATCCTCAAAGCCATAAACCCTAATCATTGTGGCATTCTCTAAGCAATACCAATCCCCCTAGTTGTGGTTAATTGGTCCATTGTAATCTCTAGGCCTAAGAAAACTGTTTACTTGTTCAGATAAAGAATAATCACAAGGATGGCTAAAAAATCTATACAAGGGTTTCACAAAGAATTCTTCAAAATGCAAGAAATTTGAATTGGAAAACCTGCTGTCCCAAACAATAGTCCATAATTGAACAGGCAATGGCCTACCTTCCTTGTCAGATTGTGAAATCCTCAGCTCCTGGGGTCATAAACCTAACTCTTTTCCAAAATACAACACTAAGTGCATCAACAATGAGTAATTTCTAAGATGGAGAACATAAGCACCACTCTTTATCGCCATCAAACCTACATCCAGCTCCTTAAAAACATGTGCAGCATAGTCAAATGATTTGGAATTGTGATACTGAATGTCTGCAACAATCACCATGGGCACAACCGCCATATGCTTAGGTACCTCCATCCCTAATACCTGTCCCACTGAGTAGTAAGTATATTTTAGGTAAGGTTCGAAGAGGTCTACATGAAAGGGTGGCCCCTCACTGTCTGCCATTGGAGTAGGTTTTCCATGACACCTAATTCTGTGCAGAGGTATCCTCCACCCTTTATAAATGGTGTCCATCCTTCTGAACTCACTATTGAGCTCTTCACTCACTACTTTCTCACTGCATATTCCCTCCATTCTAAAAACCTCAGCAATTGCATTCTCAAATACATGTATCAATGGATTCCCTAACAAATCACATATAGCTTTGTTTTTCGAATCATAGTGTCCGACTAGCAATTTTACCAGTTCGACGTCAATAAAAACATTAGGGCACACTAATTTCCCTAAATTGAGCCTCCATGGATTGCATACTGGCTCAAAGCAATTTCTCCTATGGTAATGGAAATTGAATAACTCATAGCCTCTAATCGGAGTCCAAACATCACCTATAAATTTGCATTTGTCGTCCAATTTGTCAACTTCCGCTTTGAGCTGTACAAAACGCCTAGCTTTAGGTCCAAAACCAGGTAACTGGTCTATGAGGTCTTGATTTAGCTTCCTTTCAGTACCTTCTGGTTGCAACTCAGTCTTTTGCTTTTTTGCTTTTGATTGGCTTCCCTCCCCAGGTTTTCTTCCCTTTAGTTTTCTTGAACCAGTGCCTTCTTTATGAATTCTGAGAGGACGAGAAACTTACTGTAACTTCTTCCAAACTCAAGCCAGGTGAATGCCTTAATTGCTCTGTTGGTTCCCTTGCTCTCCTTCGCTTTGAATTCTGTGAGACAATGATTTTAATTGATCATACCCTGATATGAAAAATCTCCTACGCTTCGTGGCGCCATTAATGTATTTACCAAGACATGAATGCTGCAATTTTTTTTTTAAATTCTTGATGTCACATCAGGGCTCATATCGACAAGACATTCCAAATCTCTGGCCGATCCGCCTGTTCAATGTTCACCCATCCGCCAAGACGTCTTGCAGTTTCCCCGACATCACAAGTCTCCCCGATAGTTTCTTTCCTTTTGCTTTTTATATCGCCATGACTTTCACCGAAACAACTATCACTTAGAATTAATGAATCGGGCCAATGGTTCTTTGCCTTACTTTGAAAGTACTGTCTCACCGAGATGTTTAATTTATCGACTTATTTCGCCGAGACCAAGCAATTTGTTATGCCAACAGAATAATACTCGCTGTGATGTCTCTTAGATCTCCCCGCGGTGACATGTCTCACTGATACGCCTCTTCTTCGGCAAGACAACGAGCATCGTCTTATCGATACCCTTTATCTCCATATGCTCAATTCTGTCGGTGTAACCCGAGGGGTTGGTAAGACTTTTATGAACTCTTCCCAGCATCGTTTGTCTTATTGATTAAGTCCTCCTTTTGCTTTATCGGCAAGACCAATAGCACTTCGGCTAGTGTTTTGAAATCTCTCTCCGACGACCAAAGTCTCTCTGATAGACTTTACTTTTCTCCAATCGGTAAAAGGTAACTTAGATTGATATGACCTCACACCATCACACCAATACCTTTTGTCTTGCCGATAAGTAATACAAACCCGCATTCTCCTAGTGTATAACTTTATCGGTATGACCCGTTTGATGTCTCGCCGATAAGATCACATCGATAAGACATTTCAAACCTCTGGCTGATCCACCTTTTCAACATTCACCCATCCGCTAAGACGTCTTACAGTTTCCCTGACATCACAAGTTTCCCCGATAGTTTCTTTCTTTCTTCTTTTTTATCGCCATGACCTTCACCAAAAAAACTATCGCCCAGACTTAATGAATTGGGCCAACAGTTCTTCACCTTAATCTGAAAGCTTTTCATCTCACCGAGATGCTCACTTTATTGACTTATGTCGCCATGACCAAGTATTTGTTTTGCTGACAAAATGATACTCACCATGATGTCTCTTAGATCTCCCCACGGTGACATGTCTCACCGATAAGCTTTTTCTTCGGCGAGACCATGCACATTGTCTTCTCGACACCCTTTATCTTCGTATGCTCAGTTCTGTCGGTGTAACCCGAGGGGTTGGTAAGACTTTCTGAATTCTCCCCGGCATCGTTTGTCTCACTGAGTGAGTCCTCCCCTTGCTTTATTGGCAAGACTAATAACGCTACGGGCAGTGTTTTAAAATCTCTCTCCGATGACCAAAGTCTCTTTGATAGACTTTACGTTTCTCCAATCAGCAAAAGGTAATTTAGCTCGATGTGACCTTACATCGTCACGCCGATACATTTTGTCTTGCTGATAAGATATAAAAACCCGCATTCTCTCTGTGTATAACTTGATCGGTGTGACCCTTCTGATGTCTTGCCGATACATTTAGGATATGTATATTATCATCAATGAGACCTGCATCAACTTATGCCGATATTTTCATATGTAAAGATTTTAATGTCAGATGAAATTTATGGGGCGTTATGGCACAATTTTAAATCGGATTTTGGTAAAAAAATTCTATGTGAGGATTTTTATGTCTGCATTATGAATCTTTTTTGGGAGACTAATAATCATGAAGAAATAATGAATTTTTCAAAATTTGACAGTTCCAACAGCATGAAGGTTTGATGTTTCATGACAGTACTAGCATTTGAGTTATAATGATATATTTAGAGCTCATGGCTCTCCTCTATATAAACATATCACAATTTTGAATAATATAATCAAGGGTTATGGCGTTCATCTCACTGTTATGGTGTGTATGATTTCCATTTTTGCTTTAATTCAAAGAGTAAATTAAAATGCTTGGATGGAGTCATAGATGGATATGTTTGTAAAGGGATTTGATAAGAAGTATTGAGTTAGGATAGAAATTGACACTGTTGTAATGCAATATTGTCAGAGATCTTATATGTTATGTGTTTCAACCTGTTATGGAAATCTAAATATTTGTGAATTCGACTCCCCAATAGTATATGGCACTGGCATAAATTGTATGTGTTTGTAAGGTTCTGTGTCTATTTGTCTTAGCTTAGAGCTTGCTGCCAAATTGCAAATTAAATGACTATCTTAAGTGGTGAAATATCGTTGTAATCATCTCATGCTCCAAGTAGTTGATACTATTGATGTTTTTCTGTTGTTTAAATTGATATATCAAGCATATATATATTCAGTTTACCGATACACATTTGTTGTATTTGTGTGATGTGATTATTTGGTTCTTTCAAGTAAAGATTAAACCCTTCTAGTCAATCACAGTAACTAAAGAGTATTAATTGGATCAATAAGAAGAATCACATAACTAGGATTGTCATTCTATCTCAAGTAGAGTTTGTCAGTCATTTACTTGCACATTTATACAAGTTATAAACTACATCTATGTGCCAAACACTTTGAATTAATGCCATCATAGATTACACTTTTATAGATCTTCATTAGACTCCATACACCCAACAAGGTAGTGGTCTCATGCTTTCATCTTTTGGTTTATCCATTTTATTTTTTACATCTATTAACTGAACATATTCTAATATAATTCAAATATAATTAAAATTAAAAACATCATAAATTAATTATGTAACCACATAAGTCAAATATAATTCTATCAAGAAATTAATATCAAATAGATAATACAATCACATAACTCATAAATTTCAATGTCATTGATCTTCTTCTTCATCCAACTCTTTGTTTGTATCATCCGATCCAGATTCAACATTTTAAGGATTGGTCATATCATCATCGTCGTCATTGATATCAGTTTCGATAATGTCATCATCCACACGGGTATCATCTTCATGAACATTAACTCCTACATCATCATGATCTAGTTCCTCCTCTTCCACATCTTCGTCAGGCACATCATCAACTAACTGTTGATCCTAATAATCATCTACATCATCTTCTATTTATTCAATATCTTCTTCTTCCACCACATTATACTTTACCGGCCTTCCTCTTGGATCATGTCTAACAACATATGACCAACCCGCTTTACCTGGAACCTCTGAGTAAAATACCTGCTCACATTGGCTTGGAAGAACATAGGGCTCATTTCCAGCTCGCTCAAAATACCTTGTATTAACCATGGTAAATCCATTATCATGTTCAATAACAGTTCTCTCGGGATCATTTTCATTCAATCGTAGCCTGTACCATAGGACGATGAACATAACTAATTTGAAGGACTTAAAGTCACACTCAAGTATATCATCCAAAATCCCATAGTATTGATTTTCTAAGACTTCTGGATGTATGTCGCTTCTAGATGGAAACATTAGTCACCTAGAAGACTGCAGTTATCCCAGAATCACAAGTTTTCTTCGTGTCATCCAACTTTTTGATTCAAAATTTACGACCATTGCACCACATAGCCTTGTGGTGTTTCACCTGCAATATGTCAAACATGTAAAACTTATTGCAATATCGTCAGTTGATAAACATATTTATTCTTGGCCGAATGTATGCAAAGAAAAAAATCTCAACATATATATACATCAATATAATTCAAAATAATTAAATAATATGGGTGATTAATATATTTATACATACCTGTTTATCTCTTAAACCATATGCTAAATCAATTTCCCTTGGTGTAACATTGGAATCTCCATTACGATGAGCTTCTTTAACCAATGAAGCCACACCTTCCCATGTTAATGCGCAATCAGATTGTTGACATCGTTCAATCCATACCATCATCCAATCAAGATTGTTTGTGACATAAAAATGTAGTGCATCCCACTCTCGACCAACTGTATCAAAAAAAATTGAAATTCACAAATGATGTATAATTAGTTAATTACCACGGTATACAACCTTAATTTATAATTGATCAATATTGAAGATTAATAATTAAATAAGTACAATATACATAAAAACCAAAAGTAAAATGTATTCTAATAATCTCCATGACCATCTTATAATTACTTGACACTTTCCTCAATCTACCTTTCCCCATCAGGTACTCCCCTTTGAATTTGTTAATGGAGTTGGGATCCCAAATGCGATCTACATGGATCTTTGCTGCAAACTTAGGAAGATTCAGTAATGTACACCATGGTCTGGTATAGCATGTATCCCTCCACCATAGAACCCTCGGGATGTGCTCTTTGTCTAACCAAAGCCTTCAAAAATTTCAAGTGCCTCTCAACCATCCACATTGACCTTGTGTGTATAGGTCCACACAATTCAATCTCCTCAACTTGGTGTATGAGGTAGTGTTCTTGTGCATTGAAAAATGTTGAAAGTAGACACTTTTTCATTTCACACATTAGACGGGGAAATAATTTATATCTTCTTTATGGATTGCTTTAGATGACAGCCATCTACAAGTGATTCAAGGCACAAATATATTAATGAGATTTAACAAAAATATACAACGAATTGAACAAATATCGCTACTTACCTCATGTATTTTCCAAGATCATATATAACTTGCTTGACATTGTTGTTGAAGTTGTCTGGGAGAGATAGAGGTAGAACGTACTGCAACAATTATAAAATGATCTTTTCATTAATATTTTTCCAAAAGTAGTAAACATAATACACTGAAAAGTACATGCAGTATACAAATATATATATAATATACCAGAATAATTACGTTAATGAAGGTATGCCAATCATGCGTTTTCATCCCTGACCCAAATTCACCTTTCTTTTTTATGATATTGTTTATGTTCACAACAAATCCTGTGGGAAATCGAATTTTTCGTATGACTTGTTTTATAGCATTGCTTTGCTGCTCCGTTAATAACCAAGGAAGGGCACTTATATTAATTTGGTCTCCATCTCTATTTAATTGAATGACATTTTTCATTGCATGACTGGCTTCTTGAATGTCACTACAAATTTTGACAATTTTTTCTTTGTCATGCCTTCCATCCAATATTTTCCATAACATTTCTGTCATAATCTTTCCGATATGCATTGTATCAAACAAATGCACAATTTGTAGCTGCTCATAGTAGGGCAACCTACTAAATTGTCTAGGATAACTTTTCAGTCCCTGTGGAAGCCGACCATTAATGCCTTGATGACCTTCATGAAGCATATAATTTAAACAAATTAACAACGACAATCATTGTCAATTACAGCATGAGTAAACACAACACAACATAAAAATATAAATTCAAAACATATCATAAATGATAGATAAACAATTTGATTCGATGTATAACCTTGACGATTAATTCTATTATATTCCAACTTCCATAGGCGAAGTGTCATTCTTCGTGGTTTTGATGTAGTCTCTTCTTTCCCATTGAAAAGATGTTTTTCAGTAGTTCGATACTTATGATTTTTGTGGAGGAAGTGCCTATACTCATCAAACACCTGCTTTCCTAAACTTGTTGAATGACAAGATTTCATCTTTGGATCACAAATTGGACATGCAAATTTTCCCTTTGTTTGAAGACCTGCAAATCATATATAATTGGATTAAATATGTCAATTTTTATAATTATATTTAATGAATAGATTATTTAAAAAACATGCATGATATCTACTTCATAAAATTAAATATCGTTAAAGTCATGTAGTTGAACGTTATAACATAGCAGAAAAATGTGTTAGCCCTGGGGCATCATGAATTGTCCATACAAGCATTGCATGGAATTGAAATTATCTTTGTCCTATTGGTCTAGATACGTCATACATAGTGATGCCATTCCATAACTTTAGTAACTCGTCGATAAGAGGCTCAGTTTATACATTCATATCTTTCAATTGGTACTTACCTAGTTGAATGAACATAAATATTACATAATTATTATAACCATTTTACTACAATATATATAAATTCATGTACATGACTATTAAATGAAAAAACATATAAGTCATTATGCAACAAATAAGACAAATGAGATACTACTATGTTAAAGAAAATTGATGTAAAAAAATACTTGGAACAATCATTGCCAACATTATGTGCTCCCTCTTTATTGACATCCATAGAGGAATGTTATTGTTGATAACAAAAACAGGAAACACCGAGTAAATAGATCTTAGCTCTCCAAATGGATTGACATCGTCCGCTGCTAATGAAAGCCTGAGATTACGAGGTTCTTCTTTAAAGTGGGGCCATTTTTCCTCCATGTCCCTAAATGCAGAACCATTCGTAGGAATTCGAAGAATCTCATCTCCACTTCTATTACGTGCATGGTAATCCATAAATTGCGCTAAGATTTTGCACCTAAATAATTGTTGCATACGTGGAATAATGGGAATATAACGAAGAACCTTGCAAGGAACCTTTTTTGTTAGTTGATCTATTTGATATCTACTGATATGACATTCTGAGCATTCTGTTGCAAATTCATGTTATTTATGATATATAATATGATCATTGGGGCATGCATCTATTGCTTGATACTCCATTCCAATATCTTTCATAATGCTAGATAAATCTCGGTCTGAGCGAGGTAAAATATTTGATGGTGGTAACAAAAATTCACCAATCAATCTACAACAAAAAATAACTTCTTAATATAAAGAATATTAAAGGTACACACTTCATCCTTTATTTACTAGCGATGAACTAACAACAATTAAAATAGATGAAAAAAAATGACATATATGACATACCTTAACATTTGTGAGATTGCTATGTTGGATAAACCATTCATAACCTTCAAGTTCACCAGCAACAATACAACAGAGAGAAGAGTTGTTTGGGAGCCTTCATAAAGCGGCTCGTATGCCTTCTCAAGTATAGGTAAATCACAAACATCGTCAAAGTCATCTCGATCAACATGATCAGATGTGCCACTACATGTGTCATGGATCGATGTATTTGTACCATCATCTTCAATTGTGTTTTTTGGTGCATGATCTTCTTCCATAGGATCATTAACTTCATCTTCGATATTCACAGCTCCATGTTCCTCCGCTTGCAAAACCACATTCTCTGGGCCGTGATAATTCATATCGTGTGCCCTAGGGTGCCCCACCTTTATAATAATGACAGACACAAATAAACCATGATCATGATCAAGTGATTTTATATATATATATCAAATGTTAAAACAATATAAACATTTACAAATTCAATCAATATAAACACATATAATGAACAACTTACCAATGGATGATAATCATGCCCCCCTTCAACATGACCATGCTGCCTACAATGTTTCTCAGTTGTTGTGATTAAAAGTCTTCTCATCTTTAAGCCCTTGCAATTATTGCAAGGACAATAACATTTCCCATCACCCTTTCTTTTCAATATAGCCCACAATCTAGCAACTGTCTCTTCATTTTGTTCTGGACTAATATTATCTGACATGATTTTTCTTTACCAAGCTTGAATATTTAGATCTTCAAAAAATATCAAACTCACACGTACTCCAAAAAATTTTAATCATACACAGGTAACAAAATATAATAATTATGATATTTTACACCAAAAAAATTCGGCATGTAACCACCCCTGCAAAACAGAAGATAGTCTGAAGTTAATGACCCCAAAAAACACTTTCAAATGCTAATTCCAAAAATTATTAAATTCTGATTTTACAATGATTTCCAACTGTTAGACTCCTAAAATCAGAATATTGAACTTGCACAACAAAATCTGAAAATGAAATTCTCAAAATGCAGCTAATAGGCCTCAACAATTAAGGCCTACTCAAGACTTTGTGAAGTCACTGCAAGATTTCCAGGCCTTACTTGATGATTTCAACAGGAGGATTAAAGAGTTGGTAAAGAGTTTTGATGACTGGAGTGACACATCTTTACCAGATATTGTAGATGCCCAAGGAAATGTTAGATCACTGTAGCAATGGCAGGACATGGTAGATGAAATCATCAATGCACAAATCAAATTGATTTGTGACGACTCAGATTATGACATGCTGATGAGTAGTATGGATAAAATCATTAACACTACCACATTTTTGGAATCTTTTGAAAGGGAGGCGAATCAAGTAGCAGTAAAGTATACACCTTACAGTGCCAAGGTAAATTAGGTGGTAAATTTTAATTGGCCAATGGATGAGGAATATCAAGGATGGGTAGAAAGGTACTTAACTGAACAAGAAAAGGACAAAGTCTACAACCGGCAGTTAACAGCTCAGCGGTTATGGTTATAAAATTTTTTGGCTATGTCTTGGTGGCAGTTTTGGTGCAAGTTTTCAAAGTTTGGCAAATGCAACAGTTATTCTCCAGTGGATGGGATGAACAAGAAGATTCTCTACAGACTCAACTATTGTAACCAATTTTTGAAATGTCATAAGGCGGTCTAAGTGATCAGTGATAGGTGTATTTTTGGTCTGATGCTTGTTGCTCCTTCATTTTCCCTATAAGAAGGATTTCAGGACCAGAAATATGGGTTAGCAAGTTAGATATCTTTAGGTCAAGTCTAACTGAAGTTGCATAGCGAATTTGTTAAGAGCCTGATATTATAGTGAAGATACTATTCTTAGGTTTGGTGTCATTCTGTTGTAGGTTTTAGTTTCATGGGTACTTAATTTTCAAGACACTACTAGCATCTGAATGAAAATTACTCATTTCAAGGTCATGTATCTCCATTGTATGAATATATTATTATCTTGAATAAAATGATCAAGGGTTATTCTGTTCATCTCACTGTTATGGTGTGTGTAATTCTCATTTTGGCTTTAATTCAAGGAATTAATTAAAATGCTTGAGTGAGGTTATAGGTGACTATGTTCATATAAGGATTTGATAAGTAGTATTGGGTTAGAATATAGATTGATGGTATTGTAAGGCAGTATTATCTGAGATTTTATATGCTATGTGTCTAGAAGATAAACTTGGTTACAGTAAAAAAACAACCAACACCTTTGATATTATCTAGCTATGGCTCCCAAATCTATTGCAAATTGATCATTAGGGTTAAAATTGAAACCTTGCAAATATAATCTTTGTCCAAATCCATCTAGAATTTTCCATCAGTTATAAACAATTCCCTTATAAAGAATTTGTGAAGCCAGGTCTAAAATCTGGAAATGAAATTCTAAAAATGCACAAGATGAAAAATGAAATCTAATGAGATGTTGCTTTAAAATATGATTTTCAAACCTAGAAGTATAAATCTGACTTCACAAATGAATTCTGGAAAAAGACAATGACTACCCTCAACCTGGCGATATCTTCTTGAGTTTCCTCTAATTTTCCCCAAGAAAACCGTTGAGCAAAACACTGTCGCAATAAATAGTCAAACTCATTTCAATTTATGCCTGCCACAATTTAACTTTGTAGGTTGAAACGTAGACGAAAAAATGGTTCGTCGAAATTCTGACGAACGTCAGGGTAAATTTTTTTTAAAAAATTAAAATTCGTACAAGTGCCCGACGATACATCTGATTATATAGCTTTCATCGGAAATTGGGGTCAAATGAGTTAGTGCAAAGATCTTACCAATCTCAATTTCTTATCATTTTCCTTGATTCTAATTGAAACAAAAAAGATCAACCATTGACAAAGTCTTACTTCAAGTTCGAGAATAGGTGGTGGAGAGAGGAAATCTTAGAACCTTTAATTGAAACATGGTGGAAAGAATATAACATCAAGGGCACTCCAAGCTATGTGTTCATGATGAAGCTACAATACATTAAAGGGAAATTAAAGGATTGGAATAAGATAGTCTTTAAGAATATCTTCCAAGAAAAAGAGAAAGTCGAAGAAGCATTAGAAGAACTAAATAAAAAAGTTATTAAATATAGGATGTTTCAGTAAGACTTTCAAAAAGAGAAACAACTCAAACAATATCATGAGGAATTGCTAAAAAGAGAATAAATCTATTGGAAAGACAAAGCAAGAGAAACATGGTTAAGAGAGGGGGACACTAATACAAAATATTTTCATGTCACCTATAAAGCAAGAAAGTATTTTAATAGAATTGATGAGATACAAAAAAAAATGGAGGGGTTCTAAAAAAAAGGCTAAAATAGAAGAGGCAGCAGTGGCCTTCTTTGAAAAAATACTAGGGTTAAAAAAAAGGGCGAAAGACTACAAGAATGAAGTAGTGCTTTATTGTATCCCAAAAATTGTGATAGAAGCAGATAATAATATGTTGAAGGAGCCAATAAAAATAGAAGAAGTCCCATGAATGGGTGATTGGTTCTTGGAAGCCTTTGGTTTCTAGACAGATTGACCTCTATCCCAATGTTAGAGGTTTTTTCTTTGCTACCTTCTCTACCCCTGAGGCTCGTGACAAAGTGTTGGATCGAGTGTGGATGTGGGGTGTTCATTCGTTGTCCATCCAACCGTGGTCACGCTCTTTCAATCCTCTTACGGAGCCTCTGAATATCAAGCCTGTTTGGGTTCGTTTACCGAATCTCCCTCTCTAATTTTGGGAGGATTCTTGCTTTGAAGCTATTGGCAACGTCATTGGCGGATTTTTGAAGGTGGATTCTACGTCTCAGGATCTTGGGCATACTACGGTGGCTCATATTTTAATCGATCTGGATATCTCCAAACCACTCCATGGTGATGTGGTCTTGATGGTGACAAACCAACCTTGGAAGCAACTTATGGACTATGAGGGGCTCCCTTTTCATTGCAGGTGTTGTTTCTCTGTTGGTCACTTGGATTTTGGCTACCCTATTGCTCATCACAAGACTGTGGCTACTTGGTGGAAGAATGTTCTCACAGACCATCTCACTATTGGTTCCCCCCCTTCGGATAGTTTCTCTGAGGAGGATGACCCTCTCGAGCCTACTCAAGATCCTCTTTCGGTTATCCTTCTTGTGGAACCTTCTGTTGTTTATGTCCCGTCTAATCCTTCTATTGTCTCTATCACGTCTGAGCCTTTTGTTGTCATTGTTTTACCAGAACATGCCTGTCTTTCGTTGAATGACTCTACTGGTGATTTTTTTGCTCCGGTCTCCACTACTTCACCCTCGTTGTGTGGTGGCTCTTCTCCCAGGGAGTCTTTTGTGGATCTGGCCCCCTTGCCTCGCTCTTTGGTTCCCGCTTCTAAGCCTTCCTGGTTGGTTGTGCTGCGGAAGAAGAAGGGTCTTCCCAAATCTGTTGCCTCTTCTCGACCTCGGGTTCGTGGAGCCAGTTTGGATCCCTCTATTTCAGAGGTTGTTTAATTCTTGGTTGTTCTGCATCTGACGGTCAATTGTTTATGTTTGTTCCTATAGTTCAAGTTTTGTTTGAACTATGCTTTATTTTGGCCTTTGGGCTCTCTATGTAAAGGGTACAACACCCTGTAAATGTTGCTTATCTTATAAAAAACAATAGAAGATGTATGATCTACAACATTCCAACTCCATCCAGAAAAAGTGCTAGGTCCGTATGGATATTCAACAATGTTCTACCAAAAATGTTGTCCTTTCATAGGGAATGAATTTTGGATAGTGGTAGAGGAGTTTGTTGGAGTACAATACCACTAAGAGGGGGGGTGAATCAGTGGTATGATAAATTTAAACTGAATTGAAATTCTCTTTCAAATATTTTGAACATATGGAATGCATATTTCAGATTTGATCATTCATCAAATAAAAATAACATGCTTGTAAAGATTTTAAACTTTGAATGAAAAAGAGCATAATCAAATCACACAAACTAAGAACATCATGACACAATTTTTAAGTGGAAAACTCTCAAAGGGATGAAAAACCACTTGGGAAAGATTACCTCACTGGCTTAATAAAATTTCCCTGATTACAGAGCCTCATTGGCAAAGCCTCACTGGCTACACAATATGCCTCACTAGAAAATACAACTGCCTCACTGGCATTTAATGTTGCTACAACCTCACTAGCTTTTCAAGTTAGCAACTGCCTCACTGGAAAATAATCTTTTCACATCAAAATGATTCTGAAAATAAAAAGACGGAGTGAAATCTCTGTTTCATTACAAAGCATTTCTTGATTGTCTCATTTTCATTGGAGACTCAAGAATCTATATGTAAATACAACCATCACTTAAAGTGATTTCCATCTTTCATAGTAGATTTCTCATCAAAGCTTTCAAAACAAAAAGTAATAATGAATCTTAATAGAGTATAAATCTCATATTTGCATCGAACTAATGTCAAGTGACAATATCACTTTTTTAATATAACATTCAAATCACATTTGCCTTAATCAAAAACCCTATGAATGTAACTACCTTCAAAAACTTCCTGTACAATATTTCATAACTGCATAGTAGCACGTGGATTGGTCGATTTGTTATTTTGAACCAACTGCTAGACCAAAATAGAACATGCAATAGTACTCTTTGAAACTTTAAAGTGTGTTGCACAATGAAACACATATGATAAGTCGACATGCTGGAAAAATAAACCCTCTATACAAACTTAAACCTTAACAAACAATAATGTATTTGTGACAAGGTCGTGCCCTAGCTACCACCAAATGCAACACATAGCCCTTACAAAAACTTTAGGAACATTAGTACATTTTGAGAGCTCATGCCCTAGCAACAGGTTATACATAAGTTTAGACAATAAACTTACATATGTGCCCAATACCAAAACCCATGTCGACACAATGAGTGTATGCAAGACTGAACAAGGTTGAAACGATAGAATTTGAATCAATCTTGAAAGCCATACATAATGCAGCCATAAATCAACCAAGACCATGAGGAAATGTAACTTGACCTCAATCAAATGCAAAAACTAAATACACTAAATTCCCTTATAAAGGAAGTAGAATACCATTGACCTTGAATCTAAAAGACCATTTACAAATTATACAAGGTTATGCAAAAATAAAACAACTAGGGTTTACACAATCGAGTTACCACTTCGCATTTCAGCCTTGCAAGAAATGAGGTCGATGTCACTTTGTAAATGATGTCTGTGAATTGCCTGAAACCATTTTCATCATTTTCTAGCCATCAAAACACTATTCTTCCTTATTTTCTCAAGCCCTAACTCGGCCATCAACATTGCCTTGTGTTTTACAAAGTGATTAAATTTTGGGGAAAATGATAGCAAAGTATTTCATTATGCCTTTTGTGTTGGGATTCTTCATCATAGCTTTGATTATTTTTCATGAATGTAATCAAACATTATAATGCTCAAAACCTTTGTGTCGGTCTAAGCCACTCAAAAACTTTGTGTCGGTCTAAGCCACAATGGCATCAAAGTGCTAAGTCAACAAACCAAAACCTCATGAATTATTGTAGCCTCAATGTCATAACAATGATAGCTCATAGTCACCAAATATCAACCAAACCAATGAAGTTCATGCCCCTCATAAATGTATCGAGGTAACAACCTAACTTGAGATCAATGACAAAACCAAGCTATGTCAAAGGGGTTAACAAACTCCCCCTTTGGCATTGATGTCAAACCCTATCACAACCATCAAAGTTTGATCACCTATATAAGCATCACAAAAATGTCATTTCCCAATGCCTGAGAAATGTAATGATCATTGTTTAATAAAATGATCTGCATAGAGAATGATCACTTTCAATAACCAATATACCAAGTGTTGAATGTAATAAACAAGTGACTGTTGATTGTTACATCTCCCCCTTTTGACAACAATGCCAAAGGTCAAAGGGGTACAAAATCAACAAATAGCCACAACATAAGATAGAGAAACTGTGAAAGCAAAAAGTTACCAGCGTTGAACCTATATGGAAAAAAACCAAGCACTAAGAAATTTGTTGTCAGAGTAAACACTGAACCACTGTTAGATCAGAATATAAAAGCCATAAACAAAGCACTTTCAAAATGAGTCATAATGATTTCCATAGTATAGTAAAATGTCAAATCATATATGCCAACCATGAATACCATTGCCATATCATAAAAATATGGAATATTCACTATATATCCATGATGCAAAAACGTGAGAATAACCACATCAATGCATCACATATACATTTTGAAGTAAAACTGACTAAAGAGAGAAATGAAGAGCAACATAATAAACCACCAAGGATAAATAATGATCTGTGAAACTCCCCCTGAAATTATGCAACCAAAAAGATCATTGGCTCCCCCTTGGAATAACAACCAACATATTGTCACTATTACTTCTCATGCAACATCATTCAAGCAAGGAAGCATTGTTCAACTAGGCACTATTCTATGCATTGTCCTAAACATATTGTTCACTGCCACTACAACTAAATGCTCACTGTTCACTAGAAAGCAAACATTCATCCACTTATTAACCTTTTCACCATACACAAGTCAATCTGTAATTATAGAATTACAGTCATTGCACACTTTTAGTTATGTCAAAGCATGGAAAGACCGTGTACCTCTTGTAACCACACAAACATCTTTCACCTTGAACACCTTGAGGATATGAACATCAACAAAATACTAGCATCATGAAATGATCCAAATAACCGATTTGTGCACCTTTATAAAGATATGCTACTCCTTTATGACATCAACACTGATATTTTTTTAACATCGATGAACTAAAATCTTTGACATCCTCAACAAGCAACTCAAAGAATGAACAAACACCCTTTGAATGGATCAAGATCAAGAACATATTTGTTAAACACATCAAAAATGAGAAACATTACCTTTGCATCATTCTTGAATCAACAAAGCTTGAAAACCACTATCAAACTAATGTTGAAGCAAAAAGTCACTGAGGGGCTAATGCAAGAAGTTGGGTCCACAAAAAGCTCAAAAACTCGAAGTGTTTTTGCTATTTTTAAAAATTTGTCACACTTGGACTGAAAATTTGAGGCACTTACACAATGAATCTTAAAAACAGTTAGTAATATGAAAATTTGAATTTTGAATCTAGTTTCCAAATATGTAATTTATTCAAATACCTAGATGATAGAAATTAAATTTTGATAGGGATGTATAAAAACCACTTTTTAAAAGTCCCTGTTTTTTAACCATTCCATGCACGTGTACGAACACCACTTTTTGACCCAAATAAAAGTATTTTTCTAATTCCTTTTGGGGAAAGAGAGCTAACAACATGAATATTGACGAGGACATTTTTTTGTAATTTTTTTTTGTAATTTTTTTTTGAATATTTTTTTTATTGAATTTTTATTGGCCTTAATTGATGTTTTTAAAAATCAACGTGTATGGACAACATAATTAGACCTCAACTATTTTTTTTTTAATATTTAATTTTTCATTGTGTAGAGAATTGTCTCAATATTGATGTCATATAAATTTTTTTCAAGAAACTTGACCAAAAAGAGATTAAAAAACAAAAAAGTCTGATATTTCAAGTTTAAGAACAAGTTTGCTTAGAAATTAATTAAAAAAATAACAAATATAATCCAATCTTAATAAAAATTATATATTTGGAAACTAGACACCGTGTTTTCTAATGGGTTTTAATTTTAGATTGATCAGAAAAAAAGCCCATCAGCTATAAATTGCCAAAGTTGGACATTCTTCTTCAATCTGCCTTAGTTTTTCAGTTACAGGTCAAAGGCTAACGATTGGATTTCCAAGCCTTTCTCGCGCCTAAAACCAAGGTTGCATGTGCGTTGGGGATTCAAATTTTTAATAACACATACGTGTTATTTAAATAAAACATGTATGCATTATAAAACATGTACGCATTATTTAAATAAAACGTGTATGCGTTATAAAACGTGTACGCGTTATTTAAATAAAACGTGTATGTGTTATAAAACATGTACGCGTTATCTATTTACCTGTTGGGTAAAGGGAATGAGTACGCATTCCTAGAATAAAATGCATACATGTTTCTTATATATCTGTTGTTTCCTGATTTGAAAAATACTAATAAAGCACATTTTTTTTGCAACATTCCTTTTCTACATTACGGTCTGAAAGCACCATTTTCTATATTTTTTATTGCAATTTTATCTTGTGCAGGGTATATTCTATTCAAATTTTTGGAAGAGACAAGTGCAAGTTGAATTTTCTGAAGTGGAATCAAGTACAAGAATATTTTACAAGAATATTTGGAAAAAAAGAACTTTTGGATGTATTCATTATGTTTTTGTACTTCAAAGTTTATAGAAGAAAGAATCTTCATACTACATAGTTTTATTTGAATATTTGAAGGAGATGGCAATTTGAAAATAGGTTAAGAATCATTCTTTTTGTTATCAAAGAGATTTTGGTAACCATGGGATCAAAGCAAAGGAAAAGAAAAAAATGTAGAAAGTTAATGACACCCAAAGAAATTCAAGCAAATAAAGAAATGGAGGCAAAAAGATAAAGGGATAGAAGAGAAAGGATTCATCAAATGAAAAATTTAGAAGCATCTAGTTCCATGAATGTTGAAGAGGAAACCATGAAGGATGAAATGAATGTCGATGAAAATGTGGAGATGGTGAATATGGAAGAAAATGCAATTATGGAGACAAACCCAACTATGCCTTCAACTTCAACTTTGAATGATATAGAAATAACACCTATGCAAACAAATTTAGGTATGTCTTCAAATCCATCTCCCAATGATATGGAAAATGTACCTATTCAAAAAATCTATCTAAGTATGTCTTCAAACCCAAGTCTTAATAATATTGATCTTAGTTATTTAGATGAAGTTGGATACACCATTGATGGTATCAATAATTCTAGGGTTGAAACAATGCAAAAACAAAAAATGATGAAATATCTTATAAGAATGCAAATGATAATGAAACCCCTCATATTGATGAAAATGAGAATGAAATCCCTTTTATGTTTGAAAATGAAAATGAAACCCCTTGTGTGAATGAAAATGTTTTTTTTACAATTGAAAAAGATGTGCTAGATAACCTTCATGGTAAAATTTCTTGGAGACAAATGAGAACTTATGGGAATAAAATATATAGAATGTTTTTTATAGAAAGAAATTAGCATTTCAATGTCAACTCATGTTGCAATTGATTAGAATGTCAAAAATGAGAAATGTGATGAAAAAATTAGGTATTTTTGTAAAACCAAAAAAGAAAGATGATTCAGTAGAACAATTCATATCTAGTGTTGCTAATACTATTGATTTTATAGGTAAGAAAAGTCAGTCTAAAGATAAGAATGAAGCTCGTCGTGCAATAACAACTACTCTAGTTAATAAAGAAACTTCAAATAAAACAATGTTAAGTAAGATTAGTAAATGTATAAAAGTAAATCCTAAAACTTTGATAAGAGCTGTTAAAAGAAGAGAAAGTATTGAAAATGATCCAATTAATCAATGTTGGAGTTTTAGTGGTAGACTCCCAAGATCAGACATGAAATTAAATCTTTAATCGAATTTTTTTGGCATGATAATACAAGAGTATCACCTAACATTAGAGATGTCTTAAAATTAAGGGTGGGTTCCAAAATTTGTGAACCTCATCGAAAGCATCTCTTAGATATGACTCAAACTGAGTTATATAATTTTTTTAGATGATTCAATCTTACCATTTAATATTAGCATAAGTCAAAGATCATTCGAAAAGTGTAAACCTTGGTATGTTAGAATTAATAAACAACAAATATCTTGTTTTTGTAAGACTCATGTATAATTTCGTTATTATTATGATATTTTTCGATATATGCAATGCACTTTGCATGCTAACCAAATTATACATGACATTTGTGGTATTAATATTCCACCTGGTACAATCAAAGATTTTATAGCAGGTTTGTTTTGTGAACCCTCTAATGGAAACTTATTTTATTTAAAAGCATGTATTTCTGGAGAATGTGATAGATGTGGTAACTTTTCATTATTAGCAAAATGTATGCATGAAAGTAGTTTAGATGAATTTTGGACAATAATTAGTGGATGTAAAAAACTTAAAAAATGTTGAATATTCTTTAAAAGATGGAAATTTTGGAAAACGTTGTGAGCTAATTGTGGAAAAATTTAGTGTGCATGCATTTATTAAAGAATTTAAAGATAAGATTGTACCTAAATATGTTAAACACTCTCAATATGCTCATTGGCTTGATAATCAATTTTGTTTATGTAAAAACACATTCCCAATTGGAACTATATTGTCAGTTGTTGATTTTGCTGAAAATTATAGTCTTGCTCCACAAGAAGAAATTCAATCACAGTATTATAATTCAGTGCAAGTAGCTATATTTTTTCATATTGTTTATAGACATGCAAATGATAGTAGAGAAGATAATAGAATTTTTTTGAGAGAGTACCATTTTTATGTAAGTGATAATTGATTACATTCATATGAGTTTGTTCAATATTGTTTTGATATATTTTATAAAAAATTAAAAGAGAGACGAATTCAAATGAGTGAACATCTCATATGGTCGGATAATTGCACGGGTCAATTCAAGAATGATAGAATGTTTTATTGGCTATGTAGAGTTCATAAGGAAAATAATATCCTGTACATGTGGAGTTTTTCTGAAGCTGGACATGGTAAGGGAGAACATGATGGAGCAGGTGCATGTGTGAAAAGAGATCTTGCTATAGAGAAACTAAAATTTGAGGATGCTATGAAATTTAGAGATGCACATGCAATTGTAGATTGGTGCAATACCAAATTATCTACAAGAAAAAGTGAGAGCTCAATAATTTGATGCTTCTTTTGGTTAGTTGAAGAAAATGATATTTTGTGTCGACAATATTGTGAAACAGTTAATGGATCTACAAAATTGCATTCGTTTAAGAGTTTGAATGAAAACACATGGACACTATGGACAAGGGAGCTGGCATGATTTTTTCAATTTTGTATTATAGGTGATTGGGAGGCAAGTGAAAATACGGAATGGGTAGAACAATGGCAACAAAGAGCCTTAACACCTACATCCACACATGTTCAACATGGAACGACAATTGAAGATAATAAAGTGTTCGCATCAGATGATTATGATACTGTTTTAGATCTTGTACAAGAAGTTACATTTACTTGAAGTGAATTTTATATGTATGCATATTTATATGTGAATTAAATATAAATCACTCTTTATTGAATTTTTTATTTATTTTTGTAGGACATGTGTATGTTGTTATTGCGCCTGAGGGGAATGAAGAGGAGATAGAGTACTAGTTGGCTAGATGTGTTGAGAGAAAACATAAGTTGGTACATCTTAGAGTGGATGATGACAACTTTGAGTATCTATCTGGTTCGGTGGTTGTTGTTGGCACCTGTCTTCGAAAATATTTGATAAGAAAGAATGGCTTGCCTGCATTTGAAGATTATGAAAGACACAAGAAGATTATACATTATTCACATTTGATTTTGGAAACTAATATAAAACTAGTTAGATATCAAGGGAGTCCTACTAATAAAGTGTTATGGGGACTTTCAATGGATGATCATGAGACAATCATAGATGCATTACAAAAAAGAGAGGATGCAAATGGTACAATAGAGTAAATACATATCAGTAAGTATATAGTTGTATATATATTTAATTGATAGTCGATATGTAGTTAAAATTTATCACATATACATGTCTATATATATATTTTTTCTTTAGTCATTTCCTAATTAAATTTTTATATCATTTTTTGTTTCAAGTCTCCCAAAACTAGATGCATTACAAAAAAGAGAGGACATGCATATATATTACAATGGAATTCAAATCTAGAGATAGGTAACTATATATATTTCTAGATACATTTAACTGATAGTATAAATATAAAACTAAATAGTTAAATGTCATTTTATAAAAAGTTAATAATTGATTTCATACCCCCTTAAGTCATTCTCTTAGGACCCCTTAAGCCATCCTCTTATGTACCATTAATCCATCCTATTGCATCCCCTTAAGTCTCTCTATTAATTCCCCTTAAGTCATCCTCTTAGGACCCCTTAATCCATATCCTCATATATCTACCCTTAATCCATCCTCTTTCATCTTGTTAAGTCACTCTCTCAATACCCCTTAAGCCATCCTCTTAGGACCCCTTAAGCCATATCCGCATATATTTACCCTTAATCCATCCACTTGCATCCCCTTAAGTCACTCTCTCAACACCCCTTAAGCCATACTCTTAGGACCCCTTAAGCAATATCCACATATATCTACCCTTAATCCATCCACTTGCATCCCCTTAAGTCACTCTCTCAACACCCCTTAAGCCATCCTCTTAGGACCCCTTAATCCATATCCTCATGTATCTACCCTTTATCCATCCACTTGATCCCCTTAAGTCACTCTCTCAACACCCCTTAAGACATCTTCTTAGGACCCCTTAATACATATCCTCATATATCTACCCTTAATCCATCCACTTGCATCCCCTTAAGTCACTCTCTCAACACCCCTTATTACATCCACTCAGGACCCCTTAAGCCATATCCACATATATCTACCCTTAATCCATCCACTTTTATCCCCTTAAGTCACTCTGTCAACACCCCTTAAGTCATCCTCTTAGTACCCCTTAATCCATATCCTCATATATCTACCCTTAATCCATCCACTTGCATCCCATTAAGTCACTCTGTGAACACCCCTTAAGCCACCCTCTTATGTACCATTAATCCATCCTTGTATATCTACCCTTAATCCATCCTCTTGCATCCCCTTAATTCATCTCCTAGGATTTAGGTCCTATGGTTTATGGTTTGGGGTTTCTAGGGTTCATGAGATGCTTAGAATAACAAATCTATATGGGCTAATGGTTTAGGGTTCATATCCTAGACTTTAGGTCATATGGTTTAGGGTTTAGAGCTTTTAGGGTTCATGAGATGCTTAGAATAACAAATCTATATGGGTTTAGGGTTCATCTACTAGGCTTTAGGTCACATGGTTTGTGGTTTATGGTTTCTAAGGTTCATGAGATGCTTACAATAACAAATCTATATGGGTTAATGGTTTAGGGTTCATCTCCTAGGCTTTGGGTCCTATGGTTTATGTTTTAGGGTTTCTAGGGTTCATGAGATTCTTAGAATAACAAATCTATATGGGTTAATGGTTTAGGGTTCATCTCCTAGGCTTTAGGTCATATGGTTTAGGGTTTAGGGTTTCTAGGGTTCATGAGATGCTTAGAATAAAAAATCTCTATGGGTTAATGGTCTAGGGTTCATCTCCTAGGCTTTAGGTCATATGGTTTAGGGTTTAGGGTCTATAGGGTTCATGAGTGCTTAGAATAACAAATCTATATGGGTTAATGGTTTAGGGTTCATCTCCTAGGCTTTAGGTCATATGGTTTAGGGTTTAGGGTTTCTAGGGTTCATGAGATTCTTAGAATAACAAATCTACATGGGTTAATGGTTTAGGGTTCATCTCCTAGGCTTTAGGTCATATGGTTTAGGGTTTAGGGTTTCTAGGGTTCATGAGATGCTTGGAATAATAAATCTATATGGGTTAATGGTTTAGGGTTTATCTCCTAGGCTTTAGGTCATATGGTTTATGGTTTAGGGTTTCTAGGGTTCATGAGATGCTCAGAACAACAAATCTATATGGGTTAATGGTTTAGGATTCATCTCCTAGGCTTTAGGTCATATGGTTTAGGGTTTAGGATTTTTAGGGTTCATGAGATGCTTATAATAACAAATCTATATGGGTTAATGGTTTAGGGTTCATCTCTTAGGCTTTAGGTCATATGGTTTAGGGTTTAGGGTTTTTAGGGTTCATGAGATGCTTAGAATAAAAAATCTATATGGGTTAATGGTTTAGGGTTCATCTCCTAGGCTTTAGGTCATATGGTTTATGGTTTAGGGTTTCTAAGGTTCATGAGATGCTTAAAATAAAAAATGTATATGGGTTAATGGTTTAGGGTTCATCTCCTAGGCTTTAGGTCATATGGTTTAGGGTTTAGGGTTTCTAGGGTTCATGAGATGCTTACAATAACAAATCTATATGGGTTAATGGTTTAGGGTTCGTCTCCTAGGATTTATGTCATATGGTTTAGGTTTTATGGTTTCTAGGGTTCATGAGATGCTTATAATAACAAATCGATATGGGTTAATGGTTTAGGGTTTGTCTCCTAGGCTTTAGGTCATATGGTTTAGGGTTTAGGGTTTCTAGGATTCATGAGATGCTTAGAATAACAAATTTATATGGGTTTAAAGGGTTTAGGGTTCATATTCTAGGCTTTAGGTCCTATGGTTTATGGTTTAGGGTTTCTAGGCTTCATGAGATGCTTAGAATAACAAATTTATATGGGTTTAAAGGGTTTAGGGTTCATATTCTAGGCTTTAGGTCCTATGGTTTATGGTTTAGGGTTTCTAGGCTTCATGAGATGCTTAATCCCTTTAATTCATCCCTTTAATTAATTCTCTCAACTCCCCTTAATCCACCCTCTTACATCCTTTTAATTCATTCTATCAAATCCCCTTAATCCACCCTCTTGCATCCCTTTAAGACATTCTATTAACTCCCCTTAATCCACCCTCTTGCATCCCTTTAAGTCATTCTATTAACTCCCCTTAATCCACCCTCTTGCATCCCCTTTATTCATTCTCTTAACTCCCCTTAAGGAATTCTCTTAGGACCCCTTAAGCTATATCCTCTTAGGTACCCTTAATCCATCCTATGGAAAACATCACTTGAATTTGTAAGGAATTTATAAGATCCATTTTTCTAACTTTTACTTTATATTTTTCTTTTCTCACATGAATTATTTAGTTAAAAGACTCATAAAAACTATAGTTACTTTACTTACATTAATTATTTTTGTTTGATGTATGAACTTCAATGAACTTATTAGTCACTTTTTAAATATCTTGTTCCAATTTTATCTTATATAAATCGTGTCTTGTATTTACCACATTTTATATAATTGTTCAATTGTATATAGACTATACATTTTACACATACAAGGAGATAGATTTTTGTCCAGCGATTCAAATATTTGCTAGAAATGAAAAATAGTTAAAATTACCTGCCCTTAATTTATTATGAATATGATCTAAATTTTTTAAGGAATGTTTTAATTTGTCACCTAACCATGTGATCAAATATATATATGAAATTTGATTCTAGATAAGAATTTATATAGTGCATATTACTTGAAAATTAGATAAAATATGTATACATGTACATGAGTACATATAATCATCAAAATGAATATAGAACGATCATAATTGAGTACATACATAATCATCATATTAAAGCCAACTGATATAAATAAACACAAACATGATTATATTAATCAATATAATGTATGTGAAATGGTCCATGAAATAACATGTTCAAAATGTATATGTCAAGTCCAACACATATATTTAAATAAAACTAGAGATCTATAGTCCATGAAATTTAAAACCATCTAACTATCAGGGTGATCAGTCAAATCAAGTCTCCTCTTTTCTCCACGTGGACTAGATGTACCTGTATCATGTTGTAAAAGAGTCCAACAAACTTGAAATTAGATTTAAAGTTATTTAGAAATTTTGATATAATTTAACATATAAACTTGATAAAAATAAATTTAATTAAATGTAGACATGAAAAATATACAAATTGATCCTATACACCTGATCCTGATCTTACTAACACCAGTTCATCTTGAATCATCTCCTTTACTAATCAATTTAATTGGATAATCTTTATTCGATTAAATTCATCATATTTCAACTCTTAATTAAATAAATCAAATTTATCTAATTAAGTCATCATCTCCTATTAATTAAATAAATCATTTTGTTGAATTAATCTTATAATCCCTTTTGTAATTAAATAATTCACTTTATTTAATTACTCTCTAATGTCATCTCCTTCAAATTAAATAAATTAATCTTTATTTGATTTAATCCAACACCACCCTCTTCAATTAAATAAATTAGACTTTATTTAATTAAATCTAAATCCATTATTCATCTCATTTTGATTTATTTTAATCCTAAAATCTAAATCAAACTGTCAAATCAGCTAATTTCTATCTAAATTAATCAAATCTTGATTAATCCTAATCCTAATCCATCAAATCCTCTAGATTTTGCAACTTTCACAATAAATCATTTTATTTGATTTATTAAAGTCTTCTATTTTCTCTCAACTTGGCATCAATGAGGGAATATTCTTCAAATTCAAAAATCCATCCAAAAGGGATGAGTACATCCAACAAGGCATTAAAAGCCTCTTACATGTCCTTTTCCTTGAGTCAAGTGGCATTTACTCCATTCTTCCCTCCCTCCAACTTGTCATTTCACAAATTTCAAATTCCACCTAACCATATTTATGTGCACATTCATCAAAATGTGTTCATTCCTCTTCCAATCACATGTGGACAAGTGGCCTTCTCTCATTTGTTGGTCTTTTGTCCCACATTCATCCATTTTTCCTCTTCCTCCATCATTCTCTTCTATTTCTAGGAGGCTCTCATTTGAATCTAGGATCCATCAACTAGGAGCACAATCACTATAGGAATTTAGCATTTGAGTTCATAGCATTTCATGTTTTGCAATCAATTTAGCTAGGTTATTGGCAAATTTCATCAAAGAAGCACAATCATCACTTTACATCAAGGAATTGGGAAATGGCCATTTTCCACATCAAAATGACACCGAATCCCCCATGGGATTGAGAGTTTTCTCATTAGAATAGGATTTGATAGATTTGTTATTGTATTTTTCATTTCATTTCTTGTTTTCATGCTTCAAACTAATTTCATGGGGAATGTTGATATAACTTGCATAATGAGCTAATTATATGTTTGTTCTTTTGTGTTTGTGCAGGTATAGATTCACCATTCACATTAAATATCTAGTAAATACAGTAAAAATGATTTTTTGTATGCATAAATTACCATATGATCATGTGAATCTGCTAGCACATTTTGTTCAACGGGTAGCATAACTATCAATTGAGAAGGTCCAAATGCTTGATGTACTATATCTTGCATATTCATGTAAAGCAAACAATATGTTAAAACCTCAAATATAATATGTTTAAAAAGTCCCTAAAATTTTTATAGGAGATTTAGTAAAGTTTACAACCTCAAATGATATTACCTCATGATCATGCACCTGAGATTTCCCATGCATAAATGTTGATGATGTCTCAGGTGCACCCACAATGGGTATCACATGAAATCCCTGCATATAGATACAACAATGTATAGATCATTCACACATGTGTACCAATTCAAATTAAATTGGATATATGATGTGTATTTAATTTAAACTTAACAAAATTTTGAAAGCACGCACCTGAGTTGATGATGACTCGGGAGCGCTCACCACAACTTGTGGTTGGTCGGTACTTGGTATCGCATGACCTCCCTGCATCTAGATATAATATATCAGTTCACACATGTGTACAAATTCAAATTAAATTAGATATGTCTATATAAATTAAAATATATATTGGTTTGTACCTGACCAAAAGGTGAGCCCAATTCTACAACACTCGAAATACAAACATGATCATATTGAGATTCAGGCATCATGTGATCATGCATCTACACTGAACACTTCTTGAATTAATATTATATTATGTATAATTTGATGTTATTTTTTACATGAATTTTTCACATTCGAAACAAATTATTTAAATGTGCCTAAGTTCAAAAGATGAACATACCTGTGTAGGATGATCCTCATAATATAGTAAATCCATATGACTCTGTCCTAGATGCATGTGGGTCATCTGAAGTAGATGCCTGAGTATGCCCGTATCCTAAGCATCCATGCTCTCTATTGCCCACTTCGACCGTCATGTGTGTAGTCTAATGAGTGAGATGTCCTGAAAGAGAACTCAATTCTCCTAATTTCGACTACATCATCTGCTGCTGAAATGCAGTGGGAACACCACGAGAAGGAGTAGCAACAATAGGAGAAATCAAAGCATGTTGATGAGGATTGACACATGCTCCTAATCTATGTTGGGGCATGCCACACCCAACTCCCCAAAATGACCTCATATCAAAATAGTTGGGTTTTAAACCCAACTCAAACTCAGCCCATAAATTTCTCAAAAAGTATAGGGGCACCTCATAATTTCCATGTGGTGGAGTATCAAACACCATCCACCATCTATCCCAAAAATTTGCAACTATCTGCGGGTGCCTACACCATTTAATTGAAATTCATTTTTTGGTGGGCGGAATTGGTTCGTTTGTTTGGGGGCTAAAAAAATGTTGGCAAATGGCTTGTTTGGTAATTTTATGGTCATTAATTTCTTCATAGGACAATCCATCTACATAGAATTGTCTCCTCTCTTCTCTCCATTGATGGAACCTATCTAGGTCTTCATCAATAGATCGAACACAATTGACAACAGATTGCATCGAACATGCAAACCGTGCGAGATGGGGGGATATTAGGCTCATTTTTTATCAAATCTATATTTTCTTGACTCATATTAAGGTTTGCTCTGATGCTCTCTCTTAATTGAGCCTGATATACTATAGGGCATGGGGGGTTAGGAGGTGGAGAGTGTGGAGGTGTGGGGTTTTATTGTGGTGGCGGATCTGGATGTATGGGATCTTTAGGTTGTGCATCAGGTATAAACTCCTCTATATTAAATACATGCTCCATGTGAACAATGAAATGGCATCTGCATGTTAAAAAATTAAAAAATATATATCAACAAACTATTTAACTAATGTACACAATTTGAAAGCTATTTAAATCACATTGAATGTGCACAAATTCAAAATACATTTCATTTGAAAAAACATTCAATTTATAACAGTAAAAAATCCATAACATAAAAATCCATAGCATGTACACATTAAATTATACAATTAAAGTCATACATACATGTACCCTCAAAGTTAAATTTGAGCACTTTATCTTCTAGTAACCATATGGTTTCGTTTTCCTTGCAAGGTTAAAATTGAGTCCAGTGTGTGGTTGTTAATTTTAAATTATTGTATCATTCTATCTTGGACTAATGAATGTCATCCCTTAGTGATGCTTTTTAGATGATTCTATGTATGTCCTAACCTATGCATTGATTGTTAATGAAAGATGCCTCCTAGGCATCATATCACTCGTCAAAGTGGGAATGAGGGGAAGGCTAAGAACCCACCTATGAATCCTATTGGTGGTCCTCAAGTTATTGATCTCCTTCAAAATATAATAGTAAGGGGCCCTCATTAAGAGGCATCTATGTGTGAGAATTTGTAAATTAATGTAATAAAGAAGCTGGATGTGAATCTATGTGTAGATTGAATGCATTTTTAAAGGTGTTGTAATGGTAGAAATTGAGAGATTCTTAACATGTATTTGTGGGTAACTACAAAGTATTATATTTTCTAGCAAAGAGGTATTATAGGACACTTGCAATAAATTGGCAGTATTAATAGAAATCACTTGCAACCTAAAGGTAATGTAATTTATTGTAAAAAAGGGGAAACCAATATAATAGGTGACTTATATCATAGAAAGGTTAGAGGCACTTGCAATTTTATTTGAGATTTAAATATTTACTAACTTAGATTTATTATGAGACGTAGATAGTAGGAGGTCAACTAGTGTTTTTATTTAGTTTGTTTAGTGGTGGGGATGGGAGAGCGATGTTAGATAAATTTGATAATATGAAGAATGTTGCAAATATGTTAAAAAAGATAATAAAAATAAATAGGTTTAGATAGTGCGATGAAACTATTAGTCTCACATCCCCTAGTAAATAGTACACAAAAATGATTGTCAATGATCTTATTGTGTCAACTACCTATAATATGAATGGTTTGTTGTTACTACCAACTCTAATGCAACTAAAAATGGAGATGATTGTTACACCAAGGTCATACAGTTTTAATTTAAAATCCTACCTACACTACCTAAAACTAATTATTCAACACCTTTTAGTACTTTTGCAACCCTTCCAAGAAGAATCATCAAGTATATCTAAAATATTTCCACTATAATTTAGATCAATATGTATACTATAATTAAGATACCTAAAATATCTAAGGATGCACTATTACATTTTTTGTACATGGAAAGGGTTCATATGTTGAGTTGTATACGTGCTTCTACACCAAAACTTTCTAGAGGATGACATATTTGTCATAATTCATCTAGGTATTTTATGTTATTTACCTTTAATAAATGGGATAAAAATTATAAATAGTTTTGAGTTAGATCTATATGTCATTGGTTTATTAAGTGAATCCCCTAAAAGAAGGCCATAAACTTATTTTTATCTCTATCACTTGATAATTAAACTATAGCCAAATTTGATGATATACATTAATTGAAACATGATCAATACTAAGGGGAAAAACAACAAGATTCAAGATAGCTACTCTTACCTTTTACTATTTAACCAAGAAACATAATATACATATATGCAACTACATGTAGTTGATGCATGAAACAAAAATACTCATTCCCAATTATTGAATAAAGAAAACATAAATACTTAAGTCATGTGCAAATATTGATAGCAAGTCCAGGAACAAATAGAATAAAACCAGATGGATTAAGATAAAGACTTAAGAATTTATAAATAAATCACAATCAACATAAACTAGGAGTTGGATAGGACATCGAGAATTGAGAGCTCACAAAAGGCTACAATATCAACAATGAGGCTTCTTTGAATCATTATTGGAAAAATTAAATAAGAAGATTAGTAAATAGAGACTATGAACATGAGGTAAGGAACCAAATTTCTATAGGTAAAGGACTAAAGAATGAAAAATAAGACACATAGATATATAACTTTGATTTCTCAAATTGGGTGTTAATAGGAGGTTAGGGGTTGTTTAGAGTGTCTTCTATTGCATATAAAGGTGGAAAAAGAGAAGGAAACACCACTAATTTAGGTTATTTAACTCAAGAATGAGTATCAAAATGGGTAAATGATGAAAACCATGCAGTTTAATTTGTAAAAATTATACGAGGTTCAATCAACCTCATTAATTTATGCTATGATTTGTCACTAGTTAAGAAACATCTCCTCATTTCTCAACACAAATGGTTTTTGAAAGTATTGATTACTTTCAAGCTGCACTATCTAAAAGGTGAAAATGTTATGGATGTAATGAACAAAGGAAACGTTACAATCAAAAGTGTGTAGTTTTATGGGCTTAAGTACATGTCGACAAGTGATGATGAGGTTAAGGTTATAAGGTAGTGGTTGTGTATGCTAATTTCTTTGGCACTCGAATAAGAAAGATAAGTATAATAAAAAGACAACAAATCTAGACATTATAAATCTAATTTAGATTTAGGTTTTAGGGTTTAGGGTTTTAGGTTTAGGTTTTAGGGTTTAGGGTTTTAAGTTTTAGGGTTTAGGGTTTTAGGTTTAGGTTTAGGGTTTTAGGGTTTAGGGTTTTAAGTTTTAGGTTTTAGGGTTTAGGGTTTTAGGTTTAGGTTTTAGGGTTTAGGGTTTTAGGTTTAGGTTTTAGGGTTTAGTTCCTAGGATTAAGGGTTTTAGTTTTTAGGTATATGTTTTTTGGAAACTAGGGTTTAGGGTTTTGATTTCTAAGTTAAATGTGTCCAATTTAGGTTAAATTTCAGTTAATTTAGGTTTAGTTTTTATGCTTTTCAATTTACAATTTAACGTTTTTGGTTTCGTTGATGTTTTTCATTTTTTAAATGTAATTTAAAAACTATGAAATATTGAATGTAAAACAAACAAAAAAAACAAAAACTAAATAACAATTACAAAATAGAAATGCAAGATATAAAGCAAAAAAAAGTAGAATCCAACCAACCTAGAGGTCGCTGAGGTCGGTTGTGTCGATAAGAGGAGGTGGTAGTGAAAAATTGCTTGAAATAGGCCCTTCAAACACGTACATGATCTCTGCTCTCCCTTAGGTGTGCAGATAAAATGAACTATGAAAATGAATCACACAATCGTTAATTTAAAAAATTAAATAGCTTTACGAAATGTGTACGCATTTTAGGTTGCATACCCAAATCTAAATGCACACACGTTTGGATTTAGGCTCGGGTACCCGATCCAAAGCGCATACGTGTATTTAAAAAATGTGTACACGTTTCTTGCGAAAAAAAATTTGGCCAAAACTTCCCCTCTTTGTGGGCCCAACTTCTTGCTTTTACCCTAAGCAATATGTAAAGAATTTCATAAGTTCTAATGTGCAAACTTTGTATTGATAAACTGACATACACTTTGCATCAATACCACTAACCCTAATCATTAGAAGAAACTTTTCCACAACCACAATCATTGAGAGAATTGTCAAAGAAAACTTATGATTTTTCAATTCTTGACTAGGACAAATGCATGTAACTCCTTAGTGATTTATGTATCAAATCAATTGAGAATTAGTATAAAATTTGTCATGAACATCATTAAAGCATTGTTTGCATGCAGAGAATTCAAGTTCACTATTATCAAAGATCAAGCAAGATAGTAGTCTTCAAAAAACTAGAACTATAACCAAAATCAGAACACCAAAAAACTGCAAAGGCACAACTTCTTTGTTGCTTACTATAGGGTTTGAATGAAAAAATTATAAGCACCTCCCCCTATCCTCGTGCTCATTTTTATGCACTTATAGATGTCACTTGTGCAGTATACACAAGCTTAGACTCATCCTTCTTTTGATTTTGTTTTCTTCTCCAAACCTTCTGAATGCTTGTCTTCTTGGGATGTTTCCTTCTCCAAACTTTCTTCTCTGGTTTCACAAACCTAGTTCTATAGTGATTTGCAATATGACCATGGTTATGAAACTTCTAACATATTACATTCATATTCTCAGAGAATGCATATTGACTCCTTTTAGACCTTCTTCTACAATAACTTGCTTTATGCCCATAACCATTACATAAATAGCAATAACCGGTAAATGAATAACCGCACCCTCACTTATTGATCTTGCCAAGTAGGTGGAGATCCTGTGAACCAATTGGCTCTACTTCTTCTTCCTCTATTGATGTCCTTGAACTGTCTACTATCAGCAGTATTAGGGGCATCAGAATGATAATTTAAATCTATCTTCGTTCTTGGTGTTTTTCTGACTCCAAAACTTTGTCCTTCTACAAAGCCCAAACCAGTAACGTCCTTGTGATGTTTTTGCTTTCTTAACATCTCATTCAATTTTTTGGGGCTCTCATCAAATTTATGAGTCTTTTCTAGCTACTTCCTGACATTCTCAAGATCTTTCTTAGGAGAGACTATTTCTCCTTCAAGCTTTTGGCATTCAATAGATTTGACTTCCAAATTAGACCTTGTCATATCTACCATCCTCTTGTTTTCTTCAATCCATAATTTTAGATTGACAATTAACTCATCTTTTATAGTGTGTTCTTTTAACAGAGAGTTTTCCTCTAGTTGTGTTCTTAGAGAACACTTTAGCCTCTATCTTTTGATAATCTACTACTTTGGTTTGCAACTTCATGAAAGTGGCTTCTTCAGCTTTTCTAGACTCTTCCAGTTCCAATTTTAACCTTTGATTTTCTCCATTCTAAGTTTCTTAATCTCATGAAGAGCATAGATGAGTTCACCTTCCATATCAATCTCATAATAATTTTCATCAAAATCTTGTTCAAAATCACTCACTAAGTGATATCCTTCTTTGTTTACTCTCTTCTCTAAAAAATCATATTTTGTACTAGGTTTAAGTGATGTTTGTTGTTCAACATTTTGCTTGGTATTTATTTTTCCTCTATTTCTTTTACTTTTTGCCATAATGAGTACTCCACTACCAGGAACCCCTAATTTGGTTAGACTTTGTGCAGGGGTATGGCTCTGATACCACTTGTTGGAGTACAATACAACCGAGAGGGGGGTGAATCAGTGGTATGATAAATTTAAACTGAATTGAAATTCTCTTTCAAATATTTTGAACATATGGAATGCAGATTTCAGATTTGATCATTCATCAAATAAAAACAACATGCTTGTAAAGATTTCAAATTTTGAATGAAAAAGAGCATAATCAGATCACACAAACTACGAACACCATGACACAATTATTATGAGTGGAAAACCCTCATAGGAATGAAAACCCACTCGGGAAAGATTGCCTCATTTGCTTAATAAAATTTCTCTGATCACAAAGCCTCACTGGCTACATTTTATGCCTCACTAGAAAAACACAACCTCATTGGCATTTAATGTCGCTACAACCTGACTAGCTTTTCAAGTTAGCAGCTGCCTCACTGGCGAAAAATCTTTTCACATCAAAATAATTCTAAAAATAAAAAGATAGTGAAATCTATGTTTCATTACAGAGCATTTCTTGATTGTATCATTTTCATTGGAGACTCAATAATCTATATGTAAATACAACCAACACTTAAAGTGATTTCCATCTTTCATAACAGATTGCTCATCAAAGTTTCCAACACAAAATTAATAATGACTCTTAATAGAATATAAATCTCATATCTGCATCAAACCAATGTCAAGTGACAATATCACTATTTTTATATAACATTCAAATCACATTTTCCTTCATCCAAAACCCTATAAATGTAACTGCCTTCAAAAACTACCTGTACAATATTTTATAACTGCATAACAACACATGGATTGGTTGCTTTATTGTTTTGAACCATTTGCTAGACAAAAATAGAATATGCAATAATACTCTTTGAAACTTTAAAGTTTTTTGCACAATGAAATACATATGATAAGTCGACATGCTGGAAAAAAAACCCTCTATACAAACTTAAACCTTAACAAATAACATTGTATTTGTGACAAGGTCGTGCCCTAGCTACCACCAAATGCAACACATAACCTTTAAAAAAACTTTAGGAACAACAATACGTTTTGAGAGCTTGTGCCCTAGCAACAAGGTATACACAAGTTTAGACAATAAACTTACATATGTGCCCAATACCAAAATCCATGTCAACACAATGAGTGTATGCAAGACTGAACAAGGTCGAAACGATAGACTTTGAATCAATCCTAATAGCCATACACAATGCAGCCATAAATCAACCAATACCATGAGGAAATGTAACTTGACCTCAATCAAATGAAAAAACTAAATACACTAAATTCCCTTGTAAAGATAGTAGAATAAAGACCATTGACCTTGAATCTAAAAGACCATTTCTAGATTATACAAGCTTATGCAAAAACAAAACAACTAGGGTTTATACAATCGAGTTACCACTTTGCATTTCAACCTTGCAAGAAATGAGGTCGATGTCACTTTGTAAATGTTGTTTGTGAACTTCCTAAAACCATTTTCATCATTTTCTAGCTGCCAAACTACTATTCTTCCCTATTTTCTCAAGCCCTAACTTGGCCATCAACATTGCCTTGTGTTTTACAAAGTGATTAAATTTTTGGGCAAATGATAGCAAAGTATAATCATTATTCCTTTTGTGTTAGCATTTTTCATCATAGATTTGATTATTTTGCATGAATGTAATCAAACATTATAATGCTCAAAACCTTTGTGTCGGTCTAAGCCACAATGGCATCTATGTGCTAAGTCAACAAACCAAGACCTCATGAATTATTGCAACCTCAATGTCATAACAATGATAGCTCATAGTCACCAAATATCAACCAAACCAATGAAGTTCATGACTTTCATAAATGATTCAAGGTAACAACCTAACTTGGCACCAATGCCAAAACCAAGCTATGCCAAAGGGGTCAATAGAGTTTAGGAAGAAGAAAAGATTTGTGAAGGACATCAATAATACAACCATCTCCCTTATCCCAAAGAAATAATATTGTAATTCCTTTAATGAATATTAACCAATATATCTATGCAATAAAATATATAAAATCATTACCAAAGTATTGGCTAACCATTTAAAGAAGGTGCTAAAAGCTATTATATTAGAGGAGCAGAGTGGCTTTTTCCCAAGAAGGGAAATAATTGACATAATTATTTCCAATGAAGCAATTCACGATACAATGATAGTGGACAAAATTCAAGGCATGATGATTACGCTAGATATTAACAAGGAATATGATAGAGTCAACTGGGATTTCTTATCAAAAATTCTAAGAAGATTTGTGTTGATGGTGAAAATGACACAAACAACGTTTAAACATAATATTTCTACTCTATTTCTCCTGAAAAAGAAAGACAACATATAGTAGCCTAACTCCCAAGGTCCTGGTAGTTGGTTCTCAACTATCTGGTGTCACTCAATTGGTCCATGCAACTGTAATATTCAAGGGGCCTGTGCTGGTAACAAGGAATACAAGAAATGAATTATTCATCAAACTGTTCTTAATAAAGAAACGGGGTTTTAAACAAAAGAAAAAGATAGATCAGGGCGTACATAAGTAAACATGAATAAAACTTATCTAGCATCCGAACATATATCTTCAAAAATGAATGTTTTTTTTCCAAGAGATCGAGAAAACCATAGCATGATACAACTTACAGAATAATCCATACCATTGCATGCATCTAAGGTGATTAATTTAACATCACAATCACACATCATAAATATTTCAAAGATAAAAAGAACACATTCTCATTCGTTGCCAAGACCATAGATCAACAGACTTCAATAAATTCAATTCACAGATAATCTAATGAAATAATCCTTAAATCTGGTTTCTTCTAATGACTTTCATCACATAAGAAACACTCATGCTTCAGCACAATCACTGGCATACAGATAGATTATGATTCATCAATCTTATCAAGTAAAACTCAATTCTAACACCATTTTGCGTTAAAAAAAAACCTTTAATTATATTCAACTGTAAATAAAGTAACAAAGTATCTCTGTAAAAAAACTATGAAAATTCTATCTCCTACTCTCAGGTGGTCAACTCTATTCTCTATTAGCCGACCCTTACAATATGATACCCCATGGGTATTTATAAATGTACAAAATCTGAAGTCCCTTCTATCTTAGGTCGATCCACTCTTTCAGGAATTAAGTCTTCTTGGAAACTCAGATCAATTTGATCTCTAGTTCCCGCCTTGATCACTTAGTTAAACTAGAAGAAAATAATAGAGAGGAGAAAAGAAAGCCATGCGCCCATAAACTGCCAATTGTGCATGCAAAGAAGAAAACCATGCATGCATGAGGCTATCAATTATGCATGTGAATCCTGCTCTGCAATGTACTTGTCATAACTGGAGAAGACTTGTTGAAGCACGTCCAAATCCGGCCCATCAACCCAGCTGTCTTCAAACTTGACCCTTTCTAATTCCATAGCAACAAAACTTCTCATGTCCTTTAGCTTGATCAACTCCCTCTTATCTGCCCTTATTTCTTCTTTAATATCCATTAATCGATCTAACAACAGATCTCCACCATCATCTCCTTTTTGCATGACCTCTTTAAACCTATCATCCCATTTTTCCTTTATTTGGTTCAAAGGCAGGCCCTCCTTTACTGGTATATTAACATTCACTATGACAATAATAACTGCTTCCAACTCCTCAAATTGTTCATTCAGATCCTTAACAGAATCTTGAACTTCACTTTTATGCTTGTATAGAAAATCAGACCTAAATCGAAGTATGCTGGAAGTCTTTGACAAGAAATATTTATTGTCCTCTTCGAGTATTGACTGTTCCAGAAGAGTGGACCTTGATAATTTGCTAACCTCTTTCAACTTCTGACTGTATCCTCTGTATTCCTCCTCCTGTTCTCCCAATACTTTCACATACTGGTTCATTTCCTCTATTAGCTCATCTGTCATTTTGTGAACCCCAAAACTGTTGTCCAGTACTTCACTTATTTCCTGATTTATCTTATCATTCCACCTATCCAACATCTCTACCTTACTCCTTACCTGTACCTAATCATCCACCTCTTTCTTACTAAGCAAAACAGGTGTTTCAATGGTGGCAATTTGTTGTGACCTCGGAGTAGAAACACTTTTCAAGAAAGAATGCAATTGATCTAACTGAGCCTTAAGCTCATCCTTTCTCTGCTTGTCTTTCATCATTCTGGATTTAGTGGATGAAGCTACCACATCTATTAAATTCATCTACTGGTCTCTAGTAGGTCTTCCCAAGTTGAAAGTACCCAACTGGTAATCAGCCAATTGCATGTCTCCTACATCCTTGTCCATCATTGGTATGACACATTCAATAATAATTTCTCCTTTGTCGGTGAGTCTGGTGGAATGTAGGATCTTGGCCTTCTTCTTGGGCCTTTCCTTTTCAATTTCCTTCATCATATTGTCCCAATTGAGAGGTTGTGAAGGTGTCACTGATCTCTTCTGAAGATCCAATTTTAACCAAGTGGGAGCACCTAGAGTGGTGGTCATTATGGTTGAAGAAGAAGCAACAACATTAGTAGAGGGTGGTTGCAAATTTACTTGAGGTTGAGAGTCAACCCTTTGTAACTCTTGTTGTTCTTGCCCCACATTTGTCTGAGCAATCTTTTCAGCTTCCTCCCTGTCCTTTTGTTCCTGCACCCTCTTCTCTTCTTCTTCCTTTTTCAACTTCTCTTCTTCTAATTTCTTCTTTTCAAGTTCCCAATTTCTCTCTTCTTCCAATGCCTTAAGTTTATCTGCATCTTCTTTTTCCTTTTGCAGCTTCTTGGTCAACTCCTCGGCATCCTTTTCCTTTTGCACTTGTTCTGCTTCCTCTTTCTCTTTATAAGCCTCTTTAGCAAGCTTCAACTTGGCCACAAGAACTTCCCTTTCTCTTCGTTGCTTGGCCTTTTCTTCCTCTAGATCATGAATTTTTTGTATTAACTCCAGCTTATCATTCTCCTCTTTGATCTTGACCTCCTACTCCTTTTCTCTTTGTTGCTTCTCTATTTCATTAGCCCTTCGTTTGGCTTCTCCTTGTTAATGCTAGAGTAGGGCATCAACTTGTATCTTGGCGTCAATTACCTTTTGCTTCTCTATTGCTGCAACGTGTGCTTGATCATCTGAAGCCTTCTTAGTCTCCTCAAATAGTGCCCACTAATCCTCCTCTGTCAACACCTATTCAGTATCCTCCTCTAGAGGCATATTTTCTTGTGCATTCTCTGATAAAGTCTCATCAGAGTCCATTCCAATATCATGAATCTCTACCTCTACTCCTTTTCCCTTCATGGATTCAGCAATATCATGAAGATTCCCTTTAGGCATCTCTTCACCTTGCTACTTTGTAAGTGGGACTTGAGTAGATGACTCACCTACTGCCAGTGTTGAAACCACAGGTCCTGTTTGGACCTCCTCCTCTTATACCTCAGGTAAATATTGAGCAGAAGCTTCAAGCTCAATCTCTTCAATGTACGGAGGTAAGAAATCCAAAGGCTCCTTGGGAGGTGACTTTCTCTTGATTCTTTTATATCCTTTCCCCTTCTTAGGAGCTGGTCCCTGAGGAGTTTTGGTTCTTAGAACAACCCATTGAATGCTCCTATCCAAGACTGCTCGCCCTATCTTCTTGATGTCAATAGTTTCCTCATTGTCCCAATCAACCGGATCCAAACTCTTAGTCCCAATGTTCAAAGCTTCATATGACGGATCCAATACAACTCCATCATCTACCAATGTGTCAGGAATGTCATTTTTGACCCCAAATTCTACCATGAGTGCCATAGGCAACCTCTCATAATTCCTTTTCCTGAGGTCATACTCATCCTGCAAATCTCTCCAAAAGTCCTCTAATAGGTTGAAATGCTTGTCAAAGACCGAAGCCAATAAAGCATTCATTTTCTTGTTTTGATCAAAGTGCTTCCGAGCAATGTACAAACCTAGCTTTAAATGTATCAATTCACATCACACTACCTTAGCTCCCACAAGATGTGGGCAGCTGTATTCACCCAATTGCATGGGAAATTTATGGCAACCTATTTTATGCTTTAACCCAAACCAGGCATTAACCCCTAGAGCTTGATAAACAAATTCCATCAACACCATCCTATTGCTGCAACATCTTGGCAGTAAGTGGGGATGACCCTCAAATCCAGCCAGCCTGAAGTATGTGAACTTGGGGTATTGAATGTACCAACATCGCCATTCTATAATAAATTCCATAGCCTCTTGGCTCAATCTATATCCTGCATCTCCATTAAGTTGGTTAATGATTACATATAGGAATGCATCATTAACCCTTCTGAATTGAGTTTCAGCAATCTGTAGGGATAGCTGGTCATAGTGATTCCATACTTTCTTCTGGCCATCAGCGTCTCCCAATTCCCCCACCCTATTCAGACCTATAAAAATACCTACTCTTGCTGCTACATAAACAACACAAGAGGTCATGAAAAAGCTTTTGGTTTCCCTAATTCTGGTTAATTGATCATGAATAGCATCTGAAACAATCATCAACCAATCAAATTGTTGGGTGCCATTAAAGATTGTCTGAATAAAGGGAAACATCCACTCCTTGAAATGAAATTCATCCCTCTTCCCAAAGGCTCTAGACAACATCATTATTAGGTCTGAGACTTCTTGTTGGTGTAATTAAATGTTTTGTACCTTGTCTTAGGTCATAATTACACCTTAGTTAAGTTTACTTAGGGACCACATAGGAGTTGTTGGAGAATTTCCACCTTTGGTGGACTTATCATGTTATCACTCTATCACCTCCACCTTCCATGGACATATCATGTGATTAGGGTTCCACCTTTTGTGGTAGATCCACTATTTGTGGTGGTTATCACATTATCACCTTTCCACTTTAGGTGGAGTGATAGCTTTTCATTGTTGTCTCATGTCATAAGATTACAACACTTGTCATAATCTTATGCACTCCTATGTTCTCACCTTGGCTATATAACCAAGGGGTCTCTACTACATTTGTACACACATTGAAGCATTATCATTGACATTGAATACAGTTTATTCTTGTCATATTATTTTCTCTCTTCTTTGTGCTTTCTATTTGGTCCATAGATCTTGGCATCCATAGCCAATTCTAACATGGTATCAAAGCATGTTTAATTCTAACATGGTATAAGAGCGGGTTGGGTGCCATTGGAGAGTCATTTTCTGAAGAGAGGTACCAGATTTGGGGAGGTTCCATTTTTGGCTCTTTATTGCAGGTTTATATCGGAGCTTTCTAGTGCAAATCTAAGCTCACCATTGTGTCCGAAAGGTTCGAGAAATTCAATTTTGCCTTTTGTTTCGTCCAAATCGGACATATGAGGCCAAATCTAAGAGGGTTTGAAGTTGCATAGTGGCTGCCAGATCCAGAAGGTAGCTGCATTTTTGGAGCATTTTGGGTCAAATAAAACCCTGCCATCGCGTCCAGAAGGGCCAAAAACCCTAAGATTGACTGTCCAATCGTCAAAATCGGAGCAAGTAATTTGGTGAGGCAAAAAAAATTTTGCCCGAAGAGTCGTACAACCCCCAAGACGCCATTAATGTCGACGGTACGATTTTGAAAAAGATATATATATATTGTTGAAAAAATTTTGAAATTTTTTTTATAAAAATTTCATTTTTGCAAAAGAAAACTTTGTTTAAAATTTTTTATTTTGAAAAAAGTTTTGAAAAAAAATTTAAAAAAATTAGAAAAAGTTAAAGTCTGCATACGCAGACTGTTGCAGGTACTCTGCGTACCTGTAGGGTACCGCGTGGGCCAGCGGCCACCATGTGGTGTCAGTGTCATGGCATTGGCTGCGAACCCACCTCCCATCACCGACAAAAATAAAGAAACCGGCGGCAACATCAAATCCGGCCGTTTGAAAAATTCCGGTAGCATCGAAGATTCCGGCGAATATTCCATCAGCATTTCCTGGCAGAGGTATTTTTCTGGCGACGGGCGGGAAACCATCAAATTTAATTCTCTGAACTGCTGACATCAGCACACATCAGCGTGAAATCAGCATTTTCAAGAAATTTTCTGCCCCCTCACGGATGAGCTTTTTGTTTTTGCAATCCAACTTCAAAGCTTCATAACTTGGTCATTTTGGCTCCGTTTTTCAAGCAATTTTTTTTTATTTGGGCTAATTTTTCACACTCTACACAGTGGTGCAATCAGTTTTTGGTTTTGGCTTCTGGTTTTTCCAGAAATTTCAGATTCTCTCAGGTGTTGCTGCTTCGTCCTCATTTTGGGAACTTTGGGAGTCCATAACTTGCTCCTACGGTAACATTTTTCATTGCCGTTTTTTTTGAAAGTGCATGATTTTTCATGTACTTTCCAGTGACATGATCAGATTTATCTCATCTACTATAATTTATTCACTATGAGTTTGTGGCCTATTTTGGCAATTTGCATGTACCAAAATCAAAGTCCACTTTGCTGTTTTTGGCAGTGGCAATTGTAAACGCACTAGTTATAAAATGCCAAATCAGATATTTCTTGGGGTTCTTTGATTGAGTGAATTTGGGGGGGTAATCTTGTGATTGATTCACTTGTGTTGATCATTTGAGGAGGTATCATGGGTTTTTCTATTCATCCTTCTATGGTAATGCTGAATAAGGATAATTATGAGTCTTGGAAGAAAGGTATCCTAACACATCTCAGGTGGCTTAAGCTTTTGCCATACCTCTATGGGCTCATACCTGAACCATACACACCTTGGAAGCAATCAATTTGGGGTAATAATAATGATCACATTGTAGGATTAATTGGTACATATATTGGTGTTGATATTCCTGTGGAGATCTCAGATATCGAGTGCCCACACACACTTTGGACCAAGATTTGGGAGATTTTTGGAGACCATCATATCTCTCCATTCCCAAATGATCCTGTTGTAGATTGTTTAATTCCCCTTGATGATGTTGATAATGTACCCTATGATGATGATACTTTAGAGGAGCTTGAGTATAACAAATGTCTTGAATGTCCAGTTGACAAAGAGACTTCTCTTCTTGCTTCTCCTTCTCCTATTGAGATCACATCCTCATTTATTGTTGCAGTTGATGATGCTTGTGATTCCACAGTTTGGGTTCCTTGTGATTCAGTGCAGCAGGATCTACATTGTCTTCCAAATACGGCTACTTTGGATGGCTTCTTGACAGGTATTTCGGACTTGTTTGTGGAGTCTCATCTTGCAGATTTGGGGGACATCATTGATGACATCCATCTTCTCTTTGATGAAGATGATCCTTCTTCAGTTGTTGTGAGGGAACACTCTGACCCTCTTGTTCATTCTCTACATGATCATTCTTTGCAGTTTGGCGTGAGTGTGGATACTTTTGGACAACATTTGGAGGAGGCTTCTTTGTCTTTGGAGGGGATATCATTCTCTTTGGATCATGTTCTACATTCATCTCTACTAGATGTTGGATTGTACTCTCCAGCAGTGTGGCCTAGAACATCTGTTTGGAGTGTCCCAGCTTTCGACATCGACATGGAGGCACTTGAGCATGCTTCAGAGACATCATACATCCTGCATACATCATTGGTTTTGTTTCTTCCTAAGGGGAGGAATGTTGTTCAACGAGATTGGATCATCTTCAGCATTCACTGTCGAGCTTCTACCATCATTGCAGGAGACTCAACATTGAGGGGGGGTTGCCTTGTCTCTCTTCTACTTCTCTTTTATGGGGGGGTCTTTTTCCTCACATGGGATTTTTACCTTCTCATTCATGATTGAGAGCATTTCTATATTGTATTTCATCTCTCTTTTGGGGAGGAGTTTTGTCCCACAGGGTTTTCTCCTTTTTTCCGTTTGTGAGAGATTGCATTGCATTTGTACATGGGTACCTAACATGGCCTAGTTGCCGGGACCCATCTTGCATTGTTTGCATTTGTGTACATTCTCCCTAACTTGCACTTAAGGGGGGGTGTTGGTGTAATTAAATATTTTGTACCTTATCCTAGGTCATAATTACACCTTAGTTAAGTTTACTTAGGGACCACATAGGAGTTGTTGGAGAATTTCCACCTTTGGTGGACTTATCATGTTATCACTCTATCACCTCCACCTTCCATGGACATATCATGTGATTAGGGTTCCACCTTTTGTGGTAGATCCACTATTTGTGGTGGTTATCACATTATCACCTTTCCACTTTAGGTGGAGTGATAGCTTTTCATTGTTGTCTCATGTCATAAGATTACAACACTTGTCATAATCTTATGCACTCCTATGTTCTCACCTTGGCTATATAACCAAGGGGTCTCTACTACATTTGTACACACATTGAAGCATTATCATTGACATTGAATACAGTTTATTCTTGTCATATTATTTTCTCTCTTCTTTGTGCTTTCTATTTGGTCCATAGATCTTGGCATCCATAGCCAATTCTAACATGGTATCAGAGCATGTTTAATTCTAACACTTCTTTGTAAAAATCTGCCCTCTTTGGTTGATTTGAGAGCTTGGTTAGGGACTTCTTCTGTGTTCTCAACCACTTATTGTTCAAGTGAGCCTTGTTGGCCTCCTTGTGTTTGCCATATATCTCCAAAGCTTATGCCTCCTTCAACTCTACCAGACTCTTTGGATCTGGGACTTTAAACATGTGCTGGAACATTTGAGGAGTTAGATCAATGATTACATTATCTTGTGAATCCATGCATTATTTGGTAGCTGGATTGTAAGCTCCTGCAGTTGTCATGATTAACTCCGGGCACTGGATGGATAGAGGAAATAAGGTAATGTGAGCCAAGCCAGACTCAACTATTCTTTGAGTTCTCCCTATTGCATCTTCAGTAAATGTTTCAGAATATAACTCCTCAAAATTGTATTGGCCTAGATTGGTGTCAGTTATATCAGACCAATCTGATTCCACTTTGCCTGCAATGACAACAGGACTCCGATGGTTATACCTTAAAGTATAAGGTAGCTGCTCCGGCTTAATCTTCTTGGGCTTAGTTGCTGCCTTTGATGTTTCTACAGGCCGATTCCTTTGGGAAGCCTCTCCTAATACTCCTGACATTTTTTAGCTTTCCTACAACAAAGCCTCTAATTAGATCCTTGAATAAGCATCACAAAATATGCTTTAAAACCTTACCCTTTATATAGATAGCGAAGGCGGAACCAAGCAGAAAATCATTCTAAACAGTCCCTTTTAAAACACTGTCGGACTCAGAATCAAAACAGTCATTGAGCTTACAGTAATAACAGGCAGGACCGGAGTCAGAACTGGAACGATGACCGGAACCGGAACCGGAATGGAAATTGATTTGGTTTCTTTCAGATTTTCTAATTTCATATTCAGTTTCGCTTCCGCTTCCGCTTATGCCTAGGTTATCGTTATTTTGAAAGCAGGCTTCTCACTATAAGTGGAGTCGGAGACGGGATGGAAATGGAATCGATACCTACTCTAAAACATGGTTCAAAGTCTATATTGATTCCTATCCTGCTTCCGCCTAAAATTACCATGACATCATAAGTGTTTTTTTTTTTAATAGTTTGATAAATAACTTCATGATTAAGGACTAGGTCATATCAAAACGAAAAGGGGCTTAAATATAACATAATAAAACCATCCCCATATGACTGAGAGGCGATTGTACTTTCTAGGGCATCATATTTAAATTAAAACATGAACACAGAAAGCGTCAAAACCCTAAACCAAAACCCTCGATTTCAAACAACTAGGGCACGAATTTAACCCTATTTATTTTAACCAGATTGAATGCAAAACAAGATTCCTAAGTAAAAACAACCATTTACAAAACCCTACTCACTATAAAATCCAAATTTAACCTATGCATTTAAAAACTAGGGCATCACGATGTGGTCACGACTAAAACATGAAAACGACCGTAATGAAAACAAATAGACAAGAAACAAAACCATAAAGCAACATAAGAAAACAAGAAAAACTTAAACAAAAGAGAAACAAACCAAAACATACGAACCTACAAAGGAATTCGCACTAAACAAAACAAACCAAGATGAACAGAACAAAAAACATGAAAATAAAAGGAAGGACGAGGATAGAAAAGCCTACCTCGAACGCAAATAAATAGGTTAACTTCTTGAAGCAATCTGTGCACAACTGTCACTCTTTCAATCGATTCACTCGCACAAAAGCTCCACTGCAACTCTAGTTCACTCTTCAATCTCTTAACAACAATGGTAATAACTATGCGTTAATCCCTAATTAAGGTAAAACTCAGAGTTTCACGCATGCATGGCACCTATCATTAATGCAATAAATGCAGTAGAGCGGAGTCGGAATTGCAGAAGGAACTGGCTCATTACTATTGTGCGACTTCAGTAAAAGTCAACGACAAAAACTGGCGGGAGCGGAATCGGAATGAAAATTGTTTTGGAAACTTGAGTAATTTCCCAACTTGGTTCCCGTTCCAGGTCCAGTTCTGCCGACAAAGATAAAAGCGAAACAAAACGACAAAATAAAACAAAAAGAACGAAACAAGAAAACTTAACATAAAAACCTAGTCCAAAACGAAAGACCAAAAAGTGGAGGCAGAGACAGAATGAGATTTGATTTTGAAATTTTGAATAAATAATGACTTGACTTCCATTTTAGCTCCGGCTCTGACAAAGACAAAACAAAACAAAGCAAAAGAAGACCGTCGGGATGGGAATCAGAACAAGTTTCAAAAGAAGATTCAAAACCTGATTCGGTTCCGGTTCCGCTCCCGGCAGAACAAACCAAAGAAAAACAAAGTGTTGGAAAAGAAAGACTCCAAACTTTATTTGACAAACAACCAAGGACAAAAACACAAAAGGGGGACCTATTTTGACCAAGGAAAAAGATGGGGTGGTTATGCAAGGCATAACAATTTGGTTTCAATATTTATTAGATATAATTAATACAACAATGTATATCGACAATCAGATATTCAATTAATGTAAATGGTTATATATGTGGTTTCTTCCTAGGCACTAATGAATTGAGACAAGGGGACCCTATATCCCCGTTCTTATGCATTCTTATGGTGGAAGCTATGGGGAGATCAATCAAGCTAAAATAGGAAAATAAATTATGGAAGGGAAACAAAGTGCACAAGGGTGCAACCTAGTAACACATACACAATTCATAGATGACAGAGTACTTCTTGGTGAAGAAAATTTAAAAGAAGTGGAAGAAATCAAGGAAACATTAGAAGAATACTCCAGAATCTCAAGTCAATTTATAAACAAAGAGTAATCTTCAATTTTATTTTTCAACACAAAAAAAGTAATTCAGAAAAAGATAGAAAAAATATTGGGTTTCACTTGATCAAATTGATTCTAGCCAAGTATTTGGGGCCCCATTGATATCTAGGCTTAGCAGATCACAACATTGGGAAGACATTTTAGAAAAATGCATAAACAAGACTCCAGCTTGGAAGAATAAATGGTCAACACTGGCCAGTAGAATCGTAATGATAAAATCAGTACTGGTTGTTGTACCAATATATGTTATGTCATGTTTCCAAATTACACACAAGATTGAAGAAAACTTGGAAAGTTTTATGAAAAAAATATTGTGGGAAGGTGTCAAGGAAGAAAAGAAAATCCCCCTTCTACATTGAGAGAAGGTGTGCTTACCGAAAAAGGAGGGAGGTGTTGGCTTGAGAAAGATGAAGGCACATAATTTGGCATTAGGAGCAAAATTATCCTGGAAAATTATAGAGAACTTGAGAGATTATGGTGCAAATTTTTTTAGAACAAATATCTAGACAATCAGGATCCAAAGAGGATCTTAACTATGGGAAACTCAGTCGGTGGATTGGTCACCTAGAGTTTTCTTTGGGATAGTAGGAAAATTATCAAAGAGCATATTACATGGAAAATCAATAATGGGAAAACAAGTTGATTTTTGGGAGGATTCGTAGAATGGCTATAAAGATTTAGAAGAAGTGGACGAGTGGAAGGATCACATAAACTTATTACAAGAGCTATATGGGACAAAGGTAAAAGACTACATTTGCAATGATCCCCCTAAGTTTGGAAATCAGTGTGAATGGATAAATATAGATACAATGCCAATTCCTGGTGACACAAAAGTAATTCTCAAAAAAGAGCTCGAGAATAGAAGAATCTTTATCATGGAAAAAGAGGATGAAATTATATGGTGCAGAGCAAGATCAAGAGAGTACTCGATTAGATTGGGATATTAGATCCAAAATGAAATACAATCAAATGATTCATGGTCGAGTTAACTGTGTTGGCGCCCATCAGTTTTACCAAAAGAAGGGACCTTCTTGTGGACAACACTACATAAGAGAATATTGACTATTGATAGGTTAAGGAAAATCGACATATAAGGACCAGATAGGTGTATCCTATGTTGTAAAGACAACAAAACAGACAATCACCTTCCCTTAGAATGCACATATGCAAGGAAGTGCTAGGATTGGATCCAAGAAGTACTGGGGTGGAAGGGTTGAAAATAAGATCTAAAGGAATGGTTGAGTAGTTGGTTTAAAGGGAGAAAGGAGGCTCTATGGCCAAACCTGTGGATCAATGCCCCATCAATGATTGTTTGACACATATGGAAGGAAAGGAATAGAATAATCTTCCAAGAAAAATGTATGGAAGCAGAAAGGTTAACACAAAAAATTGAAGAGGGATTATGTGAATTGCTAAATGCGAAAACCAAAATTAAATAAAATACCAAGCTCACTAAGTGGGATGAGGATATTCAAAAGAAATGGGATAAACTAAAGAGGCCCAAAGGACAACTGATAGACAAAGTAGGAATTATAAAGGGAATAGTTTGGAAATGTCTGGAAAAAGGAAGATTTAAGCTTAATTTCAATGGTTCAGCAAAAGGGAATCTGGGTCCTATAGGTGCAAGATGTATTATCAGAGATAACAAAGGCACATGCAAGTGGGCCTTGTCCAAAAGAATGGGTATTGCAAAAAATAACGAGGTAGAAATGAAGGCATTGACTCTCGGTCTTTGGTTGTGCAATGATAAAGGTATTAAAAGATAGAAGTGGAAGGTGATTTGTTGTTATGCATACAAGCAATTAGTAGAAGAGACACACCTATCTAGAAATTAAAAAATTGGGTTTAAAAGATATGGGAATATTTGGAAAATCTTAAGGATTTTTCAATAACACGTGTATATAGAGAGAGGCAAATGGGGCAAAGGACCTATTGGCTAATTTTGGAGTAAAACAGGACAAATAAATCATTATTGAAACATATCCCAATAGATGGGAAGGACTATTTTTACGATCTAATACTTAAGGATCATCAGATTAAAGGATAAAGGCTACAAAATGACACATCAATCAAATATAGCATGAGAACTGATTCAAGGAAAAACACAACTAGAAGGGGAATGCTCCATCAGGGAATATGGTAAGATTGTCTTATTGTAGGCTTATCCAGTCTCGCTACAATCCATAGACTACCTTATCCCACCTTGTGATACATCTACCTAATACTAGACTAAAACCTTACTTGAGCCTTGACTCATAGGTTTAAATTGCTACACACTACGACCCTACAACTTTACCCTAATAGGTCTCATAGGTTTAAGCAATCTTCTAGACTTAAATAAACCTCACTTTGAAATTGACCAATCCTATAGCTAGTTGAAGGGATTTGGGCTATTGGTAATAAGATTTATTGAAAAAAAAATTTGGTCGTAACATTTGACATCTCTGTAAGGTCCTGGCAACATTACGATGCAAAATCTGAATACTAGGCACATATCGGTATCATAAAACAATCCAAAGTCCCTTTAACCTCAAATAAGCATCGATTCAAAGTTCTATTCCCCAGATTATTTAACACAACTCATGATAGACATTATTTGTCAAATCTAGGTTATGTTTCCTAGGCCTACAAAATACTTTACAAAGCTATCTTCAGCCTAGCAAATTATAGGATCGTTGCTCTACTGACTAACTACAATGTTTAGGGAAATACGCCTCAGGTTTAAAGTGGCTTTTGAGAAACCCTAATTATTGATTATCTTTTGACCTCAACCACTTGACCAATTCTTGGTATCAAATCAATGCATTCCTTATATATTATAAAGAAAAAAATTGGAACTAGAAAACAACCCAATGAAGTAAATTCTTAGCTGCAGAAGGTTGGTTTATTAGTAATTTTTAAATCAAAAAACTTGTCTAGCCCAATAGAACAAGAACACAATAGGTTTGTGCATCGATGCACAACCAAAATCTGTTGAATTTGACCTCGTTTCATGAGGAAATGAACCTTAAATGCATTTGTGGATATGACTATGAAAGTAAATGAAGTTGTGGGAGAATAGAATTCATCAAGTTTTCATACACTTCTCATGCATATACATTATATGAATACTTCAAAAATGACACATCTCACTTAGATAAATTTCATACAATAATCTGGGACGAATTAGAATTCTATTCAACATTGGTTTCATTCATAATGCATTTTGAAAGAATAATCATACTTGAAAAAACTGAACCTAGAATTAATTCACAAGCATATATAGATATGTTAGGTCTGGTTATATTGAAAGCATAAACATATCCGAAAAATTGAATCCAAAACTTATAAGCATTATTTGGTATGTTTATAACCCAATTTGTCGCCATAGTATTTGATTGTCCAAAACCAAAATAGGGAAATTTTGATCTAAACCCTAGACTCATATTTTTCGAGCCCTTGTAATAAAAGGGGCTTTTTTTAGATGCTAAACTATTGTATCACTTAATCCTTGTCAAACAAAACATACCTATAGCCCTATAAGCTCTCAACCTAACTATACACATTTATGAAGTGTATAGTAACCAGGCCCTGACCACCAGAGCTGCTTCAAACTAGTTTGAGCCATCCTCAGTCTACATCAAACTCTATAAATTGCACAATCCATTAGAAATCTTACACGGGCACAAAATAATAAAGCCTCTTTAAAAAATCATAACCAATCTTAACCCTAAAGTGATGCACCCGGTACTCATTCCCAAAAATATCTAGAACAAACAAAAGAAATTTGACATTAAAATTTTGATGGCAGCCCAGATCCATGAGGTGTGGGACTCCCATACCCAATCGTGAGGCTTCAATAACCTCATCTAAACCTTCAAGCAAATTTGAATCAAATATTTCCCTAGTTAGTGCAGCGACCCTATCTTTAGAAACCCTAAGATCCAATAATGAGGTTATAAACCGAGATGGGATATCTAAGTTAACTCGATATCGTTCCTTAGAAACTAATATCTCTTTCCCCAAGATCAATCAAACAACCTTAATGGTCAATGGGTCATTTTCCACGAGCACATTCTTCAGGCGGTGGTCTGTTATCTAACACATGAAGCAGGTTACTCGACACACGTTCCAGGAATCCTCTCAATATGATATCAAAGTATGCGGGTAAGGGTAAGTAGCAAAATGGAGGCCAAATGAAATAAATGTTGAGATAAAAGCAAAGGTAGAAGATTTTGTTAAATCATGCCAACGAGACATATGCAGCTCCACGTGTAAATTGAACGATCATAGCAAAAACACTGAAAATGACTAGCCAAAGGAACCTATGATTCATTTGTATAGTAAATGAGATCAATTGGTAGGTCATTTAGAAAATGATTTTAATATTATTATTAATTTTTTAATTTTTTTAATTATACAATAATATTATTATATTTACTTTTTATATTTTATGTATTAACTATTATATTGTTATATAAATATGTATTATTTATGACATTATTATATTTATTATTTATTATGTATTTATCAGTTTTCATGCTTACATTTCTAGCTTACACTTTGATTTCATTTATTTATTTTCCCTCTCTTCTAATTATTTGTGTTCGTTGAAGTTGAGCATATTTGTCTATAATGATCTTATTTTGAAATTGTTGATAGTTACAAGTGTGTATATAGACTTATCACCATGACTAAATGGATCATTACCATATGGCATGTTAGTGTCCAATATTGTAATAGCTACCCAATAATCACTAACAAAATATAGTAATTAATGAGTATAGTAAATATAAACTAGAGCAATAGGAGTCAAAACACAAACACTTTTTTTTCAATTACATATAATGATTCTACAATCATTACCATTAACACAAGTTCATTTACAATACTTGGCATAACTATAAATCTCAAATCATTATATGTTACAAATGCAAGTACACACAATTTGAAACCAAATTGATGACACATGCAATACTATAATTCTAGAAACCATGCTCTTCCATCTCATTTTGTGAAAGAGAGAGAGAGCATCATCAAGATGACATCCATATTGTCATGAAGTATCAAGCTTCCTTGTACTACTCCATTGGAGGATCTTGGCCCATCACAAAGGATCTAACAATATGTGACCAACATGCATGATGAAATTCAATTCACTATGTAAGTCACTGACAAATTGGCATAGTTATATTTTCATCCATCATACATCTAATATGATTTTCTATGGATAGGCATATTATGGGAGAGGACATTAATCCACCAAAGTAATGGACTTATGCATGTAAATCAATGACCATCAATGTTTATAGCATAGAATGCCCCTAGCATCTTACTATGATATCTTGAAATTCTACAAGATGGATAAAATAATATCTAGAATACAAAGCCCATATTGACATTAGTTCAATAATATAATTCTAAGGCAACATCATATATTGAATAGTGCACCAAGAAAACTACTCTATATCCCAACATATTCTCTAAATCCACTCAATACTAGATGATTTAGGAACTAATCATTTGTTAATTTAAAAGTCTAGAACCTTTTCCTAGAATCCAATGAAATCCAATAAATAAATTTAATCGTATTAATTGGTATACCTATAAATAATGATAATAACTGTTGAATTTGTGTATGTATGCCATATAAATAATCCACAACTTTCAATCTATAAATTTCAGTAAATAGGGAAACATTCAAATGGTCATATATTTCACATCCCTTAGCCAAATTTTAAAATTTAACATATTCTATAAAGGTGGAAGAACAAAGGATAAAACCCATAATTTTTTTCTAAAATCCCAACCATTTAAGAGTAGGTTTATCTACAATACAACTCACTAGATTCTTATCAGAACAACAATTCGGACAAAAGGACAATCTCATTGTTTCCAAGTTTGAGAAAATATTTACTCAATGAATAAAAGAAGTTAATCAAGAACAAAACCCTCTTAAGTTATCAAGAGTTCCAAGGTTATGTTACAATATCCATCTCATGGCTACAAGGATCCTTACAGTTATGCAAATTGACCACTCCGCCAATGAGAGTACATAATCAAACTACAATCAATAATAGGTGTAATTTATCTTTGTCACGTTATACTTTTAGTTTTTATAGACTAAGATAATCCATGTTACATTGCCATATCTTGTTGCACAAGTCTTCCAATAGTTAAAAGATTTTCTAGAGTAAAACCAACAAACATTGAAGCAATTTGAGGACGAGCTCAAATTGGCCCTCGAGATACTATGAAATCCCAACAAGACCATCACTACATCAATTAAAAAATGGAAGTGGGATATTGAGTCTTCTTATGATTACAAATATATAAAAAATCCCCTTAGAGGTGGTGGAGCAGCTTGGTTGGAATATTATAGGCCTCATAAAAATCTAGTCAAAGTGGGATAGGTTGCATTCTTTCGAACTAGAAGAAAATTCTTGAAGGTATAGCAAAGTTCACTTCTCATGCCTAAATAAAGTGAAATGGAAAAGACTGGAGTTTCAATTTTATTTTCTTCTCTATAGATAATGGGCATATTTTTTGACTCCAAAATAATTTTGATAACTCAAGGCTAAGGTATTGAAGTTGTTATAAAATATCTCATTCCCTAGAAGGATATGCCATTGCAGGATGATACAAGAGAATGGCTTGCAATACTACAAGAACCAACACTACCATTTCATTGGGTAAAAGTGTTTCAAGGAGGGCAGCATTACAACTCTTGGACATAATTTAATTCAACATTACTTGTGGGAAATGAGGAAAATATTCCACATTAGATGATATATAGACCAACTCTTAAAATCTATCAAAATTATGATTATTTTAATAAATTGCATATGTATTTGTGCTCAATTAGTATACATTCCTTATGGGAATGTGAGCAAGACATGACAATAATAAGCGTGGAAAAATAAGCAACGTGACAATAATAGTAATCAAGACACATGCCAAAAGAACTTGCATAGCTAGAGCTAACCTAAAAAATATGACACATTATTGAATTTGAAATAGATACTAAAATTTAGTATTTGTTTTCATTTATTAGTTTTAAAAACTATAGAGAGTTGTTCAGGTCTTAATTAAAAGTTAAGGAGTTATGGTAGGAAACTTCCAAGCAATTGTCGAAAAATAGTTGATTAATAATTAATGATTATAGTAAAATAGAAAGAATATTTGATATTTAAACTTAAGATGCCAAATTGGCATCATTCCTCAAAAATAAATATAATGATTATTATATTCTTGAAGAAGAATATCTTATCAGAAATATGGGTATTATTTATAATTTTCAAATTTACAATGAAGCTTGACCAAGATTAAAATTTTAATAATTTTCTTTCATAACGATATCTAATTCAACTTTTTTGGGGTTCTTGCATAGAAAATGTTATAATCTTAAATTTAAATGCACTATCAAGAAAACTAATTGAATCTCATGGAAACATTAGCTACTGAGTAATTTCATTATTATGTCAAACCATATTTTCACACAAAACAACAAATAAAAAGTAAACATACATCTAATTCTCCCAAATCTGACTTTGCTTCACGATAGGTAGAATAAGAGTCACATTTAGGATTTTTGCTATATCTACATCGTTGTAAGTTGCAAAGTGCTACTCATTCAATCCACCCTCAATAAGGATAGGGATATATCCCTCTCTTTTTCCATTCTTAGATGGAACATCTTTATAAGTTCATTTCATGGTTTTTAGCACGTGGCTTGCATGAAGTCATTTCCCTTGTTGAAAAATCATTTTTAGTAAAATTCCAGCTAACAAGTGTAAAGCCTGTTAAAGTAATTATTTGCTAGCTAATAATTGATTAATCTTTAATTAATTATTACGTTAATTTCACTTCATGCACTTAAGCTAAACTTAGGATTGTTTTCCTTTATTAGTTTGAGCTATTATTAGATCATTTTGTCCCATCACATGTGATATTGACACTTGTCATGATTTAATCCATTTCTCATTTATAGTGTTCTCTTATAATCACTCTCCTTCATTGATTATCACTCTTGATGTTCATCGAAGCTTTTCATTCAATAAGTTTTTTTAGTTGATATAACAGATTATTGTTTGCAATTCTCTTGTGTGGAAGGTGTTTTTGTTCATTGGTTGATCATGTGTCTCGTATTAATCACAATTCTACCATGGTGTTAGAGCTCTTCACAACTATCCATGCACTTTTTCCATATTTTTCAGTAGGTACATTTTATTCATTTTTTTTGCATTTTCGTATTCTAATGAATTACTTAGACAGTTTTAGCTCCTTGAAACTTTCTATTTATGTGCGATGACTTGTTTTAAGTTGTTCTACATGTATTTCTAGCTTTATTTCCTATTTAGGTATTGTAGACATCTTTTGCATGTAAGTTATCTTTTTAGACGCACTGAGATAAAAGTTCCATTGTTTTACTTTCTTTTAGGGATTTTCACACATCTTATTATGCCTTTTGTACTCACACTATGATATAAAATTCCATGGGTAGGTTGTGAGTGCCTTTTTCTATCACAAATTTGTCAAGTGAGTGTTCCTTCCATAAAAACATCGAATCCCAATGATTCTTGTCCCATGTGTGTGTGCCTTAGTTTGCACACCCTTTTTATTTGTAGGTACTCTTTTGTGCATGTTCAAATGTTCTTGGTTCTCCTTCATGCACTTCTTAGTGACACATAGTTTTAGTGTACCTTTCTTGGCTAGATCCCTTTTTCACATTTTGGGGGGGCTTTACAGTTGGTGCTAATTCCTCGGTTTGTTTTGGAGTGAGCTACACATTCAATTTTTGTTCCTATGTACTAGGTAGATGTAGTGTCTAGTTACCTATGTATTTTGATGATATGGAGTATTTACCATATGTACACTCTTGCATTCCCATTTTTTGAGGTGACCTTCTATTTTTACTTGATCGGTGTTCTTCAAACTATTGGTACTTGTATTTTCAACTTGCATCTTATGTGGTTGAGTAGTGTTGTTGGGGTCACTCATGGAAATTCATGTTCCATTTATATCTTTAATTTCTAGATGTTTTTCTATGTTTTTCATCTAATATGAGTAGTGTCATTGGGGGTACTCATGCAAATTCTTGTCTTCTTGATCCTGATCAATATCTTTTTTAGAGGAGGTTCTTCATTTTGGAACTATATCAGTCATAATTCAACAATTATCTATAGCTTCTTCATGCTTCAGTGATGTTATTCATGTTCTTATTCTTTTGGAACATTGTTTTGGAGGCTTCGTATTCCTTCATTCACCTTTCTCTCTTTTGGAGAGAATTTTTTCCCATGAGGTTTTCTCCCTTTCTCTAGTTGTGAGAGATTAGCTTGTTTGTACATGGGTACCTCATTAGGCCTTGTTTGTTGGAACCCATTCATGCATTCTTTACTTTTTATGTATTCAATTTTAGGGTTTTTAGATAATCCCTAAGTTTTCACTTAAGGGGGGGGGGGGGGCGGTGTTAGAGTAATTATTCATTAGCTAATAATTAATTAATATTTAATTAATTATTAGGCTAATTTCACTTCATGCACTTACACTAAACTTAGGAGTTCTTTTTTATTTGTTTGAGCTATTATTAGATTATTTGTCTCATCACATGTGATGTTGAAACTTCTCATTATTTAATCCCTTTCTCATTTAGGGTTTTCTCTTATAAGCACTCTCCTTCATTGATTAACACTCTTGAGGTTCATTGAAGCTTTTCATTTTGTAAGTTTTTCTAGTTGATGATATATAAGATTATTGCTTGTAACTCTCTTGTGTGGAAGGTGTTTTTGTTCATTTTTTGATCCCATGTCTCGTATTATTCATAATTCTAACAAAGACATCTTTCACAACCTTAACTATTTATACTCCATATTAGATATGCATGCAAATTTTGGAAGCATTGAGAAGGCATGTGGGCTATTTTGAATTTACCCTCTCTCTTTTTAAAAAAAAAAATTGTTTCTTTGGTTTCCAACTGCCTTTAAGGATTTTAAACAATAATAAAATTCTTGTATGATTTGTCGGTTCCTCTTTTTTTTCTTCTTGGATTATTTGTTTTAAAATAATGTGTCTTTCCTTTTTCCTTTTAGAATAAAATAAGAATACTAACGTTAAAATTTAATATTATTCTTATTTTATTTTATTCCTTTTTAAGTAATCTCCAATCCCTTTTAAAATAAAAAAGAGCATTTGGGATGTCTTTATTAAAATAAAGTACTATTTGATAATAATATTAAATCTATTTATTTATTATAATATTATTAATGATATTTTTTTATAAGTTAATAGTTGTGTGTGGGGCAACACCCATATAATGAACAAATAAAAAATATAGACTGCTTCAAATCCAATAATGGGAAGCACAAAAAATAGCCTATTTCAGACCCACAAATGTGGAGCACAAAATGGCAAAGAGATAAAAAACCTACATCACCCTCAAAAATTCAAAAGAGAACCCAATGCCAAATAAAATTGGAGACCATTAGACCATTAGCCACAACACACATAATATCTACCACCCCGAAGGTGTATCTCAGAGGGTCTTCTTGGCCTTCGCTTTCCACATACTCCTGGTAAGGAGAGCATCCGTTGTCCATTATTTTCCTTCATCAACAACATCTTTTCCTTCACTACAGAGCTTCTCAGCCTCTAATTTGTGCCCCTTTATCCCTTTGGTTGGGTAGTTTGGTTTGTGATGGCACTAGCTATTTGAAAGAGGGAGCAATTTTTAATAGGAAAACACATCTCATCAAGATCTAGAAAATCATGGTAATCCTCATCCAATTCATCCATGAAAGGATATGAACCCTTAGAATTAGATTTGTTATCATCCACCACAGTTGGAAGAGGAGGGTTGGCAACAAGCAGAGGGGGTGAATCCTTAGCAGGAGCACCAATGGGTAAGGAGGAGTGATTCCCCACCCAATGGAGGCCCCCATCGGGGACATAGAAGTAGGACCAAGGTCCTCAAGAGTAGCCAAAAATTTCCTGTGAGTACGCCAAAAAAAATTTGTATTTGGAATGTCTGACTTCTTAATCTTTGCTTGAGTCGAAAGTGCCTAGCAATGACAGACTTAGGAGAGGTACAACCAGCGATTTTGTATCCCAACATGTTACATCAAAAACACCTAAAGAGAAGGCCTTCACAATTAAGGAATTAAGTCCAGGTTTCGTGAGTCGAATGGACCATAACTAAGTGATGCATTGGTTTGGAGATGTCTATGATAGCACAAACCCTTGTGAATTTGTTGTACAAGACACCAGGATCCAGACTAACAAAGGTTTCAAACTCCTTGATCAAATTTTTAATGAGTTATGGCTCTTGCAGGATTTCCAGGAGGTTATACAACCCGATCCAAATGGGAACATAGGTAACCTTAGCAGTCACAGGATCGAATAAGGGAGACCAATCCAAAAGGAAGAGGCCAAAGTAGCCATAAAACCAAGGGCTTGCCTATTTTACAAAAGTCCAGTATTCCATAGAGGCAAAGCAAAGTAGGAAAAAACCAAATTCAAGGATGTTGATGTATGGAAGTGGAATATTGCTCTAGGAAGCCCTCATCCACTCAGTAAATTTATCAATTGTAGGTCACTTTCTAAGACAACGAACAAGGAGGGACCTTCTCTTGATCCCATCCGCAAGTCCATCAATGCAAGCATCTGACAAATGGAATTCTATAGGGGTATCCATCAAACAAACCTCAAAGTCCCCCAAGAAACAATGATGAAAGGAATCTGATTCAAAAGAAGCTGATGAGGACTTAACCGCCATTGACAAGGAGCTATCCGATATAACTTGTGATTTGCAGTACTCTGAGCACTCATGAATGTAAGGAAGCTAATGTAGCAGAAAAACTTCCTACTGTTAGTGTTTGGTAGCTTTGGGAGATATTTTTTTCTTAATTATATCTTGCTCAAGGTAGGTCAGCCTTCATCTTTTATAAATAAAATATATTTTCTCTAGGTCGACCCTAGAGAGAAGGCCACCTAGTTTGGTATTTATAGAGGATGGAGTCCTCTCATTTTGATCATCAATTCATTCTCTCTCCAATTCACATCTTTAGCAACAACAACAGTTCACCTCGTAGCATCAAATTCAATAATAAGAAGTGTCATCTTTTGTATTTCGATTCAAGGAGAAGTGTCTCTATTCTTTGTATTAGACTCGGCCTTGTCTAGCGCCTAATTTGTAAGCAACATTCTACACTTATTATTCTAATATAGAAGAGAATATTATTGTTGGGTTTTTCTCCCTCGAGTAGGAGGGTTTTCCCAGGGTAAAATGTTGTGTTCATTGTCTTTGAGTTGTGTTTTCTGCTTATTGCATTTTTTATCCTAAAACTAACATGGTATCAGAGCGGGTTTAAGTAAAGGTTTGATCACATTTGGCTAAGCAGTATAAGACAAATGCATAGTGAAGTTTGTATTAGCACATGTGGTCGATTCACCAAGGTGATTGGTGAAGAGATGAACTATTTATCTTGTTGGCACTGCTAATCTGGAAATAATTGAATCTCTTGCAAATCGAATATTATTTCTTTGGAAAATATTATTTATTTAAGAAATTAAGTGGATTTGAATATTGTCTCTACTGTAACAACTCTGGAGCTTAATAAAATAGTAGTTGATGATTTGTGCCACATCAAGGTTGTGTGCTTCCTAAAGTTGAACGGAATTCTTCATAGCCACTGAAGACAAACCTAAAAGAGACAAAATCAGATCGGTGGTATATTATTGGTAGCGGTTGGAGACTATAGAGTCCAAAGGTTGTCAGGAGCTGCTTCAGAAGAAGACCAAATAATCTAAATCAAAATATATAGCGATTAGAGAGTTCTAGCACTATCATTAGCTATTCTCATACATCTGGTGTGGTAGTTCTTTGGTCTTATTCTAGAGATTCAATTGGTATTGCTAGGTGCAATATCTCTTATCATCTAAAAGGGTGTGTTCATCAATGGTTCAAGAATTTGTCAAATGATCCTGTTGGAGCCTCACATAAGCATGTTGGAGGAGGACGTTGCTTAAATATGAGTCATCTGGCTTGAGAGGTGATGTATAAGTGTTTGGTGCAATCTAGAGTAGATTCATTGCAAGACCCCTCACTTGGATGTGATACAAAGACAACAAACTAGCGGACGATTTGGCACAAACAACCAAACCAAAGTAAATATAAATTCTAAGTCATATTTTCAAGCAAGAAGTGGCCAAGTCAAAGACGCAAGATTAATAACCGCAACTATCTCATTGGAACAAAATTATATTGGGTGGTGCAAGAAGGCTGAAGAGAAAAATTGGTGGAAATTAAAGTGAACGCAACTGTAGTTTATATGGAGATTCCATTCAATTCATGAGTTAGTTTGAATGCAACATATGAGAGTTTCTACAAGGAAATATATGGAATATAATATTATCTAGAAGTGAATGATTTGACATTGGAAGAACCAACTGAGCAGAAGAAGATGAAGTGAAAAGAGCATCACAATAGGCCCTTGCAGCGCTTCCTGATTTGAAAGGTGTAGTGACGGAAGTGTCGTAGAGATGGGCTAGTTTAGCTATGTCCATCCCTATTCTCTGTGCAATTATATTTTATCTAAAAATTTGAGGTCGGTTGTATGGGATGGCATCACTGAAGGTGTCAAAGATGAGACACAACTACAGGTCTAGCTCAATGATGTACCAACAATAAAGAGATAAGTATTTTATGTTTGTACCTTTGAATAATGATCATGAATTTTATGTAGTTAATAATAATTCATGCAATAAAATTGGGAATAGTGAATCATGTATGCTTCTAGCATTGGTCTGCATATTTCTCTTTGGGGTAGTTTGATTCTATGAACTATTATTAATCTCTCTAAAATATAGGATGGATCAAGGAGCAAAAGGATGATGAGAGATTGCATAAGGAATTCAAAGGGAGGAAGAGATTGAGGCATCCTATGAGGAAGGCATGTCGGCTAGATAAATGAAAAATCATGTAGTCATAGCTTGCAGCCTTGGGACTGAGTTGGTGGTGTATAAATCTCATGATTCTTCACTGGAGAGATCTCTCGAGGTCACAAGGTTGGGTTAGCCTTGGCTAGAGAATTTGCATCAGCAAAGAAGATTGAGAAATATGAAGACACTAAACAATGAGGAACCTATATAGATTATCATTGTGATCAGCTACTTTGAAGAGGAGGAAATGACATTCAGAGGGAGTTAAATTTTGAGAATTCAAGGCATGAGGTGAGAGCATGTCCAAGAAAAGGACTAAGGTTTTGAGATCAATCAATGGAGGGGAGTTCACTTCTAGAGGATTTCTTTGCAATCTCTGAGGCAGGGATCAAGAGAGAGTTTTGTGACTCATTGAGAAGAAGTGAAGGTGTCAACTAAGTGGGTTACAGTGTTGCAAGGCTAGGTGCTAAAGTCCTTGGAAGAACTCTTCAGTTGTAGAGAATAGAATTGCACAAGATAGTCAGTCTAGACTTGACATTGGTAGCTCTGCAAACCTATTCAGAATAGGGTGATTTGGGCTAAGGTCAAGAAGGATAGTCTTGAACTCTCGCAAGTCAATAGTGCCAAAGGTGTGCATTGGAAACCGTTCCTCTAAGGAAAGCATTGCAAAAAATCTTGGACGAGGAGGTCAAGAGGTTGATGCAAGTACTTGGAGTTTCAAAGGGAGTCACATCATCATGAAGATTTGTTGTAATGTATATTTCTCTGAGACAGAGAAATATGAGGTGAAATCCCTTGTAGTGTATATTTTTCTAAGATAGATAGATATGAGGCACAAGCCCTTGTTCATCTCTGAGAATGAGATGAGAAGTCATGTTGAGAGACTCCATGATGACATCATGTTGAGAGAATCTGTGATGAACCCTTGTACATCTTTGAGACTGAGATGTGTTTCTTTCCACACATGGGAGTAGCCATTGTGGACGTCATGTTGAGAGACTCCATGATGACATCACGTTGAGAGACTCTGTGATGAACCCTTGTACATCTCTGAGACTGAGATGTGTTTCTTTCCACACATGGGAGTAGCCATTATGGATGTCATGTTGAGAGCCTCCATGATGACATCACGTTGAACGACTCTGTGATGAACCCTTGTACATCTCTAAGACTGAGATGTGTTTCCTTCCACACATGGGAGTAGCCATTGTGGACATCATGTTGAGAGACTCCATGATGAACCCTTGTACACCTCTGAGACTGATATGTGTTTTTCACAAATGGATGTATCCATTGTGGACATCATGTTGAGAGACTTCATGATGAACTCTTGCACATCTTTAAGACTGAGATGTGGTTTTCCACAAATGGGTGTAGCCATTTTGGGTGCCATGTTGAGTGACTCCATGATGAAGATATTTGTAAAAATACCTCCCTAGGTAAGAGGGAGTATAAGTGTTTGGTAGCTTCGGGAGATTTTTTTTTTTTAATTATATCTTGCTCAAGGTAGGTCGCCCTTCATATTTTATAAATAAAATATATTTTCTCTAGGTCGGCCCTGATGGGAATTTCAATTTTTAAGTGATGCGAGCTGGGTTTCGGGGTTTCAAAGTTACCCGTGGTGATTTTAATTATCGACTTTTGGAAACCCTCTTGTTATGTTTCAACAGTGACTTACTACCGAGGGTAACCAGTCACTTAAGTGAGGTTTTATCCCTCTCGGATCATGCTTTTATTGGCCCCTTTCACCTGGCTTGCCAGTCTTTCTACCAAGACATCTTATGTTTTTGTACTGCCGGGAGTTTCACTGGTCGGCCCCACCTAAATGTTTCATCTAAGGTTTGGCTAACCGTCCGATCACAGGTTTTGATCTGAGCCGCTTCTCGCCGACCTCATAGGTTTTCCTGCTGGTGACACCAAAGTGGTGCAAGGTTTGCGAGATGTTGCCATCTGGCATGAATGGATGTGTGGATTTTTCTAAGGTTTTGGCGGTGACGTGTGGCTCTCTCTTCACTCGTGAAGGTCATTAATAACCGGGTTAATTATGACTTCTCACACACCTCACACGATCAGAGTAACTATTCTTAATGGTACTGCGAGGTCTGCGAGGGGGTGACATGTGGTCTTTCTTCTTTGGCCAATGGGGCTATGCGGGCCCCACTGTATGGTTCGCACCTCCTAACTTCATGGGTTTTGATTGGACGTATTTTCCCAAGCACTGAAGTGGATTGTCAATACTTATTGACTTGATCTCAACCCTTTGATTTGCCAAGTGTGTTCTGAATCGGTGGTTCAAATTCAAAGGAGGGGTGTGTGATTCGTCTGTGTGGCATATACTACCTTGTTGTTGCTCGTGTCATTAATGGCATGGATTTTCCTTTTCCAGAGGATCTCCTCCTAAAATTTTCTTTGGCGTGCAAACAGTACTACCTTGAAAAAAACACTCATGGTTGTATTAATCGTTGATTTTTCAAGTGCTTGAATTGCTTTCAAGCAATTGTATCCTGCACACTAGGCCATTCTATAAATGTTGACTAAGTTATGTGCAATTAGCATTGCATTTTCTTTTGTTTTTGTGCAGGAAGGTTTCTTCTCCAATGTATTGCAAGGCTTTGTCTTCTCTATGGACAAATCGACTGAACGCAGGAGTGCAAGGCTGGGAGACCGAAGGTTGCCAATCATGATGGAGCTTGCTACTCCCATAGCACCCAGGGGTGCTACTAGAAATACTGGAAAGAAGCCAGTATGTTGCTCGTCGCCCGTGGTCATATCTGATTCCGATGATCATGAATCTAACATTGATTTAGACTACTAGTGTTACTTGGCCACTTTAACTGAGCTCATTGGAGTAAATGAGGAGGTCCTCGCAGTTGAACCTGTAACTGCATTGGCACCGGGTCCGGTCGTTAGGGGTTGTGCTGACATGGCTGGTAGGGGAAAGACGGTTCTGTCGCTGTCTCGGGCGTGGACTCGAAGCGGTCGCCTGTACCGGGGCTATGTGCTTTCTTGATGGTTACCGGTGGTGGGTTTGTTGGACGTGTTTTTTCCTGCTGTTTCATCATGTGGACGTGGATGTGCGCCTGCTTTGCACGAAATTTTGTTCTCTGACTGGTTACTATGTAACCGTTTTTTTATTCCTTTGATCATACACGATGTTATCGAATGATAAGGAATGTGAATTTGAATTTCACTTTGAGTTGAAATTCAATTTTGTACTGACAATGTAGCCTAATGCTTGTTTCTCTCCTGATATATAAAGGAGATTTCACGGCTCATTGTAGAGTCAAGATTTTGGGTCCGAAACCCTGGAGTCTATACAGTTAGCTTTAATGTTGAAATGTTGTGAATATTATTCAGGAAATCATCCCGGGTGGGGATTTGTATAAAGTTAGTATGCTATGCTTTTTAATTATTGATATCGAAAGAAATCTACAAAAATTAATATGGTTTGCTCTCCTATGTGTGTGCCATGGATTATGAATGGATTTATCAAGGGTTTCTCTCTTCAGTTTCAATGACAAATTGAAAGTGTAATTTGTTTTCTTGCTTTAACTTGATGAGTTAATTAAAGGCTTGAAAGGATAAATTACATGTTCATGGTTGTATATCCTCAAGATCAGCTAAGAAGCAATGTTTTAATATATTGAAATATCTCATGGTAGTAAAGCTATATGACGATAAGTTCATAATATCAAAATTATACTTTGTATGACTCCGTTGCCCAATGGATGAGGCACTGAGTAATGTTTGCAACCTTTCTCTTTGGTATAAGACTATAGTTCTAAGCATGGTGATCCGTATGCTGAACATAACCACATTTTAAACCTCGTCTTCCTACGGGAAGTAATTCTTGCTTTGAGTTAGTCAATTCCGTTGCTCTTTGGTGCTTGTAATGATTCTCTAGTCTGCCAATACCAAGAATAATGACTATCCCCTTGAGTGTGTTGGGATTGTAATCTTTATGCAGAAAGTGTTCTTACCAGTTATAGGAAATTCTTATGAACACATTTAGGTTTACCCACCTTGGTCCTACAGAGCCAAAAGTGTAGGAAAGGTCAGTCTTTAACTGACTCTTGTTAGTTGGCCACTAGCCTTTTGTAGTCATCTATAATAGGGGTTGGCTACCTCTTAGAGAACTGCAATCTCTATGTGGGAAAAAACACCAACAGGCCCTAGAGAGAAGGACACCTAGTTTGGTATTTATAGAGGATGGAGTCCTCTCATTTTGATCATCAATTCATTCTCTCTCCAATTTTAATCTTCAACAACAACAACAGTTCACCTCCTAGCAACAGATTCGATTCTAAGAAGAAGTGTCACCTTTTGTATTTCGCTTCAAGGAGAAGTGCCTCTATTCTTTGTATTAGACTCGACCTTATGTAGGGCCTAATTTGTAAGCAATGTTTTGCACTTATTATTTTGATATATAAGAGAATATTGTTGTTAGGATTTTCTCCCTCGAGTAGGAGGATTTTCCCAAGGTAAAATGTTGTGTTCATTGTCTTTGAGTTGTGTTTTCTGCTTATTGCATTTTTTATCCTAAAACTAACACCTACACTAATCTCGAAGGGAGAATAATGCAAAAAAAATTATAGATCTTTAATGGTTACAAAAACTTAGACATAAATATCATGCATACCACAACACTGATTTATGTGGGGAAAACCCTTTCGAGAGAAAAACCCCACTCCAAAAGCTGCCCAGAATATTATTCAAAAATTACAAAGATTACAATTTAGTTGCAGAGAAAGCTTCTTATAAGAGTATCACCACTCAAAGATCCAGAGGAAACACGACCACTATAAGACTCTCAAAATACATCACAATACACAATCATAATACAACGCCCTCATAGTATAGGGTTACCTTCTAGGGCAAGTTAAGCTAATAAAATATCGGTCATCAGATATGACACATAATGATGAACAATACCTTATGTATCAATAATACCTTATGTAATTGCAAGGTTGAGACACATTTTCTCAACAAATCTCCCACTTGTCAAACACCTTGCAAGGATAATGGAAGGGTGTCATCATCATCTCTTAATTGCTAGGGGTTGAAAGGCCCATAGTCTCTGAACACCATCTAAACTTCTTTGTGCTCACATGATTAGTTAAAGAATCAACAACATTCATGAAAGTCTCTACCTTAACCAGCTTCACCCTGCCATCTTTGACCATATCTCTAACAAAATGATATTGTACATCAATGTGCTTAGTCCTGGCATAAAATGTTGGGTTCCTGGCTAGACATATCACCCTCTGACTATCACAATAAATTATCACTACACCTTGTTTTATTTCAATATCTGAACACAATTTCTTAAGCCAAATAACTTATTTACAAGCATGAGTAGCTTCCATATACTCTACTTCAGTAGTGGACAAAACAACCACAATCTGTCGCTTACTAATCCAACTAAATGCACCACCAAATAAAGTAAACACATAAGCGTTGATGGATCTTATGCTATCAACATCACTTGCCCAGTCTGAATCCACATAACCATGAATATAAGGGGAAATCTCAGATTTAGTCATATTACTATGAAAACATAAGGAATAATCTAAGGTACCATGCAAATATATGAAGACTCTTTTAACTACATCCCAATGAAATCTACCAGGATTAGACATATATCTAGAAATAACTCCCATTTCTTTGGAAATGTTTGGTCTAGTACAAACCATAGCATACATAAAACTTCCAACTGCACTCTAGTAAGGCACTCTGCCCATTTCTTCCATCTCTAATGGAGATGTTGGACAATCTGAAATAGACAACTTTATTCCAATTGAAACAGGAACATACAATGGTCTACAAGCCTACATATCAAACCTTTGTAAAATTGGGTTAACATACTTCCTTTGGCCAAGCCATAGCTTTCTGTTCACTCTATCTCTTTTAATTGTCATCCCAAGAATGTGTTTAGTTGCACCAAGATCTTTCATTTCAATTTTAGCAGCAAGCTGAGATTTCAGTTGTGAAATCATACCTTTCTCTCTACCAATTAATAACATATCATCAACATATAATATAATAAATAGGAAATAATCAGCACTAGTTTTATAATAAACACAATGATCTGATTTAGAACACTCAAATCCCAAACTCAACACATATGTATCAAATTTTTGGTACCACATCCTAGGACTCTGTTTTAGGTCATACAAAGATTTTTTCAATTTGCAAACCAATTTATTTTTACCTTTTACCACCTAGTGCTCTAGCTGTGTCATATAAATATCCTCCTCCAAGTCACCATGAAGGAAAGCAGTTTTCACATCCATTTGCTCGACCTCTAAATCAGAAGCAGTAGCAATATAAAGAAAAAATCTAATGGATGTCATTTTTGCAACAGGAGAAAATATCTCACCATAATCAACACCCTCAACTTGAGAGTAACCTTTTGCAACCAACCTCGATTTGTATTTCTTAATACTTCCATTTGAACCAGTCTTTTTCTTGAATGCCCATTTGCAACCAACAAGTTTTGTCCTTTAGGAAATCGTACAAGATCTCGTGTATTGAACATTATTTTTCAAAGCTACCATTTCTTCATCCAAAGCAATTGTAGACATGTAAAATTGACTTAACAACTATCACACACCTCGAACAACAACAAAAAACATTGAACAACATCAAACAATGTTGAACAACATCGAACAACCTCGAACAACATTAAACATCATCCTGGAACATCCTGTAACATCTCGAAATGACTCAGAATCGTCTCGAAACATCTCGTAACATCTCATAATGACTCATAATTGTCTCAAAACATCCTGTATCATCTCGAAATGAGTCAAAATTATCTCGAAACATCCCGTAACATCTCAGAATGACTCGGAATTATCTCGAAACATCCTGTAACATCTCAGAATGACTCATAATCATCTCAAAATATCTTGTAACATCTTGAAATGAATCAGAATCATCTCAAAAAATCCTGTAACATCGTGAAACCATCTTGAAATGTCTTAGAACATCTTAGAATCATCCTGTAACATCTCAAAATTACCTTGGAACATCTCATAATCATCCTGTAATGTCTTAGAACATCTCAGAATCACCCCAGAACATCTCAAAATCATTCCCCAACGTCCCACATCACACCACATCGAAACAACATCCAAAACCCTAATTCCCCTATTAATTGAATAATACAACATTATTTAATTAATTCACTTTTTCATCATTTCTGATAAATTAAATAAATTTTATTTATTTAATAAAGTCCTAAAAACCCTAATTTTGCTATTAATTAAATAAAACAACATTATTTGATCAATTCATGTTTCATGATTTCAACCAATTTAATAAATCACATTGATTTAATGAATTCCTAATCTCACTTTATTTCATCTGGATTGATTAAATAATGTCAATTATTTAATTACGTCGCTAAATCACTTTATTCCCATAAGTTGATTAAATTATTAAATCATAATAATTTAATTACGACACTTTTCCTCCAAAATTTTAAATTAATAAATCAAACTGTTCAAATCAAATTAATGCAACTTTGTTTGCAAAAGTCAAACTTGATTTGCACATTCAACTCCAAAAAGGAATTAATTAATTAAATCAATTAATTCATATTCCTCACCCTCTTTGTGATTGAGCAAATTATGATTGTTGACTAAGCAATCTAATTTGTTAACTAATCAATCTAAATTGCTAACCAAGCAATCTAAGTTGTTAACTAATCAATCAAATTCCTAACTAAGCCATCTAAATCCTGACTGATCAATCTAATCCCTGACTAGCCAATCTATTCCTCAATCACACAAATTGTGCAATTAATTTTCCACAATCTTCTCATGTATGAATCCTCTCAACACACTCCAACCGTTGATCTGGATATTCTTCAACACGATCCTGATCGTCCATTTCGAATCTCATATTCTATATAACAAACCCCTTTTCGCACAAATAAGGATCGGAGAATCAACATCATTTGCACAATGAAGTAATGCTAACATTCACAACCACCATTGTTAGTGCTCCATACCTCATTTCTTCTATCAACTAACCAAAGCAGTCACTCATCCAACTTTTTCACATGAACGAGGCTTCGCAATGATAGGAACAACCCAACATCAAGCGAATACACTCCACTACGGGATGGTAACACTTTGTTATTTTGTACATTCAATTTTGTAATCATAGATTCATTTATGTATGTTCAAATAGCTTAGTTTTATTTCGTATGTGTATGATTAGATCTTAGATTAATATGTTTGATCTTAGTTTAAATTCTTAGATTAGCATGTTTGATCTCATTTTCGGTCTAACGTTCTCCCCCTCACACAACAATCTTCCAGGATTCTGCATCATTCATACCTAATGCCTCTTCTACCGATCTGGGTTCATCCATATTGGTATTCAAAGCAAAAACACATCTTCAATCATTAGGCGAATGCCTTTTAGGTGGTTGTATGTGCCTTGTAGACCTATAAACAAGCTGAGTTGGAGGTTCTTCCTCCTCTTCTAAATATTCAGAGCTAGATGAGCTCTCCTCAACTTCTTGTTTATTTGTGGGCCTCGATTCAACTTTCTCAGGTGTAGAAGGAAATTGAATCACATCTTCCTTTTTAATGTTTTTTCGCTACAATGTAATAGAAGAAGGCTTAGTTTCTCTAAAAATAACACTTCTACTATGTATTACCTTCTGTGCAGCATGGTCCCAAAGCTTGTATCCTTTCACACCATAACTATATCCGATGAAGATACCTTTCACAACCTTGTTCTCCAGCTTTGTTCACTTCTCCTTTAGCACATGTGCATATGCCTCACAACCAAAAGCTCTAAGATGCCTTAATGAAGGCTTGCGACCCAACCATGCCTCTATAGGCATCTTATCAACAAGAAATGATGTAGGAGACCTGTTAATCAAGTAACAAGCAATGGCAATAGTTTCAACCCAAAACATTTTTTCTAGACTAGCACCACTCAACATACTCCTAGCCTTCTCCATCAGTGTCCTATTCATTCTTTTTGCAACTCCATTATGTTGTGGAGAATATGGAGTTGTCTTTTATCTATGAATACCACAATATTTATAGAATCTATCAAAATCATTAGAGAAAAACTCACCACCATTATCAGTCCTCAAACATTTTATTTTCTTTCCAGTCTGCAACTCAACAATTGCTTTAAATTCTTTAAATCGCCTAAAAAATTTAGATTCTCTTTAGAAATTATACCCATGTTCTCTTACTGTAATCATCAATAAATGAAACATAATTTGTGGATTTACCAATTGAAGGAACATTTATAGGACCAAACACATCAGAATGAATAAGATCCAACACACCACAAGATTTATGAGAACTTGAGTAAAATTGAATGCAGTTTTATTTTCCATAAATGCAATGCTTACATAAATCAAATTCAAGATTACAATCAAACAAACCTTCAACGAGGTTTTTATTTTTCAAGGTCCTTAAACCCTTTTCTCCAATGTGGCCAAGTCTTTAGTGCCATAACATATTTTTCTCCGTAGATAACTTTGATTTAGAAGAAAGAGCACCCTTGGGTACCCAAAAGCCATGACCATCTGCTCAAGGTGAAACCCTCACTTCTTCCACAAACTTTATTTTCACAAAAGTACTATTGCACTCAACAATGCATACATCAAGCTTATACAATGTGCCATATCTGACACCTCTAGCAATCACCATAGCACCTCTTACCATCTTGCATCTTGCATTGGAAAATACTACATGCACACCTACATCTATTAGTTTTCTCACAAATAACAAATTTAGTGCTAAACCGGGGATATGCAACACACCATTAATCCTTTTCATTCTACCATCAAGAAACCTTATTTTAACTTTACCATGACCAACAATGTTTGAATGAGAATCACCACCCAAGTACACCTTACTTCCATCAAATTCTTCGTATTTAGAAAACCAAACTCTATTAAAGGTCATATGGAAAGATGCACCTAGATCAATTAACCATGCATCATTATTTACACGAGTTGCCAAAGTTGTAATGAATGCATCACCATCTTCCTTCTCAAACTGAGAATCAAAATCAAATTTCTTCTTTTTCTTCTTCTTTTCTTCTTTGCAATCCTTACGAACATGTCCAGGCTTACCGCAGTTCCAACAAATAACTTTGGACTTTCCAAGAGACTTAGATCTCCCCTTGGACTTGGATTTGTCATGCTTCTCATTCTTCCTGCCTTTTTCCTTAGGTCTTCTATGCACATTTAGGGCCTCCTTAGCACGTATGGATGCCTTCCTCCTCATCTCTTTAGAAAGAAAAGAACCCACCACATCTTCAGTCTTCAATATAATAGAAGTACTTCCAATATCCATAATAAGAGAATCCCATGAATCAAGCAAAGAACAAAGTAGGATCTGACATTTTTTTCCTTATCCATTTTGACACCAACAGATGCCAATTGAGCCACCAACATATTGAATGCTTCTAGGTGGTCTGTAATTCATCCACCCTCTTTCATTCTCAAGGAATACAATTTCTTCCTCAAGAAAATCTTGTTCACTAAATATTTGGTTCAATACATCTCACCAAACTTCTTCCATAGTTTTTGTGCAGAGGTCTCTTCATGGACATTGATTAAAATAGAGTCTACCAAGCATAATCTCATGATTAGACCCTTGGCTTTACATTCCATAAGATCATATTGATTAGCCTAAGTAGGATATGCAGGTCTTGAAACATTCTCATCAAAAACATCCCATAGATCTCGATCTATCAACAAATCCTCCATCTTCAACTTCCACATTTCAAAATTATTTCTAAAAAATCTATCCACCTCTATTCTTCTGATGAACTTGCCATCTAAAAATTCCTACAACAAGATCACAAAGCTTCTCTTGCACAAGCTCCCACTCAAAACTGGATTAGTTCAAAAAACCCAACCTACAACTAAAACCAAAGGTGATCAGGATCTAATACCACTTGTAAGGAAGCTAAGGTAGCAAAACAAAATTCCTACACTAATCTTGAGAGGAGAATACCGTAAAAACTTTTAAAGATCTTTGAGAGTTATAGAAACTTAAACATAAATATCATGCATACCACAACAAAATGATTTGTGTGGGGAAAACCCTTTCGAAAGAAAAAACCCACACTCCCAAAGCCACCCAATATATTATTCAAAAATCACAAAGATTACAACATACTTGCATAGCAAGCTTCTCATAGGATTATCACCACTCAAAGATCCAGAGGAAACATGACTGCTATCAAAATATCAAAATACAAAGCAATACACAACCATAATACAACGCCCTCATAAAATAGGGTTTCCTTCTAGGGCAAGTCAAGCTAATAAAATATCGGTCGTCAAATATGAGACATAATGATGAATGCTCTAAATTTACAATAATAAAATATAAATAAAATTTTCCTTTCAAGGGCGTTGCCCCTGAGCCCTCACCAAGGCACGCTACCCCTAGATCCCCCCACGCGCCCCCCTCCCCCGTCGCCATCGTATGATTAGTACATTATGTATCAATAGTACCTTATGTAATTATAAGATTGAGACAATTTTTCTCAATAATTAAATGGATTACTCTGGTTCTTACACCCTGCGATGAAGAGAGGAGCCGAGGGTGGAGGAACAGGGGTAGGTGAATTCTTGGATGATTCCCCAGGTGAGACAACAACTTTCTTCGTAGTTGATGCCCTAGGCAGGTCTGCAAACTGTACACTCTTCACACTCTTTTCTGCCCTAGCCTATGCCTTTCCCTTTTGGATTCCATGGGAACGATCCAGCACTATGCGAGTCAGACCACCATCTATGTTGATCCCATTGTTTCTAGATCGCATGCATACTCCATTCTCTACCTCACCTATGCCTTCACACATTTTTGCTTCAATATAAAATATATATTTTTTAATATTATTAATGACATTTAATAATATATTGATATACAAATATGTCTATATGAGAATATTCAAACACTTATGTTTAAATTCATTTCAAAAGTGAAAGATGTGAGTTCATTCCATAGAGCTTGGGATGAATTTTAGAGAATCTACTGTAAGGGGGAAAATAAGCATAAGGAAACAACAATGAATTAAACCAAACTAATTCAAAAAAAGATCAAAATCCCAAATCATACTCATGAAATGAATTTATAAAACGAAGAATTCGAAGAACAAATGCAATCATAAAGAAAACATAAAATGAATTCAAGCATTGCAATGTTACCATCCCATGGCAAAGTGTAATCATATTGATGTTAGATCGCTTGGATCAATACAAAACCTCCATTGTTGTTGCAAAAGCTTTAAAAAGTGTGTTAATGGTGATCAAAGATGTAAATGTATCAAATGTGCTTCAATGGCTATTTTGACATAACCTCTCAACAAATTCTCTAGATTCCCTGATCGATTTTGAGAAGAAAGAAGGTTGTTTTATAGATTTCATGTTTTCAGATGAACGATCGAGATTCGGTAGTAAAAGATCATGATCAATGGTTGAGAACCATTAAGAGGAAATATATTGATCAGCTATCCCCTCTCATTGACCCAATTAAGGAATTTAATTGGATAATCAGTGGGATTAGATGGGAATGATTGGTGGGATTGAATAAATCAAGTTGAGTGGTTAGTGGGATTGAAGAAATCAGTGGGATTGGGAAATACATGGGTTAGTCAACCAATTAGAGTGAGAAATCAGTGGTCATGATTTTACTCAATCAAAAGAGGGTGAGGATAATTAATTGATTGAATAATTAATTAATATTGGAGATGAGCGTGCAAGTTTTCCTTTGACTTTAAAAAATAAAGGTGTATTTGTTTGTTGACCATGTTGAATGATTTTGGATAATCGATTTAATTATTCAATTTTAGAGAAGGGAAAGTGGTTTAATTAAATTATTAATGATAACAATTTAATTGATTTAGATGAATAGGGTATATTAGTGGCATAATTAAATAGTTAATGTTTATTTAATTAATCAGGAGGAATGAAGTTAGATTAAATAGTGAATTAATTAAATAATTAAAGATTATTCAATTAATAGAGGAAAATAGGGTTAATGATGTAAATGATGTTAAAAAGGGGATTAATGATGTTAATGAGATGAAATGCAATAATGATAATGAAAGTGATGTCGATAATGAAAAAATGCACTTTAGGATATGTGATATGTGTTAGGTGATTTTTACATGTCTACATTTTTCCCCTCTTTGAGACAAAGTACTTTATTTCAAAGAATTCGATGGTCAGATCAAGATTTGAATTTTTTTATATGCCCCACTATGCCCCGACAATCAGCAAAAAGATAATATGATAGTGGGTTGCCCCCTCGAGACGTTGGCCAGAAAAAATAGTTTTCTAGTCGAGCTCGCAACAAGGTTCCATTGTAGTTTAGATGCATAGAGGATGTAAAATTAGGCTATATGGCTCATGTTCGTGGTTTTGGATGTTCTAGGGTGCTCAAAATTTAAACCCAGGAGGGTTTCCAAGGTAAAAATTAGGGTTTGTGGGGTAAAAATAGAAAATTAGGGTTCATTTTTCCTCATTGCACTCTTAGCCTTTAGTGAATTCTTGCCTCTAGAGATCTTGTTGCGGTGATTGTCAATTTACGATGGCGAGGATTCTAGGTGCCCCACACAATGTAGATGTAGTTTGTTCATTCAGAAGGCTAGTTGGCGCAAGTATTTCCATACATACTCCTTCCTTTCTTATTTTCATCTTTTTTCGTTTATGTAATTAATACTCAAAATTGAATTGGACGATAGCGGTAATCTCACGTTTTTACTGCTATTGTCTCGATTTGACCACTAGCGTACTAGGTAGGTTGATAGCAGTAATTTCACATTTTTACAACCCTTCACATAAAGCAGGTCAGGTTCCACCTTCTCTTTGCTGCAATAACCTCTTTGACAAGACGCCACGCATCATGTGCACAGGAAATTTCACTTGGCGAAAAGGTTTTCGATTGTACCTTCTTTAGGATGCCACGGAACACGGCCAACACCGTCAAATGAATCTGATAGTAGTCGTTGATGCACAACATTAGCACATCGATGAGGCATAGCATTGCCTCTCATCGATGGGTGACCGATTTGTCGATAGAGCCAAAGCCAACAAAACATTCCACCAACTCCACACCCGTCGACTCATCGCTTTGACAACCCTCGAAGTTTCGTCGATCAGACTAAGTCTCAACGACCAAAGGGTCAAGATGACTAAATGATAACACCGCGGTAAAGCGATAAGGGCATAAATTCATCAAGCCTCTCTTAGAGGTCTAAGACAGTAAATTGAGGTAGATTTTCCAACAAGCTCCCACTTGACGAAGACTTACTGGCTTCCTCCAGAATTTGAATTTATTGACAATCATAGGCCCCAAGGCCCATCGAACTTGCACACCATCTGAACTTGTTTGTGCTCATTGGCTTTGTCAATGCATCAACATTCTTTAGAGTATCCACCTTATCTAAAGAAACCTTTCCATCCTCCACCATATCTCTCATGAAGTGATACTGCACATTGATATGCTTTGTCTTGGCATGGAAAGTTGGATTTTTTGCCAAATAAATGGCACTCTAACTATCACAATAAATAGTGATCTTCCTTGCATCAAAACCGATATTAGAGCACAAGCAGCTAAGCCAAACAACTTCTTTGCAGGCGTGAGTCCTTGCCATGTATTCTGTCTTCGTCATGGACAAAGCAACAACCTGTTGCTTGTTCATCCAACTAATTGCACCACCATTTAAAATGAAAGTATATCCACTGGTGGATCTTCTATTGTCAATGTCCCCTACCCATTTAAAGTCCAAATATCCATGAATGCTGAGAGTTCTTTGTGATCCAACCAAATTTCCATGGTAACACAAGGGACATTCTAAGGTACCTCTCAGATATCTAAACACTCTCTTTATAGCATCCCAATGCGTCCTTCCTGGATTTTCCATAAATCGGATGAGTACTCCCACTGCTTGGGCAATGTCTGGCCTTGTACAGACCATCACATACATTAAACTGTCGACAACACTCGCATAAGGTACCCTGGTCATTTCCTCCATCTCAGTAGATGATTTTGGACAGTCTTCAACAGATAGTTTCATTCCCTGTAAGATTGGAACAACTAGCTGCTTGTAATCACTCATATCAAATCTCTACAGAATAGTGTTGATGTACTTACTCTGGCTGACCCAAAGATTTTTGCCATTTCTGTCTCTGGTTATTTCCATCCCAAGAATTTACCTTGCTACACCCAGATCTTTCATTTCAAACTTTTCAGACAACTGAGACTTAAGATCAGAAATCATAGTCTTACTATTTCCTATGAACAACATATCATCCATGCACAGGATAATAATAAGCACACGATCATTTTCAGATTTATAATACACACAATGATCAGATTTTGATCTCACAAATCCCATAGACAACACAAAAGTGTCAAACTTCTGGTACCACATTCTAGGAGACTATTTCAAACCATACAAAGATTTCTTTAATTTGCAGACCAGGATTTCTTTACCTTTTTCAACAAAATGCTTAGGCTGGGACATGTAGATTTCTTCTTCCATCTCTCCATGGAGAAACATTGTTTTCACATCCATCTGCTCGATCTCTAAGTCATACGCGATTGCAAGTGACAACAAAAATCTGATAGATGTCAGCTTAACTACAGGGGAAAAAATTTCTCCATAATCAATTCCCTCTACTTGGGAATACCCCTTTGCAACCAACCTTGCTTTATACTTCTCAAACCTGCCCTCAAGATCAGTCTTCTTCTTAAATACCCATTTATAGCCAACAAACTTTCTTCCTTCAGGAAAAGGTACCAAATCCCAAGTTTCATTCTTTTCCAATGATTCCATTTCTTCATTCATGGCTTCCAACCAGGAATTTGCATCAGGCATATTAATTGCCTCTTTAACAGTTCTGGCCTCCTCAGTGCTAGTAATTAAAGCATATGCACAGTTCAAATCCAAAATGGAGAAACCATATCTATCAGGTTGTTGTTTTTGACGTGTAGACCTTCTCACTGGCTGAGGTTGTGGTTCTTCATCTTTGGAACTCTCAAAGCTGCTAGAGCTCTCCTCAATTTCAGGTACACCATGCAGTTCTCCCTTTTTTGGGGTTTGGGGAATCTCAACTGCATCATTCTTCTTTTCTCTTTGATCTGTCTCTAATTGTGGATCAGTTGTAGAAGGTTTCAACTCATGAAATATTACACTTCTACTATACAAAACCTTCTCAGTACCAGGTTCCAAAGCTTGTATCCCTTCACACCAACACCATAGCCGATGAAGATACATTTAACAGCTTTGCTCTCCAACTTAAATCTTTTCTCATTTGGCACATATGCATATGCCTCACAGCCAAAAACACGAACATGTCTTAGAGAGGGCTTCTTACTAGATCATGCTTCCAAAGGTTTCTTATCAAAAAGAGAAAAGCAAGGAGAATGATTTACCAGGTAACATGTTGTAGCCACGGCCTCAGCCCAGAACGTCTACTCCAGACCAGCACTGCTCAACATACTCCTTGCCTTTTCCATCAACGTCTTGTTCAACCTTTCAGCAACTCCATTCTGTTGTGGAGTATAAGGTGTAGTTTTATGCCTTTTAATCCCATGATCTTTACAGTATCTATCGAAATCTACAAAACAAAACTCACCGCCATTATCCATCCTCAAACATTTTATTTTCCTTCCAATCTGATTCTCTACCAGGTTTTTAAACTCTTTAAAATGATTGAACACTTCTGATTTACTTTTAAGAAAGTATATAAATGCCCTTCGAGTAGTCATCAATAAAAGAAACATAATATCTAGACTTCGATAATGAAGGAACATTAACTGGACCAAACACATCAGAATGAACATATTCTAGTACACCAGAAGATTTATGAGAACTTGAGGAAAAGGAAACACGTTTTTGCTTTTCATAAATGCAATTTTCGTAGAAATCGAACTCAAGATTACAATCTACAAGCCCTTCAACAAGATTTTTATTTTTCAAGGTTTTTAAGCCTTTCTCACCTATGTGATCGAGTCTATGATTCCATAGCATGGTCTTCTCTACTGGGAGTTTCACCTCCATCACATTTGCAGCCAGAGAAGCATCTTCATCCTTCTCTATAGGAGCAGCTTTGCATGACTTTAAAGAGACGTTGTTGCTTTGAACAGGACATGCATCTAGCTTATACAAAGTGCCAGTACGTACACCCTTAGCCAAAACCATTGCACCTCTAGCCATCTTACATCCTTTACTCGAGAAAAAAACTTCTACACCAACGTCATTCAACTTACTGACAGAAATTAAGTTACGAGCCAAACCTAGTATGTGCAATATGCCACCAATCCCTTTGATTCTACCATCAGGGAACTGTATCTTGACTCTACCTCAGCCAACAATCTCCAATGTTGAATCACTCTCCAGGTACACCTTTCCAACATCATACTTCTCGTACTTAGTGAACCATTCTCTATGAGATGTCATGTGAAAGGATGCACCTGAGTCAACCAACCAGACATCATCTAATACTTGAGTTTCCAAGGCTGCAATGAAGGCATCTACATCACTCTAAGAAGATTCATAGTCTGAAGAGTTACTCTTCTTCTTCTTCTCCTCCTTACAATCCTTTCAAATATGACCAGACTGCCCACAATTCCAACATTTCAGCTTGGACTTTTTACCAAGAGACTTTGATCTCCCTACAGATTTAGATTTGGACTTCTTGTCCTTCTTCCTGCATTTCTCTTTTGATCTACCTCGAACAACAAGGGCCTCTTTGGCCATCTCAGAAGACTTCCTCCACATCTCTCCAGACAACAGTGAAGCAACCATGTCTTCCATCTTGAAAGTAGCATTCATACTTCCAATAGCCATCACCAGATGATCCCAAGTGTCAGGTAAAAAACATAATAGGAGCATGCAACGATCCTCCTCCTCAATATTTACACCCACAGACGCCAACTGAGCAACACTCATGTTAAACGAGTTCAGATGGTCTGCAACAGATGCACCTTCTTCCATCTTCAAAGAGTACAACTTCTTCCTCGGGAATAACTTATTCACTAGAGACTTTCCCTGATAAATATCACCAAGCTTCTTCCATAACGAAGCTGCAGACTTCTCCTCATGGACGTTTAGGAGTAAAAAATCAGCCAGACAAATTTTTATTAGACCTCTCACTTTTCTATCTATGAGGTCCCATTCTTCTTTCTTCATACCTTGTGGCATAGTTCTAGACACTACTACCCAGAGGTCTCTATCCACTAATAGGTCTTCCACTTTGAGTGTCCACAACTCAAAGTTGCCGCCATTTAATTTCTCAATATCAACTCTTCCTGATGTACTCGCCATCTTAGACAAAACTAGGTTCTAACTTTGCAAGACTCCCACTGGAACAATGTTAGCACAAAAAACTAGCCCTACTAACAAGGATAACACAATTGGCCAGGCTCTGATACCACTTGAAAGGAAAAACAACAGTGTGAAAACACTTTCCTAATGCTAAAACCACAGAGGAGACGTGCAAAGACTAGTTTTAAACTATTAAAACACTTAAGATGAACACATACAGGGTAACAAGAGTAACATAAATAAAATGATTTCAGGGATAACACCAGATTTATGTGGGAAAACCCTTACGAGAAAAAAACCCACCACACCAAGAGAGACACTTTGTATTACAGTAAGCAAAAGATTACATACAAAGTTACAATCTTCACTCTCTCATAGTTAGCTCACAACAACACTTGAGTTTTCATGCACTCATTGTTACAATGCTATTTTGGCATACAACAAATACAAACTCATCAACCCTTTTCTCAGTAATCTACTTTTCCTAATTGTTCAACTTCTAGTCTAGACCGACTATTACAAGTCTCCATACAATGACCAATTAGGGTGCATTAATTTCAGTTCTTCACCGACACGCCAAATCGATCTCAGATCGGATCCACCTGCAATCCTGCATCGAGCCACCCCCGCAATAAATTCGTTGCAGAGAAAATACTAAATTCGGGCTCTGCCAACCGCCAAATATCCGATCTCATATGATTGCATAATATATCGCTTTTCACCAATCCAGCTTTCGGCAATAAATGTTGTTTTGCAACAACGATGCAAAAACAACTAATGAGAAATTGCCACATGTCACACTGCTATTCATTTTGTCACTTGACCAAGGAGTGATCGTTCAACTATCCCCACGGTCCGAAATCCCTTCGCTATCACTAACCTTTTCATCACATTTCGAGCTAGCAATTAATCTGCTAATGCCAAACACTGACCGCCAGCATTATCAGGTCCCACATGCCACGTGTCTACCGCTCGCGTCCTCCTTTTGGCTTACGTGGAAGCCGCTAGAGCTCCTTTGGGGAATCTCTAGCGGCATCCGCTAGATTCCCCAGGGAACTCTTGAGGCGCAGACAAGTGTCCATGGCTAGACAACCCTTCACATAAAGCAGCTCGGGGCCCACCTTCTCTTTGTTGCGCTCACCTCTTTGACAAACTGCCACGTGTCATGCACATAGGAAATTCTGCTCGGCGAAAAGGTTTTCGATTGTACCTGCTTTAGGATGTCGCAAAATGTTGCCAACACTGTCAGATGAATTCGATAGCAACCATTGATGCAGAGCATCGACACATCGACGAGGCATAGCATTACCTCTCACCAATGGGCAACTGATCCGTCGATAGAGCCAAAGCCAACAAAAAAATTTTCCAACTCCACGCTCGTCGGCCCATTGCTTTGACAACCCTTGGAGTTTCGTCGATCAAACTAAGTCTTAGCGACCAAAGGGTTAAGCCAACCAAATGAGAACACCGCGATAAAGCGATAAGGGCATAAATTCATCAAGCCTCTCTTAGAGGTCCAAGCTAGTAAATTGAGGCACATTTTCCAACAAGATAGACATGATCTTTTGATGGGCGTATAGTTTACTTCATAGCCCACCAGGGTTCAACTGATATAGTAAATTGCTCTTTCCTTGTTTTGGTCATCCAGTTGCGGTAATAGAGCTTCTAAAGTTTTCGTTGTTGTAGATACATACAAGATCATTATGTTATCTTGGATTGGAGGCATCAACACTCGAGGAATGAGCAAATAATCCTTGACCAGTTGGAAAGCCTGGTCATACCTACCATCCCATTTGAATTTTATGTCCTTATGTAACAAATGGGTGAATGGATGGTACATGTTTGCTAACTGTGTGATGAACCTTCAAATGGATTGAAGCTTACCTTGTAGACTTCACAACTATTTCAATATTTTTGGAGGAAGCATTTATATGATAGCTTTAACCTTGGTGAGATCCACCTCGATTCCTCTTCTTGATACAATGTAACCCAACAATTTTCCAGATGTTACACCGAATACACACTTCGTTGGGTTGATACACAGGTTGTATTCCTCTAGTTTTTCAAACACCTTGTCTAGGTTAGCCAAATGATCTTTTCTTTTGATTGATTTTTCTAATATGTCACCCACATAATCCTCCATGGTGATGTGTAACATATCATGGAAAATGGTGGTCATTTCTCATTGGTAGTTTTCCCTTGCATTCTTCAAACCAAATGGCATGGCATTCCAGAAAAAGGTTCCCCATGCACAGGTGAAAGTTATTTTGTGTTGGTCTTTGAGGGCTATATTTACTTGATTGTACCTAGAGAAATAATCCATCAGTGAAAGCATTTCATGCCCCGTAGTTAGGTTCACAATCATGTCAATGTTGGGTAGAGGGAAGTCATCCTTTGGGCATGCCTTGTTGAGATCCGTAAAATTTGTGTAGATCTATATGCCCCCAGTGGGTTTTGATAATGGTACAAGAGTAGATACCCACTCAGGATAGTCGATGGGTCTAATGAACCCCACGTCTAGTAGTTTCTAAAGCTCTACTTTGACCAAGAGTGTTATTTATAGATGCATCTTATGTAGCTTTTATTTGATAGGTTTAGCTTCAGGGAAAACTGTTAGGTGGTGTACTACTAAGGCTGAATCTAGCCCTAGCATGCCTACATATATCCATGTAAATTTTATTTTGTGTTCATTAATGAATACCAAGAATTTTACCTTTTCCTTAGGATCGAGGGAAGTTGCATGATATGTTATTTTTGGCATCTCTGTTGTGTCGACATTGATAGGTTCAAAACCTTCAACCAAGAGTGCTGATTTTTCTTGATATTCTACATTGGGGAGATTGAATCCCCCATCTTCAGGTTCCTCTGAGAGGTTTTCACCCTCAGATACATCCTTTGTTTTTGTCTTTTCTTAATCTGATAAATCCACATTGTGGTTTTCCTTAAGGGACCTCTTTTTTATTTTTAAAATTTTTAGTTTATTTTTGCGACTGGAGGATGCAATCTCCCCTCCAAAATATGCTCCTTGTTCAAGCTCCATTACAAAACTAGATTTATAATCTCCTCATGGTATATTAGTTAAAAGTCTCATGAACTTTGCAATAGCCTCATCATTCAGGAATGAGTCCAAAATAGGTGTATGATGTTGTCGGTCCTAGTCTATTAACTGTGGGTAAAGCAAGGGTGTTTTATCATTGGTATTAGAAAAGCTTATGGAGGTTGTAGCTATGGTAAGGGTATAGATTTATTTAAATATCCCTAGGGTATCAAAGTCATAATCACTAAAGGCACAAGAATCTCATTCGTATTGATTGGAATCTATTTCAGTAGTGATGGTATTTATGTTAAGGTTTCCAAATATTTTTTGGATATACAAGTAGTCATCTAGATGGTCGCAATCATCTGATGTCTCAATAGTGGTAGAAGGAGCTTCTTCCTCATAAGAAGTGCTTTTGAGGTGCTCGGGGTGTCTGATAAACCATAACCTAGTCCAAGGTTCTTCTTGTGCTTTTCTATGATAATTGGTTCTCTTATACCTTGTTCATGTAGGCCAAGGCCACCTTTTCCTATGAACCCCATGCTTTTTGCTATTTGATATCCTTTATTTTTTTGACTAATAGGAAGGGGAGGTAGTGGTTTCTCCCATCCTTCTTCTTTGTAAATTCATGAAGATAGGTCTTCTTTGAACACTTCCTCGTCTTGCATGTATCGCCACATAGTGAAAATGGTGGGTTTGACTTCCATTGTAACAACTTGAACATGCTTGATCTCTCTTGGTCCTTTGTAAGTTTTTGGTGTTGGGGGAAGCATTCCAATGCAAAAGGATTGGTTGAAATGGTATTCTCCACAACCCTTGTCAAGTACTTGGATCTTGAGATCATACTTTGGTGGCTCAGTTGATGGAGATGTAGTGGAGGATGAAGGTAGTGATGATGGGTCAACATATGAAAAAGAGTGGAAAGATATGTAATTGTTGGGAATTTGAAGAATCTTTTTGTACTTCTCCTCTAATTTGGTACAGTAATGAAAAGGTTCAAGGTTGACATATATGTTAACTTCCTTATCATTATGTGGGAATTTCAAGCACTAATGGAATGTTGAAGGGACTGCTTTTAAGGCATGGATCCATGGTCGTCCCAAGAGAAGGTTGTATGGTAGCTCAAGATCTAGTACTTGACATGTTGTCTTTGTTATCGCTAGTCCTATCTGAATGAGATGTATGATTGTTCCCTCTAAATTTCTCTCCATATCATCATAATCTCTTATGGTGATACTTTTATTTTTATCTATTACATCATCAGAATATCCCAGTTGTTTTACTAATTTTAGGGTGCAAAAGCTTGCACTATTATCTATTAGTACTCTCTTCACCTTGTATTTATGAACACACACTTCTAGATAGAGAGATTGATTGTGGAAATATATTTGTGGAAGGTCTCTCAAAAAATACCAAATGATGGGTGGAGGTGATGTTACCAACCATGGCTTGAAACTAATCAATGTTAAGGTTGTTAGGGACTGATGTTTCAACAAGCTCTTTCTCCAAGATTTCTTTATGTGCTAATGACAATTTTAAGAGCTCAGGAATGGAAATTAAGGTATGAGTTTGCGTTAATTGTTCCACAATGTTGTACTCACTTGATGGCTTACTTGTGGGTTTTCTTGGGGTGGGGCTCCATGGATTGTAACTTTCCCTCTTCGTGTAGTTACATTACACTCGAGATCTCTGCTTAGTATGGTTATATTATTGATGGTATGATCATCTTGAGAGATGTTTCCTATGAGTTCATTGTAGGCGAGGTTGGCTTTATGGTAATCTTTCCCTTTTCACTTGTCATTTCCCCTAGAATGGTTGAGGATTGGATCCTTGTAGGTTTTTAAGTCTTTATTTCCAAGACGAGGTTCTATGTCGACCTCTCCTTTTTCTATTAAGTCTTGCTTGATGTTTTTGAGCCTCATGTAATTGTTGGTGGTATGACACTTGATCTTTCAAAATTAAAATTTACTGTTCTCATTATATCAAGGGGGTTTTAAGTTTGGCTCCTCGTAGCTTGTTCTATCATTAATCTCGATAAGGTTTGTTTGGACCAATTTACCCATGATTACCTCAAGGGGTTCTCCCAATGGAGTGAATTTCCTTCTAGATTGGTCATATTGCCTTGGCGACCTCCTTTCATTATTTTGTCCTTGATTTTGTTGTTGGTTATTTGTTTGGTTGTTTTGAGGATAATTGAGTTGGTTGTTTGGCGTGTTGTTTGGAGCATAGCTTTTTTGTGTAGTTTGAATAGTATTTTGTGGGCCATTGGAAGGTTGTATGTTTCATACAACCTTAGTATCAACCACTTTGTCATTAGTTACATTTTTTTTCTTCACCCATATCTTTGGTTTGTCATTTGAACAAGAAGGTTGATACTTAGGGTTGTAGAATTTAATTACTCCCCTTGCAATGAGAGCTCTTTTGATTATTAAACCCTTTTCAATAGTTTACTCAAATTTTCTAGGGCACAACACAGTGAGTTGGTAGTTAATGTCCATGTGTATATTAGAGATAAATATGTTTACGATTTGTTTCTTAGGAACGGGCCATTTATATTTGTTGGCTTTGTGTCTACATCTCTATAGATATGAAGCAAAATTATTCGCCTTGACTTTGTTTGATTTGTAGAGATTGGGGATAATTATATCTTTCTCTATTTTGTATGAGAAATGGTTGATAAATTTTTCTGACAACTCATCAAATTCTTTAGTATCAAGCGGTAGATGAGAGAACCACTCGATAGTGGCCCCGTTGAGACTTCATGGGAAAAGCCTCTTTAGATATGCATCATTGCATTGTAGATGCATCCAAGCCATTGAGAATTCTTGCGCGTGCTCTATTGGATCCCCTCTTCCCCTATATTTGTCAAATTTTGGTATTTCAAAGCTCTTGGGGAAAGGTATCATAGATAATTTTTTATCAAAATGATATGGCCAAATATCTTGTAGAGCATAGCTCTTCTTTGGATTTCCAATTTAGATGTTTGATATTCTTTGGTTGATGGTTTGTAGTTGCATGTTTATATCATTAGTTGGTGCGCTTGATTGAGGATTTTGTGTGTTGTAGCCTTGTTTTCCTATGAATTTTTTTTGGTCATAAATGGGATTTTGTGTAGGTATGGAACCTTGATGACTATGTTGTGTGTAAGGAAGATTGATTCCTTGTTGTTTTTTGTAGGTATTTTGAGTTTGTGGTACTCCTTGATATTGATTTTGAGGTACTCCTTGGTATTGATTGTGTGGAACTCCTTGATATCGATTTTGAGGGATACCATGGTATTACGTTTGAGGTACACCTTGTTGTTGTGGAATAGGAGTTTGATTTGGGTTTATGGAATACCATGATTTTGTTTTTTGGTGTATACTTTGGTGTTGTGAATTATGTGGCGTACCTTGGGAGTGTGTTTTAGGTATACCTTGTTGTTGTTGATTTTGAAGAGTACCTTCGTAGTGTGTTTGGGATACACGTTGTTGTGGATTTTGAGGAGTACCTTGGTAGTGTGTTTGGAGTACACCTTATTGTGGAACTTGAGGAGTACCTTGGTAGTGTATTTGGGGTACACCTTGTTGTTGTGGAACTTGAGGAGTGCCTTGGTAGTGTGTTTGTGGTACACCTTGTTGTTGTGGATTTTGAGGAGTACCTTGGTAGTGCATTTGGGGTGCACCTTGTTGTTTTGGAACTTGAGGAGTACCTTGGTAGTGCATTTGGGGTACACCTTATTGTGGATTTTGAGTACCTTGGTAATGCATTTGGGGTACACCTTGTTGTTGTGTTTGAGGAATACCTTGATGATGTGTTTGGGGTATACCTTGATGTTGTTGTTGAGGAATACCTTGATGATGTGTTTGGGGTATACCTTGATGTTGTGGATTTTGAGGAGTATCTTAGTAGTTTGTTTGGGGTGCACCTTGTTATTGTGGGTTTTGAGGTGTACCAAGTGGAAGTGCGTTTAGGGTACACCTTGTTGTGTTTGAGGAATAAATTGATGATGTGTTTGGGATATACCTTGATGTTGTTGTTGAGGAATACCTTGATGATGTGTTTGGGGTATACCTTGATGTTGTGGATTTTGAGGAGTACTTTAGTAGTTCATTTGGGGTACACCTTGTTGTTGTGGATTTGGAGTACCTTGGTAGTTCGTTTGGGGTACACCTTGTTGTTGTGGATTTTGTTGAGCTTTCCCTTGTTGATATTGTGTGTTATTTGAAGGGTCATATATGATGTTTTTTGTGGAATGTATTGTCCTTGTGATGGGATGTTACCTTGTTGATCCACTATATGTTGTGGTGGTCCTATTGGAAGGCTTCCCATGTTTTGTATAGTGTTGTATGGTGGTAGGATTTGAGTTGAATTTTCTTGGTATTGTTGAGCTACCACTTCTTGCTCAAATTGTGATGGTTGCCTAAACAAGGGGTTATCCATAGGTAGTAGTTTAGATTGATCATTGTTTTATGAGAACAAAGGTGGTATCTTGGGATCCATCATTGGTTGTGGTGTCTTGTGATCCATCGTTGGTTTTGGTATTTGTCTAACCACTATTTGATATCTGAATGGAATAAGATTAGGATCCTTAAGAAATTCCACATTAAAGTCTATGGGTAGTTTGGCACCACTTTAAGCTAGTATAAGGAAATACAAGTTTCCATTCCCAAGCATTTTTTCCATAAGTTTCTGCATTTTAGGATCTTGGGAGTGCTTTAAGAGTTTTTCATCAGTAAGTTCCTCATCACTATCATATTCTTCTATGATGACACTCGGATGTTGGGTGTGTCTAGAAATCATGTTTTGGTGTTCAAGTAATGTTTTCTCATCACTAGGTGGTTGATTCTATGTAGCTTTAAATGTGGGTTCCCTTTGAGGAGTTGAAAATTCATTTGGATTGTAACCCTATGATTGAGGTTCCTCAATAGTGGTGTTTGTCTTGGGTGCACTAGAACTACTCTTGTTGGCTTCTATTCTTTTCTTGTGTTGAGATCTCATTGTTGTCATAACAAGCTCAAGACCTTGGTGAATTTTGTGATCACTAACTATGAAATGGGATGGTGTTTTGTTTTTGGGATTTTTTTCTAGATAAAGTATGGAGATGATGTGTAAAAACTGTTTGCTCAAAGTTTGTTAATGGTTTGCTATGGATTGTATGTTTGATTCTCAAGACCCAAAAGTATGAGTGATTTTGGTGGATATTTTGGTATGACGCTAATTTTAGGACACAAGGTGTACAAGACTTGGACTAATATTTTTCTTTGATTTTTAGAGGATATGTTGATACTCTGCTTGAACTAGCTTTGAGGTTACAATCAAAGGTTGATGTTTAATATCCTATAAAATAATAGGAAAAATGATAATCCAACTTGTTGTATTTGATTTATTTCTTAAAAATGGGTTGATGTTGTGATTTGTTTATGGATAAGGAAAGATGTCGATATGATTTGTTGCAGGTCTAATTGTTTGTGTTTCAAAAGATAATGGATTAACTAGTTTTGGATAAATTCTAATTTGTACTAGAAAATAGGATAATAGCGGTCTTTGTTCAAGACAATAGTGATAATTTTTTAGATAATAGCAGTTGATTTTTCAGAACTACTGTGGAAATTTTAGCAAAAGCGATCTTTGTGTAAAATTTGTGACTAGTAAACATAAATGACAATAGCGACAATTTTGACAAAAGCAGTGTAACTTAGGATGACCATGGGAATAATATAGAACAATAGCAACATAAATATTAGTAGCGGATCTGTTTCCAAATTTCTTAGTTTCTTGACAATAGTTTGTTGGATAAATTTGCAATTTTTGAGATGCTTGTTTGATCTAATGTTTTGAAAATTATGCCTGAGATTCAGCAAGTGATAAAGCACAATAAACAAAGTGTATAAACCAACTGTATGTTTCAATGATAAGAGGCCAAAATCAGTCCAAGTTTAAACTGGTAACGACATCAAAAACATTTCAAGCAATATTATCCCTAAGGTCAAATTGGCCAATGGCAACACTTTCATGGCCACAACTTGGAAGCTCCTTCGAATTAAGGGTAGGGACACCCAAACAGATGTATAGACTTAGGTCTTTCAAGAGTGGATAGATAGGGGCCTCCTGGAATGGAAGGATAACCAAAATCACCTTTTCCTTGGAAAGCTACAAGTAGCTTATGCTAAGTCAAGAATTTATGTCTCAACTCAAGGGATTTCATATGGTGATTAAAGTATCTTTAGCGTATGGTGCACATCCTTGCATTGAACCGTGTCACCAAGTAGAATATCTCAATCAATAAGGTGGGAAACTACTATAAATATTTTAGTCACTACTCAAGGGATTGACACCTTATGAGTGAATAGTAATCCACTTAAGGATTTAACCACTCCTACTTGGGCCACTTATATGCAAAGGCACCTCCCCATTCTGAATGCCACTATCCGAAAAAGGCTAACACCGGTTAAATCTTAGCTTTCGCCTAAGTCATTTATATAGCGGCTTGAGGGAAATTCCACTTTAGGTTGCCTTCGAGTTCTCCTTTTGGGATGTGTCTCTTAGACATGCATGATCTAAACATAATGATGAAAAACAATGATTATGAAACCCAAAGTTCTTTTTGTCACCTAGGATCATCCAAAGACACAAGGGGAGAGGATATACACTTGGTTTGCCAAACATGGTGAACACGGTAGACAATTTATAGCAATTTCATTTTAAGCCCCAAAAGTGAAGTGTGTAAAGATAACAATTCATTTTTTAGATGCACCAATGTCAAATATTTGAGACTTCAAGCAAGAAATGCCATAAATAATTTTATTGTAATAAAAAAAGATGACGTTCATTTTTATAGCACCAAATTGAAACATGAAAGATTTGTAACCACGTTGTAATGCAAAGTAAACATAGAAAGTTGTGTTGTTTGTTTTTATTGCAACAAAATGAAATGTGGGATTTGTAGGTTCAATTTTAGGATCACCAAAATGATATGTGAGATTTGTAGGTTCAATTTTAGGAGCACCAAAATGAAATGTTTTAACTAAAAAAAATGCTTTGAAAATTGAAAGGCCATATACCATTCATCAACTCTGCAAGAAAAATGTTAGTTGTTCACATGAAAACGTGCCATAATCCTATAAGGGTTGCACCAATAATGTTAGAAAACCTTGCAAGCACAATAAACAACCAATGATTAGGGTTAGGCAGATTGAAAGATCAAAGAAAAACTTTGTAGACTGAAGCGGAATAGAAAGCATAACAGTAGCAAATCAGTTTAGTAAAATAGCAGCCTTTTCACTGGAATGATCGCGACAATGTAAGACAATAGCGGTAAAGAAAAAGTACAATAGCGAATCTATTTAGGATGCAAGCGGCCCTGTAAATGTGAGTTTCTTCAGCAACTTGGAACACAGAACAAACAATAGCAGCCTATTTGACAATAGTGGTTGACTTTAGGATGATAATAGTCAAACTTAGTACGACCACAATAAGACCATAAAGACGTCCGCATCCAGATTCTGGGACTTCCATATTTTGAACAACAATAGCATTTCCTACAAAATATGTTAGCATTTTGGGACCTATAACTGCTAAGAAAAGCATGAAAACATTAGTGTTAAGGACCTAGGTCCCACCGGGCATGCCAATTAATGTAAGGGGGGAAAATAAGCATAAGGAAACATCAATGAATTAAACCAAACTAATTCAAAACAAGATCAAAATCCCAAACCATACTCATGAAATGAAGTTATAAAACTAAGAATTTGAAGAACAAATGCAATCATAAAGAAAACATAAAATGAATTCAAGCATTACAATGTTACCATCCCATGGTGAAGTGTAATCCATATTGATGTTGGATCGCTTGGATCAATACGAAGCCTCCATTGTTGTTGCAAAAGCTTCAAAAAGTGTGTTAATGGTGATCAACGATGTAAATGTATCAAATGTGCTTCAATGGATATTTTGACATAAACTCTCCACAAATTCTCTAGATTCCCTGATCGATTTTGAGAAGAAAGAAGGTTGTTTTATAGATTTCATGTTTTCAAATGAACGATCGAGATTCAGTAGTAAAAGATCATGATCAATGGTTGAGAACCGTTGAGAGGAAATACATTGATCCGCTATCCCCTCTAATTGATCCAATTAAGGAATTTAATTGGATAATCAATGGGATCAGATGGGAATGATTGGTGGGATTGAAGAAATCAAGTTGAGTGGTTAGTGGGATTGAAGAAATAAGTGGGATTGAGAAATAGATGGGTTAGTCAACCAATGAGTGAGAAATTAGTGGTTGTAATTTTACTCAATCAAAAGAGGGTGAGGATAATTAATTAATTAATTAATTAATTATGAACATGCAAGTTTTCCTTTGACTTTAACAAATAAGATGTATTTGTTTGTTGACCATGTTGAATGATTTTGAGTAATTGATTTAATTATTCAATTTTAGAGAAGGCAAAGTGGTTTAATTAAATTGTTAATGATACAAATTTAATTGATTTAGATGAATAGGGTATATTAGTGACATAATTAAATAATTGATGTTTATTTAATTAATCAGGAGGAATGAAGTTAGATTAATGATGAAATAGTGAATTAATTTAATAATTGAAGATTATTCAATTAATAGAGAAAAATAGGGTTAATGATGTAAATGATATTTTTGATAATATAAGCAACATTTATAAGGTGTTGTACCCTTTACACGAAGAGCCCGCAGGGCCAAAAAGGAACCAAGTTCATCAAAACATCATAAAACTAAACTAAAAAAAACTAAAAAAGGACACAATTACTGCACACTAACAGTCGAAACCCAACACACCACAAACTCGACCACTAACTTTCCACACTTTCCCATTTATGGATGAGGAGGTTTAAAACATCATCCCCAATCCAGTTGGGACCTTCACCCACAATATACTTGTATGCTTCCTCCTTGATGACATCTAAAATTGTGGCAGTCGATTTGTGAATCATTTTAATAGTGAACCAGTCCAGCCTATTGAATTTGTGTTCAAGTTTAACAACCCGCTCATGTAGCTTGTCGAAGTTCTCATACTTTTCATTCTTCTACTGGGTCGCCTCTTCCTCACAAGCCCTGGGATCCGAGGAGTGGGTGGACTCCTCCTTGAACATTCTATTCATGTCCAAGAAATGAATAGGGCCTTCCATTAAATCTTCTTCCATCTCCTCAACGGTGTCTTTCTTGCCTTTAGTTCTGCCACTAGTTTGCTCTGAATCACTAGAAATATCATCCACTAGAATCCATTTTTTGTTCTTCACCAGTTTGTGGGACCTCCTCACACTATTTTATTTCATCCCCACATCAATGCTTGCAACCACCATGGTGTCACCCTTGGAGTCTTTTTCCTCAACACTTTTTCCTTTGTTGTCAGTGGTCGACATGTCCACCTAGCACAAAGATTTTTTTTTCCCTTCTTAGTAGTGGGTCTATTGTCCTTCTTGATGGGTTTGTTTTTTTAGCTCGCATAACCCAACCACAACCTTGGAATGGGCCAACCCAACCTCCCTCTTTTTTTTTTGAAGGGGGTTTAGACTTAGGCTCAGCACAAGGTTCATTTTCAGCCATGGGAGTTTTCCTCTTAGGACCCACCAAAGCAACAGGGGATGGTTTATTAGAGGCAAGGTCAGGTGGTTCCAATTCCTCCACACACACAGTCAAGATTTGTTTAGGAGGGCACAAGGCCAAATGGAAGTGATAGAGCCTAAGAATTAGGCCCTGGTGCAACGACAAGGGAGGTAGAAGATCAAGATTGAGAGCAACAACATCATGGGATCCTTTCATCAAATTTTCCAGGGAGGTCAACAAAAAGAAGGGAAAGCTAATGATCATTTTGTGTTGTAGGTGGTTTAGCAGTGACAAATGGTAAAAGTAAAAAACATTATATCTACCTTCTAAAGTAACATATTTCATAAGAGTAAGACACACCTTGTCCCAGGGTTTTGGCAAAGCCTCACGATCAAAACCTGCCTGCTTTTAAACTAACTTCTTGTTGTCCTTGAAGAAGGCGTTGAGACTCTCTAGGTCTTGTGTTTTCATGTGATTTTTGTATTTCTTTCCATCACAGGAGAGGTTCGTCGCCTTACCAATCACTTCCTCATCCACTTTGAATGAAATGCCTCCCATGGTAACAACCTATCCTTCCATGAACCAACAAATTGGGCCAACATTTTCTCATCGTGGCCCACCAGACTCTCTAAAATAAGTGCCAAACCTCCCTCCATATAGATATGCCAATCTATGGGGTCCCTACAAAACTCCTCATAGTTGTTAGGCTTGGTCATGGCCCTATCGCCACCCATATCGACCCACGACACACAAGAAATGGCCCATAGAAACAAAGTTAGATAGCAAATGGACTGGTTGCCGATGAATTTATCCTTTCTTAAAACATCATTACCTAGCCACCTGGGACAATAAGGCGTAATTAATTAAATATTATTAATGATGTTAAAAAGGGTATTAATGATGTTGATGAGATGAAATTCAATAATGATAATGAAAGTGATTCCAATAATGGAAAAAAATAGTTTAGGATATGTGATATGTGTTCTAGGTCATTTTTACATATCTACACCTAGAGTGCATATACATGGTTCAATACAATATGTACAATAAAAATTTAATTCTTTAGGAAATTGACATACATATGATTATAATGGTGAAATTTACATTTACATGTTGATTCCCATTTGGTCTAGGGACCTTTTTGGAGGAATGTTTGAATATAAATACGTATCAAACAAGTAAAACACTCTTGTGCTAAGTTAGGTTCATGATCCAACGCTAGTATAAACTCTCCTAATTATTTAATTAACTTAGATTTATATTAAGAGATTTCAATCTCATAAAATTATATAGAAGGAATATGTACATACACACCATTCACAAAACAATGTAATTATTGAAATATAAGAGCTCATATAACCTAACTAAATGATTCTAGGTGAGAGTGTGTTGATTCTAACATGACAAGTTATCTCAATCAGCTAAAACCTTTCCTTGATGATACTCTATTTGACCTGACAGAGTACCACTAGTTCCTACTGGACTATCATAAACCATCATAATCATTCTTAATCATTTTTTTAAAAGACACTTAACATAATAAAATACTCTTGCTTAATTGTTTTATATTTTAAAAATAACACACAATAATTCAATTATTAAGCTAGACTAATTATACGGGATGTGACATCTACACCTTGTCATGTCATGAATACCAAATGAGGTAAGTCATTACTATTTTTGTATATGTGGATTTTTTAGCCCTTATCTCTCCATCCTCTCTTTTTTTATAATTGGTGACAATAAAATTTAGCTTGTAGTTTCCTTAACTTTTCTTTATGTGATAGAAACTAATCATTGCATATTTTTCCTTTATTTTGTAGATTCCCTTAGAGCACACTTGTTCAATGACAAAATTACATGATGATACTAAAAGGGGTACATTACTTTATATGAATTTAGATATCCTTTTTATGTTTGATTAGTTGATTTCCATGCATGTTTCTAAGTGTTGCATGTTGCAAGGTGTGCACCCTTGGTCTCCTTGTGTTGTGCAGTGCAACGCTTGGGTTTGTGACATGGTTTAACCACCTCCCATGGATTCATTAACTTTGGCAGTTGTATCAGGCATTAACATGTTGATCTTTTTGTGCAACGACAGTCATCTGTGTAACAATTGGCATCAAAGCTTGGGTGATAGGTTTGAACCCCTCACTTGTGCTGGGGGGATTGTTGCAACATGTGCACCCTTGGTCTCCTTGTGTTGTGCAACACAACACTCAATTTTGTGACATAGCTTAACCACCTTCATGTGGATTCATAAAACTAGAAGTTGTATCAGGCATTAACATGTTGATCTTTTGGTGCAACGAAAACCGTCTATCCAACATTGCATACTTTGAGATACATTATAGTTCTAGGATTCACATGCACATTAAGTGGGGAAAAACCTAATGGTGAAATTTCTATACCCATGTCAAATCCCATTTAGTTGTGTGCCTAGTTTAGAGAATAGCTTAATGCAATTACATACTGATAAATGACATACCCTTATGTAAAGTCACTCTTTTCCTTGTGTCATTAGTCAACTATTTACGTGCATTCCCACATTCATATTCATGTATTGTCTATATTTGCACATATTTCCATACATTCCTTATTATTATGCACATTCCTATTGTTAGGTTTAAGGTGTCATATACTCATATTACATGGTTCCAACATCCTTGGAAAGTGTCCCTTGGCACTTAAAGTGTATTGGGAAATTAATTTGTAATATTTTATTCTCACCATTATTTGTTGTAGACATGGAAAATGTACAAATTGATTCGGCACACTTGATCCTGACTACTAATGATATTTCTTCCTTAATCACACTCTCAGCTTATCATCACCTTCTGTCTCTTAATTAAATAAATCATTATTTATTTCATTAGGTCTTTATCCTCTGTTGATTAAATTAATTAATTTAATTCAATTAACCTTATATCTCCGTTTATTTAAATAATTCATTTTATTTAAATCAAATCTCTAAAGTCTTCTTATTAAATTGAATAAATTAAACCTTATTTGATTTAATCTAACACTATCCCCTTTTAGTTAAATAAATCAAAACATTTATTTAATTAAACTCTTTCTTCTCAATTCTTGATTTAAATCAACTCATAAATTTGAGTCAAAATTGTCAAAATCACCTAATCTCTCATTAAATTAATCAAATCTTGATTAAGTAAATCTCAATCACTAAAATCCTCTAGAGAATTCAATTTGCACAATAAATCAATTACTTTAATTTATTTAATTGCTTATTTTCTCTCAACAAGGAATAAAGAAGGAATATTCCCTCAAGTTTGAATTCAAAAAGTCCAAGTGGATGGGTACTTCCAACAAGGAATTCACTCCTTTTACATGTCCTTGTGCATTGAGCCAAGTGGCATTTATTTCATTCCTTTTTCCCTCTCACATGTCATTTCCTCAAATTCAAATTCCACCCAATTGCATTTATTGGCACTTTGGCCAAAATCTGCACAACCATCAACCATTCACATCTTGACAAGTGGCACTTGGCCATTAGATGTTGAATGATCCCACAGTGCTCAATTTCACTCTCTCTTCCATTTTGGAAATCTATAAATGAAAGGGTCTCCCTCTCATTCATCATCCATAATCTCATGCAAAGTTACTCTCTTCACATTGAGAGAAAATTTTGCCCATTCCTCTTCAAGTATTTATAGTTTTCATAATTCCATAGCTAGGTTATGCTAAAATCTCATCAAGGAGATTGAACTATCCACACATCATCAACATTTGCAACTAAGGAGTTGGGAAAGGGCCAATTTCGACACATCAATTGGCACCAATTCCCCCATGGGATCAAGTGTTTGTTTAGCTTAGATAGATTAAACTTGGTTTATTGCATTGCTCTTCATTTTCCTTTCTATCTAAGTTTTGTAAATGGATTTCATGGGGAATCCTTCTTTCATCTTGCATTTTGATCTAATAACATGTTTGTTTGTTGTTTTTGTGCAGGTATGAAATAGGGGTTCACATTTTGGCACTAGGAGGGCTAATCTCAAACATTTCATCACATTTTTCAACAATTCCGTACTTTTTTCAAAACATTTTTTGTGTACACAAGAAACTGTGCTGCACACAGGCCCGCGGTGCTATATTGCACCACTTCCGAAGGTGCAGTGCTATATCGCACCGCTTTGAATCCAAACTACACCGCACTTGTTTCTCGCAGTAGAATTTTAAAATTCCAAAATCCATCGCGGATCTGTGAGTCAAAACTACGTCGCACATAGTCCCACAATGCTATATTGCACCGCTTTCAGAGGCATGGCGCTATATCACACCGCACTTAATCCAAACTACGCCGCACCCGCGTTCCCGCTCAAAATATTTAATTTTTTAAACTCGGTCGCGGATTTTCGAGTTGCAAACTACACCGCCTGGCAAAACTCCGCCTCACCCACGCTCTCTATTCCTATAGAGCACCACACTCATTGAAGGGTACAATGCTATATAGCGCCACATTTGTTCCAAACTGTGCCGTACTCGGTAAGTGTGCCGCTGAAAAACAATCAAAAATTCAAATTTATGTTTTTTAACATGTGCCTTTTTGTTTTTATATTTTTGAATTATTGACCTGTTTGTTGTTCCTGTACTCTCTGGTTTCTATCATCTTGTAGGTTAGGACAGTGAAGAAAGCGAAATGGAAGGTTACATAATGGCATCATCCCCCTCTTATACTAAGTGTTTTTGAACACTATAGTGTTGTTTAAAACTTTAGAGAATTCTTAATCTCCTTCAAGGATTTGTTACCTTTCATGCTTTAGAAAACACTAAATTTCCTTTTGGGCTCTAAAAAGAATAGCACAATTTTTTTTCTTTTCAAAATTTTACAAAAGGACTTAAAAAGAACCTTAGAAACAATCTTACTAGATTTGGTTGAGGTTTAAAAATTGAACAAGGCAACTTCCACATTTGAATTGGTGCTTTAAAAAGAATTCATTTTGTTTTGAGGGTTTAAAATGAACAAGTGCTATTTTGTTTTGTGATTATTTATTCAAGTTAATATCATTAAAAGGGCATATGCGCTTCTCTCGCGCCTCACGACGATCTTGAGAATCAAAATTTCTTTTGGTGATCTTAAGTTGAATAAAATAATTGCCTCCACATTTCATTTTTAGAATTAAAATTGAACCAAACATGTGAGCGTGAGCATGATATATTGTGAGTGTTCTCCCTTTGTTTTTCAATGAAGGTTGATTGTACTACGGGATATGCTAGCTTGCTATTGTTTATCTTTAGCGGGCTTGCCTTGTGGGAAAAAGTAATCACCCAAGGGAATGACCCAACCGGGAACACGCTAAAGCCAAGCGACTTCCACCTGGGATAAAGTGTGGATATTGGAACAAAGGCCAATATCACGAAGATTGTTCTAATGAGAAGGGAAACAATGGTCTCTCGTCGTACTGGATAGTCCCCCACGAACAAAATGCCCGCATTAAAACCTCTTGTTTAGCAAAGGCCAAAATCATATCTATTTGTTGGTGCAAAAGGTCATGTCCTTTGTAGCCACCCCACATTATACATGCGGTTTTGTTGGAGAGATGAAAAGTATGCCATGGGAGATTCATGGGTACTGATGCTTGATTGATCTGAGAAGTGAGTGCACTGTAAGGGAGATCCTGTGTGGTCAAGCATCTAATCATCCGCACTGAATATGCACAGCTGGATTCGTCCAAGTGGGAACCCAACCAATACTGTCTTTTCAGCCTAGAGTTGTGCATGTTATCAAAATCAAAATACCTTGCTTGGTTCTAAAACATTGAGAAACAAACATTCACAAAAGCTTTGAAATTTAAAATCCTTTGAGGAAACAAATATCCTTTGACGAATCTAAGCGCTCTTTCTTGCCCTAGGGATTATATCCTTAGAGGTTTCTAAGTGCTTGGGTTTAATCACCATTTGTTTCACCAAAGTCAACACTAGGAAACTTTTGCCCTAATTTCCTTGACTTCCACATAATGGACCTTGTGGGATGAAAAAAAAGTAGGAAATTAGACATGCAGTTTGAAACATAATCAAGAAAGTGCTTTTGGTAAAAAAATAACTCATTAAGCAAAGACAAGAAAAATTGGACCTCACGAATGTGTGTTCTCAAATGATTTCCCGTAAAGTCAAAATCTCAAAACCAAGATTCAAAAGGATTAGTCTAAAAGCTCGTGAGGAGCGTCTTGAAAGGATTTTTGAAGTTAGAGAAAGGTTGGTGTATAAATTCTATAAGAAGGCTTCAAAGAACAACCCAAGTCTATATGAATTCCATTACCAAAAAAATCCAGATCTTTTTGAAAGGTTTGCTTTTATCACATAGGAAGTAAGACATGTTCTTCAATATCGAGGTCTTGTAAAAAAGAGTCTTGTCTAGGTCAAAGTATAGGGTCAAAAAAATCCTCACTATCATCCATCTCTCCACCAATAAAATTTCATCTCACCAACAAACTTTTGGGAACTTTAAAACATCATTTATGCCAAACTTAAAGGAAAAATCGACATCATTCTATTTGGCTTAATACAAATAGTCAAATTTATCGATCCTCTTGAACAAATTTACCTCTAGGATAACACAACTTCCTAAAGTCTAGTAGTTCATGATCACCTTGATTGGCTTAACACACTTAGCCAATTCATTCTCTTGTGAGAGTTTTCTCTAGGATAACACAACTTCATAGGATTTACAAGTTCACCATCATCTTGTTTGGCTTAACACACATAGTCAAACTATCGAAATCAATCCAATCCCTAAAATTTTAGCATTACCCCTAAAAATTTCTTCAAAAGTTTCACTCATTCACCTCATCCATTTATCTCATCCCCATCACCACCCCTTTTGATCTTTGGACTCTCCTAGTTCTTCTCCTCTTTTGGGCCTAAAGATTAAGATCAAACGATCTCTATTTTATGGTCCAAACAAGATCACAACACAAGAGGAACATGGAAAACACCAAATAAATATCAACTTCCAGTGACTTAAGTCAAGCGACCACCGAAGTAAACCTTGCGGAATCAAACAATCCTCCAAATAGCTCTTTTCTACCATCACAAAATCCTCAAGAGGAAGGATATGAAGAGGAAATCATCAATGAAGACTTGGGAATGACACAAAAGGAAATAACTGAAATGATTCAGAATCCAGAGAACCATAGAATTGTCAATGCTATGCTTAAACTTAATCCTTCTCTATACATACGCGCGTTAATGAAAGGAGGGGTCCAGTTCCCTTCTGACCTTGACGTAGGAACCAGTATGGAAAGGCCTCTTGCAAGCATACCCCCAATGTCAATTCCAAACATCGTTCAACAAGAGTCACTGACCCATTTTCATCATCATTCTTCCAAGGGAACATACCATCACTCCCTCCATTACCGCTCACATTCATATCACCTCTTGGGTTGGGTCTTCCCCCCCTACCCATCTCTAGTTTCTCAAATCAAGGCAATCTGAGCATCACATTAAATCCGTTCCTTTTGCCAACAACACAGCAACAACAAGTGGCAACCACTCAAGCCACCATGGTCAATACATCAGTCAATCCTCAAATCTCTCAAAACATACCTTTTCAAGGACCGAGCATCTCAACCACACCACCAACAACCCAAATCCCAGCTACCAACACAACCCTTTCGCCCGTCACAACGGTTAGCACCATTCCCAATTCACCACCAATCCCACCAAAAGCTAACATAATGAATTCATTCATCACCATGATTCAGGCTATCCAAAAGGCCAATCATCGGAGGGTACTTCAACAAAACCAAAAAGTTGCACAGCAGGCTGCTCAACAAGCACAAGCACAACTAGCTACCCAACAAGCTGCACAAGTTGCACAAGCCCAACAAGTCGCACAAGCCACACAAGCAGCCCAACAAGCACAAGCTCAAGCTCAAGCCCAAAACCAGGCTCAACAGGCGCAAGCACAATATCGAGCACAACTGCAAGCAATTCATCAACAAGCATACCAACAAGCCCTACAAGATTTTCAGGCACAACAACAAGCTAAACAACAAGTTTTGTTGGCACAACAACAACTAGACCAACAACAAGCTTTTTTGGCACAACAACAGCTAGACCAACAACAAGCTTTGTTGGCACAACAACAGTTAGACCAACAATAAGCTTTCTGGGAACAATAGTAGCTAGACCAACAACAAGCTTCGTTGGAACAACATCAGCAAGATCAATAACAAGTGTTATTGACACAAATGCAGGTATATCGGTAGGCCTTGAACGCGCAACAGAGCCTACAGCAAACTCCCACTAGTGCCCCTCTCATCAATCAAACACCCCAAACACCTCAAAACACATTCATCCCACCTCCCGATTTGTACAACGATATCACAACACAAATCAAACTGCTCTCATAGCAGGTGTTGGACCTTCAAGAAAGGAAAACAACCAAAATGCTAGGAAACTTGTGTCTCTATCCTTTTGATAGAGATCTCACAATGATACCGTTCCCAAAGGGATTTGAAATCCCCAAATTCGATAAATATAATGGAACGGGAAACCCTGAAAACCACGTCAGGGAATTTCAAGTGCATTGCATGGAGGTTGTATATGATGACACATATCTAATGCAAATTTTCCCCCGAAGTCTGATTGGTCTTGCCATAGAATGGTTCTCTCGCCTACCCATAAGCATTAAAACATTCTAGGAAATTGTGGAAGCATTCCTTAAAAATTATGCTTTCAACATGGGTGCAGACGTTAGTTTAGAAGAACTGTCAACACTCAAACAAAGAAAATGAGAGCTATTCACATCCTTCTTGCAAAGATGGCGATCCAAGGCCAATCAGAGCAAGTGGACTATGCCAGAAGAACAACAATTTTGCACAGTCATATCCAATCTAGATGAAAACTTGGCATTCTACTTGAAAATGCAATGCATCACAACGTATGATTAGTTGATCCCAAAGGTGCTCAATATCGAAAGAGCCTTGAATGTGTGAGGAGGCGCATCAACATTTCCTCCACCACAAGATAACCGCTCATCTAATAATTATAACGATAAACTTCGAACATGGTCGAGGAACAAAAATATCACAAACGACGGTGTGGTCGATGCTAAGGTGGTCATAAATGCTCCTAAACAAAACATCCAAACTCATCACCAGCCACAAAATCACAATCGCAATAATGTGCAAACTAATACAATGGCACAACAATAACCACTTCCTAACAACCAAATCAATAACTTGGGCAATCAAGGAGGACCACCTCCCTGAAACAAGTATCCTCCCAAGCGGAAGTTCACAGCTCTTGGAGAATCAATTGAACCCATAATGAAGAAGTTGGTCAAGGAAAACCTTATCAAAATCTCCAACTCTGAACAATACACGGAACCCATGACAAAAACACCATGGTACAATGATAACCTCCTCTGTGATTTTCACAAAATCAAGGGACACACAACCGCAAACTACATGAGGCTGAAGAACATCATCCAAGACCTCATCGAGGACAAGATCATAAACGTTGAACAACCGACTAGAAATTAGGACCCTAAAATATACACAAATTCGATGCTGAATCATAATCAAGGAAATAACTAGGGGAACAACAAAGGGAAGCAAAAGTATGCTAGTGCTAACCTTGTATATGAAGAGATTGTCGCATGCGTAGATGAAATGGTCACTGTCCTTAGCATCAAAGGAGCCAACACCGATTGTGGAGTCACCACACGTGGCGGAAAGATCACTATTGCAGGGGCATCACAACCATCTAAGACCCTATTTCAAGTACAAGAGTCATTCCCTATGACTATAGTGTCATCGACCAGCTAAAGAGAACCCCCGCCCAAATCTCCATCATGGAATTATTAAAAATTTCCGCTGCCCATAGGAAAATCTTTGATGAAGCATTAGTTGCATCGACTGTCTCTACCACCCTTGATACAGAACAGTTCCAGGCTATGGTTGGCAACATCGTTACCCGAAATCTCCTCACATTCTCCGATCAATATTTCCCTGCCCAACCATCTCATAATCATGCACTTCACCTTCAAGTGCTAATTCACAAAAAGAAAGTCAAAAGGGTCTGGTGGATAGAGGTGCAGTCCTTAACATTTTTTCTCTCAAACTTATGAAGAACTAGGGACTCTCAAAGGACTCCATCGACAAGAACAAAGGAATCACCATAAGAGCATACAATGATCAAGAAAGAGTGTCTCAAGGCACTATCAAAATCCCAATCCAAGTTGGGCCAACAACCATGGAAACCACTTGCCAAGTGCTTTATCTCAACCTACCATACAATATCCTTTTAGGACACCCATGGATCCTTGGAATGGAGGCGATTGCCTCAACATTCCATCAATGTGTCAAATTCCTATACCAGAATGAGGAGGTCACCATACACGGTGATCCCGAACCATTTTCCTATGGAAAAAACTTGGAAGCCAAGTTTTACAAGATCCCCCAAGTACCAAAGAATGATGAAGGCCCATCCACTGCATACATAGACCCATCTAACCTTGCCTCCACTCCTGCGACAGAGACACCCTCCATCCCTAATATATCCAAAATCAAGCTCATGATCCAGGACAATGGGTGCGAAGACTACAAAATGAAGAAGAGTGCATTTGTTGTAGGAGAGTTACCACAATCTCTTAGGTCGCATGGGCAACCTCGATCAATAGAAACACCTATCCACACCCTTAGGGAAGACCCTTCTGGATTCCGCCGTTGAGGAGACCTAAGTCGGGAAAATGTTGATGAGGAAGACATTTCAAGCATGCTATACCATGACGAAGGACCCACACCCACTCTACCCATGGATGAAGCCAACAGAGGATTGCAAATAATGTTTGGTATGGGCTATAACAGGAATGAAAGCCTAGGAAGAAATAGTGATGGACGACTAGAGCCCATCATTGTAGAAAGAAGAATGAGAAACCTTGGCCTCAGATGTACCAGTATAACCATGTGTGGCAGAAGTACTCCCAGTAGGGCAGTCAAGTCCCCTCTTCAAGTATCAACAACCACCCTTCGACTATCCCTATGCACAGGTCTCCCCCTAGATAATTTCACTTTTGACGTAACTGATGTCTGCACCAGTAGTGATGATGAGGATACCATATATGACCTTCCCTTGCTTTTTGAAGATTCCTCCTTACTGATGATTAGTGCCTCACCTACTGGGTCAAACCAACAAACCCACAAAATCAGCTTAGTATACCCTCAGCTCATCGACTATGACCAACGAGGACCGCTGATTCTAGACTCATTCAAAAATGATGAGGCACTCTCAGAATTCATGGGACTAAGGGATGCAGTTTTGTGTGGGGATCACAAGGATGGTTTCGACATCACATTAGACACTCAAGCATATTACGAAGAGATGATTAAGTCCTTCAGTTGCAAAAGAAACAGAACGAGAATAAGCTCGACGTTATTGAGTGAAAACCACACTGTGGCACTCTCTAACCAAAGAATAGTAAAAATAAAGGACGTATCTAACTGTGAAAACCTCTTTGAGGCACTGGAGGATGAAGGATTCAATCTCCCCCCTACGGCACTGCATTAGGAGAAATCAACAGTTTTGGCAGAACAATGTAATCCTGTCAACTTGGGAACGAAGACAACACCACAAATCACTTTCTATGCTAAGTCACTTCTGACAGAAGAACAAGAACTACTAGCAACATTTCTAAAGGAAAGGAAGGTAAATTTTGCATGGACCTATGCTGACATTCTAGGTCTGGATCCGAAAGTTTTGGTTCATCATTTGGCTATTTACCCTAGAGCAAAGGCAGTAAGACAAAAATTAAGGAAAATGCATCCCCAGATAGCCTTGCTAGTCAAGGTAGAATTACAGAAGCTCCTGGATGTCAGCTTCATATGCCCAATTGACTATCCTAAATGGGCATCCAATCTTGTACCAGTTTCAAAACCAAATGGGGGCATTTGTATCTGCAAAGACTTCAGAGACCTCAACAAAGCATGTCCCAAGGATTATTTTCCACTACCCAACATTGATATGATAGTGGACATGGCAGTTGGACATGAGATGCTATCACTGATGGATGGCTTCTCGGCGTATAACCAGATAATGATTGCAAAAGAGGACCAACATAAGATGACATTTACATGTCTATGGGGCACCTACTGCTGGAATATGATGCCATTTGGGCTAAAAAATGCAGGGGCTACATATCAGAGGGGCATGACACTAATCTTTCATGACATGATACACAAAACCATCAAAGATTATGTGGATGATATACTAGCCAAATCAAAGAAGAGGCAAAACCACATAGCAACCCTAAGTGCCATTTTTGATAGACTGGAGGAGTACAAGGTCAGACTGAACCCCAAGAAATGTGTCTTTGGGGTGTAATCAAGTAAACTTTTGGGATACATAGTATCGATGAAGGGAATAGAGGTGGATCTCACCAAGGTCAAAGCAATCCTCAACATGGAGGCACCAAGGACACTAAAACAACTTAGAGGCCTACAAGACTCCAATCCATCTGAAGGTTCATAGCACAACTGGCAGACAAACAAATTGCATATTCACATCTACTCCACCAAGGAGTAGCATACAAGTGGGATGACAAGTGCAATCAAGCATTTGATAAAATCAAAGAATATTTGTTCATGCCACCAATATTAATGCCACCCATTGCAGGAAAACCATTGATCTTATACATCTCGGCAACAATAGTAGCCCTAGGTGCTCTTTTAGCTCAGCATGATGAAAATGGGACAGAGAGGGCCATCTATTATATCAGCATACCAATGGTTGGCCATGAGTTAAATTACTCATTCATTGAAAAAACTTGTCTAGCAGTAGTGTTTGCTTCATAAAAAATTTGACATTACATGTTGGCACACAAAATCAAACTTATCGCCAAGATAGATCCCCTAAAGTACATATTGTCAAAAGCTATGCTCACAAGAAGGATGGCTAAGTGGGTCATGATACTATCAGAATATGATATTGAATATGTGGAGTGAAAATTAATCAAAGGACAAGTCATTGTAGACCAACTGGCAGAAGCTCCCAGCTATTCAGAGAATCCACTCATATCAGAATTTCCAGACGAGTCCATCTTTAATCTCAGCATAGCCGATCATTGGAAACTCTACTTCGACGGTTCACACACAACATAGATCAGGAGCCGGTGTTTTCTTCATCACCCCACAGGGGGATTTTACACCTAGATCCTACAAATTGGCATTCCCCTATACCAACAACATTGCAGAGTACGAGGCTTTAACCATAGGTCTCAAAATTGCAACACAGTGGCGAATCATGGCATTAAAAGTCTATGGGGATTCACAGCTTATTATCAACCAAGTCAATGACGAGTACCAAACCAAGGATGACAAGTTGACAACATATAAGAAGTTAGTAGAAAGCCTCAAAGAAACATTCATTGATATCACCTTTGAGCAAATACCGAGTGATAACAATAGAGCAGTTGATGCCATGGCAACAATTGGATCCTTATTCGATATCCCTCGCAATGTCTCAAAACATGAATTCTTGGTAGAGCAGCTTCTTGTACCCACTTTCAAGGTACCAGAGTCTGAATATGCATGTGAACTTGTTGGTCCCAATGATCTCTGGTATCACGACATTTACACCTACCTGAGAATAGGAGTCCTCCCAGCCGGCATTACCCCGAACCTCAAACGAACCTTTGTCAAAAGGTCATTACATTTTGTCATCCTAGGAGAAACTCTCTTTCATAGGAGCATTGACAGAACCCTATTACGTTGCTTAAAACATGAGGAAGCCCTGAATGCCCTGACTGAGGTACATAATGGGACTTGTGGTTCACACTCAAGTGGTATGACCTTGGCCAAGAAGTTACTAAGAACAGGGTACTACTGGCCAACAATGGAAAGAGAGGCACATGAATTTGTCAGAAAATACGTACAATGCCAGCAGCATGGAGACCTTATCCATGCACCAGCTCAGGAACTCCATCCTATTGTTACACCATGACCCTTTTCATAATGAGGGCTCGATCTCATAGGTAAAATCACACCCACCTCATCCAATGGCCACAAGTTCATCATCACCGCCACAAAGTATTTCACAAAGTGGGTCGAAGCAATCCCCATGAACTACATAACAAAAAATCAGATTTCCAAGTTCATCTTAAACTATCTCATTTTCCGATATAGTGTCCCCCAATCCATTATCTCTGATAATGGGACACCTTTCAAGAATCAGGATTTTTGTGACTTATGCGACAAATTCAAAATCCAACATCGCTTTTCTACTCCATATTACCCACAAGACAATGGCCAGGAAGAAGCTACTAACAAAACCATTTTGAAAATCCTTAAGAAAATAGTCATTGAATCTGGTCGTGATTGGCATCTGCAGCTAAATCCTGCCTTATGGGCCTACCGCACCAGCATCTGCATGCCAACAAGCGCCACCCCATTCTCCCTGGTCTATGGATCATAAGCCATCCTCCCAATCGAGATCGAGCTCCCATCACTAAGAATATCATTGCAAAACCTCATCACAGATGAAGAATACAGGGTCTCACGACTGAATGAGCTAGAGTTATTAGATGAACGATGCATGGATGCCCTCAACCATCTACAAGTCTATCAGAATCGCCTGAAACGCAGCTACAACAAGAAGATTAGGTGATGCACCTTCCAAGTCGGCGAACTTGTGCTAAAGGAGAACCAAAGGAATTTGTTGAATCCAAAGAGCAAAGGTAAATTTGAATCCAACTGGCTGGGACCTTTCATCATCACAACCAGTTATAAATCAGGAGCCTATCAACTATCAACACCAGAAGGTGAACCTCTGAACAACTCCCACCTCAAAAAAATTTATGCCTAAGAACTTGCAAGGTATAGAACCAAAAAATACAAAAAAAAAATCAGTCCTAAAAAAATTGTTACCTTGATGAAAACCTGGCAAACAGGCATCTTGGCGACAAAAAATAAAAAAATAAAATCGTCCTCTAGTGAAAACCACTTCGGTGGCGCTTTGGAAAAGTACCTTGGTGAAAACCTAGCAAACAAACGTCAAGCATAAATAAAGCACTCCCCATCCACCAGGATCTGCACGACTCACTCATCCATTCCATCACATATCATTAATCCTCCATCCGTTCGCATCCATACCATAGCTTGAGCTTGTGCTCATATCATATTCCACCATAGTACTACTTGGCATATTCCTAAGGTCAGTTTGTTCTACCTTTATTGAAGTAGTCTATCGCTTAACGATGGGGGCATGATCCTGAAACTGGAACCGGATCGGATTTGTGTATATTTTTTGTGTGCTCTTCCCAAGGCATTAGAAAATCCAAAAACATTCAAAAAATTCATCAAAAAATCCAAAACATCGAAAAATCTCATAAAATCTTCAAAAAAAAAAATCATCATTAAGTCTTGTCATTTTTCCACCTTGTCTGAACTACGTCATCTTTGAGCTTGAACGTAGGCAAGGTTGATCTTTGATCATCCCACGAGATAGTTTAGGTCAATCCTTAGGCCTTCGTCGCAATAAAATGGTAACCTATTTGCCCATCATTCTCATCATTAAGTCAAGTTTGTCATCAATCGAACTACGTGGTCTCTGTGTGTATAATGTAGGCAAGGCTAATCTATGGATCAACTCCCAAGACCCCTAGGATAGGTCCTTAAGTTAGTCTCTTTATCATAAATCTCAAAAAAACCAAAAACATTTGTAAAACATTTCAAAAATACCAAAAACAACCTCAAAATATCCGAAAAAACCCAATATGGTGCATCTGTCTCATCTCACTTTCACCTGCAAGGTCACCACTCATAATAAAATTAGTCATCATCGTCATCCTTTGGTGAGTCAGTCGGAAGCAAGTCTGGTAGGTTCAAAAGTGAACACCCAAACATCAAAAAGTCCTAAAGTCTAAATCAGTAAGCAAGCAAGTTGGTCAACTCAGAGTATCAATAGCTTATCATCCAGTCAGTCTCACCAAAACCCTGATCACAACATGTCCTAGGATGAATCCTTCCCACGATGGACATAAGCATCAAGTATCTCATATTAGTTTAGTCTTGGCTAACGGTATGAAGAACATTAGCTTGTTTATTTACTTTATTTAGTCTTCTTTGACTTATCCTATTTTATATTCATTCCAAGGACCTCTCGATGATGCCTAAACAACATAGGTTTAGAGAGAAAGGAATGGAGCAAGGATCATTGTCTTTTTTATCTACTACGCTTGTGGGATACACTTGTAAAATAACTTAGTCATATGTACTTTGTTTGGTTTATGGAGAGGATGTTTTAGATATCTTGTTGACCACGTAGGAAAGCTTTCCTATGTTTTGGCTCGAGATGTTTAGAATGTCTGAACTACATCCTGAATGAAGTGCGTATGCTAAGTGTGAACAAGAATACTCCTATCTAATTTTCAAGTCAAGTTCCACCACATTGGGTACAATGCCATCCTGATTCTTTATACTTTGATGCATCATACCTATGTGTGTTATCAAACATAATGTAATTGACCCTTTGAAAATCCTGATTCCTGGTAAGCAAATCACCATCATCCTAACTAATTGATTCTAAGTTCTTCTATCTTCTCTTCATACTAATAGGGTATCATGATAGTTAATCAGAACATCACCAATGCATACACCCTGCATCCACTAGATCATTAGCATAAAATGCATATCATATCATATCATTATCTTAAGTTATGAGGAATAATATAAATTTATTATTCTAAGCATCTTAAGAAAACATTACATTACGTCATACATAATCATTAGCATCCATTTGCGCATCAATACGCCACCATTAGCATACATTACATTCATAGGATCATCACTAAAAATGCATGAAAAAGATAGAAAAAGAAGTACATCCATTAGAAACATACATCATATCGCATGAGCATAAGAAATAGAAGCATCTCATAACATAGAAGAAATTAAGAAATGCATTTCATACATTTCAAGACATCTCATAAAGCCGAACCATCTCATATATAATCATCAAAAATTTACTGTCATGGTACAAAAATTGGATCAAGTATATGATCAAAGTACATAGTACAAAAGGGGCAAGTAATCGAGGCCCATAAATCAAAAAATAGAAATTGTTTATGATCAAGGGCTAGCCCTGTTGGCTGCTGCCCTCTCCCACCTGCCTCTCACCATGGTCTTTTGGTGGCCTCATCCCTTTCTGCTGAGAGAAGTCTGGCACCCGCCCTACTGCTGGCACTGCCTTTTTGTAATGTTGTCGATAGTACTCAACTTCTCTGTATGCCCGTAGGGAAACTGATTGACCCTGGGATGATGATGTCGTACTCTCCAGCTACCTCCGCTGACCAATCTCCTGATCCCTCTTGGATCGAGCCTGGTCTCTCTTAGCAGTAACTATCACAACCTACTATCGAGCCTCATCCCTCTATGCAGTCAATACCTGAATCTGACCCTGCAATTGTTGAATCAACACATCACTGTGGTCTGGCTGCGCTGATGGCTGCTACTGTGGGACTGCTCTGTCCCCATCTCTCGGTTGATTGACTTGTGCCCGTGGGGGTGACTGTTGTGCCAGATCTCTAGGAGGTGTCTGATGAGGAGGTGGTCCACCTCCTCCTCCGTCCTTGCCCCCATCTCTGCCACCTATGCCCCCCTGTCCTCTCCCCCTACCGTTTGGTTTGCCTCTGGGTCTCCGCCATGGGAGTGCTACACCGAGAACTGTCAATCTCAAAGGAGGTTTAAACCAGGCTTTATATGTTGGAGTCACCCTTGCATCCGCTGGCCCCTGATCATATGGCCACGGTCGGGCCACCAACTGTCTAAAGGAGGACATAGCCTCCGCTGTCGGGTTGGGTTGGCCCCATCTCGTCTCTCTCATAGTATGGGCAAAGATCACCATGTATTGATCATCGGGCCTTTCCTGCATCTCTCCAAACTGATGGGTCACCCTGTCTAGGAGATACTGCTCTATCATGGTATGCTCCCGGCCCTACATCCACCTATCCCGCCGAGCAAAAAATAATCGATCTGCATCATCATACCATGGGCCTATGCCCATCCAAGGTCTCTAGATGAACTCTCTCATCTCATCAAGAACCCGTCGCTAATAAGAAAGGCCACCTGTGCCAATGTGGGTAAAATGAATATGTGCCCCGCCATACTGCCAAACAATAGGATCATCAATATTGAGGACAACTGGTGTGACATCTGGATGGAGCACTGGGATCCGCTCCCATGCCCAGATGTGTAATAAAGTAACTCTGGCCCCAAGGGCCCCACTATCCAAGTATGCGAACTCATGCAAATCTCTGTATAAGGAGGCCAGTAGTACTGGTCCCCAAGCAAAGCACTCTCGAAAAACGCACATCTGATGCCATGCCAGTCCCTAGCCTGGACTAAAGTATCGGCCCCGCCGATCGGGTGCCACAAAACTTGAAATAATAGCAACAACAATCAATATATAGGTGGACGCTCTACCCTAGTATTGCTCTAGGTCAATCTGTTCGTCAGAAAGGATAAGCTCCTCAACGCCCATAACGTCAAAGCAGGCATCCCTACCCTCCTTTGGATCGTAAATCACTTTGGCTCCATGAATAGGCAATCGGAGAATGCACCAGGCATCCTTAAGAGTGATGATGGCCTCGCCAGTAGGCAGATGGAAGGAAGAAGTCTCACTATGCCACCACTTGGCCAAAGCCGAGATCATACCCAAATGTGTCCGAACAGGAGGGACATATGCAATGTACCAAAGACCAAGAATACCAAGCTACTCCTGAAGATATACATGCATGCCCTATAATTTGTGGAGCACTGGCAATCTATGCTCCCTCAAATGAAGTATATCAAGCTCCTCCTGCATAAGGGAAACCACCGCGTCAAGTCTCGTAAACAAATCTGCCTCTCGTGTCGGATTTTCGCATTTGAAACAACAAATACGGTGTTGTTTGCAAATGTGGCATAGTTTGGAAAGTTCTAAACTATGTCGTGCCACAGACTTTGACAACCCTAAATTCCTAACAGCGTCACGTGGTGCTATTTGTGCACGCGGCCAACTTTGACCCCAGAAACCCTAAGTTCCTAACTGCGCCGCATGACGCTCTTTGCATATGCGGTTCAATATTGGACCGCGCAACACCGATCGAGCACTTTCAGTGGCGCTATATAGTGTCGTTCAACCTAAATTTGATTGGAACCCTAATTAATGCATGAAAATTGAGAAGTTAAAAGTCAGGATGGGGGTACATACCACGGGTCCTGCAGCGACTGGTCGCTGATGTACTCGTACTCTCTCTGACACGTGCCTGGGAAGCTGTCGTTGTGCCATCTTGATCAAGGATTAGAGCTCAGAATGAAAAAGTTATAAGGGCAAAAGGTGCAAATGTATTGAAAATGACCCCTCAAGGTCTATTTAAGCTTGCGAATTAGGGTTTTTGACCTAATTTGGCCATCTGGCGAGGGTTTTGGTCCCCCGATCCTGTTTTTGTCCAACCGAGGACCATTTCACATCTTTTTTTGACATTCTAACATGTTTTTGGCATCTCGGGACATTTTTGGATCTATCAGGCACCTTGTCATCTTTTTTTCGCGAGATCATCCAAAAAAATCAAAATTTTCGTCTGATCTCTCGAGGGGCCAATATACTAGCATAATATTTCCGCTGGGGCAGCAGTGAGGCATTTGAAAAAATTGAGAAAAAAATTTGAACTTTGATCACAATAGTTTGTTCTTTGAATCAATGCAACAAGTACATTGCTTCAAAGAGGGGCAAAATGTAGACATGGAAAATGTACACATCGATTTAGCACACTTGATCCTGACTACTAATGACATTTCTTCCTGAATCACACTCTCAGCTTATCATCACCTTCTGTCTCTTAATTAAATAAATCATTATTTATTTGATTAGGTATTTCTCCTTTGTTGATTAAATTAATTAATTTAATTCAATTAACCTTATATCTTCGTTTATTTAAATAATTCATTTTATTTAAATTAAATTTCTAAAGTCTTCTTATTAAATTGAATAAATTAAACCTTATTTGATTTAATCTAACACTATCCCCTTTAAGTTAAATAAATCAAAACATTTATTTAATTAAGCTCTTTCTTCTCAGTTCTTGATTTAAATCAACTCATAAATTTGAGTCAAAATTGTCAAAATCACCTAATCTCTCATTAAATTAATCAAATCTTGATTAAGTAAATCTCAATCACTAAAATCCTCTAGAGAATTCAATTTGCACAATAAATCAATTACTTTGATTTATTTAATTGCCTATTTTCTCTCAACAAGGAATAAAAAAATATTCCCTCAAGTTTGAATTCAAAAAGTCCAAGTGGATGGGTACTTCCAACAAGGCATTCACTCCTCTTACATGTCCTTGTGCATTGAGCCAAGTGGCATTTATTTCATTCATTTTTCCCTCTCATATGTCATTTCCTCAAATTCAAATTCCACCCAATTGCATTTATTGGCACTTTGGCCAAAATCTGCACAACCATCAACCATTCACATCTTGACAAGTGACACTTGGCCATTGGATGTTGAATGATCCCACATTGCTCAATTTCACTCTCTCTTCCATTTTGGAAATCTATAAATGAAAGGGTCTCCCTCTCATTCATCATCCACAATCTCATGCAAAGTTACTCTCTTCACATTGAGAGCCAATTTTGCCCATTCCTCTTCAAGTATTCATAGTTTTCATAATTCCATAGCTAGGTTATGCTAAAATCTCATCAAAGAGATTGAACTATCCACACATCATCAACATTTGCAACTAAGGAGTTGGGAAAGGGCCAATTTCGACACATCAATTGGCACCAATTCCCCCATGGGATCAAGTGTTTGTTTAGCTTAGATAGATTAAACTTGGTTTATTGCATTGTTCTTCATTTTCCTTTCTATCTAAGTTTTGTAAATGGATTTCATGGGGAATCCTTCTTTCATCTTGCATTTTGATCTAATAACATGTTTATTTGTTGTGTTTGTGCAAGAATGAAACAGGGGTTCACATTTGTAATCATTCATAAGGGATGAAGAGTTCCATTAGCAATAGTAAACGTGACTTGTGTGCGTAAATATTTAATTAATTTCTCCCAAATGTAGATGCCTAGAATGGGATGGTAAAAGGCAAGTGAAATGAAAAAAGGTGATTGTTGAACTTCTTCAAGTTGGAATTTGGAAAGAGGCAATATGTGTCTCTTGATATTCCTTCATTTATAACATTACAAGTGATGTTCCATTTCCAAGTTTGGGTGCCTGGGTTAGAGGAAACATTTTAGGAGCCAAAACCTATTTCCTTACACATCCCTAGAAGGAAAATCAAAGAATGGAACATTTGTAATGAAGATTCATCTTTGGGTGCCAAGTTTGGCATATAATACCTCCTTACATCTCTATAAATTCAACTTGTTAGATATGGAAAAGAGTTGGAACAATTTTTGAAATAGTTATATTACAAGTATAAGAACCTAAGTAGGAATAGGTTAGAGCACAAAGAGGTTCTTCACAGGTACACAAATTCTACCATATTGGTGGAAAAGAGGAGAATGTAAGTGTGTGACAAATTATTGTCTTGTTTTAAAGATAATGCATGTACTTGGCCTCTCTTCTTGGTGGATTTGTTTTGGCAAGGGTTTCTCCATGTAAATATTTTATTGTCATGTGATGATTTTATGTTGTTGATTTGTGTCTCTTTGCCAATATTTTATGGTGATGTTATCTTTTAATGTTGAAGGCATCCCTATCTGAACAAAGCTAGATTAATTTTGGTTATCAACAATTCAGACTATTCTAGAGAAGATGTAAGACGATGAAAATAATCTAGGCCATTCATTTTCATCATTTAAATTTCTCTTGAAATGAAACTTTGTGTGTTCCTATGTGGTTTAAATTCATGCCATCTATTTTAGATTGATTTGCAATTACCAACATGGACATATTTCCATGTGATTGTTTTTCCTCATCATTGTGTCATTCCCTAGTTTCTTTCAAAACATGCAATAGAGAGGGACATATGCGATTCAATAGGAAGACAACTACGAAAAACTCAGCTCACTCATTCTCTACTTTTTTTATTTGTTATTTTTTATTTATTAGAGAAACTAAAATGCAACGAATTGTTTTGTGTTTGCATTACATAGTGGCATGTAAATATTTAGGGTTTTCATTAGCTGTATCTAAGATTTTTTATTCATATTCAGTATTTTATTTGCTTAAACCTAAAAAAGAAATTAGATTATAACAATAACTTTGTTAACTATTTTTAAAATATAATATTGTAAAATAAAATTGTATAATATAAATATGCTACATTTAAGTATTTTTAAGTATAATATAATAATATTATATATTTAATTTATATGTAAATTTATTATTTAATTATATTTAAAATATATAATACAATTTTTTTTTAAATGTTAGACTGCAGGAATCGGGCAGCCCCCTTATAAACTGCAGCGCACTTAGTAAACTTTTTTTCGCATGACCAATGATGCAGACATGACACACCCTCTGATACCATGGGGACAAAGGTGAGACTAGATCTTGTGACCTCTTGCCTGCAACATGATACTTTAGCCAATCGAGCTAGGCCCTCCACTCTAATATATAATATAATTTATATTTATCATTATATACAATATTTAATATAATATAAATAATTATATTTCGTATATTTTTTATTTTTTATATAATATTACTTCTTTTTAGATGATATTTTATTTTTAAGTTTTTATTTTAAGTTAAATGCATTCCATATTTGAACCAAATTGGATGAATTTTGAGATCAACAATCCATGTTTACAAAGAGACATGCAAGATGATTTCAACATCTGGAGCAGTTGGATCATTTTTTATTAGTTTTGGACATCAAAAAAAATTCCTTGTATTTTTTCATTCATTGAATCTCTATCTTTCTTTTTATCCCTCTATATAGATTTTTGTCTACCTCTCTATCTCTTTATTTCTCTATCTTATCTCTTTTTGTACCTCCCTCTCCCTCTCTATATCCCTCCATTTATATCTTTGTTTCTTTCTAACTCTTTTTTTTCTATCTACCTCTCTTTCTCCTCCTTTATCTCATTCCCTCTCTCTCTCTCTCTCTCTCTCTCTCTCTCTCTCTCTCTCTCTTTTCTCCCTTTTTCTTTCTATATCTTATCTTTATCTCCCTCTCACTTCTCTCTTCCTCCCTCTCTACCTCTCATTATATATCACTTGCTACATCTTTGTCTTTCTATCTCTCCATCTCTCCCCTCTCATTGTCTCCCTCTTTCTATCTTTATTTCTCCCTCACTCTTCCTCTCTCTTTCCATATCTCCCTCTATATATTTATCTCTTTCTCACCCCTTATATCTTTCCCATGTTATATTTATCTCTCTATCTCTTCATTATAGCCCAATCTATCCCTCTTTCTATCCCTATCACTCCCTCTTTCTAAATCTCTCTACTTCTCACTCCTCTATCTACTTCTCACTCCTCTCTATTTCTCCCTCCCTCTCTATCTATTTATATATCTATCTCCCTCTCTCTCTCCATATATCTCTCTCATATACACACAATCCATGTTTATCCCTCCCTATCTCTCTCTCTTCCTCTCTCTATCTTTATCTCCTTATCTCTATATATATCTCTCTCCCTATCCATCTCTATCTCTTTATATCTTTCTCTATATATATAACTCCCTCTCTCCCTCTCTATCTATTAAGATATCTCTTCCTCTCTCCCTCTCTCTTATTCACTCCATCTCTCATACTCTATATCTCGATCTCTCCATTTATCTCTTTATCTTCTTCTCACTCCTCTCTCTATCTATTTATATCCATATCTTTCTCTACCTCTATCTCCCTATCTCTCTTCCTATCTCTCTATCTCTTTCCTTATCCCTCTATATCTCTCCCTCTCACACTCCCTCTCTATCTCTAACTCTCCCTCAATCTCTATCTAGTTATCGCTCCATCTCTCTCCACCTCTCTCTATATATCACTTATTATCTCTATATTTATCTTACTATCTCTCCCTCTCATTCTCTCTATCTCCCCTCTATATATATTTATCTCTAGGTCATCTCTATCTATCCCTTGTTAGAATTGTGAAAAACATGAGCCACGAGATCAAACAACGAACAAATACACCTTCTACACAAGGGAGTTGCAAACAATAATATGCAATATTCTCAACAAAAAAAAGTTATAGAATGAACCTCAAGAGTCTTCAAGGAGATCACGAGTTCTCAAAAGGTTATCAAAGGTATGATAATACAATGAGAGTTGAGTGCTATATAAGAGAAACCCTAAATGAGAGGGATTACATCATGAAAAGTATCAACATCCCATCCAATGAGATAAAATGATCTAATAATAGCTCACTAGTTAACATAAAAAAGAACTCCTAATTTTAGCTTAAGTACATGCAAATAAATTAGCCTAATAATTAATTAAAGATTAATTAATTATTAGCTAATGCATGATTACTCTAACACCCACCCTAAATGAACTTAGGGAGTAGCTTAAAACCTTAAAAATGAATGCATTATGAATCTTGACAAACAAGGCTTGATGAGGTACCTCTCACAATTGGAGAAAAAGGAGAAAACCACATGGGAAAAACTCCTCTCCAAATGACAGAAAGGTGAACGAAGGACTGAAAATCCTCCAAAATAGTGTGAAGGACTAAGAAGCCTCCAAAATAATGTCCCAAAAAAGAGGAACATGAAAAACATTATTGAAGCACGAAGAAGCTATAGACAACTATCAAAAGATGACTAATATAGTGCTGAAATGAATAACCACCAGAAACAAGAATGCAAGAGTGTCCATATGGTAAATACTCCATCTCACTAAAATACATGGATAACTAGAAATTGCATCCGCGTAGTACATAGCTCACTCCAATGCAAAACCAAGGAAACATTAGCACCAATAGTAGTAACCCCCATAATTTTGACAAGGGAGAGCCAAGATAGATTGATTGAAATTGTGTGAAACCAAGAAGTGCATGTACAAGAGAAATAAAAACATCTGAACATGCACAAAAGAGTACCTACAAATAAAAGGGTTTGGAAACAAATACACACACATGAGGCAAGAATCACCAGGATTCACTGTTGTTGTGAAAGGGGCACTTACTTGAAAAAGGTGTGATGGAAAAACAGAAGGCCTACATAACCCCCCCATGACACTTTATATTATAGTGTGAGTACAAAAGGCACAAGAGGATGTGCAAAATTCCTAAAAAGTATACACTAGAATGATAATTTATCTCATCGCGTCTACAAAAGAGAATGTGCTTACAAAACATGTCTAAAATTCCCAAATAGGACAAAAAGCTAGAAATACATGTATAATAGCCTAAAACAAGTCATCCCACCTAAAAAAAAAGTTTATAAGAGCTAAAACTTCCAAGTAATTCACTAGAGTGTGAAAACACAAAAAAATGAATAAAATGTACCTAGATAAAAATCTAGAAAATTTGCATAGATGGTTGTAAAGAGCACTAAGAGATTGTCCCAACATTGTTGGGATCATGAAAAATGGAGAAATTGATCAAAATCTATGAGCTCGAAAGTGAAAACAACACTTCTAACTTTGATAGGTGATGAAATGTATCAACAACAAAATCTGAAAAAAATTAGCATCATTAGATAGTGCTCAAAACCAGATTTTTGACGATATCTTGTTTACCCAATTTTGATGAGCAAAAATTTATCATGATTTTTCCAATCTTGCTAAAAATGCAAAAAAAGAAAAAAATGTTTAGCTCGCCCAGGGGCTAGGCACTGGTTGCCCATATGACCTTGGGGTGGTAGATTTTTTTTTTTGTTTTTTGTTTTTTTAAAAGAAACAAAAAAAACAAAAAAGATTTGAAATTTGTTCATGTAACTCTAGTTGAAAAAAACCCTAAATAATCAATAATAGGTTTGTTGAATTCTCGCTCTAATACCATGTTAGAATTGTGAAAAATACAAACCACTAGATCAAACAATGAACAAAGACACCTTCCACACAAGAGAGCTGCAAACAATAATATGCAATATCTTCAACAAGAAAAAGCTATAGAATGAACCTCAAGAGTCTTCAAGGAGATCATGAATTCTCAAAAATTTATCAAAAAGTTATCAAAGGTATGATAATACAATGAGAGTTGAGTGTTATATAAGAGCAACCCTAAATGATAAAGGGATTAGATCATGACAAGTATCAACATCTCATGCAATAAGATAACATGATCTAATAATAGGTCACTAGTTAACATAAAAAAACACTCCTAAGTTTAGCTTAAGTGTATGAGAATAAATTAGCCTAATAATTAACTAAATATTAATTAATTATTAGCTAATGCATGATTACTCTAACATCCCTCTCTCTAACATATCTCTCTCCTCTCCATATCTATCTCCTCTCCATATCCCTCTCCTCTAGATCTCCATCTTCATTTCTCTCTCTCACTCACTCTTCCCCCTCTATCTCTCCCTCTTTCTAACCCTATCTCTCCTCTTTCCCTCTTTTTATATTACAAACATAACATGACCTTGCTGGTAGTGGAGCCTAATTATCTTTTTGATTAAGAGGTTTTTTTTTCTCATGTTTGGATCCTTGTAAGCAGATGCATAGTTGATTTGAAGCGACCACTTCTTAATTAAGACATTTGTTTCTAAACATTATTTTCTAAATGGCCTACCAATTGACCTCATGTACTACACAAATGTATGCAAAAAATAAACCATTTTTTTCCAAATTGACCTTCCACACTTCTTTGGCATACCCATTACACACCAAGGTACAATTGCTAGTATTTATTGTTTATAAATTCGCATAAGGCGGTGTTGTTAAGCATGTTATGTTGGGTGATTTTTACCATCATAAAGAAGATGGATCTAATCATGGTAATTCCACATTAAGGTTACTTAATTTTAAATTTGCATACAATTTCATATTTTCATATTGCAATAGTCTAAGCTTGGTATCTCACCAATTGATGTTAAAACTTGAGAACAAAGCTTTAATGTTAATTCACTAGATAGAGACTAAAATTTTCCCAACACTTATACCCATCCCTATACATGCATTATCCACCTTATTTCTAACAACCTTCTATCTTGGGTCTATCCTACATGAGTGCAAGATGATTTCCCAACCTACAAATAACCTTTTTAGTCTTTTAGATTTATATTCAATTTTTGGTCAACTCCCATGCATTTCTTTCCCATTTAGAGTTGACTAAACACACATTTGTGAAATTTAAAATCATGTCCAGGTTGTATTTAAACACATTTAATTGTATTCACTTAGCAAGATTGTACATTAAGGAGAAAATTACTACATTTAAGGAAGAAGCATGGTAAGAACACTTTCATTGGATGCACTGAAATAAATTAGAATTTATGTAACATCCCATCAATATCTACATGTTTGGAGATTGTTATCCTCAATCTTTTCCATAACTATAAAGTTGGTCATATCAAGGGGTTTGACCTAAGAGAACACAACCTTTGTGATCTAGTGATCTCACTTAGGAGTTTATAAACATCACCATTCCTTAACACTCAAATAAGTGAGGTGAACTAGGTGAATTAAAAAATAGAAGTACACATTATATTGGATTAAATCCATGAACAAAGATCGGATCCATGTACACAAGAGTGCCCTAGACCCACAAATTTAACCCTCCACATAATATATAGATTGTTCCATATCTAAGGAAAAATACAACCAAAGGCTTACTATTTCCAATCTCAAGACCATCCAATCCCATATCTACAATAAATTTATATATCATCAATGTACCTCAAACTAAATGCCTTAACCCTCTCATCTACATTTTCACAATTAATATTTAATATTTCATTCAATTGATTAATCTAAACTAATTATCACATTAATGATTACAATTATCTAATTAACCCAAAGTAAAGAGAGGAACTTTTCTTTGGCCTTAACAATATTTTATTGTTTCTTTTGGTGAGAAAAAAGAATAATCTATCCTATATTTATATTATCAACACAATAAGATAAGCCCATTTTTAGAAACCAAAGCAATGTGTTGAAATACAAGGGCGCATATCCTTAAGAAAGTCAAAGAGTTGGGACACCAAAAATATTGAATCTTAAAGCAGCTTTTGTTATTAATACGAGGAGCACCGCTGTCTTTAAAAATTAAAAATTATAAAGATACCCTGAAAAGTTAGGTGAGGCCAGCGGAGCCTAAATTTGATGGCCGTATGCCCGTATTTGGTGGTTTTAACGGGTATCAATCATGATTTCTTTTTCCCAAAGCCTTTTCAGTGTTTCCGTTAATAGCAAAAAGCAAATGAGACGTGGGATTTTATGATTATACTTTGCTGTGACAGTGACGGCTGACGACGGTTCATTGTATGTCAATAATTGATTGGTTAACATTATCAGCACGTGATGATTCTTTTTTGTTTTAAAGCATAACTGGAAACTTCAAATATAGTCTTCTCACTTAGTGGCGACCTCACTACATGCATGATAACTAAATTTATCTCTTTCTTTATAACTGCTTCAAAATTCAAAAAACATCATCACGTTATGGTAGAATATAGAATGTTTCAACTGCTTACCGACAAAAGGATAAGACTTATGTAGTCTTAGAATTATTATTGCTTTTTGTTATTAATTTTAATGCTTGTATTGTATTGTTTGATTAGAATTTGGTATATATGGTGTTTACAGATGGTACTTTGGTATGGTGGTTATAAGAATGAAGTTTAATAATTGAGCAGCAAACAGTAATACATCACTGTGATTGTCTGTTTTGAATGAAGTTGGTAGAAGATTAAATAAAATATTTTATAGTTTTGTCATTAAGGGTGTGGTGTGAAGGTTAAAAATGTTATATGATAAATCTATCAAAATTTAAATTTGTGTGGATCATTGTGTTCACAGGTCTTGTGTTTTTGTTTGGTTGTTGTGTTTGGAGGTCTTGCGTCTTTGTTGGTCTATTGTGTTTGCAAATCTTGTACCTTCATTGAACTAATGAGTTCATGGGTTTGGATCACCTGACCTGTGTTAATACATCACTGTGACTGTTTGTTTCACTTTTTTTATTGAATGATGCTGGTAGAAGATTAAATAGAATATAAGATATTTTATAGTTTTGTCATTAAGGGTGTGGTGTGATGGTTAAAAATGTCATATGTTGACAAATCTATCAAATTTTAAATTTTTTTGGAATCATTGTGTTCGCAGGTCTTGTGTCTTCATTAGGCTATTGTGCTTGGAGGTTTTGTGTCTACATTGATTTGTTGTGCTTGCAAACCTTGTATCTTCATTGGACTGCTGAGCTGTGGGTTTGGATCGCCGGTGTTAATACAAGGAGATGGTAATGCCCAACAAAAAGAAGAAGGAAAAAAAAAATTCACTTAAAAAAAATCCATTGTATAAATAAAAGTAGAGAGAAATTGGATAATATATAAAGATGGAACGTTCCCCATCAATCTGATTCCAATTTTTCAATGTGTTGAATGTGTCTTTTGTCTTATTTTAGATTTTTATCACTTCATATTTTTGATCTGTTGTAAACATATTATTGTAAACAACTACATCTATTAGTTTGTAATATTTGAAAAAATCTAATATAAAGAACTCTTAATAAATAAATTAAACAGCAACACAAACATCTTTAAAAATGATATATGAAAGCTAATCTTCAAATAATATTTAAAAATCTAATATAAAAATTATTAATTTATAAGATTGGACAGTAACATAAACATCCAAAAAATATATATATAAACAACTCTTGAATTTATGAAATTAAACAGCAACATAATCACCCAACAAAAAACAAAATATAAAAAATACATTGGATATTGTATAAATAACAAGTTCATCATAAATGTATTTTTATTGTAGCCGTCTCCTCAATTAAAAAGGTGGATTCCCACCCAGTTTAATCTGTCGGCTACATAAATATAGTTTCTTTTGTTTTAGTGTGATGTTAACTGTAATTTGAAAAAAGGAAAGCTCTGTTAATAGAAAAATGGGCTCATTATAAAAAGAATTTGTCTTCTCAAGTATTAGGTAATACTTTAAAGCAGTATGATGGCATTGATGACACGGAGGTAGTAAATAAGCTGGGAACCTGGGAAACTGTGCTTTTAGTTTTTCTCTATATTTTTGGTAAGTTTTTTGTTTTTGAATTTAAGAAACTCCCTTCCTCTGTAACGGTCACAGCAGATCCCGTTCCTTCTCCTCCATTAGTAGATCTCAGTTTTCTCTTCCTATAAAATGGGGGCCCCTTGAAATGAAATTCCACGTAGTTATTCTTGAATGTCGGCTGCTCTATTGAATTGGAGAAACATATCTTTCAATCTGTGGATCAAGGTTTTTTCTCTTGTTTCTCTTTAGTTTCTTTTTGGGGTGGCTCTGCTTTGGGGACGATGACACCTGCTGTGATGACGCCATGTGTGTTGCAGGGATGTTTTTCACTGCAGATATCTGGCAAGGACTGTATTGCATTACCCTCCATGGATGGACATACGGGTAAGGGTAAGAAACTTCTTTGGGTTTGCAGGAAATGAATTTTTAATTTTTTTGTTTTCTCAGATATCCAAATAGCTCAAGTATGTTGCATTTTCCATGGATGCTTTGCATTTTTGTTTCTGGTTTTTGGAAAAATAAATTGTCCAAGATTTTATGAGTCTCGGAGTAGGTCCATCAAAAGACATGCAGCATGGAGATTTCGAGCAGCCACAGTGGGCGGAGAATCTGACTAATCTGACCTTCCAGAAACCTTATACATCCTAAACAGGTTGGAAAATGAGGCACTATAGGCCATCAGCTATAATATAGTTGAGGTAGATGAAAATGTGTATACGTGTGCATATTGCATACCGTCCTGAGACTGGAAACGTCAAGGGAAGTAAATTTAACAGAAACAAACTTATGCAAGGACTATTATCCCATTTGTATTTGACGAGATGGCGGAAGTTAATGATATAACTCAAAATACAGAGTCCGGGGATGATAATTTAGCTGGATTACTGTGTAGTGTGTAGTAAGCATCATAATCTTTGGAGCCCGACTTCTGTTCCCTTCCACTCCATTGGTGACATGAAACAGTAAAAAAATTATGTGCTAAAGCCTGGCATACATCTTCTTGGAAATAATATATGTTAGGTCAACCAGAGCCTAGAATGACTTGTTAATGGTTTTTTCATGACCTTTCTGCCTATATTGCTGGCCGTTATATGTATTGGCAGCAGAGAGATCAAAGTATTCAAGCACTATGTCGGCGGCCATCCCGAGAACACTTGTGGTCCTGAGTGGTTTAGTTTTCATCCTCTATAATTATGAGGTTTTTACAAGTTTCCTAATCTTTGGATATGAGATTACCCAGACAATATTCATCTCAGCATGCCCTAAAATGTAGCAACATGAACGCCATACTTCTTAATTGTGAATGTCAGGAGAGTGAATCCCAGACACGTAGCTTTGGATTCTCAGGCACTGGATCTTGGGTGTCTGTCGCTTCATTATCTTCACTGATTCCATATTTTTCCGCTTCCTTACTTTATTTAATTTTGATTTATATGTACAATTTATTGCAGATCCACTGTACTTTGATCATGTACTTTTTTAAAGCTTCAGTGCCATTCTTAGCTCCTAGGGGACATAAAAATCTAAATTACCTTTCTGTATCTTTTTCTCACTAAATTCCATCGTTTGTATCGGCATTCTCTTAAATTTTCCTTGGTAATCCCTTTATTTTCATAGCTAAGTTTACTTCTCAGTAACCTTATTCTTACCCTTGCTAGTACTCTTTATTTCTATATTTCAGTTGCTACATTCATCTTCCATGCCAAAACGTCAGAGAGAACTGAGACTGACTAAACTGACAAATTTGCAGAAAGCAATCTCTGGGCTGAAGCCATTGGTGTACATAGTTCCTATGCCATATGGATTGATGAGGGGCAAAACTATGGTCACTTTCCCGGTCTCATCTACTCCTTTCTCCTTCCACACAATGTCTCACTTTGGGGAAGAAATAATCCCACTTTCCATAAAATAATTCTTTTTACTACCCAACAATGTTTAAGAATCTACTAGTTGGGAGCTAAAAAAATTTGGGGTGGGTGAATTTTTTAATCAAATCAGCTCCATTATAAAAAAAATTATTGCCTCTTGTTTTTCTCTCTGCATGGATAGCCCAACCTTAGATTCTAGGATTCTTCTTTCTATAGTTTCAATATCGTCAAAGGGACATGTTAAAGATCAACTATGGTATTGAACTTGATTAAAATGACTGGCAATGATAGCAGAATTTCCCAAAATAATTAGATTTATCCGTGGTGATAGCAGAACCTGCCTTCTTGTTCGTACCAGTGGTTAGATCAAGCTTCTATCATCCCTGAGAACTCCGCCTCTCTCTGGCCCAGGACTGGCCTTTCTGGCAACATCAGGATTCAGTTTGTTAAAGTTTAATGGTGCTGGGACCCATTTCCAGATTTATGAGCTTTAACCCTCTTTCCCTCAAAGCAGAGAATTGGTGAAATCATACATTCATGAAGCTACTCTATGCCAACAATACTGCATGGAATCAGTTGGTTTGTTTAAGAAAGAACACCATCGCAGGGCTGTACATTGCTGGATAATCAACTTGTTGTGAGTCCTGATTTATTGTGGTTGCAGTTTTGTATTCTTATGTTCACACATAAAATAATAAAAACACAATCTCTGTCTCCACTTGTATATTTCCTTTATTTAAATTCATTTAGTGTAAATCATTTCTTCAGTTTAGAAAATGTAAACAGGGCAATATGGTTCTGTGCAAGTTTCTGGTATTTTATTGTAGCTAGTTCCCTGAAAGAAGTGAGATGTTTCAGCTTGTTAAGAAGCAGATCAGGAAGAACATTTTTTAAAGACTGTCCTCATATTCACTGTTATTCTTTGTATCTTTTTACTGTAGCATTTTCTTCGGTCAGGAATCCTCAGACAATTGGATCTGTTTTGGCGGGAGAGAATAGGAGACATATGGTATCTTGCCCGAAGATACAGCCATCCAATGTAAGGCTTATAGCTAGCCTTGTTTTGAGAAAATTTGCAGCATGTTGTTGATAAGTTTTGTGGGTTTTGGTACTATATGGCTACAAAAAAAATATTTTCCTTCACAATTCTTTGCCATTATTTATTTTGGTTTGTTTCTTCATATTGTGGTATTTACTATGGAACATTCATCATCATGCATCTTCATTAAGTTCTTGCTTATTTAAACATAAATAGTAGAAGATTAATATTATAACAGCTCTGCACACACACTAATAAATTATTGTGCCCACTTAATGAGTATAAACCTGCTATGGTCCATCCATAAAAACTAAAATGTGCTGGATAATTTGAACATGGCTGCTGCCTTATCTCTGCTTTGCTCAATTCTCAAAATGATAGTTTTATGCCCAATAGACAGGAGAATATCAAGACCACTGCTATGGTCCATCCACAAAAACTAAGATGTGCTGGATAATTTGAACATGGCTGCTGCCTTAGCTTTGCTTAATTCTCAAAATGATAGTTTTATGCCCAATAGACAGGAGAATATCAAGATAATTTAACAAAATGTTGTGCTCTGGACATCCATTTCCTCTTCATGTTTTGTTGCTCCAATCTTCCTCTTTCTTGTCATAACTTTAAACTGTGTTAACTTCATTGCATTGACCCCTAGGAGTCAAATACTGTTTTGAATAAACAATAATGCACTAACACCATCATTCAAGATTCCAATTCAAGGATGAAGAATAGTTCATATAAGGAATCATATATTGCCAAACTTGCCAACAATTGGAGATTAATTGAGGTAGCTTACAGTGTACACTAGCCTTGATGCTTGATGAATAATTACACCATCTTCCCACCTTACCATTTTAAAGCTCCTTGTTTGGCAGAAACTAGGAGGAAGCCGGAAAAAGATGATGAGTCTGACCTTGCTAATAGCATATACTTAAAAATCTACAAGGCTTTATCAACAAGTCCAACAAGTGTAAATCAAGCAATAATTGTGGTCCATGAAGCCACATCTTGCTGAGGAATTGTGTTAAACGATTTGCATGCTATACATGAACTGCCACATTCATCATACATTGTCTATCATGGCAGCCACACCCATGCCAGGCAAAAGTCCACTTTCAATAAATTTATATAGATCTCCAAATCCTTTTTCAAAGCTCCAAGATGAGCACAAACTGGGAGGTTGCTGGCGAAGTTTGGGAGGGAGTTTAGATCTACATCTTCCCAATGCATTTACTCAAAAATATCCAAGGTTTTATCAGCAAGCTCAATCATGCAAATCCAGCAATGATTGCTGTTTGTGAAACAAGTTTTGTGAGTCAAACCTTGTCAAGAATGCTGTTTTGTACACATCTTGTGATCAATACATAACATAACACAAAATTTTGTTGTGTCAATCTGTCAAGCAATAAAAGTGCCTTCTTTATGCTTTGGCATTTTGCATACACGTCTACATCTATCAGGGCAGTCACAACTACAACACCTGAAAAAATTTGCTTCCACTTATCATTTCATGGATCTTCGCACCATGTTCCAAAGCTCCCACTTCAATTTTATTTGAATGGGCATGGATCATTCCGATGCCAAACTCTAAATGCACCAGAATTGAAGTCCCTAGGATCCATAAGTGCAAGGCTCCTTTTGAGGGCATTTGTGAAGACTAACAAGTTCATAATTTAATCAATAACAAGACAAAATGCTAAACAGTGTTAAAAGAATGATTTGGCAACAGGTTTATCCAAGTGGTTAATTGCAACCTTTTAACCTCAAACAGGGTGCATAATTTTAGTAGAATTTGCAACACTTTAACTGGAATGCCAACCAACTTATCTAAGCGGTTGATTGCAAAACCCACTAACTGTTAGAAGATTGCATCATTTCAGTAGAACTTTCCACACCTCAAACTGTGATTCCAAGGATCAAACGATACAAGAGCTGTTTATTTTCTGCTTCTTGCAAATGCATCAAAGCACAACTAACGGTGTCTTCTCCCCACCACAAACCTATAGTGAAAGCACAAACCCCACAGCCAACACACTGCATCAAATTTCATATGCACATGTAGTTTTCTAATGTGACCAAAGTAAAAAATCCCTGAAGGATTGAACCAAGGATGGAGGTCCAAGTATAATGAATACTTCAGACTTAGCCAGTACTTGCTGGATATCATTTGGAGATGCTTGAGAGACTGGCTAGACAAGTTTATAGGATTGCTGGAGAACACTTTCGCTCCCAAAGAATGCCTTATGGAATCATAAGAAAAGTTACAAAAAACAAGAACTAGGTTTATTTATTGCTATTATGTTTTATTTTCTGGCAAAGGAATGCTTTGATAATGCCTATGGAAATTTATTGTTTTTTTAATTCAATGGAAGTTATACACATTACTTATCTCTTCATTGATGGGAAAAATGGAAAATTGAACTTTTATTACTAACACTTAAATTTACAAGGATAATTCCAGACGGTGTCATTTCTTGCATTCTTAGTGTATAAGGGTTTCCTCTACTGTAGTTTTTGACACTATTTACCGACTATAATATGATTTGGTGTTCCACAAATATCCATTACATTTTGAATCTACACCACATAAATGACACATCCATTACCTAGTCCTTTCAGTATAGTTCGTCTTGCAAAGAAATCTACCTTTAAAACTCTGGAGTCCAAATCCATCTGGCAATTATAGAAGCACTAATTGAGAGCTGAATATGTTATACCTATATTGTGTGCCTTTCCATGCCTTTAGACTTCTTGTATCTTCTATTTTGGTTTCTTGGAAAAGGAAAAGTCTAGTAGTCCCCTGTTAGCAACAGGGTACAGAAAGGACTCCTTTGAAGGGCCACTGAATGGGAATGCATCCCTAATTGCCCCCTATTAAAGGGTACTAGTTAGGGACATGTCTCTAGCAGACCCTTGTCATTGACATTGATTTTAATCTGGAGGTGTTCAAATGATACTTAAAAAGTAAAAATCCAGTCGCATGTTTTGCATGATTGAGATCAAAGATTGATGTTGATGTGAAAATATTAATAGGTCACATAATAATTCACCTCTGTTACCAAATATTATATGATAGACATCACATATTTTGCATGACTGGGAAATAAACTTAAATACGTTTACTACCGTGCAGGCTAGCAATTGTTCTGATGTCACTGATACCAAACATGAAACAGATTATGGTTCTCCAATTCTTATGCAGACTCCGAGGCCAATGAATATTCCCATAGGGACGAAATCTGCATATTCCAATCCCTCTCTCTCATCAGCAACAGATGTTATTTACCAGGTGGATAAAGAGGCCACACAAGAGGTGAAGTGCAGAGAATCTAGCAGTGGATCTGTGTTGGATGGTAATTCACACCATCTAGACAGCACAACAATAGCTGATGTCCATCTAAAGATACCAGGTTTTCACAAAGAAAACTTGCTTTCATTCTCTATTTCTGAGCCCGAGAGAGGCCAGAAGTCAGTAAAACATTCCTGCAGTACATTAGGCAATTTATGTGCAGAAAGGATGTCACTCCAGAATCCATGTCGGGTGTCCTCTGTGACTGGCATTCCTGTGAACTGTAACACAGAAAATATGGCTGGGAGTGTGAAATCGTCAAGAAATGCACCAGAACTGGCAAACTTTGTCAATCTGCAGAAGGAAAAGGGCCAGAACATAATGTCTAGAAATAATTTACAACTACAAGAAAATATAGGATTGGAGGAATCCAATTCTACATCTGTAAAGGGAGGGCTGTCTAATCCTTGGCCACCTGTAATACATACTTTTAGCATTTTGAAATCTGAAGATAAACTAGAGAGCATTGACAGAGAGCAATACGGTGTTCCTAGTTCCATAAATAACTTGCCTGCTGCCATTAATAATTGTCCAATGAAGGGTCTCAAGCATATTCCTATACTATACAATTCTATGGAGAAGATTGTTCATTCTCAGGAACTGGCAAACAATAACAACCTGTGCCTAAGTCCAAGCCGTCCTCTTCACCATGTGAACAAAAGGAAATGGAGTCCATCCCAAAGACAACAAATAGCAGATTTAGTATCATATTCTCCACAACCTGATTTCACCTCAAAATATTGCTTCAAAAGGCATAAAGTCTTTGCTGACAAAGTTGAAACTGCTCACCAAAATATGAAGATTCCGGAGGGTAAAAAAATGGCAGAATCAGTAGGCTTTTTACCCCAGGAATTTGCATTGGAGTTGAATGGAAACAACACAAATAATTCGTCAGTTAATTTTAGATTAGGACTCAGTAGCCCTGCACATGCTGCAGGACAAATGTCATCTTTAGGAAGAGCATCTCAAAGAATGTCATCATCAGAGTCAGACTGGGGTAAGTTTCTAGCTTTGTCTGCTTCATCTGAGCCTACTGAAGGTGCTAAATTGGAGAAAGAAATAATTGCAAATTTTGAGCATCGTTTCAACAAATTGCAAGCTTTTCTGAAGAGATGTGATGAGTCAGATCAATACTATTCCCAAGGTAAGCCAGCCAATAATTTTCAACTACATTAATTCGTAAGTCAAAAAGCGTTCTTTTGATTTCCATAGATTTCACTGATCTGATTTTAAGGTTATGTGATTTATGCAATGCTAGGATTCCAGAATCTATCTGCAGTGGATCGAAGTGTCATTGCAGTTAAGCTGGAAAAGCAAGCTATGAAGCTGTCCTTGGAGGAGGGTAATGCATTAAACTGGCTTTTCATGCATGCTGTTTTTGTTAGATTTAGAGTGAGATTTCTGTACACTATTTATTCTCTAGTTCACTGATTATTTTTGGTGATGTTTTAGTAGATTTTGTAAATTTGGAAGTCCTTTTAAGAAAATTGATGCACTTATTTATGACTTATTTTAGTATCTGGATATTCTTGGCTATCTACTAATACTTGTCCTATCACCTCTGACGCAGTTAAGGAATTTGATAGAATGAACACACTCAAGATATTCAGAAAACCCTCTATAGACACCACAAATGATGTAGGAGCTGCATTGATTCTGAAACTTCTTCTACCGAATTCTTCACGACTACAATAAGCTGAAAACTCACCATGGCAGCTGACGCTTCCCAAGAAGATTGCATCTGCATCTGGATACCTTGATTTGGGAAATCATTCGTTAAGAGTGATTTCATTCAGTGGTCAACTAGATGACCAGCAAACTCTAACATGCCATACTTTTGACAATGGAACTAATATTAAATCTCTCACAAGAGAGATTTAAATGTTTTGCAATCCGTTTGAAAAATGTTTTCTAATGTGTCCAGTTAGCGAACATATGGAAGATCACCAATCAAGTTACTGGAATTCAATAATTGTAGGCCAACCGATTCAGTTAACTGGACAGATTTTTGCACTGGAAGGATCGCAATAAAATATTTTTCTATTTACTGATATTACTGATATTTGGGTTTTGTTTTATAGAAGTGAATATATTTACATCTTTTACTCAGTCTTTCCTGTTACAAATATGTGCTTCTCTTAAATCTGGTGTTGCTGAATAGGCTCAAGTCACTCTCAATAAACCCTCTTTAGTAAGCTGAAAGATTCAGGATTCAGGAAGCATAGCTTGTCTCTGCATTTATGATCATTTCATTTAACTGATGAGATGTTTTTTTCCAAGTGCCAGAATCATTAAACTTTGGTCTTCTGTTGAATTTTTCATCTCAACACTTTGGTTTGTTCATTTAGAAGAAAGTTTCATCTTCGTATCAGTTTTCTTTAACAACGAGAAGCTTTTTCTTACTGCAATCTAATTGCAATAATGGAAGAAAGTTCTTTAAATAAATGCTGCTTCCCACAGGCTGTTTTCCAACTAGGGAAGAAAACTCACGCTATAACAGAGAACCCAATAGCACAAAAATGGCGCCAATACATTCCAGGATAAACAAGTACCTGATAACCAGATAACAAACAACCTACCCGCCGGCCTCAACTCCCCCAAAAATGGTTAAAACAAAGCCTAGAAATTCAATCGTTATAGAACATTACAGCTAAGCTGCAAGGAAACTGTGGGAGGGATTACTTTCAAGCTTGGACATGTGTATCAGTGTATCCTTTTAAAAAATCATGACATGCGGGTCCCACGCGATAAGACTCTGCAACACTCCAATCAAGTCTCGAGGAATTTTCGTACTCTTTGCAAGAAAATTTAATTTCTTACAAAAATGTATGATTACTACTTATGACGATGTACTTTTGACAAATTTTGGAACAATTCAATCAAGACGCTAATGATTCTCTAAGTGACTTCACAAATTTTCAACACCCTACACGGGGTCGAAGTACAATAATTCTTTAAATCCAGTCATAAGTGACTTCACAAACCTTCAACTCCCTATAAGGGATCTAATTATCTAATTACAACAAATTCTCTAATTCAGTCGTAATTGGTATCACAAATCTTAAACACTCTACAAGGATCCAACTACAATAATTCTATAATTAAGTCATTTTTATTTACAGAATTTTTTTTGAGTTTATAGGAATTTTCAAAGTCTCCACATAAATCTTGTATTTTTTGTAACAATCAATGACTGCACAAGCCTATTATATTTTTTGAACTTCTAGGATCTATTGACAAAGGTGATCACATTGTTCACAATTCTTAAGTATTATGACGTTTCTATCAAGATTTAATTGTGTAGTTTTGAGTGAAATTCATTGACCCATATTTCAAGAGTAGTTGTTCACATAAACCCATTTCTCATGAGAATGAATGGTTCAACACTCATTGCATCTAGGTGATGCTCATAGGGGTGAAGCATCAAGACTTCTTAGGAAGTCACCCATCCTAGTATTACTCTAATTTAAGCATGCTTAACCATGGAGTGAACCAATACTCATGAAGTATAGGTCAATGAGGTTGACTCAAAAACCGTGCAATTGAATCTTGAAAAAAACATCATAATTTGACATAACACATTGCAAAAAATAGCTTTTTATCAATTTCCAAGTATGTCATTTTCACATTTGAACACTATGCTAACTATTAAGTTTTCACCAAAAATGATGAAGAAAGCAAGATCAATCAAGACTTGTCACTTTCAAGAATTTGAAGGATGGATCTATTAAAGAAAATGGAAACAATAGAACATGATAGAAATAATGACAATGATAGTGATAATGATAATGATGTCATATGTTTGTAAAGAATATCTTATTTGTGTTTATTAGCCAATATGTTCAATAGAGAGTGTTATAATCTTAATGGTGTAGATGAGGATAATGGGCAAGCAAATTAGAAGATATCTTGGCCCTTCTCCTTATACTTATAACTATTGTAATCTTGGAGTTGTAATGTAATTACATACCCATGCCTTTCCCATTAGTTTTGAACTCATTTTGACCATTCTTGAACTTAGCTTGATTCCATCTCCATATATCCACATGAACTAGTTTTGATCCTCAACTTAGTAATTTACCTAATCATTGATTTTGCAACATGGAATCAACCTTCACCTCGTTAAAATTCAATATTCAGATTGGATCATGTTGCCCCCCTCCAACTAGTTATTTTTTGTCAACTTGAAATGAAAAACATTTCAATTTGTATTCTAGAGTGATGTATAAAATTATATAACCTAATTCAATTTAACATTATATTTAATTTTTTCTTTGAGTAATGGGTAGTCTCACCCATCTTGAGGAGGGTTTTTTCACTCCAATGATTTTTGGGAATTGGCAAGTACCAATTTGTATACCAACAAATCCTAATAAATCCAAATAGAGAATCAAATCAAATAGAAGTAGATCTAAATAAATTTAATAGAGTAATAGTAAGAGACATAAGATATACCCTAAGACAACCTTAAAAAGGAAAAAAATAGCAACAAAGCATATTTAATGCATTATTCTTTAGCACAACAGTTACAATACATTCACATTTTAATGCTTCAATGAAGATCACCACTCTAAATTATAGAGAAAACTTGGCAACATGTACCTACAATGAAAAATCACTAGCATCTCCATCCTAAGCCTCCAATATATAAGCTAATAAGATCCAAGAAATCATCAATGGATTCTCAAAACCATGAGCTCAACCTTGATTGAATTAGTCCAAGTTGGACCCATGCCTCCTCTCAAAGAGTAACTCCTCCATAATCACAATGTTATTCTTGAATTAACTATTTGACACCTATGAGCAAAGGATGCAAGTGTAACTCCCAAGAGCTCCATGTGGGTACAATAATACCTCTTATAAAAATCCATTTTTAGCAATCCATGGATGTTAGTCACTATCCAGTAGTAATCCCTTATTCAATGCCTTCTTACAACCATCATAAGACTGATGAGACATGGTAGAGAGTGCCAAGAAGGGTATCTCAATATTCCTTCCACGTGTGGTGCCCTTTTCCATGAGGGTCCAATATTTATAAACATATTATAGTTATTAACTAATTACAATACCATCAAAACTTGCAAGGTGTACAACACTTAGTCCTAACAATTCAAACCCAAAATTCATAGAATTCACATAGACTGATTTTAGAATTTGTCGAAATGAACCTAAAATTTTGAAAATTCAAATTCTTGGCTCACTTTCTTCTCTCCATTTGATTGTTATGTTATAATTCAAAGGATAAAATATTTTACTTCCCACCTTTGGAGTTGTATTTAAGGCCTATTCCTATTTCATTTGAACATATATAATCTAGTGAATTAAAGAATACCTCTTACACACATTAGAGAGCATTAAAATGATTTAATATGACAACATTACATCAACAACTTAGAGTATATTGCATGACTACCTACTATCTTCAATTTTTATTTAAATTTATTACATCAATATCCCAAGAATTTGAAAAATGGAGAAATATCCTTGGTCTAGGAAATTTCTTTATCCATACTACTATTTTTTATTTAGATCACAAAAATCAAGATGAGCAAGTTATAGACCCAAAACATAGAAAGTGCATATTTTAGCTAAAGTTTAGATCCACACAAAAGAGTCTTGTCTACAATTTGCTTGATTGATTCCACAATTACACAAGGTAATTATGTATTGTGGAAGTGATCCTCATAGTCAATCAATTTTTTATAGTTTCATATGCTTTCTATAACATACACTATTTTTCTAGTGTAGGGACAAATCAATCAGGTGGAGTTTAATTAACATAAAATCAAGAGCACATAATCCTTTTTTTCAATTTATAGAATTACTCTAGTATCATTATCAATCTCAACTCTTATTTGTAGGGTTATTTCTAACTAATAAATTTACCCTCAAGAATTTTGTAGAGATGCTATCTATTTTTTTACATTTTTTGTGAACTCAATATTATTTGTATTAGGGTTTTAGATAAAATGGTTTTATTATTTATTATTTATTTTAGAATTGATCAGGGTTTAATTATCAACCTTATATATTTTTAAATTACTATAATAATAGGGTTTGAAGTTTTATTAGTGGCATCTATTTGATCTATACCCACCCACCTTTAGATTGTGCACCCTTGCTTGATCATTTACTTTATACCAACATAAGCTAATGGCTTTATCTTTTTTTCCATGAGTGCCTCATTAATTTTGATGTCTTTTTGCTTCTTGTGATATAATCCTTTCGTCCTTTTATATTATGGATGGGGATGTATTATCTATTAAGTTATTATGTATCCATGTCTTTAATCTTTCCTCCTTTCTAGATTTGGTGATTTCTCATCCTCTTCTTTGGATACCTAGGTTTCCTCACTAGGCCATTGTTGACGTAGTTGCTAATCACATACAAACAAATAGAATTATGACAACAAAACATATCTCTCTTGAAAGATTTTAAATTTAAATAGAATTTAGAATCCTAAGGCTTTGATTGTTAGGTCTTGACACACTAGTTTCACCTAGGGTTCGTTGTATTTTTTTGTTAATCACAAAGTGACTTGGCTTGGGTCTTTACTCACAGGAAACTTAACATATTATGGCTCATGAGGTATCTTAGTTGATATGGTTAGATTTATTACTCATTCAACAAGATCAACAATTATTTCAACACATATCACGAAGTAAGATCTAACTTTGATCAATTCTTCTAAAACTATCTAGAAATCTTCATAAAATTCAAGTTAAGAAGCATCTAAAGTTATTCATGTGACATTTCACATATTTTCTCATTAAACTTCACTTCTCAAAGATTTTGACAAAAAAAAGATAAGGAGAAGAAGAGAAAATGATCTAAGAAACTAAGTTTTTCAATGATTTCACACAAAAAATCTTCCAAAACAATGAACATAGACTAAAATCAATCCATATACCTCGCCATAATTAATCACAACTACATATAGATGATGCAAATCTTCAAAGGAAATTTTTACACTAAGAAATTGACCAAATGCAGCAAAATACTTGACACAACAATTTGATATTCCAAAGAAAATGACAAATATATAATCATGTATGATTTAAAATTAGGAATGACTTGCAATTGGCCTCCAGTTCACTATTATGTACAAAAGTATACTAGTAATCTCACTAAATACAAAGAAAAATCATGAAGCAAACTTAAATTTGGTAATTCTCCAACTTAAGCTTAACAAGTATCAACAATTTCTAATCTCTAACTAAGAAAACCCCTGGCCCTTTTATAGATTAAGAGCCCAAGATCGGTTACAATTCATCAATGGTCAAAAATCAATAACAACAAATCAATGGTAGCAATAGTGGCAAGTAGCACGTGGCTGATGTCATCACATTAAAAACTGGCTTGAAAAAATAAAAAATCTAGAACATTTTGAAACACATTATCATCTTCATACCATTAGAACTCTTCACACTGCAAAATCTTTAACGGTTAGTAAAAAAATAAAGCATTTGCTTTGACTTGGTCTGAATAGAAATCCTCCAGTAAGCTTCACTATCTCAACCCAATTAACCTTTGATCTTTGTAACATCATTCTTCAAAATTGTATTGTAAAATCACTTTCTACTAAATTGAGTAGGTTAGATATAAAATCCTCGCAATTACAGTAGTGTAGCAAAAAAAATTGAACATAAGGACATCGACCTTCACATTTCACCAATGATATCTTCTATTACCATTCTTTCACTTTTATACTTTCAAATCATGTTTGGAACATGATAAACTAGTTGAGTGTAAAATCACTACAAAACCTTGTTGACTTAGATGTACGTCATAAAAAATGAGAGATAATGAAAACTCAAAAAGAAGAAATATCTTCTTTTATTATGACTTTCTTTCCCAATTCTTCTTGCCTTCTCAAATACTCTCCAAAAACAACCAAACCTTTATTTATTCCTTCTCAACCTAAGTCTTATGAAATGTTCTAATTGAATCTATAAGATTTATGATATTGTCTTTATTTTAGTATTCTTATTTCTAGTTGCCTTATTATAGTCCATAATTGATGTTTTCATCTTCATCATATTATTTAGCAACTTTTTATTCATATGACCAATCAGACCATTTAAGGCATTCATAAAATAAGCTCTAAATTTTGTTACCTCTGCATCATCCCTTCCAAGAGCATAAACATCATTGGTTTGTTCTATAGGTGCATCAATGATTGAGATATCATTTCCTAGAATATATTTTATCATGTCCTATAATAATAGTCCTTGAACTCTTCCACCATATCTTTCTCCAATTTCAATTGGAGTTCTCATGTTTTTAGCTTGGGGATATCTTCACCAGTAACAGATATATTCCTTTAACATGTAATTATTATCAAGCTTCTCAACTACCGAAATTCTCTTCAAATCTATGTCGTTTTGTACAAGCCTCTCTTAATAGCTCTTCTTTAACTTTTTGGCCTTTTTTTCTCATTGGGGCATTTCTTTAATACTTCGCTATAGAAAATATTATTGTTTCTTCCTCCTTGATCAAGTCATCCACCCATTTTATCAAGTACACTAGCTTTATACTTCATACTATCCATGGCTTCCACTTGTTCCTTAGAAAAAAAAAATTGGGTGGGGAGGTAGTTCCTCCATAGCTCGATCTAGTTGAACAAATGCCTTGATAAAGTTATAGAGTTGTGTTAATTTCTCCTTTAATTATTTTTTCTTCTTTTTATCTTTCATCATCTTGGTGGTTGTTGCTTCCACATTTCCCCTTAAGTATTCAATTTCTTACTCTCTATTTGTATGTCCCAATTTTACAATGGAGAATTAATAATCTAATGTTAATATATCTTATTTATCCTTCTAGTTTATGGGGACAACAATTTGAACCGTCTTTTCCCTTATAGCATCCCTTTGAATAGAATGCATAGTCTTGGGCCTAGGGATATCCATTTATTGCATAAGACTCTTAAATTCTAATGTAACCATTTGCACTTGGAGGGGTGGTAGAAATTGGTTATCCAACAACTCTTGATATTTTTCTAGAACTTCAGCGAAGGGTGTAGTGGAGATGTAACATTTTTGACATTTTCCACTTGTGGCGAAGAAAATTTTTTTTTCATCAAGGTTCTCCTAAGGTTGCTCCAGTAGCATATACACCTTATCTTGTAATATTACTTCTTCTACACGACTTTCAATGAAAGTAACATTTGTTTCAACATTTACATCCTCTTTATCCACTTATTCACCAACTTCTTCATTACCTTGTTCTAGTGGAACTTCTTGTTGTTGTGATTCAATAGTCCTTTAGATTTTTTATTTTCTTTTGGAATTTAAACATGCTACATCTTCGAAGTAATTCCTTCTTTTATCAATTTCTTTATTTTATATATAACAATATCAGGTTTAACTTCAACTATTACATTCTCACCTTGTGTTGGAATTCCTTTTCTTGCATCAAATTCTCAATTCCTTGATGCATCTCCATTAGGTTGCCTTATAGAGTTTCCTCCTCATTTAGCTCCTCACAATAAGATTGGTCTTCAACCATATCAAAAAGAATATGATGAATAGATGTGCTTGTCTCTTTTTCAATGTGAACATCTAGGACCTCCACTTCACCTATGTTTATTGTCTTTTGCAAAATTGGATCTTCTTTGATTGCTTGGAATATCTTGGGAGAATAGTTGGTTCTTTAGGCATTACATCATAATGGATATGATCCCCTTCCTCATTTTCTTCTTCACTATCTACTAATATGGTGGGTGGTACACTGGAGACTCTTTCTTCTTCATTTTATCTTTATAATGTTTAATCATTTCATCAAGCGTATTTTTCTCCTATAATATTTCTTATATGGTCATAGTATCATCCTCATTAGTGGCTTCATAATATCTTTCCACTTATCCTTGTTGCATTATTGGCTTGGTTGTAATATTGTGTTCATCGAAGGAGAAGCGACCAATTTTACAACAATGTATGACGTAGAAGTTTGTTGAATATTTTCCCTTTTGGATCTGCTGCTTGCATGGCAGGTGTGATTACTTGTCTTGATTGTGGAGTAGTGTACAATATTATCTCAGCCTATGGAAGAGATGATATGTTGGAAAATTTTCCTCTAGGTTTCCCTATCAGATTGACAAGAATTGCCATTGTTGGTTAGTTAGGGTTTTTTGGTAAGTTGGCATTTGTGCTGCCTACACTCAACAATTATTTGCTACCCTCAACCTTCTCCATTTCCATGGATTTTTCCTCAATTTTCTTCATTTTCTTTACCAATGCATGATCGTAATTTGCATCTTTTATTGATCTTATCGTCCTCTTCTTAGTATTTTGCCTGGGGTATGTTATTGCCATCCCTTTCATTTTCAATGCATGGGTACAATTTTTCGACCACAATTGGCTAACATCTAATGTATGTTTCACTATTGCATCCAAAGAAGTCACCTCTAGCTCGCTCCAATCTGGCTCTTTTATTGGTTGATCAAATATTTGGTTCAACTCATAACTAGGGTGTAGGACGTTCTCATCATCATCCTTCACCTGAAGTCGGACATTAAATATTCCCAATATCCTCATTTGATTAAGTGTCATCCTACGATATGTCCTCTTCCTAACTTCATGATCATCAATGCAATTAGCCTAGAAGTCTTCTAGATTAGGCTCATGTACAATTTTCTTGTTTATATCATCATACAATCTCCCACATGGGTCATAATTTTGTCTTGTATGATCCTAGAGTTGAAACTTTAATGTTGCACTTATACGTCCCCAAATGTAAAGGGAAGTCTATATGTCCTCTTCTGTATATCTTTTTCAATGCATCATACGAAGGTAAGATTTGCCTAGTTATCTCCAGTAGCATGATTTTACCTGAAGGGTATTTTGGGAGCATGTAGGGTTTGCTTGAAAATACTTCAATCCTGATATATGTAAATTTAGAAATTGGATGAACCAACTCCGATGTGGATGGATTACCCCATGTGCATCCACTAAAATTCTCTTGGCTTTGTCTCTCTCAATTAATATGACCAAGTTCATAGAAAATGCATCATTTACTTGATGATAGTGTTTAATTGACTCCTCATAGAAAATGCATCATTTACTTGATGATGGTCTTTAATTGACTCCTCTAATTTTAGCTAAGGAATATATATACATATATATATAATAAACAAATGTTTACATAATCATTCGATTGAGTTGTTAATCATCAGTGTTGAATGATAAAATTACACTGATCTCTTTCTAGATTAAATGGTTCCTTTGTTATATGATTGACAGAACCATCCATCATAAAGATAATGGATATGTATTAATGACACTTAATGTTGATCGATAACATGCTTATTGTTCCAACGATAGCATGCATATCCACCCATACTATGATAAATGTTTGATAGGATAATAAGAACATAATGTAATATTCATCATGTCGTTCTGATCATAAAATGGATAGATGATTTAATTTGAATGACAATAATCACATTGTTTTTAGTGATAATGTCGGTTTTTAAGAATGAATAGAAATATGAACGATATGTGATTACCTTTGATAATCTCTTATCGAAAACAAAATGATACTCTTATCAATAAGTCGAGAGGGATGATTCTAGTTTTAAACCAAACTTAATATTCATTGATTAATTATTTAATGACTTGGATTTAAACGAATCAGAACATTCGTAAAGATCAGAATGAATAATGAATAACTTTGTGTTTCTCATTAAACACAGATTAATTATGATGTCGATTATAATTGATTCCATGTAAAACGACCTTGTCACATTTTGTTTGGAATTCAAAATCATACCAATATTGATGTTCCTTATATTATCATTGAAATCTAATTGTGCATCTGATGAAAGTTGACATCTTTCTAAACATGGAAATCTATATGTAGAATGGATCTTTCTTTTTCAAAAGAACGAATACGGATACATAGTTTTAACATAAGGCCATATATGTGTACATGTATAAATCATCCATTTATGCATTACACATACATGCAACATACCTTCTTTAAAATTGATTTATTTTCTTTATCTGAAAATGTAGATTTCATGTTCCAAGTAGAAAGGAATAAAGGAAATATTGGTAAATTGTAGGCTAATGCATGTACTGTGATATTATTATCTTAATTGATGAAATGGAGCATGTATTTTATTTAAACGACTAATTGCATTATTAGCAAATCCAGTTTAGTTCCTTTCATATATTTTGTTGAATCGAAATAGCCAAAATGAGACAAACGTAGACTATGTTGTAGATTGTTTGATTATTTATCATGAAAAGATTGGTTAGCAAAACTATAGAAGTCGGGTTGAATTTTTTGGAAATTGTGTAATTTGGATAAGATATATGTTATCTTATGTATGTGGGAGGTTACCTTCCAAGATGGGTGCCAAAAATGGGTTAACAGAGAGTATAGGTTTTGCTTTTCCAAAATCTATTATTTTTAGCTGTATATAGCATATGCTTGGCCAAGTGTTTGTAGTCCATTATGTTGAATGGTCTAATTTTTATGATGTAACTCTCTGCCATTTCCTAACATTGATCTTGCATATTCTAAATATAGATAGAAATGCATGTATTTGCTAGGCACGCACCAGATTCCACCTTGCATATCGCATTCTCTTACTAAATATTTTGTGTAGGGTCGGGTATTCTTCGAGTTAGGAAGAATTCCAGAGAAGCATAGCTTCGTGGTTGGGTGGATAAGCACCTAAACCATGTTATCATCCACCAGATGCGGCGAGCGTTGAAGAGGAATTGCATGGAATTCCATTTTTTATTATTATACTTTGTACTATATGATGTAATCTTGAGTTGACTAAGTGGCGATGTTGGCCTAAGTCAAACCGTGTAACTTGTAAATTTGACATTTGAAAATGAATATAAATTATTAATTTTGGACATATTGTGCTATGATAGAAAATAGCTAATTGATTGTGTCTTTAATTTATTATTCATAATGTCTTAATATATTTAATTGATGTTATTTGAGTATGACACATTACATTTGGTATCAAATTTTAGGGTTCAGTTCTAAGCCTATGATTCCACAATGGTCAAAATTAGGGTTAGTTGATCCTTAAATTTGATTTGATTTTAATGAACCTGAATTGAATGCAGGTATGGGAAGGTTAAAGTTAGGGAAAGGAAGGGAAATACAATTAGGACTACTAAAAATAAAGTTGTCAAAGAGAACCCAACACTTCAAGTCCAACCTAAGATTCCTGATGATGAGACCTTAGCACATGCCCTCACTCGACTTAAGTTAGAGAGGGGCAAGAAGATCAAAGATTCTAAGCACACTATTAAAACTAAGAAACCTTCAGCAGTTCAAGATTAGCCATTAGGGTGCGGACCCAATGTACCCATTCTAACTAAAGAGGAAAGGAGTGCCTGCATGCACATCCTTCCTCTTCTAAGAAGGTTGTAATAGACTCTGATGAGGACCCAAAGGAGTGTCCTCTGTCTGATAATGAATAGCCCACCTCGTAAGGGGGAAATTTTATAAATTAGGATCTTTGTAATCCATTATTATAAATAAAGGAAGTCTTTCTTTGTGTTCAAATTTGTGAGCTTAAATGACTTATCCTTGTTATGAATGAACATGAATATCTTTTTAAGATTGCATTTCATAATATTTAGTATTATGTGTTGAAATAATTAAATATAGGAAATTTGTGTTAGTTGCGCTAAACGTGCGTTGTGATGCAGGTCAATCCTGAACCATCATGGTGAACACTAGGAATGGAGGTTCAAGTGGGGGTCAAAACGAAGGTCAAAATGAGAGGCTGGATCGAATCCTCGACCTCCTAAATTGACAAGAAAATAGGATGGACCATTTAGAAGGGGAATTTTGAGGAATGCGAGATAATCATAAGTTGAGGAATGAGGAGCAACCATAGGGAAATAGAGATCAAGGTGGCAATAACCAAGCAAGAATCGAAGAAGATCTCAACAAGGACCTGAAAAGGGTGGCTCTATCGAAGTTTGACGAAAAAACCATCAGAGACGGAGCGAAAGCATGAATCATTGAAATGGAAAAGTACTTCAAGCTTCAAAACTTATTAGCGAAACTAAGGTTGTATGGGCAGCTTATCAGCTCCCTAGTGAGGTAGCCACATGGTGGGACAATGAAATGGTAGAACAAAAACTGCAACCTGGAGAGACCACATGGGAACAATTTCTTTAGCATTTCCAGAAAAGGTGGCTCCCTCAACACTTTTTTGATAAGAAGATGAAAAAGTTCCAGAACTTAGCTCAAGGGAGTATGTCAGTGACTTAGTATTGGGAAAAGTTCACCCATTTGCTTAAGTATGTGCCTTAGTACTAGGCCAATGAGTGCTTCCAAATATGAAAGTTCATACTAGGGTTAAGGCCCCAAATTGGAGCAAAGGTGAATATACATAATCCCCCTACCATGGAGAAGGTCTTTGAGAAGGCCACCAAACAAGAACAAAAGTTGCAATAGCTATCCAATTTCTGAAAGGGTTCAAATTCTAAGTCTCAATTCAGGAATAAGAAATTATAGAAAGGAGACAAACCCCTCCTGAACAAGATTTTGTAAAGGGGAAGTGAATCTCAAGAGAAAGGAGAGGGCAGCAATGGAAAAAAGAATAAGAAGGCCAACAACAACAAATGCAATTTTGATACTAAATAGAAGAGCTCCAAGGAAGATAGGTCAAGAGGTTGGAAAGGGCCTCATGATGGGTGCTACACTTGTGGAGGCGATCATTATGCATCAAGTTGCCCACAATGTTCAAAGGTACAAAAGAAAGGAAATCGACATCAGATCCATGCGGCAGTAGATGATAAGCAAGTTGAGTATCAAGCCTCACCAATCCAGCTATCGGGTAAGCTATATGGAAAACCTGTTTCTATTTTGATTGATACTGGATCCATTGAATGTTTTGTTGATCCAAGAATAATTTATAAGTTACCTATTAGATCTAGACATATGGTCAATTCTTAGATGGTCTATTATGTAAATTGAGTAGAGCAGAGGGTGGATTCATGTCTCTTTTGTAGCAAGTTATAACTTCCCAATTTCCAGACCCAAGTCAACCTTTACAGGGCACCCTTAGGTTCCTATGATGTGATCTTAGGGATAAATTGGTTGACTAAACATAAGTCCATAGTGAACTATGAGGACAAAATTTTTAGTTGTTTGGACAACTATGGGAACCCAGTTGAGGTACATGGGTTACAAAGACCACTAAAGCTTAGGCAGATCTCAGCCATATAGCTCAAGAGGGCTCAAAGGAAGGGGTGTACCATCTATGCGATACATGTTAGTGAACCTAAAAATGTGAAGCCTTATTTGGATGATTACCCTATTCTTAAGGAGTTCCAAGATGTGTTTCTTGAAGAACTCACAGAGCTACCTCCCAACCGGGAATTTGATTTCTCTATTGATCTAGTACCAAGAGTCGAACCTCAGTCTAAGGCCCCATACTAGATGACTACCACTGATTTATTTAAATTGAAGGCCCACTTGCAGGAACTATTGAGCAAGGGGCTTATTCGACCTAGTGTGTCTCCTTGGGGTGCTCTAGTTATCTTTATTAAGAAGAAGGATGGAACCTTGCGTCTATGTATTGAATATCATATTTTGAACAAAGCGACCATCAAGAATAGATATCCTCTCCCGAGGATTGATGAGTTATTTGATCAGATGAAGGGAGCAACCATGTTATCTAAAATAGATCTCAGATCCAGTTATCACCAATTGAGAATAAAAGAAGAGGACATCCCTAAGAGTGATTTCCGAACTCGGTATGGACACTTCAAGTTCACGGTGGTACCTTTTGGTTTAACCAATGCACCAGTAGCTTTGATGAATCTCATGAATAGTGTATTCCAAGATTGTCTAGATGATTTTGTCTTGATCTTTAATGATGACACCCTAATTTATTGCACGTTCATTGAGGAGCATGATAGGCATTTGAGGATAGTCTTACAACATCCGAGAGAGAAGAAGATTTTTGGAAATATATCCAAGTGTTCATTTTATCAGGTCGAGGTGCATTACCTTGGTCACATCATATCAGAAGAGGGAGTCTTTGTGGATCTCAAAGAGATAAAGGAAATAGTGGAATAGCTAGCACCTCAGAGTGTGACAGAAGTTTGGAGCTTCATGGGACTTGTAGGATACTACAAGAAGTATGTACAAGGATTATCTCAAATTGCAACCCTAATCACATCTCTTCAAAGTAAAGGGAAAAGTTTGAATGGATAGAAAAGTGTGAGAAAGCTTTTCAAAACTTGAAGGAGAAGCTCATGACAGCCCTAATGTTGACTATACTTGATCCCAATGGTCAATTCATAGTGATCAAAGATTCTTCAAGAGATGGTGTAGGAGATGTAGTAATGCAAGATGGACAAGTGGTGGCATACAAATCAAGAAAGCGAAAGTAGCATGAAATGAATTATGCACCACATGATTTGGAATTGGTTGCAATAGTGCATGCCTTGTAGATGTGGAGGAATTACCTATTGGGAAAGACATTTGAGCTTAAAATGGATCACCTGGGATTGAGGTATATCTTCACCCAACCAAACCTCAATGTACGTCAAAGAAGGTGGTTGGAATTACTTAGTGAGTACGACTTTGTAATTGAGTACATTAAAGGAAAAGAGAATAGAGTAGAATATACTTTTAGTAGAAGAAGACATCTGGTAGCTATGACCTCGACAAGGTCTAATCTAAGGCAGCAGGCGATGCAACACTTGGAAGGGGATGAACACTATTATAGAGTAAAGAAAGCTCTAAAAGAGAATCCCTCAAACCATCAATTTGATGGGTATGATATTGAATCAAATGGAATCCTAAGATATCAAAGGAGGATGTATATTCTATATTCTGGAGATCTCAAAAAGTTGGTCTCGAAGAAAATTCGCAATGCACCTTATTCAGGACACCCCAAACTTGTCAAGGTTGTCACAAAGCCTAAACTCGGGAAGGATGTAGTTGAATATGTCACCAGATGCTTGGAATATCAATGAGTCAAGGTTGAACACGTGCATCCAGTAGGGCTTCTCTATCCTCATGGAATACCTAAGTACAAGTGACATGTGATCAACATGGACTTTATTCAGGGGTTTCCATTGAGTAAAAATAGGCATGATGTCATCTTGGTAGTAGTCAATAAGTTGACTAGAAGGTGGCACATTTCAATCCAGGGAACCTTAAGGATGGATGATTGACCTTGGACAAGAAATTTGTCCAAGAGATCTTCTATTTGCATGGAGTGCCTAAGACTATCAGATTCGACAGAGATACTTGGATGACATCCAAATTTTGGACAACTTTGAATGTAACTTTGGGAACTAAGTTGAATTTTAGTTTAGCATATCATCCTCAGACCGGTGGTCAAATAGAAAGAGTCAACCAGGTAGTAGAGGATCTCCTCTTAATGTATTGTATGGACCAACAGTATAAATGGGACTTGAGTATCTACCCTTAGTATAATTTGCATATAATAACTCTTTTATTACATTTTTAGGTATGGAAAATTTTGAGGCTCTTTACGAGCGAAAGTGTCGTACACCCATCCGTTGGGACACATTGGAAGACAAGATTATAGTGGGTCCTAAAATGCTTAAAGAGATGGAAGAGTAGATGAGACTCATCAAGGATAGACTGAAGGAAGTGGCAAATAGGTAGAAAAGCTATGCCAATAGGAAAAGAAACTTCAGATGGTTCACAGAGGGAGATAAGGTCTTTTTGAGAGTCAAGCCACACAAGAGCTCCATTATTTTAGAAAATCTTCCAAGTTGGCCCCTAGATATGTGGGTCCCATCAATGTGTTGGAAGTGACTAACCCAGTTGCATACTGATTTGCTTTACCACCTGCTCTAGATCGACTCCATAATGTATTTCATGTTTCTTTGCTTAATCCATATCATCTAGATGCATCTCATATACTTGATTGGCATTCTTTATAGGTGTAGGATCCAGGAGTGGTGTTGGTAGAGCTCATTATAATTCTGGATAGATGCAATGTCAAGTTGCGAAATAGAGGCATTGCCCAATATAAGGTTCAATGGGATCAATATTCTAAGGACAGTGCTACATGGGAGGATGCAAAGGAAATAGAACTCTCCTTTCCTCATTTGACTTCTAGATAGACTCTTAATGTTCATTGAGATACTATTGCTCTAGCATTTTGAATTGGCATGTTATGAAATTTTGGCTTGAATAACAATACGATTGAATGTTGAAATAGACATTTATAATTCAGTGTTGTCTAATAAGACATCAGGACGATGTCTCTTCCTAGTGAGGAAGGATGTCACATCTCAAAATTTTCTTACATTTAATAATGTTAAGTTATTTAAATATTTATGGAAAATAAAACTTATCAATTTTGACTCATGATAAATTTAAGATTTCAATGTTATTTGAAATATATTTATATTCATACGATTGAATATGAAAGATGAATGTTATGATGTGAAATAGAATCTTTTTGTTTCAAGCATTGGTTAATGGTTACTGATGAAACTCTACAAGTGCAAGTGTGTGAATGCATGAATAGGTTGAACATTGAGAACATGGTTGAGGTAGGAGTATTTAGTCAAATGACGATCGATAAGCATGTTGGAATCTTGAATGTGCACACACCACTAGAAATCATAGCATTTGTATTTAACTTACAATTTGGTAGATATCATCTTGCTTGTGTGAAATGTATAAATGATTAAATAGGTAAGCTTATGGAAACAAATTCATTGGAGCATTTTCTCTACCTTGTCTATTTGATGCTAATTTCATTTTTTTAAATGATGGTGTCAGAAATACATGTTATAGTGGTAAAGTGTTCTCCTTTATTTGAAATGAATAGAATTCTTTATGTGAAATTTAGAAAATGTGAACAGATAACACATAGGAAACAATTTAATAAATCATATGGGAAAACAATAATAACACCTTTAACACCCTGAAATCTAATCGACAATCATACTGGAAAGAGATTTTATGCTCAAAAATCATGGAGGAGTGGGCAGACAAGTATGAGGAGGATGTGGGAGAGTAAAGACCACCTCCAATTTCAGAAAATGCAGGAATCCTTGGTTAGATGAGGTGATCTAGAATGAAAAGGGGAATTTAGCAAAAAGCAGAGAGTATTTTGGGGTGTAGATCACAAAGGAAGGAGAAAACCAGGGGAGAGGAGTTGTTTCCATATTCGAACAAAGCAAAAATCATTGTATGCTTGCAAAGTGAAGAAGGTAATTTCAAGATTTTTGGTTTAAAATGTTGTTTCCTACTCTATAAAAAGGATGGCTTAATCTTGCTCTAACTTCGACCATATTCGATAGTGTAATGAGTGTCTTGATCTTGTTTTTTGAATGACTATGCATTCGTTCTTTTTATTTCACTAGAAACCTTTGCATTGAACCTATTTTTTGTGTGAATCGAACCAAATGTATGTTTGTTCACTATGTAAGGTGGGAAAAACCACCATTTATCTATTATGCTTCATTGTTACCATGCGAGATTTTGATCTGATTGAGCTTATCCTTGCCAGTAATCAATCTTAGTTTGCATACTATCCCCTTTGTGGAAGGCCATTACCATTAAATTATTTCTCTATTAATGATTCTTACCCATTGTTTGGCAAAACCCCATGTGGGGTGAGGTCTCTTAAATGGCATCGACAATGTTGCATGTTGGGTTAAAGAACCAACAAAGTGTTGGTCCTCTATTTTCTTGCAAACAAAGTATCAAAATCTTGTAAGATCGCCGTATTTGGTGATCATTTTCCTTTTGAGATAACTTTCGGTTGAACAAACTTATTTTGTTCTAACAAAATGAATGTTGTGAATAATTTTAATCGATTAAGTTTAAATGTATGATGAAGAACGATTCTATCGTTTTGGGTAAATGCATGTTTTGAACAATTTTTCCATCGTTTTGTTTAATACATTGTAGAACAATTATATCATTTTGTCATACCCAATAGCCGAATGATACATTTTTCCCATATTTATACTTGTTGTTGAACGATTAATGTCATTCCTAATTAGAAGTCAAAACATAGAAAAATTGATAACGTTATGATTAAAGGTATTAAAATGAATTTTACATGTGTTATGATTAACAATGTTGTAGCCTATGCTAAAGGCCTTAGCATGCCGAGTGATGTTATTAATCCCATCGATACTTTTCAAGTTTCTCAATTCACAAAAACAATGTGTATGCATATATATAAACAAATGTTTACACAGTCATTTAATCGAGTTTTTAATCATCAGTTTTGAATGATAAACTTTCACTGACCGCTTTCTAGATTAAATGGTGTCTCTGTTATATGATCGAAAAAACCATCCATCATAAAGATAATAGATATGCATTAATGGCACTTAATGTTGATTGATAGCATGCTTATTGTTCCAACTATAGCTTGCATATCGACCCATACTATGATAAATGTTTGATAGGATAATAAGAACAAAATAATATTCATCATGTCACTATGATCATAAATAAATGGATAGATGATTTAATCTGAACGATAGTAATCACATTGTTTTTAGTGATAATTTTGGTTTTTAAGAATGAATAGAAATATGAACAATATGTGATTACCTTTGATAATCTCTTATCAAAAACAAAATGATACTTTTATCAGTAATTCAAGAGGGATGATTCTAGTTTTAAACCAAACTTAATATTCCTTGACTAATTATTTAATGACTTGGGTTTAAATGAATCGTAACACTTGCAAATATTAGAATGAATAACAAATAACTTTGTGTTTCTAATTAAACACAGATTAATTATGATGTTGATTATAATTGATTCTATGTAAAATAGCCTTGTGCCATTCTATTTGTTATTTAGAATCATACCAAAGTCTAGAGACTGCCCAATTGGATGAACCAACTCCCATATATATGTAAAATTAGAAAATTGGATGAACCAACTCTCATGTGGATGGATTACCCCATGTGCATCCACTGAAATTCTCTTGGCTTTGTCTCCCTCAACTGTTATGACCAACTTCATATAAAATGCATCATTTACTTAGCAATCGTCTTTAATTGACTCCACTAATTTTATCTAAGTATAATATTGGTAGATTAACTTTTGTCGGGCCATTTCTCAACACACCAACTTTGTCTAATCTTGGAAAATGGGAGGTGATCACACATGAATATATGATAAATGAAGACATATAGAATTATCTTGACCTCTTGAAACTTCTCATTAGTGTGTTAATAGAATCAATAATAGCTTGATCGCAAAAAAGAAAATCATTCATAATTCTTGATTAACTTGATGTAGCTATACATCCATGGATCAAACGTTCTAGGTGTCGAAAGTCCTACTACTTGACTGAGAAAAGTTATTATGTCACTAATTTCCTACTTAAAGTCGCTCTGATACAGATTTTTAGGAATTGTTGAAGTTGCCTTTGGCTTTTTGTCCTCTAGAATCCAAGTTGAATGCATAATTCTCTTATATTGATCTCCAACTACCTTGTATGCATTTTCAACTTTTTCCTTTTCAAGTGGGTTCATCACAAAATGAATTGGGATGTTGAAGGTTCTTGTAATCCCTTATGGAGATAATTCAATATAAACCCTACCCTCCTTAACCACCACCCTCTTACATCCATGTCATAATAATGAATGCATTCAAGAACTAATTTTGGTGCCTCCACAACCATCGAAAATCCAACTGTTAGGTGGAGTCCGCTTATTGTAATGTTTCTCACAAACATACCCACATCTTCACAAGTTACCCTCTTTTGAAATTCCTTAGTATCGAATTGCCCTAAATGGTTGTCTGATACTATCCCACATGTTGGCCAAACATGTGATGGAGGTAGATGTCCTTGGACTCATTTTTCACCTTCTTCAATCATTGGCACATGGTTCTTGCATTGAATTAGGAAAATAGCTGTGATTACCCATTTGTGAAGTTTATGTTGACTTATGTTAGTTTAGGATTTCAATTTCTATTAAATTATCCAACACAAACAAAAATTCACTATAATTCAAGAAATTTATCACTTAAATTGAAATGAAATTAATATCAAACTTTACAATGCAATTTCAATTCATAGAAGCTCATTAAAATTTACCTATAATTTATACCCGGTTTAGTTTTTACAAGTGTTCAAACCTCTAAACTTGGTCACCTTTCACATATTTTCACAAATTCTCTTGTTGAACAAGTCTCTGCAATCTCTACAACTATGGGTTCTTTAGTATCTCAGCTCTACAAATATTTTCTTAATTCATCCAATTTCACTTTCATCTTCCAAATCACCCTTTTGCTTGTTTAATTTTTTCATTTCTAATAAAATGAGGTGAAAGAATGCCTTAAAAATCACAAAAACCTATATGCAATTGATGGATGAGCTATGGTAGGTAGGAATTAATGGAGGAGAGTAGGAATTTTAAATTTCTAATTACTCTTTTTGTTCAAAATTATCATGTTTAGCAGGGGTTTATTTACCTACAATTCACTTTATGTGCTAAAAGGGATTTTTTCAAGTTTAACTTTAGAACCCAATATTCATATTATGTTTATCATATTTTATTCTTGTTGGGATTCGTTTTAATGTCTTAGTGGGAAATTTGAGTGTTACTGGAAGAAGGAAATCTTAATGGATGTGGAATTAATCCATTTCATATATCGAGCTTAGTTGGAAATCCCTAACGATTCATAAAATTGTACAGTTGATAGAATTTTCAACAAAACTGGAAAATTTGAATTTAAATATGTTTGGGTTCACATGAAGATGAAATTCTTGTTGACTCATCATGATGATGTTATCTTAGTATGATAGTGGGGATTTTCATGTGAATAGGAAACTTAAAGCTTTGTTACATATCTGATTTAGTGGGATATCGAATTCTCATTGAAGATTTAATTTCATTTTATTGGTCTTTTAGTTTTGATAAAGATGTTTGTAGCAACTTAATGGACTTTCAAAAGTATAGGTTCAGTAGTGAAGAGAATTCTCTCTATAGCAGATAATTTCATTGCTATAGGACATTGTGGGGAAAACTTAGTGAACAAGCAATTTAAGATTTTGGAGTTTCGGTTCACTTAGGAGTCAGATTCCCACTAAGAATAAAATCTAATAGATAAAAGTTTTAGATTCGATTAAGGAAAAGACTTATGATTTAAAATCTATAAATGGGTCAAGTTTAGTAACCACAATATTTCTCGCTGTAGCAGAGAAATTGATCAATACTAGAAATAGTAGGGTTTATCAAGTGAACAAGATATTTTCCAATCAAAAAATTCAATTCATTTAGGTCACAGATTTTTACTAAGTTTTAGCTAGATTTCACAACTTCTTTAGGTCCAAGAAATGACTTATACTCAATTATTTAACATCTAAACCATTTCATTTTCCTGAAACTAATACAACAAGGCTTCTTCCAGGAATTCCTAATTGAATCAGAAGTTACAGAAAGATTAAGGTGATCCAAAAATTAATTCTGATAAGGTGGAAAACACTTGTTGAGCCATAATTTCTTCTTTTAGAAAATTTTGAGGATTTTCCAAAAGCAACCCAAGCTAATTTTCAATTCTCTATCCATCTACGATGTAATGCCCAATCTTTTTTGCCAAGAATATATTTTTTTTTTTTAAATACCAATCAATTACTAATTACCACCCAAGTGTATGTGTATTAACTTGCACAAATGACCTAGACATGAATTGAACCCAATGAATGCATGCCACAACATACTGAATTCTAGTGTGAAATATTAAATCTAAGGGACATTCCACATGACCATGCCTAGGTTTTCCTAGTAAACACGTTTTCTTAAGGTCATCAAGATTGACCTTGAGTTGGGATTTGGGGTTGACCAAGGTTCATCTATAAAGCTAATGCCTAATTCTAAGGTTTATTCCATCATTAGTGATTTTAAGAACTCCTTAGGTTCGACCTGGGTTAAACAGGGGTTGAGTTTGTCCAAGGGGGGTTGAAGTTCTATATTCAAAATTAATCTCATGATATAATTAAACATATGTAGTCAGGTATATACTTGTTTTTGTTTCTCTAGGTGATTATATATTAATATCTTTCACATCTTGCTGACTTTATTTTATCTATAAATGAAACCTTTTTCACCTTAAAATAATGTGAGTAAATTGAATCTATGTTGTTCAAGGGTAATTAATTCTATTAGCTACATATCCATTATCTACACTAGTAAGGTCTATTGACTTGATACCCAAATGAACTTCATAAAATCTTACACCCTTAAATGTAACCAACCTCTTATTATTAATAATCTAATGTTGAAACAAAGAAAATTGGGAACCCTAGGTCTAATGTGTAAACCTAGGATTCAAACTTGGTGTTGGGGTTGTGTTTTGTGGATTATTTTCTTATGTTTCATTAAGATGAAGGTCAACAAGGTATTTAGATTGACTTTCAACCAGGAAGGTGAGCCAATCATACCTGGATCTACATCTTTTAGGGTCTTGGAATTCATTTTCCTTCACTAACCTTATTAGACTATATGACCTAATATGAAAAATGCAATCATCTGACAACTAATAAAATGAAATAGTAACTTATAGAATGATCTAGGAAGTGCAAAGGACCGTGTACCTATCCTAGAAAGTTGTTGTTGGTTTGAATACAAGGACAAAGTCACCCTAGGGAATATGATTCCTTGTACACATTTCCAGCTTTGGTTTTGAGGTCCTTTGATGATAGGTCTAAGCTTTGGATCCTCAGTTGGAGAGTTGTCGAAACACTTTCAGATAATTTTGTAGGTGAGATTTCATGAGTTGACAAGATGTGTGGCTTTAATTGCAAAAATGAACAATTTTCCTTCAAGTTTCCTTCACTCCTCTTCAAACCTAAAATCTGCACATTCACAAAGAGAAGAAATGCCCTTCAATGGCTTCCTTGAAGGACTGAAGTCATGCACATCACTTCAAGGTCTTGGATCTTGCTTTCTTGAATGCTCGAATTGCTTGGAGACCTACAACAAGGGTTAGCCTTCACAAACAATGATAGCATAAACACTTATGAACTCGAATAAGATTTGACATGATGTTAGGGTCTTGTATTGCTGCAATAAAGCTTTGAAATGATATTCTTGACTTGCTTGGTAGTTCTCTTGATCATAAGTTCACTAATAGTTTTCCAAATATATCTCAAATGATGTAATAACTAAGCATTTATATGCATTTATTCAATTTCCTGCAAATTAAATCTCAATAGCCGACATTTGCAATTTAAATTTTGAATGTTAAAATAATGACACTGACAATATCCAAAATTGATCCTTGACAAAATAGGGGGACCAATACGCCCTAGGGTGAATGGGTCCTAGCCCTATTTTCCAAGACATTAAGTGTCATGGGTAAAATATGAATTAGATATTGTTGTTCAATGCTTGTAATTTCTCAGAAAGTGGTACAAATGAGCTATAGAATGCATAATTTAGGAAATTAGGCACCCAATTAGGCTCAATAATTTAGGGGGAGAAAAAAAAGTGTGAAATTTTCAAGGGTGACAATTTTTGATGGTACATTTAGCCCCAACTTTAGTGAGAGTATGAACTTATGCTCAAACTCGCACTAAAGTAGAAAATCTATGTCAAGAGAGGTTTGATTGTCCAAATGTTGAAGAGATAGGATGACTAAGGATCTAGGGGGAGTGTGCAATCCCCTAGGAACCAAGATCCCATGGAAAACCAACAGAAGCACAAAGGAACACACACATGTATGATATGCAGCAAGACAACATGCACAAACATAAATGTTAGAAAACACGATGAAAACACATGACATAACATAACATATAAATGAAAAAAAATAAACACAAACACAATACAAACATGAATAAAACACACAAAACACAAGGTTAGTGTTAAAGGATTTGAGTCAACAAGGCAAAGAGACCTCAATTTTAAATTGTCTCAAATACCAAACTTCATCCATCAAATGAAGGAATGCTCCCATAAGGACTAGCAAGATGTATAATGTCAAATCACTCATGAGCCACATGGATCTATCGGATAGGACGTTGCATTATGCTAGGTGTCCATGAAATATGATGAGTTTCATAAGGCTATCAAGTTGTGTTATGCTAGACACTCATGAAATACATAGCTCCATTGGCAAGCAAGTTGTGTTATGCTTGGTGGCCATGTTAAGGTGTTCATGACACACCATAGCAAAGTATAATATTTCCTAGGTGAATCATAAAATGAAAGGCAACACGAGCTAGTGAAGTCTGATATTCACTAGGTGAGCACCCAAGACAAGGTAGTAAAATGAGAAACACACTAGGTCTAGTGAAGTCCACTATTCACTAGGTGTGCACCCATGTCAACCATAACAAGAGTTATACTCCTTGATAACTTTGATAAGGTGCTACAAAAATTATCAAGTTGTTATTCCAACACATCACTAAGTTCAACACCTATAAAAAAAGAAACAAAAATACCAAACTCACCTAAGGAGGTACACAAACTTGCCTAAGGAGGTGCATAAACGATGACAAGATTAGGCAAAAACCTCAAGGGGTGTTATAACACCACCACCACAAAAGGTGATTTAGAAAAACAAAAAAGGGGCTTTTATCGACATATGAAAGGTCACACCTTAGGGAACATCACACATGACATCACCACTAAGAGAGGACAAGTCAATGAATAAAAAGATTACACCTTAGGGATAAAAGGGGTCCCTTGCTAGAAGGAATGCACCTAACACAAGGCTACCTAACCCTTTTCCCCCAAGTCTAGGGACAAAGATGAGCCCAAGATGGATGATGATATGCTGCTCCTTGCGAGATGAAATATGATTGTATAAAGCCTATTTTATACCTCCACGCATGGTAGTGAGTATTGTGTGATACTACAACTACCACATGGCAAGGAGCAAAGCATAAGAATGTTAATTTATCATACATTCAACTTGATCCCCGTAAGGATTATATTCTTTCAATTTCTTCATTAAAGCACAACATCCATCAGTAGTATGTCCAAACAGTTTATGATATGTACAATAAGATGTATTTGTAATCTTTTGTTTATTGGTTTTTCTTTTAGGCACAAGTGGTAGTGTAATTAAACCCAAGACTACAAGTGTAGCTAATGCATGTCCAGTCTTGGATACAAGATGCAGGAAATGTAACTTCTTATTAGGACCATGGACTTTGTATTTCTTGGTTGGCGAAACAAATGTTTGATGTAAAGGTGGAGGACCTTGGTAACCTATTCCTTTAGTTTCTTTCATTGGTGTTTATTCCAAAAGGGGATGGATTTCATGTTCATTCTTTATGTCACATCCTTGTTGTCTCAAGATCCTAAAGACTTTTCCATATCTTTGTTCCAAGTTAATAGGTGCATTTGTAACTTTATGCTCATATGATGGGGGATTGGTTGATGTGCCTTCCATGTGATTGTTATTGATAGGTGCTTCCATGTGAATTGGTTGAGGTATGCCTTGCGATTCACTTTTCAGGTGTAATAGGGCAAACATTTCAAGTGGTGGTATGATAGGTGGTGTTGGTTGTTGGTATGGGTGATTAGGATATATCTCATGGAAGGATAAAAGGTTACATTGTTCTCAAGATTACACAAAGAATTATGTATGAATTCATTCATGCTCTCCTCATCTTTTCCCAAGATATTTACATCACGAGGACATGCATTGGGAGGTGAAGGATCATGAATGTTCTCATTGGAATTAGGGTCATCGCCAAATACACAGTTCTTGCAATATCAACCAAGGATTTCAGAGAAGTCAACATCTGAGAAAAACATTGAGCCATCATGATGATGCTTTTCACTAAGGTTCAAACTATTATGCAACATGTTTTTGGAAGATAGACAACAAGTCTAGATAGAGTATCCTAAGAAGATTTTATCGTAGAAATTTTGATCCAAAAGGAGCAAGAGGATAGAGGCACCCAAGGGCATCTGTGTCCTAGGTAGGTTTTCCGAAAATTCAAAGTCTAACTGTGTGTAATTCTACTTAAGGATTCTAGGTCCTATTGTAGACAAATTTGACAGTGAATATTTTTCTAGAATTTGATTAATTTATGCCAATGCAAGTGTGTAACAATATGTGAACAATAAATGAAAAATTTGAAAGCAATTTTCTAATCTAAAATGCACAAATTGATTGATTGCAAGATGTCTAAATCTGAAAATGATGATTTTAATGCAATTTTGAAACAAAACAATAAAAAAAAAATTCAATTTTTTAAGTTATATGAAAGATGCCTAAATTAATGTAATTAAGAATTCCATTTAATAGAGATCTACAAGCACAAATAGACTAAAGACACATAGATAGAGATGTGTGAAAAAAAATTCCGATGCAAGTGTAGAAGGATAAAGGTGCCCAAGGGCGTCTAAGTCCTTGATGGGGTGACTAAAAATTAAAAAATTGAATGTGTACTAGACTATCTAAGTGCTCTATCATCTGACTTACAAAAAGTGAGGAAGTAAACGATTAAGCATGTGTTTAGAGAATACAACAGAGTATCAGATCTGTTGGCAAATGCGAGTGTTGAAGGTGAGGAAGTGAAAAAATTGGAATCAAATTCCAATGCATGGCAGGGGTTGGAGGAGATCTTGGAAGATGAGTGGCGTAGGATAGTATTGGAAAATCAATAACCATATCAATGGCATTATAATATAAGACTTGCCTTTGCAGCATTACAAAAACACTGATGTGGCGGCAAAGGAATGCAGATAAGATCTAGCAAGTATCCAAATAGGTGGTTAGAGGATCGGCGTTGGATCAAGGGAAGATTTTAAAAAATCATGTGATGGAAATTTACAAAATCCATAATAATTATAGTAGTTATGCCCCTCTCAACATAATAATTATAAAATAATTCTTTAAATAAATTAAAATGAAATGAAATAAAACTAACATGTCTATTTTTTAAAAAATATGTTTTGAATTAGAATAAAATAAATATCTTAAAAATGACCTTTTTAACATTTTGTATAGGATTTTTAAAATTAAATATATTAATAAAATAAAAATAATTATAATTATATAAATGTTAATTATTTTGTTTATATATCTCAACATATTTTAACATAAATATATTTATAATATATATATTAACATGAGAATTTCTACAAAAATTAAATTTTATTTAAAAAATTATGTTAAAAAATCTCGGGAAAAAAAAAAATTCCTTAACAATTAATAATTAAAAATAAAGATTTTTTAAAAATATACATCAACAAACCAATTGATAACTTTAATGAATTTGATTAATTTTTTATTTGGATGGTAAGAACTTGAAAAGTACAAATGATGTGGAAAATGGGATGTCTCCTTTTTTGGATACATGTGTCCCTACTCTCCACCTTAAAGAAGATTGTTTATTTATATTATAACAATGTACATCTTATGATAAAAGAAGATTGCTCACATTAGTAATACCTACGTGTCTCTTTCAAGATCCACAAACAAAACAAAATGAGTGCAATCATGCACTCATGGATGATTTCATTTTGAAAGTACCATAAATATTTTCAACCATTCTTTATAATATCAAGTTAAAATTGGTTTATAATTATGTAAGAAAAAATATATATTTTATTTTGTTTCGGTACATAATTTTGATTAAGTTGATATTTTTTTCAAAATTAATCTGTAAAATTGATTTTTTTCTCAAACATTTATTAGTTTCTTTTTTATATTTGTAGATTTGATTTGATTTATTTTTTTACTTGTAGATTTAACCTTCAAAGTTTTAGATTCAAATGTTTAAATGATGATAGTAACATATTATGTGGTAACCTTGATGCCAAAACTTTCAAATTAGATGTGAAGTCAAACATAAAAATACATCACCCTTACCTCATTTTTTCATTAAAGGATCTATCTAAACTCCACTATCTATCATCCAAACTAGAGAGATCCTTATCCTATCAAGTCACTTTATATTCATTCTTGTCCTTGTTGTGACATCATGCTACATCAACATATTCTAATTACATCACCTCTTTGTTAACCGATTTCAAAACTTTAATTTCATACTAGATATTTGCACCACCCTTTGCATTTTTGTCCCATGTTCCAAGTTTCATGTTACCCTCATTAAGATAATGTCTAATACATTTATTGCATGTAGTATTTTTTATTTTTATCAAAATAATTGATTTAGATCCAAGGGCTTGTTACAAGGAGAAATACTCATTTACCAAGCTCACAAAGGTATTTATCAATTTGCCTCCAATCTTTATTGTAGGTTCAAACACATAGGCCTAATTTTCTTTATAGGTATAGAATATATGTGGGTCACAGGTTCATTTCTATGGCTCAAAGTTCACTTTTGTGAATCATTTAGATCTATGAGCATGGAGGTCAAATCTATAGGTACAAATAACACAAAGTTGTAGACAATTTTCATATTTATAGAATTTTGTTTATTTCTTTCATTTTGAACACCTTAAATTTAGTTTTGTAATATCAATAATTTGTCATAGTCTATATGTTCTATTCCTAACTCTTTTACCAAGAGTAACTTATTTATTTTAACTTATTACATAATGTCAAAAATTACACCCCATGCAATTTTGTATTCCAAAACCTCCCCTTTAGCCTAATTAAAGTCAATAATGTAATTCCCCCTTCACCTAACTTTAATCTTGTCCCTAACCCTGTTGGGGATATGGGATGGGTCTGTCATCATAGAACAAACGTCCAAGACAGCAATGCCTTAGTGATTTTCATTTCTTCAAATCACATCAAAGACACAAACTATGCCATAAAGCGAAAACAGGCACAGTGGATCCCCCATTGATCTTTCTGAGAAAAGTAAATGGATAACTTATAACAGATTCAACACAAGCATAGATTCAAGAAACTGAATCAGACAACCATGAAAGACAAACTTGTGGACACATAGATTTACGTGGGGAAAACCTTTTCAGGTAAAAAAATCCACCCTCCAAAACACTCAGCTCACTTGTATTATTCAGTAACAAAAATAGTTACAATACAAACACAGAGCTATGCTCTTCATAAGATTACATCTTGTCCATCTGGAGAAAGCAGGCAACAAATTAATCAGAATCTTCACACTGTTCCAGCACCCTCACAGCACACAGTGAAGATTCATCTCACCAAGATAGTCGACTTTCTCAGCCAGCCATATGGCCAGCCCAGCCACTAAGCCTCCACAAGTTCACATCTTTTCAGATCTGAGAGTCTAAGTGTTCACGGTTACAACAATATGCAAAACCGGTCGAACACTCTCAGCTTCTCTCTTCTCTCATCATCCTTTTTCGTGCACACAAGATTACATTATAATCTCTTACCGTGTTCCTACCTATTATGCCTATCCAAGAAATCAACTGTCATCAGGATATTCACTAACAAATCTTCTTGCATCGGGCCGCCCAGACATTCAATTCCTTGCCTAAATCGGGTCTTGTCTTCAACTGAAAACTCGGCCTGCAATAACTATCATACATTGTTTTGGCTTCTAGCCAATCAACATCCTGATGCTGAGCCACGTGTCGGATTCAAATTCATTCACTGCTTTGACCTCTGGTCAAACCCGATCAAGCTCGGTCGGTCGAGCTTCGAGCTCATCTTTGTCTTCCACCACACTACCGCTCTGAGTCCAAACACCCACCGCAGTATGGCGCTGAGCCCATGTTGACCCTTGACCTTCAACCGTGCTACCACTGAGCTCAGTCTACCCGATTGCGGTATTGCAGTGAGCTCATCCGAACTCACCCAGACTTTACCTGTGCTACCACCGAGCTGACTTCCACCTACCACGGTATAGCAATGAGCATATCTGAGCTCACCCCAACGATGTGGCAGTGAACTCGCCCGAGCTCATTCTCTGTCTGCCCCGCACTACCAGGCCATGACCGCCACACAACCGCAACAAGGAGGTGACAGCCAACACAGGTCGCTAACGGTCAACCGTGCTACTGCGGGGGCTGCTAGGCCACCCCGCAGTAGGGCAGTGACCGCCAAGTAGACCACCAACGGTCTTACCATGGCCACCACAGTGAGAGTTCTCACTACCCACGATAAGGCGGTAACCGCAAATGCTGACTGCCAGCCATCCACCGTAGCTACCACGGCTTCCCCGAGCATCGTTCGCAGTAAGGCGATAACAGTCACCAAACCGTCGCCCTTCAACTGCCAGCTGCATACCGCGCCACCGCACCACCAACGAGCAACCTCCATGGTAAGGTGGTAAGGCCTTGCTCCGCCAACACGCTACCAACCGCGCTACCTCGCCACCTTCAAGGGATCCCTACGATATGGCGGTAAAGGCCAGAAACAAGGCTCCAAGGCAAAATAGAAGTCCAAGCTAGGAAGATGAGGTATAAATTTCCAACAATCTCCCACTTGACAAAGTCTTATTGGCTTCCTCCAAAAAATGTGAACAAGGACCACCACCATCCTTTCATGCTCCAACCAAGATACCTACAATGACATTCTATAAATTTCCACCATCTCAGGCTACAGCTCCAAACATCCAACACAGAAAAAGGAACAAGCCAAGGCATATATGCACTAGTCTCTGGAACACAAGCATCAGATCCTTTAGGCAGAAAATGCACCACAATAGCAACAATGAAGGACATCGCAAACACAGAATGAGAAACCATTCTCCATAACAAGATAAACCATTAGCTAGAACTACAACCAGAAAACTGACTACCCCCATCCAACTGATCAAACCCACGCGGCTGAAAACCAACACCCACAACTCGTGCTAATTCATCCGGCCACCCATACCTCAAAAGGTATGCACATCAGTAAACTCATGCCATCACACAACCAACCCATCAACAACAAATAAAAGCACCATGTGTCAACCAGTCAAATGACCAAAAACATCCATGTACTCTGACTGTAAAGGTATTGTCCAAATGAATAGAAACAAAGCACCATCACATGTGATTCTGGCATACCAAGTCCACCAAACTCTGCACATAGAAAAGTGTGACCATGTAGTTCCAAGGAACATCCACACCAATATGCACAACCTACAACCACCTGCTGCAAGAAACATTTCTCTCAACAGTCTTCCACATTCTTCCAAGGTTTCATATCTGACTTAAGGGGGAAACACCCACAGCTCCACATACATCTTAAGTCATATGAACATTCAGGAAGAAAAGACCAGAATAGAGAGAAACAACAAATCATAACATGTAGCATCCTCCTACATACACTTCTAAATGCTAGCTGTGTCAAGAATGATCTTCTTCACATCCCAAGGGAAAATGTTTAACAACATCCAACAAATTCCATGAATGTAAGCATCTTGAAAGAAGATCAAACTAACCCATATAAACATCTCCTATCAGTCCTCAAAATCACAAGGAGATACACTATGCTATCCACCTTCCATTATGAATCCTCCAGAATTTTAAAATAGCAACTCAAGATTCATATCCATGAAAGATAAAGCATATCACATATCTGAAAGCTATAATGGGAAAATACAATAAACTTCACTGCCAAGCAGACCAAGCGAAAAGAGATGCTCCTCTAAGATATACAAGTCACTGTGACTTACCCAAGAGCATTCTCCTCACTGGTCTCTGTTGAACTCGCGTTCAAACAAGGTGTAGGCTACTCGGACTTTCAACTGTAAACAACAACATTCTTAAAATAATTTCAGCCTCACCTTATTCTCCATGCATCCATGAGCACCAACAAACTATCATCTCATGCTAACTCCAATCTGCATTACTACACTTAACATGAAGTCCTCCAGCATATGACCAAAGTACTCAAAACATAGAGAAGCACCAAACCACTGTCAAAGCTCCAAAACCTAGGAACAGGAACTTATCATGACACCATGATCTTACACATCCCCCTTAGGAGATACCATGCTTCAAGTGAACTATCCAAGGTCTCAAGAGCAAAGCAACATGCCAAAACTCTAAACCAACATCACCTGTCAAGTGCCACCAACATCTCAGCCAAAGACTACCAACGTTCTCCATGGATCCAAGATGCTGCACACCTTCAAATAGTGACCATGCAGATGCAAAAGAACTCTTCTGCAGTAATAGGATCTAAGAGTCCCACCAGAAGCATCTGCAACACCAAAGAAGATCATTCACCAGCAAGTGATGAATCCGCAATCACTGCTAAAGCTCCCACTGAACCATGACACTGAGCTTTCCAAGCATCATGACTGACCATCTACTGATCCGAAAACCTCCAAGTACAAATGACAGCATGTCCATCAGACAACAACCCTGAACAACACCAAGATCACCAAATCACGTAGACCACACCATCATTGTCAATAGCTTACACAAGCCAGTGTAACAAGCTCTCCATGACATCATGATTCACATGCTACTGGTCCATAACCAACTATTCAGGTACTCAATCGCCATTCCTCGTCTCTTCTCAAAACAACCACACCAATGCACAAGTGACCACAAACAAGGTCAGCTAACATATCTACACCACATTGTTATAACCTCATGGATATTGACTATCATCGCACTGGAAACTACAAAATTGAGATCATCAAAGAGAACAGCCAAAGCAGACAAACATGACTCAAACACCAAATCAGCAACAAATCCGATTTTCCAATCATGTCCACAACTCAAGCACCATAGTCTAGGAAACCAACAAGCAACAATTCAAGAATGCTGAGTGAAAAAAACATACCAACACTCCCTTTCAGAGAAGACATCACACCTCCTCAAAACACATCGAACTGCAACTATCTCATCCAGTCACACCCCAAAAGCCAGGGTCTAGAAAAATAGCTGAACAACAGCTCCACAAACCACAAGTTTTCCTTGACCGTGTAAAACCTGCAAAACCACAGTGTTTATAAAACACCCATGCACCTCCATATTCATTGCTCATCTAGACGACCCAAGAGTCTACACATAACTAGCATGGTTAACCAGAACAATGAAAAACATGAATATGCATCATAGAATTTTTAGGAAAATCTACAAAAAACTTTCAGAGCCAAAGACAAAACGAAAACATGTGAGTGCAAGATACAGGTAAGTAGGAACAATAGGTCCATTTTAGACCAGTTCCAAAACCACAAGCATGCACAAGCATACTAGAGAGCCAGGCTATATAGAAGTTACAGACCACCCAGATCAACTTCATAGCCTTCATGCAACCAAGGCAACAAAGAAACCGCCTTCAGTGCTAAGTCAAAATACCCAACACAAGCTCAATACTTTATGGCTAAACAACAACACAAGCAACTCCATACTACCAAGGAGCCTCTCACACAAACACCTAGTATGAAACCAGACCCTGCTGCAAAACAACCATAAGCATAGCTCACACCCTTTGCATCAAGATCATTTGCTGCCAAACAAGAGCCTCATACCACATCACCACAATATGATCAACTCCAGTCTTCTCCAGCGTCTTTCAAGCTGTGTGTTGAATCAAAGAAGCGAGAACTTCCACTCATCGAAGGATCAATCAACAACAGATTTCTCCAGATTTCCTCAAGCTTTCCAGGCTACAAAATATTTATAGGAGAAATGGCCAGAACTCCAGTAACCAAGAGAAGGCTTTGACACCACTTTGGTATCATCAAGCCTTGACCTCCCTTAACCAACTCTGATACCACTTATTGGGGATATGGGATGGGTCTGTCATCATAGAACAGACGTCTAAGACAACAGTTCCTTAGTGATTTTCATTTCTTCAAATCACATCAAAGACACGAACTATGCCATAAAGCGGAAACAGGCACAGTGGATCCCCCATTGATCTTTTTGAGAAAACCAAATGGATAACTTATAACAGATTCAACACAAGCATAGATTCAAGAAACTGAATCAGACAACCATGAAAGACAAACTTGTGAACACACAGATTTACGTGGGGAAAACCTTTTCAGGTAAAAAACCCCATCCTCCAAAACACTCAGCTCACTTGTATTATTCAGTAACAAAAACAGTTACAATACAAACACAGAGCTATGCTCTTCATAAGATTACATCTTGTCCATCTAGAGAAAGCAGGCAACAACTTAATCAAAATATTCACACTATTCCAGCACCTTCACAGCACACAGTGAAGATTCATCTCACCAAGATAATCGACTCTCTTAGCCAGCCATACGGCCAGCCCAACCACTAGGCCTCCACAAGTTCACATCTTTTCAGATCTGAGAGTCTAAGTATTCACGATAACAACAATATGCAAAATTGGTCGAACACTCTCAACCTCTCTCTTCACTCATCATCCTTTTTCGTGCACATGAGATTACATTATAATCTTTTACCGTGTGCCTACCTGTTCTTCCTGTCCAAGCAATCAACTATCATTAGGATATTCAATGATAGATATTCTTGCATTGGGTCGCCCAGGCATTCAATTCCTTACCTAAATTGGGTCTTGTCTTCAACTGAAAACTCGGCCTGCAATAACTATCATAAACTATTTTGGCTCCTAGCCAATCAACATCCTGACACTGAGCCACATGTCAGCTTTGCATTCATTCGCTACTTTGACCTTTGGTCAAACTCGGTCAAGCTCGGTCGGTCGAGCTCCGAGCTCATCTTTGTCTTCCACCGCGGTATGGCGGTGAGCCCATGTGGACCCTTAGCCTCCAATCATGCTACTGTCGAGCTCAGTCTACCCAACCGTGGTATTGCGGTGAGCTCACCCGAGCTCACCCAAACTTTACCCGCGCTACTGCCGAGTTGACTTCCACCTGGCATGGTATAGCAGTGAGCATATCCGAGCTCACCCCGACGGTGTGGCGGTGAACTAGCTTGAGCTCATTCTTTGTCTGCCCCATGCTACCGGGCCTTGATCGCTAGACAATTGCGGCAAGGCGGTGACCGCCAACCTAGACCATTAATCGTCAACCGTGCTAGCACAGGGGCTTCCAGGCTACCCCACGGTAGGGTGATGACTCTTAGGCAAACCGCCAACGATCTTACTATGGCCACCACAGTGAGACTTCTCACCACCCACGATAAGGCGGTAAGAGAAAACGCTAACCACCAACCATCCACCGCAACTTCCCCGAGCACCGTCCGCGGTAAGGCTGTAACCATCACAAGATCGTCGCCCTTCAACTGCCAGTTGCATACTGTGCCACCAACGAGAAACCTCCATAGTAAGGCAGTAAGGCCTTACTCTGCCAACCGCACTACCTTGCCACCTCCAAGGGAACCCTGCAGTATGGCAGTAAAGGCCAGAAACAAGTCTCCAAGGAAAAATAGAAGTCCAAGACAGGAAGATGAGGCATAAATTTCCAACAAACCCCTTTATTTTTTATTATTTTTAAAGTGAATTTTTTATCGTGAAGGCTACCACCACGCCCAGATGTTTGTGCACCGCGCAAACATCCCAAAAATATTCCTACATACATAATCATTGGGACATTACAATTCTCGTGTGTCCATGAATTGTAATGTCTCTATGGATTTTAAATGTGTTGAAAACACCCATTTGCATGCCTTCTCTCCATTCTAACTCCCCATTCTTCAATTCCATTCATTTTGTTCAATCTTTCAATCTTGCTCATTCACTCTAGCTCATTCTTTCACTCTCATTCTCATTCTACACCATTTTTCTTACAAGTTCTCTCACATCTTGCCTTCTACACCAGTACTTTGGTTCTCTTGGTTCATTTTGGTTTTTTATACTCTCCTTCGATATCACTACCTTGCTTAAGGGAGGGTAACTACATCCTTCATTTCTATTGCATTTTCATACTCGCGCCAAGTAGCATATTGTCATTTTAACTTGTCTATTATCCTGTCTATTTATTTTCTTTATCTATCTATTTGGTTGTCTGTGGAGGTGGGAACACCTATGTAGGGGTTTGACTGAGGCAAACCCCTAAACAACCCCAACATTTTTCCCTATTTTCATGTGTACAGATTATTGAATTGGAGCATTGGGAGGTCTCCTCACATAAGACCTCTTCTAAGTTCTTCTCACCTTTTTCATCTTGTAATTTCCTCCCATTTTATTTAATACATGCATGTTATCTCTTTTTTGTTATTTCTATTACTCTGTTAATTTAGCAAAACCTTCAAATTTTAGTCTTCAAATAGTAGTAGATTCTTTTACGTCTTTATTAGAAAATTATGTTTTCAATCTACACGAGACTACAACGCACCCTGGGGACGTCTATGTGTCGCGTTGTCATCCCTGGTTGAGAGCTAGACAGTTTTCTCATGAGTCCTTTGAAGTTTGATCTTTCGGTCTCTAAAATTCTTATCCCTTAATCTTTCATAAAACATAAAATATAACCAAAACCCCTTTGTCACTTGAGATTTTCCCTTGAGGTAGTTGAGGAACACTTTCCCTTTAAGGAGGAGGGGGTGTCATTTTTCCTCCACTATATTTTGGTGAACCTGACATGAACATATTCAAGTACGTTTATATTTTTGTTAAAAAATTTATTCTCTCTTGTTAGGACGTATATTGGATAGAGTGTTGTGACACTTTTTATGAGTCTCACAACCCAATCCGCTACCTTTGGGCATGTAGTTAGAAGAATTTATTGACACTTAGATATGGGTTCTAAAAGATAGTTCATTCCTCCTTACCAAGGTCCTAATTTTGAGGAATTCACCACAAGACTATTAGCCACTTTTTCCCCTCCTTTCATTTTTATCCAACCATTAGTTGAATTTCAAGCGCATACACCACCAAGAACTCCTTCTAAATCTTTCTTTCCCATAGATTGTGAATATTCTCTTAGGGTCCATGTTGAGTAGATCCAGTCTTTAGAAGAGAGACTTAAAGAGTTTGAATATTTCTTAGCAAAAGATAAAACATACACTCAAGCTACCCCTCTTATTAATGGTTTAAGAGATTTGCTTATCTCATATCATAGAGGTCTTGAGCTACTCTGAGGGATTGCTAACATAATGGATACATATGTCCCCTTGTACACTTCCATCTTGGGTACCCTCAAGATATCCAATCGAAAATCACTAGCAATCAATTGTATGTTTCGATGCCAAGAGTGTCCATCCATATGGTTGGCATTGGTCCTTTTGTGCCCTCTCTTACTAGTGTTGATAATACAAATGTTGTGCCCATGGATGGTTCTAGAGTTAGAGTGAATTGTGTCCCTTTAGGATTCAGAGTCCCTACATCCAAAACTCGAACCACCTATGGTACCTCTACCAGTCAGGCTTCATCAATCGATCTCATCCTTAATGCTTTGTTACAAAACATGGGAAAAAGGAAATCACAGTTGGCCAACTTGAGTAGTTCCACTTCTCAATCTACATTACAACTATACTATCGTCATAGTCCTCTAGCTCTCACTATTTTGAATGTGCCTATACCCCAAGGGGTAGAAATTACTAAGTTTGATAAGTACAGTGGTAGGGGAGACCCACAGACACATGTCTAGTCCTTCATCGCCATGTGTGCTAATTTCTTTTATCATGATGCTTTGTTAGAAAATCTATTCTTGTGGTCCCTCAAGGATGTTCCATTGGAATGGTTTTGCTTACTTCTTGATAATTTCATCTTCTCTTTTGATCAGTTGGTAAATCAACTCTTGCAATAGTTCTAGGCAAACATCAGGCCAAAGATCACCTTCATTGATCTCATCCATTGTAAGCAGGGAACCCATGAAAAAGTAACTGATTTCATTACTCGATACCAAGCCTTATTTTCTCAAATCTCCTACACCTTGCCAGATTTTGATGTACAATGTGTGTTTGTTAGAAACCTATTGTCGATGTTGAGAGAGAAATTCCTCTTGATGAAGTATCCTTCCTTTGTCCACCTGTGTGTTACATTGCAATAATATCATCAAACAGTGATGCATTATGGGGATTCCTCCTCATCCTCCCATCCAGATAATCGGTTAGTTATGTTTGTTATTGGGGAATAAAAAAAGAATAAAGCAATAAAGAACATGGTTTTCGTTCCTACCAAAAAGAGCACTGCAAGGCGTAATAGAATCTTCATAAAATTATTCGAGTCCTACATGACTTTTCTTTAAAAATTATTAAAAGATGGTTTAATTTCCCTCCCAAAAATAATATCGATGTCCAAACCTTATCCTAACTGGTATGATGTGTAAATTTTTTGTCAATACCACTGAGTCTCTGATCATGATACTAAACGATGTGTGCATCTTACGCATGTCATCCAGGACCACATCGATAACAGTACCATCTAAATTGATGATAAGAAACAAAATTTGAATAAATCTATACCCAATCCCAACAATCAGCTACAAATATACATAGATCCTTTCCCTTCCCATTCTACCAACTTGATAATGCCTACTCCATCTATTGCTCTTAGCCCATTTGAATATATGAACACTATTTTGTTCACTCATATTCCTCCTTCATGTCATGTGGATAAGAAACTCGATATAACATTCACACCATGTGACTTGCCTCTTAACATGGAACCTTCTTTGTTGTAAATATCAGCTCGAGTCAACGATAACGTCATGACCAACATTATGGTTGACCCTAATACTCGAGTAAATTTCATCACGAAGGAGACCCTCTTTATAAATAATTCACAAGGAGAAGTATGAGGAGTCACAGACCACGCTTTGTACTCATGATGGTCTTTTTGTTCCACATATTGGCTATATCTCTTTGTCGGTCCTTGTTCACACATTTCTCCCAATCCACAGATAAACAGTTTTGACAAACCAGTTCACACACTGGTGAACACATCTTTCATTTTCCATCAATCCGGAAGCTAAAACTCAGGATATATTATTCATTGAAGCTCATGAACACAACTACCAATCTGCACAGGAATAGGATCAACACAAAAGAAATGTAGAGCACAATAACCGAGCACACACAAAACACACATTCAACTTCATTATTTCTTAATTTTCTCTACAACACTTGGAAAAAACACAACTACAACTCCATAAATATAGCTCCATGTACTCTAAACACTTTTGTAGCATCTCAAATATACAAGTACCACCTTTAAACATTCTAAACTATGTTGACATTAATGACAACACCACCAAACACATCCAACTTGCAACAATCTCCCCCTTTGTCATTGATGGAAACACATGATGTGAAAAACATCAAAGATAGCATACACATTCTCCTGCTTCTTCTTTCCTTTCTTTTTCAGATGACCTGCACAAGCATTTATGAAATCTCTTATTCTTTCAACTTTTTCACATGACTTTCTCTCTCCCTTTGACATCAATGGGAAAGGAAATTTTTGCATGAAAACACTTGCCATATAAAGCTCTGATCACTCCTTGTTAGGATTGCACCCACATCACATACTGCAACAATGAAACTCTCTACTCCACCTGAGGAGTAGACCTCAATCATCAGTCCAGGCCAAAAAAGAGACTGTGAAACCACTGGACTGATGCACCTCCATGTGCACTTAATTCAAGGAAGGAGGGGCAGTAACCCCTAACTTCCCCCTGAGATACTCAAAATTATCCTTCAAAAGGGCCTTAGTGAATATGTCAATAATTTTTTCCTTGGTAGACACATATTCAAGTCTAACTTCATTTTGCAACACCTTCTCCCTCAAGAAGTGATACCTGATAGATATGTGCTTTGTCCTAGAATGCATCACCAGATTCTTTGAAATATTTATTACACTTGTATTGTCACAAAAGATAGATATAGGCTCATCAAACATCACACCTATGTCCTTCAGAGTTTGCTTCATCCAAAGTACCTGTGTACAACAAGATGGTGTTGCAATATACTCAAATTTTGTAGTGGATAAAGAAACCAAATCCTATTTCTTACTCAACGATGAGACCAATCTTCCTCCAAGGAAGAATGCACCTCCACTTGTACTCTTTCATTCATCTACACAACCAACCCAATCTACATCAGTGTAGGAATTCAATGTGAAATTAGTATCCTTAGGATACCATAGCCCATAATCTAGAGTTCCCTTTAGATATTTGAATACCCTCTTCCCAGCTGTAACGTGTGCTTCTTTAGGTTCAACTTGAAATCTTGCAACCAAGCATACTGCATGCATGATATCTGGTCTAGTAGTAGTAAGATACAATAGTCCACCAATCATAGATCTGTAGATGCTTTGATCAACTTTAGAAGATTCATCATCCTTACCCAGTTTACATCTGGTTACCATAGGGGTACATACCGGTTTGGAGTCATCCATTCCAAACTTCTTCAACAATTCCTTAACATATTTAGATTGTGAAATGAATATCCCCTTATTATTTTAATTTACTTGAAGTCCAAGGAAGAAATTCAATTCACCAATCATAGACATTTCAAACTTTTTTTGCATCTCCTCGAAAAAATTCTTACACATACCTTCATTTCCACCAAAGATAACGTCATCAACATATACCACAATAATCAGCATTTTGTTTCTCTCAGCTTTGAAGTAAAGATTGCTATCTGTAGACCCTTTGTTGAATCCTTGCTATGTCAAGTATCTATCCAACCTTGCATACCAAGCTCTGGGAGCCTATTTAAGTCCATATAGTGCCTTTTTCAATTCGCAAACCATGTTTGGTTTATTTGACAATTGAAATCCTTCTGGTTGTTCCATGTATACTTCTTCTTCCAATTCTCCATTCAGAAATGCAGACTTGACATCCATCTGGTACACTTTGAACTCTTTATGAGCTGAAAATGCCAAGAACATCTAAATGGTCTCCATTCTTGCTATAGGTGCAAATTTCTTCAAAATCTATTCCTTCAACCTGTGAATATCCTTTGCATACAAGTCTTGCTTTATTTCTTACTACTTCACCATCTTCATTCAGCTTATTCCTAAATACCCACTTTGAACTAACTACATTCTTGTTCACAGGTCTAGGGACAAGTTCTTGTGTTTGATTCTTTTCTATCTGTTGTAGTTCCTCTTTCATTGCTCTAAACCAACTCTCATCATTGCATGCTTCACTCACAGTCTTAGGTTCTATCTTAGAAAGTAAACACAAGTTTACCTCAACCATTTTTCTTCTTGTCTTTACACCTTCACTTATGTCTCCAATTATCTGTTCCTCCAAATGATTTCTCTATACATATTTAGGATTCTTAGGTGTAGGTTCTAGAATCTCCTCTTCATCACTCTGTTCTTTCTCTTCCTTTTCTTCTTCTTGCACTTGCCTGTAGATAGGATCATCTGGTTCAACTTCACTTATTTCTACTGGTCTATACATAGCTTCATCAACTTTAACATTAGTACTTTCAACTATTTTCCTCTGTCTTTTATTGAAGCATCTATATGCTTTGTTGTTATTTGAATATCCAAGAAAAATTCCTTCATCACATCTAGCATCAAACTTTCCAAGATTCTCATCATCTCTTTTAATGTAACATCTACTTCCAAACACTTTAAAGTATTTAACAGTAGGAGTCTTACCAGTTCATAACTCATAAGGATTCTTAGTGTTGTTACCTCTTATATGAACTCTGTTAAGAATGTAAACATTAGTGTGGATTACTTCTCTCCAATACACATTAGGAACATTTTCTTCTTTCATCATAGTTCAAGCGGCCTCTTGAACAGTCTGGTTCTTTATTTCCACAACTCTATTCTACTAAGGGGTTCTAGGGGTAGAATAATGTCTCTTTATGTTGGATGTTCTTCACAAAATGCATTAAACTCACCAGAAGTGAATTCTCCACCTCTATTAAACCTTAAACATTTGATTCTCAAGTTTGCCTCATTCTCTACTCTTGCCTTGAATACTTTGATCTATAAAGAGCCTGAGTTTTCTCTCTAAGAAAAGTAACCCATGTCATCCTAGAGTAATCATCAATCAAGAGCATAAAATACTTGTCACCATTAAGGCTTCCTATTCTTGTAGGACCACACAGGTTTGTATGAATCAATTCCAACATTCCATTAAATGATTGTTCTTTTCCTTTAAAACTTCTTCTTGTTTTTTTTCCCAACTGACAACTTTTGCAAATTGAATTTGAAGGCATTTTTATTCTAGGCAGATCTCTAACAACTTCTTTTGAACTGATCCTGATCAAATTTTCAAAATTTACATGTCCCATCCTCCAATGCCATAGCCAGCTTTCATTGAGCTATGAAATAAAACACTGACCATCACCGCTCTTAAGCTGATAGATGTTTCCATGAGTTCTTCTTCCTGGTGCTACCATAGTTCCATATCCTTTTCTTATCTCACAGGTGTTATCCTAAAACAAAAGCTTAAATCCTTTGCTACACATTTGTCCAACACTCAAAATATTATACCTTAAACCCTTAACATAATAGACATCATCGGTACTATGTTTTCCATCAAAAATAATTGTTGCTTTCCCAACAATCTTAGCACTAGAATCATCTCCAAACATAAATATTCCTCCATCATATTTCTCAAGTTTAGTGAACTTACTTTTATCTCCAGTCATGTGATTTGAACACCCACTGTCAATTACCCAATAGTCTTCATCCTATCTAGCATGAAAAGTAGTCACCAAAATACCTTCCATCTCATCCTTCTTTCTCTCTGAACCAGATTCCCTTGCACATCTTCCATGGTTAGCAGATACAACTTTACTTTCTAGGGCTAGAAATAAACATTCATCTTTATCCTCCTAAAAATCAGACTCATCATCAGAAATTCCTGCATCTTCTTTAACATAATACAATTTCTTGAACTTCCTATCTTTTTTGTCTCTGTAGTTATTATTATTCTCTTTATTCTTCTTATATGTATCTCTATTTGGACATCTTGAGGCATAATGACCAATATTTCCACAACTGAAACATTTAGAGGGAAACATACCTTTGTATTTTACCAATACCTTTCTTCAATTTCCTTGTGAAGTTTGCTTCCAACTCTTTTGAACTATCATCATTTGAGTCATCTCCTATCTTCATTTCTTTAAAGGTTGTTTCAAATTTCTCCTTATCTCTTGCAAATTTTCTCATCTCAAATGTAGTCAAGATGCGAAATAGGTGCTCCTTAGTAAATTTCTTTGGATGATATGATTCTTCAATAGCAGAGACCTTGTCACTGTAATTCTTCGGTAGGATCATCAAGATCTTTTCAATTATATGTTCATCTGACATGGTACCACCTTGATTCTTGATCTTATTTGCTACAAGTTCAACTCTCTAATAATAGATAGCAATATCTTCACCCTCTTCCATTCTCAATCTCCTAAATTTGTGCTTAGTTATTAGATTCCTTGACAATTTTACTCTATCATTTCCTTCATAAATATCTTTCAATTTTTCCCATACTTCATAAGTAGTGCCTAAAGAAATAACTTTTGTCCTTTCAGTTTTAGATAGAGCACTGAAGATAGCATATCTTGCCTTTTCATTCTTCTCATAAGAAACGATCTCATTTGTAGAGGAAGGACCAACATATGGTGCAACATACTTTGTCTCCATAGCTTTCTAGGTCTTGAAACCAAGAGAGTCCAGATAACCTCTCATTTGCTCTTTCTATTCACTATAATTAGCTCCATCAAAAATAGGGATTTTCAACTTGTGCGTCATGTGATCTACCTCAAGTGGTTAATCTTTTCACCAAGGAACCATAGCTTTGATACCAATTGTTGAAATGCACAAGACAACTTAGAGGGGGGGTGAATCAGTTGTATCAAATTTTTTTACTTCTAGACTTAATCAATTCCACTTTAACCCAATCTATTATTAAGTGTAAACATGAAAAGAAAATAACAGAAAGCAAACACCAGAGACACCGGATTTACGTGGAAAACCCAATGAGGGAAAAATGATGGTGAGGATTAGCTCACAATATAGTAATAATGCAATACCAGATACAAAGGCTCACTTCTAGAGGGCTCACTACCTACAATAGAACTCACTATCTAGAAGGAGGCTCACTACCTATACATAAAGAAAAGATAAATAAATATCCACCACAAAAGGTTCCACACATTCACAACTTGATCAAAAGATTGTAGACACCATCAGCTCACTACTTTCAGGAATCTAACACATCAAAGTACTGCTACCTTGATTCGTTCTTACACACTCTAATTTTCGCACTTGTTCGCACTTCACTTGCTTTTCTTATAATTCGTAACATCTTGATTTGATTTTATACCATCTTCAACCCTAGAAGCATTCTCCAAGGTCGGCTATACAACATTCAATTTACAAATTCAAATCAGTTCGACTACTCAACATTCATGTGGTGGATAGAATGAGAGATGACTAATTACTCATTTAATTAGGACCCAAACAACATCTTGGATCAATCACACGCTTCCTCAATTCAATGCAAAATATTTATGTAATGTGTAGACACCAAGTCGACCAAAATTAATGAAAACACCAATTATCTTTGAAGTGTGTGCATCTTCAACAAGATGATCACACATGGATCACCTAACACACTTCATAAAACATCTTAACATCTCTTAGAAACCTTCAGGTACATCTGCAACAAATACAACGACCTTCATGCACAAAACATTCTTCAATAGTCCAACTAGACCAAGCGACAACACACAGGAGCTCTAGAGCAAGTCTTCCAGAGCACCAAGCAATAAGCAAGTTTGTCAAGACACAGAAAACATCAGCATAAACTAATTTCCAGATTCGCAAGATTCGAACCAAAAAACCAAAAGACTTCAGAGCAAAAAAATTTCTCCCAATCCACAAATAAATAGTTCTGACAAACCAGTTCACATACTGGTGAACACATCTTTCATTCTCCATCAATCCAGAAACTAAAACTCAGGATATATTTTCCATTCAAGCTCATGAACACAACTATAGATCTGAACAGGCATAGGATCAACATAGAAGAAATGCAGAGCACAATACCAGAGCACACACAAAACACACATTCAACACTCCCTTCATTATTTCTTAATTTTCTCAAAAGCACTTGGCAAAACCACAACTACAACTTCATGAATATAGCTCCATATACTCTAAACACTTTTGCAGTATCTCAACTATACAAGTACCACTTGTAAACATTATGAACTGTGTTGAAATCAATGACAAAATTAATGACAATACCACCAAACACATCCATACTTGCATCAATAGGATGGAAACTTATTATGAAAGAAGAGAGTGTTTAAATAGTTTCCAAAATTGGAATAATTCTTTAAATAATTGAGTTGGGGGGAAATGGACCATTGCAAACTTTAGTAAGGAAAGTCTTAGGGTTTAGGTGATTATTGGTGGGAAGAAAGAGCTCAAATTTCTATGGGACACTAGTGTGTGTGTGCATTGGTGTTTGAAGTGGCATTAACATGGTGTGACAAAATTATTAATGGAATTCAATTACCCAGTTTTAAAACAAAAAAACTCAGTAAAAAATTAAGTAACTAAAAAATAAATATTATATTTGACATGAAATGGAAAAAAAAGCATGTCAAATATAGTGTACAAAGATTATAAATAAAAAACACATTAAAAATATATAATTATAAAAACAAGTAGAACTTTCAAAAGCAATTATTTTACTTTTACCTAAGAGGGTTTATGTAAAAACAATGTGGTTTGTCTTAATAGTAGGTAAGTGCTATCATTATCAAACACAATCTAATATTTCAGGGGAGACCAAATATCTTATACTTCAAACCTTCCTTCACTAAGAGGTAATTAAAATAAAAGTCCTCATCAATGTTTAAAATGTTAACTAAAAAATAAATCTATTCGAAGTTAAACTCAAAAAGTTAGAATGCTCTTGCCCCAAAATTAAAAAATAAATCAAGATCCTCTTAATCTTTTTTATTTTTCTTCTTGTAAGTATAGAAAGGATTCAAAAAAAGGAAAGGTATATATGAAAATATTTTATAACTATTTTTTCAAAAACTTGGGAAAAAGTCAAGAAAGGACATAAAAAATTAGGTGTGTGGTCATTACTCTAGGTTAATGATAACTTTTTATAGATAACTCTCAATCTCCAGGCTCACATATAGTCAAAATAGGACATAAGCATGTCTACATGTAATATATAGTTAAGTGAATATCAAACATTGAGGGAAAAGTGTGAAGTCTACAACTCTATATTTTGCCCCATATTAGCAAGTGTGTGAACATACTTGATAAAGACACATAAAGATGGATATTGAAGAGTTGCATCATATGTAATTTGACTTTTTCTTGCTCAAGGCCCATCTTCATATCTCAAGTGCACATGAGAGGAATTAATTATTGTTTCTTAAGAAAAAAGCATCTAGAAGAAGAGCCTCACACATACAACAACCATTTTCTACTTTTTTGCTAAATTTGAAAAGATGAAAAATGATGGATCCATGGAGGATTGTTTGAATTGAAAAAAGTGTGAACCAATATAGGAGTAAAATAAATATGACTACGAAGGGGCCATTTGTATGTAGGTTTAGCTACTAGCATTTATATTTTAAATGAATATGTAATATATACATTTTCATAATTTAGAATGATTTTATGACTAAAATGTTTAGAGACTTCTTGTGTGTTTGCATGTGTGCATGTGTGTTTTTTTAAAACCATTTTTAATGGATGGGTTGGCTCAAAAATTGTATTATCAATTGGTTGTGGAGATTGCTACTAGTTGTCAATCTCACCGCCTTATGAAGTTGATTACCTTGTTGTGAAGGTGGTAGGGTGGAAAAGTAGGCCTTGGTTTGGTTTTTTAGTAAGTAAATTACATTAAAAGATGGAAATTGGTGAAATATAGTCCCCTTGCATATAGTTACATGATCAAGACTAGTAGTGATCATAATGTAGTTGTATTATGATTGTTTGGGTTAGGGAAAATAGGATCGATGCCTAAGGTAATATTTGGATTGAGCTTATCATAGTATTTTTGTAGGCATTGCAAGGGATTGAAAATCTAAGATATTGTTATTGATTTATCAAGAGAATGAAATAGTATCACAAGACCCAAGAGCGAGGATGGATGATCTTCAGATAATCAAGAGAATTTTTGTCCATTATTTTAAGACACTAAATTTATTAGTCTAGAGAATTGCATAAAGCATATTAATGGCTAGAGCTTATAATGATTTTGTGAATGTGTTGTTATCAAATTTTAAAGGACATCTTGAGATATTGATAATGTTTAAAGCATATAATTTTTTAATAATTAATTTCATTCTAATGTGATGCAATTAACTTAAGGATTTTCGACATTGGATGTATTGTATTTATGTTCAAAGATAATGCATGCTAATTTGTATACATCTTGGGATTGTTTGTCATGTTTTTGGATGTTGAGTATCTCAATATTGATATGGGATTTAATTATTGTCTATGATGTTAATCTTATAGATTGAACATCCTTTAGCCTCGATGGTTACTGGTCTAGTAAATCCTAAAATTCATTAAGGCTATAATTTTTTTTGTAAAATTGTCCATGAAAATTTGGGTTCTCAACTAGTAGATGAGGTTTACCCTTTTTTTGAACCCATGTTGAATAGTTAAGCTTAGGAAAACCCTATCTCTCAATTTATTGGGTGCACTATAAATTGTTGATCCATTGGAGTTAATCTTGTGTTGATGTGTGTCCCATTAAAGAGAATTTATATATTCCCCTTATAAAAATTTGAAACTAAAATTATGGTAAGTTGAGTATTTATAGAAAACTTGCATCCATTGGGAGTCTCAAAAGTAAAATTGGATCAAGTCTAGACCCAAGATTTGGACTAAATTTTATTTCATAAAATACCTACATTCATAGGAAAATTTGAATTTAATGGTGTGTCAAGTATAGAAACTAAGAGCTCTAATTGATTAAAGTTTATAAGGATACTCGTGTTTGTGGAATACTACCAAGCATAATGTCATGAGATTTTTTGACCCAAGATCCCATGCTTATCAAAATTTATAAAGTACCCATGTTCACAACAAGTCTTACATGTTTTTTTACCATTGATGCTTCAAGTGACTTTATATCTATTAATTTGTTAGAGTGAATCTTTGCCCAATGTATGTACATAGAAAAATGAGTGTTGATACATAATTGTTGGTAAGTTTGAACTTGAGTGATGAAATAATTGGAGTTAGCAAGGAAATTTGCATCCATTGATCTTTGGAAATAAATTCCTTTGAATTCCAAAATCAAGGTTTCAATTAAATTAGGATTCATAGTAAGTCTACTTCTGAGACATTGAGATCCAAGGGATGTGATTATTTGGAGCATGCCATGAGTCTATCTCAAAATTGACTCTAAGCCAACACTTGTCCCCTTTGAAATAATTTATAATAAAAACTTAGGAGTCCAAAACCAACTTGTAAAGTGTTCCTCCAACCATATGAAACTTCATTAATACTAGTAAGGGCACGTACTAGATCTCAAAAAATACATTTGGAGGCCCTTGCTTGAACCAAAACATCAATGTAGGCATCATTATAAGGTCATAAATCACTTGCAAGTTGTATCAATTCTATTGATGTATTTATTTTTCACCTCAAATATTTTGTGGAAGTTATGTGACTCACCTAATAAGTAGTCGAAAATAGAATAGAATGCATGAATATCACCAACAAGGTGATTTTATTATGTATTTGAGTGAAGCTACTCCCTCATATGATGGAGGTTTTGTATTTTTGTGTACTTTTTGTCAAAAAGCACAAAAAATAGATGAAACAGGAAGAGAGGCAAAAAGGTGAAACTCTAGGTGGATTAAATATGTAGAGGAACACCTAAATAACTCAAGACAAAGGAAGTTAGTGTAGATTTGAAGATTTCCTTTCTAATGTCAAAGGCAATGTGTGATGATTTTCACATTGTGTAATTTTTTAATAAGATTGTTGTGTCCACTAGAAATTTGGACCTAAGAGGATCACCCTTTGGACCCAAAAACCTTAATTAGACATATCATAGCGACTTCTCTCATGTTCATATGTATAATTTTATGCTAAGGACATAAGGTATTTAATGAACATAAGACCAAACCAATTAGAGTTTATCATGTGTTTTCAATAGGAGTTTGAGAAAATTTGATGGTTTTACCCAAATTACATCTTATCATGAAGATTTTCACCCTACATGAAGGTAAATTTTTTATGTGGTCTCACAATCACAACAATTTCCTTTGGTAAGTCATCTCAGAAACCTTCTAAATTTGAGATACTTGGTTTATTTTATATTCTAGATAATTTGGAAAAAAGTGTAAGAAGTGTGTGTGTGTGTGTGTGTGAGAGAGAGAGAGAGAGAGAGAGAGAGCTCTTTGAGCTGTTACACATGATATCAAACCATGCTTCACAAAAAATAGATTAATGGGACATTAAGAAATATGTTTTCATTTAGATTTACCATTTATGTGAAGATTATCCATGCAATAATTTACCTACTTGTTGTAGAGAATAATAGTACCGAAGTTGAAAGATAGATCATTTAAAGGAAGGTGAATTTTAATGGTTGGAGAAAGGTGGGGGTGAATGATTTGGTTGATCTATCAATTCTTGGGATGAAAGAAGATTGGAATATGCACTCATAACAAGGAGAACAAGATCGAATAGAAGAGGAACCACAAAGAGTGTTTGTGAAGGAGATAATGACCTATTGAAATACAATTCCAAATTCTTGAATTTGTTAAGATACGTGGGCTACATTTAGGATGAGCATACCAAGGTGAACAAATACATTAGTGGGATATCTCGAGAGATAAAGGGGAAGGTGAGAACCAAAGAACCAACAACAATCTTGGATGTAACATGCAAGGCATAGTTGGCCTAAGAAGTCATACAAAATCATGTTTTGAAATCAAACAAAAAGAACAAACAAAGACGTCACAAAGAGTACAAAGTGGATGGTTGCCATGCAAGCTTAAGCAACACACTCTAAGTTTTGAATTGTTTAGATGGCTCATGTGAAATCACACTAGCTTCTTCATTAGAATCCCCTTATTAATGTGATTTCATATGAACCACCTAAACAAATCAAAGCATATAATTGTCTAGACAAGAGACAAATTAGTCTAGACAAGAAAGAAGAGGTAAATTGGGACGTAGATTTAACAGATTTCAGAGAAGAAATCGACATAATTCTAGGGACAAGTTGACCACCATAGTTCCGAAAGAAGAGTCATCATGAAATTTAAATCAAAGAGAGAACATGGGAGCTCTGAGTGGTAGGTTGTACGATACTCCAATTGCAAGTTTCAAACGTTGAGGATCCTATATTGCCAAAAATTTCCCACGAAGGGGTACAACGACTGGAAGAGGACCAATATTTCAGAAGGAATCACCATATTCACACAACTATGCAACAATACTTGATCGAATATGACTTGTTAGTGGGAATGGATTGGTTAGCAAAGCATGGAATGGACCAATACAATTGTAGCCATGATATAGGATAGAAAGCTAATGCTTGATGATCACCCTCATTTGAAAGAAGTTGATGTATTCATTGAAGAATTGTTAGGATTGTTGCCAAAAAGAGAGGTCTTGTTTACCATCGATCAAAAACCAAGAATTGAGTTGGTATGCATTGCACCTTTCGCCTGACTATTCTGGGGTAAAATGAGGTAAGAATGTAGATGAAAGAGTTGGTAGAAAAGGATATTTCAAGACCAGCTATATCACCTCAAGGCCCACTAGTGGTTTTATTAAAAAGGATGGCAGAAATTAAGCAAGACCATGACTAAAAACACGTTCTTGTTTGATCAAATGAAGTGTGCCATCATTTTCTTATGATACATTTGAGACTAGGTTACCATCAGATGTAGGTGAAGGAAGACGACATCTATAAGACAACTTTTTGAACTAAATACAAAAATTATGAGTTTATGGTGGTTCCTTTTAGACTAAGTAATGCACCAACAATACTCATGAGTCTCAATAATCACATGCTTAGAGATCATTTAGATATATCGTTCTATTCATGGATTATGATTATGAGGAACATTTTTGGAAGGTGCTACAATGTCTTATGGAAAACAAGTTATATGAAAAAATGTTCTAAGTGTTCATTTTTCTAGAGGAAGATTTAGTAATTAGGACATTCAATATCTAGTAAGGGATTTTAGTGGACCCTATAATGATAGACTAGACGATATTTGATTAGAAAGTACCCAAAAATATTGTAGAAGTTTATACCTTATGGGATTCATTGGGTATTATAGAAGATTTGTAAAGAATATTTCTTGAATGGCAACACCAAGTATCTTGTTGTAAAAAAAATAGCTATGATTTTCTTAGATGAAAATAATGTGATAGGGCAATTGAATAGATAAAATATAGGGTAATATCCACACCTATGCTTGTAATTCCAAACATAGAGGACTTTGTGGTTTATGTAGATGCTTTGAGATAAGGACTGGGATGAGTATTGATGCAAGCTGGAAGGGTCATTTCATACAAGTCTTGAAAATTGAAGGATCATGAGAGGAATTACCTAACTCATGACCTAGAATTAGCAACAATGACACATGCCCTCAGAATATGGTAACACTATCTAATTGAGTGCCAATTTGAGATAATAACGAATCATTAGAACTTAAAAGGATAGTGAATTTTGAGGAAGTATTGTCAAGGTATATGCTCAAGTGGAAGCTTGATGTTGTTAAGTTGTGGTAGATTACATTCTTGGGTTGGAACCGAGTATTGTTAATGTGCATGAGCATGTCATTATATATTTGTGAAATCATGTCTTGTGGTGTCAAGTCCTAGTTATGATACTCATATATGAATATTGTTATAGTATTATATGTGTGTCAATTGGTGACAAGGAAGACTTTGTGGGTAAAAACGTTGATTAGCCTTGAGATCGCGGTGGATTTATATAGTTTTCATTATGTAGAGTATGGAGCTTTGTGATTTTTTGTGTTAAAGTCAAAGGGTATTCATCTTGGTGAATCTAGAAGCCAAAAAATGGTCATCCTTGTAGATATGGGATATTGGCTATCTCACTAAAATGTTGGATAGTGTTGCCTTTCTATAGTGAGGTGTTACATATTGTTTATCAAGGTGTTCCTAGGATGATGGCTATCTTAATTAAAATTTAGATAATATTTCCTTTTTATCAAGGTGCTTCCTTGATCACCTATGCTTTGGGGTCTCTTTGCATTGGCTATAGCCTTTTCCAAGCTATCTTGAATGTTTTTTTCTTTTTTAGTTAGAGAAAATAGGAAAAATTTATTAATGTAATCTTTAGATTGTCTTTCTCCTAATATATTTGTAGGCATAAGGAGTAGTTGAGCTATGAGAATGTAACTAATTTCTTAGGAGAACGTAGTAGGAGCACAAGACCCATGAGAGAGGATTGGTGATCTTTAAATTCTTATTAAGGATCAAGAAAATTATTGTCCATTGTTTGAAGGTGTCGAGTTTAGCAAGCTGAATAATTGTATAAGATATGTTTGTGAACAAATCTTAGAATGCTCTTGTGCAAATATGTTGGTATTAATTCCTGAAGGAAATCTTGAGATATTTTTAATGTTTAAAGCATATATATTTTTCTAATAATTAATTTAGTGGACAATGTGTAATGTAATTAGCTAAAGGTTTTGTGACATTAGATATAATATATTCAAGTTCCATTATAATTCATTTTAACATATATATGTTGGAACATGTTTGTTGTTGCACTAAAAGATCAACCAATTAACACTTAATACAAATGCCAAAGATAAACGGATCCACTGGAGGCGGTTAGTCCATGTCCTAAATATGAAGGGAGACATTGGTGATTAGTCCAGCATTCCCCCCCTCAGCATCACCCGAGGGGATTTGAACCCACAAACATTATTCTGATACCATTTATTGGAACATGTTTGTTGTTGTTCCAAAAGATCAACTTGCTAACATTTGATACAAATGCTAGAGATAAACGGATCCATGGGAGTCGGTTAGTCCATGTACCGAATCCAAAGGGAGATGCTGACAATTAATCCAAAAATATATAGCTTGGCATTTGCGATGTTCTCATATCTTAAGTATCTCAATCCTGATATGGGATGTAATATGTTCAAGCCTAGTAAAACTCTCTTGCAAACTTAACAAGTCTATGATGTGAATCCTATATATTGAACATTCTTTAGCTTTGGAGCTTATTGGTTGAGCAAGTCCAAATGTTTATTAAGGATTTGAATATTTTTATAAAAGTTTCTGGATGAAATGGTGAGTTCTCAACTAGTGGATTAAGTCTCCCTTATTTTTGACACCATGTTGAATAGTTAAGCCTAGGAAAAACCTTGTTTGTCAATCTATTGGGTGTATTATAAATTATGAATTTTGATGAATAAAGTTAATCTTGTGTTGATGCATGTTACCTTAGTGGGAATCTAGATGTTTTCCTTGTCAAAAATTATGGTAAGTCAAGTATTTAATAGATCCTTTGTCCACCAAGGCCTCAAAATTAAAATTGAATCGGGTATAGACTTGAGATATTGAGTAAAATCCTCTTTATAAAATTCTTGCATTCATAGGAAATTTTAAATTTATGTTGTATCAAGTTCAAAATAATTTAGAACATATCCAAGTAAGAGTTCATAATTGACTTGTGATTATAATGTCATGTAATATGAATCTTTATGTCTACTGGATACTTGGACTTGAAAGAACCTAAAAGATGAACATTTTTATTTTGAACCTGTGGTTCTTTCTATGTGATTATATGTGCAAACTAGTGCAAATAAATATTACCCAAGGATATCTCTAACTCGCCTACAATCATTTGAGTTAGGACTAGTAGCACGACTATAGAATAGATAAAATATATGACAAATAGAAATATAAATTCACAAACTAGACTATGAGGGAAAGGAAAACCAACTTAGAACATGCAAAACTATAAATCAATGTTATCATTAGACTTGAAATTAGGACATCTCATTGATGAGAATTAACTCAAAAAATAAACTTACAACATAGATTTAACACAATAAAATATGAATTCATTTATTAAAAATGATCACCAACTACATAACATGAAATCTAACACAAAATAGAGGATAAAATCGTCAACAAATTGCAACACATTACATCTTACAATCCCCTTCTTTTGGAGTCTTCTACCTCTTCTATAGCTTCAAATTAGGTCCTTCCTTTTTGTCTCCTTCCTTTCTCACAACCTACCACTCTCCCCTATCTTTTCCTCGCCTTGGAAATGCCAAAAATATGTCATAAATGTCCTTAGGCACCTCTTTGCATATTTAAAAAAATGTAAATCCCATCACCAAAAATAAAATAACTTTTGGGAGTCATAAATTTTGATATGGGAACTTGATTGAGTCCCTTTTTTAAAATTGTAGTGTTCATATTGTCTTACACCCTTGAAATTCAATTTATCCAATTTTCCCAACATTTGGGGCTTCATTCCATCATTTGAAGCTGCAAAACTCAATTTTTTTTTGAGATTTTTTAGAAACTTAAATATTTAATAGCTTCACATTTAGACTTGACCTTGGCTTGAAACTCACTTGCAATGTTTATTTTTTAATTCTAGAGATTTGGGAAAAACTAGGTCCATACGTGCTCAAATGTTAGTTTTCTAAAAATAGAGGCCTTGCTATTTTTAGCCTTTGTAAAAACTTTGAATGTTTTAAACCATTTTCAAGACTTTTTAGAGAAAATAAACTTCATGGGTATTTTCCAAACCAAAAAGAAAACAAAATTATATACTTTTGGGTGATGCAATATTGCTCTTACATTGCTAGATGCTCCTGCATCACTCATGGATTTGGCAAACCAAAATTTGTTAAATCTTAGGTTCAAGACCTTTGCATTAGGGGTTACAATCGAGTCGATAAATTGATCTTGGTTAAGAACATGGTCTTATATGTTAAAAATATCTAGAAACTCTAGGGAAGGTAGGAAATAACATTATGATAAAATATCTATATGGTCGTAAGGTCAAGTGGAAGACTAGAAAGTGGAGTAAAATAGTAAAATACATTGGAAATTGAAAAGAAAACATGTAGAGGGAGATACAACTAATAAATTGATAAGTGAATATTAGAAACTAAAAGTATAGATAGAACTATAGACCCGCAAAATAAAATTTGTCAAAAAATATGCTTAGGATAAGGCCATTGAGATTCCTATCAATTTGGTGGTAGGCTTGGTCCTCCTGGGTGGCTAGCTATATGAACTAGTCCAAGTTATCAAATTAGAAATAGAGATGATACTAAGAATTTCCAATAATTTTCCCTTCTAACACCTTTCAAGATTTGACACAAATCTTATTGTAGTCACATGTACGTTAAAAACCTATGAAGGAGACCTTATAAAATAAAATGGTTAAAAGGGAAGTATACCTCAGTTAGCCCCATTGTGGTTATTTAAGAAAGATCCACATGAAATATAATACTGGAAAAAATGTTGATATAAATCATACACTAAGCTTGCACTTAGTGATCACATTACTCCTAGATGCAAGCATGATATTTTATTGCATAAGATAAGTACTAATGATGATAAAGACATAAAAAAGGTGACAATGGGAGAAAGATTGGGAGGGTGATATGGAAAAATAAAACAAAGAGGACTAAATCAAATCTAAAGAGGGATGAGTCAAGAAGTGGAAAAAATAAGTTTAGGAAAAGATAATGTGGATTTGCAAAGAAATTGGAAGACAATTGGAACTAGGTATTTTGGCGCTTCTAAAAGAAAAAGACAAACCAAGGTGTAGGAAAAGACAACATAAAGGAAAATCCATGAAAATAAATTTCAAGTATAGGGATTTTACCAATGCATAAGAAAATTTATAGGAAAATAGAGACAAAACCTATGACAAAGCACTCTATAACTCACAAATGAAATGCGAGAGATAGGGGATGAAAAAGGCAATAAAAAATGGCACTAAAGGACCACAAATCTAAATTATAGATGAGGATGATTGATGTGACAATGGAATAATAGGATTTTTTTCAAATGGATAAGAAAATGCAGAAAGAAAATGACAACAAAACCTAAAGAGAAGTTCACTATGGCTCAAAAGGATGAAAGGAGGGGATGATGAATGCAAAATCAACAAAATGGAAAGGGAAATGATGGGAAGTGGATGCAAATTGATAAGGGGAGGGATATGAAGGGTGTGGGTATATTATAGGGTAAACTTAGGGTATTTTCTAGTAAAACCATGTAGAAACTACTTTAAGTTAGTACAAAAACTATGAAAATGTTATACTAAAATGAAGACATCCCTTGTAGATTTTATTGTGAAGATCCAAAAGATTGTTGTAAATATTGGTGTGAAGGAAATATCATGGTATAAATATAGTAAACACTAACATAGGTTCACTCTTTTAGAAAATATTTGCTCAATGAAGGCTTCCAATTGAAACCTTAAGATATGTTATGTAAAAATGAAGAAAATGAGGGAAATGAGGCCCATTTTATTAATTTTTTGGAGGGAATTTGTGGAGGGAAATCAACTCACCCTAAGCCACCTTAATTTATGTATCATGTCAAATATTGAGCTTGATTGAAGAAAAAAACCATGCCAAATAGTAATCACCTCCATGGAGGATTCATCGTTGAGCTTGAGGAGGTTCAATTTTCTTGGAAAATTAAGGGTAAAGGGGACCATCTGAAGGTGGATATCACATGTATCTTAAGATAAAATTCAATATATATGTTTTAGAAGACAAAAGGAGGTGATTTTGCACAAGACTTAGGAGATAATATCTAATTGTTTCATTTAGCAAAATGTTAAAAGGTTGTTACAAGGAAGGGGTAATGGGGATATGAAAAAGTGAAAAACACCTACTTGGGAAGAATAATAAAGGGTTCACAACATTAAATCGAAATAAAATAGATAGGAAATGGTTTAGGAATGCAAAATAAAACTAACACTAGCCATACAAGACACTAATGAGGGCCAAAATAAGGGATAAAAGACACACAATACACAAGCTAAAATACATGTAAACTACAAGAAAGAGAATTGAAAAGTATGCAATTTTCAATCTTACTAGACCTAAGATCATTAAGATTTTAACTAGAACACTTGATTAAACCAATTTATATAAAATGATCTTGTACTCGTAAGTGATGGGTCTAGTTATCAATATCTTTTTGTTGCTTTTCATATACTTTTAAGACACTTTTTATATGTTTTAAAAGTATCTCTTAGACAATACCTCCATAATAAGTTATCCTATCATACATACCTTGTAACCTTGAACCCATTTTGCGGAAATGAATTATGGTGAAACATTCGTATAAGTGCATGGTTTAAATATGGATATATATATATATATATATATATATATATATGAATTAAATGTTGTGGTTTAATTATGGTGGTTAGTTGCATATGTGTGTGTATGGATTAACCTCTTTGTAGCTCAACATGTGGTAGAAAGAAGGAGTATTTGTAGCAAGTACCAAGGTAGCAGAACATGGGATTAATGAAGCTCAAGTTGTTCAAAGTGCAGGAAGCTATGGAGCTAAGTGTGGTCATTATGGAAGGAATAAATGTTAGAAGATATTTTTTCTTAAATGTTGGATGTTTTCCCATGTGTTTCACATGTAAGTTGTCCTTATTTGAATAGGTCTCTTTTTTAGTTAGAAGAATAAGTCAATCATTATTCCACCTCCTCGTATCTAGGAGTGAGATTTATAATTGTAGATAGTTAGTTAGTTGGCAGTTCGAATGCGACTCTCCTCGTTTTGTATAAAGTCAGGGGATGAGTTCATAGTTTAGTTAGTTGATTAATACAAGCTATTATCAGTTAGTAGTTTTTGTAGTTTTCTAGTTGTTTAGAAACATGTTGTTACAATGATATTATTGAATAAAATCTACAAGAAGGATTTTGTCTGAATATCCGGTGTTATGCAATGAATGAAGTTGTATGGTGCATGGATGCATGAGGATATAGTTTAGATTTGGTTTTTAGTTAAATGAGGCAGTCTTCTGAGCTGGCCACTCAGGTACTGTTCATCACTTCATTTATCTATCTGTTATTTATGCATTTCTATTAATTCTATCTTTTTAATTTTACAGGTGCATTGTAACTAAATGGTTTATGATTAGTTAAAGTTTTGTTTGTTCATGAACAAATATAGAACATAGTTCTCTGAAGATTAGGATTGGTTATTTTGTCATTTTAGATATTTTCAGATTAATTTTGTACTTGCAGACCTTTAGCAGTCACCTACAGCTTATGTTGCAGGTACTCATAGCCACTAGGTTCTATAATTAGTTTTATTGTTTTTGCAATTCTATTTAATTCCAACAAGGTAGAATAGTTTGAATAAGTTTGTGTAGGGTAATTTAGGTTAGCACAATCTTGTGAAGACACGTATAGTGGAGTACCATCATAAGTTTACGCACCTTAGTTGATAATTTAATGTAGGCTTGCAATGTCAAGAGGACTATTCAGCTTGGCACACCCCTGAATTGCGTAGAATTTACCAATTCCATAACACATTAGTTTGCCTCTACATTTTTGGCATCGTTGCTAGGGATGGTGCTATCTTCATAGGCCTGGTTTTACACGCTTTGATAGTTAGAAATTTCATAGTTAAAATTTTATGTTTTGCTTTAGGACCAATAGATTTCATCTTCAAAAACCTAGAGTTATACTAAGATTGTGCAAGGTCATTTCCATACAAAGAAAAACCTAATGTATGTGGAGGTGGAGAGACAACCAAGGAAGATTCATCCCTTCAGACACTCAAGATAGAGAAGATACCAATGGTTTTGCTAAGTATACTATAGAGATTGTTGAAAGAGTAGACACTACCTTTCCATCTTCATCATCATCATCATCTTCCACATATATTGAAGGAACCTTTTGAACAATGGGAGATGCAATAGTAGATGACCCAAAGCATGGTACCTTTGAGTTCCCCATTACTGACCAAGCCAGAGCTACTATGCTGAAAAATATTCCACCATCAACATTACCAGTATTTTATGGCTTGGTAACAAAGGACCCATATACCTTCCTCTTTGAGTTTGATGTCTTGTGCACAAGTTATGATTACACTACTGATTCACATCGACTCAATCTTCTTCCCACCTACTCTTAAAGATGTTGTCCTTAGATGGTTTATGGGGCCTGGCAAGGATGGGACATTGGGACACCATGAAGACTAAGTTCTTGGAAAAATACAAGGACTATTTCAAAGGATTAGACCGAATAAGAGATGACATTTTCTCAATGTCTCAAAAAGAGGATGACCCACTAGAAGACTATGTGGAAAGATTTCAATTTTCTTTGAAGAAGAACCCACAACATAAACTGTTAGAGGAATCCCTTAAATTGGTATTTTTGAGGGGAATTAATGAAGATGGTATGGATTCCCTCAATCTTATTGGGGGAGGAGATATTTCTACTGGTCCATTTGAAGACATTTGTAAAGTTTGCAGAAATTATTCCAGAACTCTTTCCAAAAATCCAAGAGGGGAGAGGTCATCCATCACAAGTAAGTCCTCTAATGGGGTTTCCAAGGTTGAAATTAGTAATTTATTGTCCAATATGAAGCAGGATATAATCAGTCATCTAGAAACACAGTTGGAAACCCTCCACATTAGGAAGAAGCATGAGGAAGTAGAAGCCATGCTCGCTGAGTGTTGTCCTAATTGTAGGCAGAGGAAAGCCAATTGTAAGTGCAAGAAAGTGGCCAGTATACAATAGGAAAGGTTGAGAAAATAGATTTCTAGGCAATGGAAGGTGATGATGGAAATTTTTTTTACATAGCACAAAGGAGGCCTTAGCAACAAAGACAAGGTATGCCATTGGACCCCCTTGGTTTTAATCCATCTTTTCCTTTGAGAAATAAAATCTTTTTTGCTTGGAACACCCAACCCTAGCAAACAAATCAGAACCAATGGCAAAATCCTCAACCATGGCCACAAGCCCAACCAAATTGGAACCAACAACGAAACCAATGGCCACAACAAAGCTTTTAGGGTTGCAACTACAATCCACAATGGCCAACACAATAGAAACAATGGCAGTATCAGTGGAAAAAAGGTCAACAATGGCAACAAAATATGAATTACCAGCAACCTATGCTACCACCTCTTCCACCTCAGCAACAAGCTTTGATGCCTCCATCAAATCCTCAGTCTCAGCCACCTAAGCCATCCCAAATACCTTACCAACCCGCACCTAACCCTAACACTAAGCCTGTTCAACAGGCTTATACTAACGAAGTTGTCCAATATCCCACTTATGGGGTAGAGGTGAGTAACCTTCATCTCAGATCAAGGAAGTAGCTTGCAAGACCTTCATCTCCCAACATTATAGAATTAGATGATGAAGAGCCTACAAGGGAAGCTTCAGATAACCCACCTTTGGAATCCCAGTCCAATCAAGGACTCCAAACCACATCACATCCGAAGCCTCCATTCCTTGAATGTTTGGCTATCCAACAACAACATACACAAGCTGAAATTGACCTTCTAAGCCAGTTAAAGGATGCCAACATTAAAATCCCCCTAATCCAAGCTATCAAAGATATTCCCATTTATACTAAGACTATTAAAGGATCTTTGCCTTAAGAAGTCAGGAAGGAAATGAAAGGACCCACATACAGTCCATGTTTTGGGTAATCTTGCTGATATAATGTTGGGAAATATAACTATTCCCAAATATACAGATCCTGGTAGTCTAATAGTGGACACCAAAATCAATGGGACTCTTATTAAAAATACATTGATAGACCTAGGTGTTGCAATTAATGTGATGAATAAGGAAACCATGTAGCTACTACAGTTAGCCAACCTAAGGCCCACTTAGATAGTTTTACAATTAGCTGATAGGTCTACAGTTAAGCCTAAAGGAGTTATTGAGGACCTAGTCATTGCATTAGATTCTTGGGATTACCCTATTGAATTTATAGTACTTTAGCCCAAAGTTAATCTAGTTGG
>CM021103.1:235783337-235891461 GCA_007115665.2 Sequoiadendron giganteum | reverse complement strand
TAACTCATATCATACAAAATGACTATGGAAGGCACCAACAATAGCAGGGTTGTCTATCCTATTTGCAAGACCCTTTGGAAAGCATAATACCTACCAGCTCCTCACAAGAAGTATCCCAGATAATCCATACTTTGTTACCCCAACAATTCTTGCCAATAATACCCAGCCTTGATCTATCCTCTATACAATAAATGTCTATGCAATTAAAGGTCAAGCCTAGAAAGATGTTGAATGTTAATAGTGCATTGACTGATGAACAACATAAATCCTTGCCTGATGTGTTGCAGACACATGCAACAAATTTTGCATGGGATTATACTGATATGAAAGGCATTGATCCTATCTTATGCATGCATAATATTTACATCAATGATGGCTACAAACCCATAGGTCAGCCGCAAAGGTGCATGAATCCAACCCTCAGAGAAATTATGAAAGTCGAATTGCAAAAGCTTTTGAATGCAGGATTCATATACCCAATCTCAGATAGTGAGTGGGTTTTACCATTGGTCATAATACATAAAAAGGGTGGTAAATGGAGAGTCTGTGTTGATTACATGGAACTCAATACTGCCACCATGAAAGACCATTTTCCATTGCCATTCATTGACCAAGTTTTAGATTCTTTGGCAAGAAAGAAATATTTCTCCTTTTTTGATGGTTTCAGTGGTTATAACCAAATCAAGATTGCACCTGAAGATCAAGATAAAACCACGTTTACCTGTCCCTGGGGTACCTATGCATATTAATTTTTACCTTTTGGTTTGTGCAATGCTCCAACCACATTTCAAAGGGCAGTGCTTAGTATATTTTTTGATCTTGCACATGATAAAATGGAGATTTACATGGATGATTTCAACACATATGGTGAAACATTTGATGAGGCTTTACAAAATTTAGAAACTATCTTGAAAAGATGCACTAAAAATAATTTATCATTGAGCAATGAGAAATGTTTTATGATGATGACAAAAGGAATTGTCTTGGGCCATTTTCTTTCTAGTGCAGGGATACAAGTTGACCCTAAGAAGATTGAGATCATATCTACATTGCCTATCCCTCAAACCCCAAAAGATGTGAGAAGGTTTCTTGGACATTCAGGTTATTAAAGGAGATTCATTTGAGATTATAGTAAAATAGTTGCATCTTTGTTTACTTTGTTGACAAAGGATATTGAATTTGGGTGGACTACTAACTTTCAACAATCCTTTGAGAAGTTAAAAGTAACTTTGACTAATGCACTAGTTTTAAGAGGTCCAAATTGGACACTGCCATTTCACATTCTCATTGATGCATCAAACTTTTCCATTGGATTTGTCCCTGGACAGAAAGAGGGAAATAAGGAGTATGCCATATATTACATCAACAAAAATCTACAGGGAGCAAAATTGAATGACACTGTGACTGAGAAAGAAATGCTTGCAGTTGTCTACGCCATTAACAAGTTCAAACACTACATTACTGGTTTTCAAGTATTCATACACATAGACCATACAACAATTAGATACTTGATGAATAAGCTAGTAGTGGGTGGTACACTTGTGAGGTGGTTATTGTTACTCCAAGAATTTGATAACCATACTTGATAAACTAGGAAAAGCTAATTTGGTTGCTAATTTTCTCTCCATATTGCCCACAACATTTGAAGGAGTGGTTGATGATTCTTTCCCTGATGAACATGTATTTGGTGTAACTATACATAGTCCATGGTATGCTAATATAGCTAACTACTTGGTAACAGGGTAGATTCTACCTTATTTCTCTCTTAGGGAGAAAAAGATAATTAGTTCTCAAGTGCTTCCCCTATTCTTGGATTTCTGGATTCTTATTCTACACTGGCCCAGATAAATCATGAGGAGATGCATTAGGGAGGATGACGTGTTTGCCATTGAAAGCTTGTGATGATGAACCTTGTGGTGGACATTTTGCAACCAAGAGGGAAACTTTTAAAATCTTAACAACAGGGTATTATTGGCCAATCCTTCACAAGGACTCTATTAAGTATACTAAAAGCTATGATCGATTCCAGAGGATGGGGAGACTTACAAGAAGTGATGAGATGCCATTGCAATCCCAGCTAGCATTGGCTCCTTTTGACAAATGGGGGCTATATTTTGTTGGCCCTATATCTCCCACTTCAAATAACAAATAATATATACTGGTATGTAGTGATTACTTAACCAAATGGGTAGAAGTTAAAGCATTATGGTTTGCTAGAGATGGCAATGTTGCAAAATTTCTATATGAGGAAATCTTCACTAGTATGGTGTTCCTAAGGAGATAATAACTAATCAAGGGCCACAATTCACATCGGACCTCATAGTTCAGCTGGTTAAAGAATATTAGATCAGGCACAAGAAATCTACCCCATATCATCCTCAGGAAAATGGACAAGTTGAAGTCACCAACAGGGAGATTGAGAACATATTGAAAAAAAACTATGCAACTTCATAGAAGAGATTGGGTATCTAGATTGCCAGAAGCTGTTTGGGCATACAAAACTATCTGGAAGACAACTACGGGGTTACCCCTTATGAGTTGGTTTATGGAAAAACAATAGTGTTACGTGTAGAGTTTGAATACAAAACACTTTGTACAACAATTGACTTAGGGATTAATTTAACAAAATATCACAAAGAAAGGTTGTAGCATTTGAATGCCTGGATGAAATTAGATTGCAAGCATTGCACCATACAAAGGTTGTTCAGAAATAGAGGATTAAATGGCATGACCAGTATATCAAGACTAAAGAATTTAGTGCAGGGGACTAGGTACTTCTGTATGATTCCAAATATAGATTTTCCACAAAAGTTACAGTCACGATGGCTAGGACCCTATGAGATACAACAAGTTTTTCATAATGGTGCAGTGCAACTACAAACTATTGATGAGGTTAAATTTTCACTCATAGTTAATGGTCATAGACTCAAGTTGTACAAGAAACCACTTGAACATGATGATTTCATCATATCTCTAATGGATGAGTATGGTGTACAAAGTTCCGCCGATTCAGGATTTGGAACACATGATGATGTTCCATAGGTTAATGTTCCAACAGGAAGTGACTTATCCAACATGTGTGGTACTACAAAGGTTGAGTTACATAACTCTACTGTGAGATTACTCAGGCCTAATTTTTCATGTTTTCAATCACATGCACACATTGCACATATCTGTAATGACAATGTTTTAACTCCAGAGGGACCTATATTTTTATTTTTCTCGGGACCTGTTTAGACGAGACCTGTTAAACACATTTTAATCGGGCCCTGTGCTTCGCGTACCTGTAGTAATACCCATTGCATGCATGCTACAGTCACTTGGCAGATTCAAATTATTTTTCTTACGAAATATTCTAGTGCACACATGTGTCCTTTACTTACTAGTAAAGCTCATGTCGATTGTACAACCACCACTTTTCATCAACTCCTATGCAATCAATGCACATCACATCACTTGTATGCCATGATATGTTCCTTTGCTAATTCATAATTGCACTGAGTGTTACTTTCCATTTCACACATATGAGTGGTAACTTCTTTTAATTAAATCTACCTTTCTTTTCGTACCTATTATTATTCATTATTCAACTCATGCATGCGAATTTTATCACCAATATTTTTTTATCATTATCCTATCACCTTAAACTAGTCACAGATGAAGTGCGGTCACTTCACTTTAAGTTGGGGGGAGGGGTATCATTATTAATCAAAATTTTATTTTTTTTGATTTTGCCACCCAAGTTTGTCAGATTGCATTTATAACATCTTTTAAAACTAGAAAAACTTCTCTGTGTTTTCGATAAATACGATTCCTTCCCTGAGATGAGCTAAAGTATAGAATTTGGATACTTGATTAAATTGGGATAAAGGGGTTGTGAGAATTGGGTACAAAGAAGGAATTTGAAGCAACTAAATTTGAGGGATTTTGGGTGGTGAAGTTGAATTTGTAGAATTTGAACTCTTTGAGGTGACAAAATAATGGGAGATGATGTAATTCATAGAGAACCATATGCTCACAAAGAGATATTAGAAGATATGATGGTTATACCTCTATTCACCAAAGTAGGATGGTTGGACTATTTCCTGAAGTTGACAAAATATGATAATGAGATGGTCAAGGATTTTGCAGCCACGTTGAATTATGATGAAGCAACAGTAAAGGGATTGGTGGTGGATGGCTCAAAGATGACAATCACTCAAGTAATAAGGTACCTCACATAGGCGCTAAGTATCCAACTCATGTAGATGCGGTAGCAGCGAGGGAAGCATTTTGTGAATAGGGCAAGAACTTGGATTCAATGTCACAAGGTACTAAAATACTTTCCCTTCCATTATTTTGGGGAAAATGTGATGCTTATATTATAAAATACCTTACTTGTGATGGCCACCACAATCTATTGTATATTGTGCATTTCAAGTTGTTGAACCACTTACAACATGACCAATTAGCCAATGTACCTAATTTTCTATACAAAATGTTGAAAAGAATGGCCTTTGAATATCAGAGAAAACAAGCTGATACTACATTGTCTCGCCATTGTCTGATAACTTTACTAGTTAAGAGAAATTTGAGAATTCAACATCCTCAGGTTGATTGGGATGCTTTTAAAAATTGTAAAGAAATTATTGAGTTTCTTGAAGCACCTGGAGCAGAAGATGAACCCTTACTTGAGCTTGAACCAAAAGTTGACCCTAAGCAAGATGAATCGGAGAGAGAAGATTCCCCTATTTTACCATCTGCCTCTCCTACTCGTAGCCAAAGTGAGACCGAGAAACAAGATGTGTCAGCCATGGTAACATAGGAACCCTCATCCTCTAAAAACCCTAGAGCTAGGAGAATTATTGCGTCAAAATCCTCAAAAGGGAAAAGAAAAAGGAAAGGAGTTGTTAAGCAAGAGAAAGTTGAAAGGGAAGGGGATGAAGGTAGAAAAAAGAGGAGTAAAAGAGGAATGAAGAGTAAAGTTACACAAGAAACCACTACTCCCCACCACTTAGGAAGGATAAAAATATAGAGAGTTGAGAAGAGAGACATGGAGGAACCATTTCTGGAAGGAAAGGTTGGGGAACAACAACATCATATTCCACTAATGGTAGACATAGACACAAATAGGGAAAGAGTTGACCCTGACATTGTTTATGTTGAAAATGTTGATGTACCTTCCAGGAAGAGAAGGTATATATCATCTGATTCTGATTTTGACTCAAAGGATGCTTTCATTTCCAAGAAGACTAGAAGAACAATTCCTAGTTATTCTCTTAAAGAAGTTTTTGATGCCACAAGTAATGACAATGATGGTTTGAATTTTGAAGGAGTTGTTGGAGGATAGAAAAACAAGGAAAGAACTTCAGGAAGCCCTTGATAGGATAAAGCAATTGGAAGAACAAGTAAAAGGGTATGAACAAAAAGACAAAGAAAAGGAAATGAGAATTAAGGAACTGGAAGAGAGAGTATAGACCTACAACCATGGAAATAAATTGGACCTGTTGGCATAGATGGATGAAGGTAAAATGGGAATTGAAACTAATTTGAATTTACAAACCCCATTTTCAAAAACACCAGCTTACCATACTACTTTGTCTTTTGGCTTTGAATTGATGAAAAATACTACTCAATTGAGGTAGGAAAAATAAAACTAGGAAAAAGAAAAGAAAATTTTGAATGAAACCAAGGATTTGGAGTTGAAAAGGCTAGAGGAGAAACTGACGTAAGTGGTTGATAGAGCTATTCAAATAGTTGAATGTAGACCTCCGCCTAGGGTTTATGCATTGTTGTTAAAGGAAAAATTTCTCAGTTTACAATTCAATAAGTTTATTAATGACCAGTCCTTTGCTTTGGATAAGAAACACAGTTTTCTCACTTTATTCAGTAAAATCAGTTTGGAGGAGCAAGACCAATTGTGTGAATATTATTTGCATAACTATGTGATGGAAGAAGACATTGAGTGGAATCCATTGATTTATGTTGGGGATTTGCAAGTGAGAGCTCTTGCATCTTATTTCAGAAATGAATAGCTTTGTGGGGATTTAATGGAGAAATATGAAGAAAAGGAGAAAATAATGGCACTACAAATTAGAAAGGAATCAATGAATCTCGATATGGTCCTTACTTAATGGTTAAGACTCCTTTCTCATAGGGGGGCAGGGAAAACAATTATAGACTTAAGAGTTAGGGATTATAAAAGGATTCAACAATTAGTAGTGACCACTCTTCAAGACTGCCTAGTACATATGAGGAATAGATGGGACAGTCTGACTCCAGAGTTGCAGAGGAAGGAGCCTCACTCCCTCTATAATTTTATGAGCATGTTTTAGAGGTTACACAAGTATATTGAGATCTTAGGAGTAAGGGGAGTGGAGTGGCTTCCACTGACTTACCACCCTCTTATCCTACTTCACCCATTCCACATTGGATTGGACAAATTATTGATCAAGACAAGAATGCAAAATTGGACAAAATGAATAGAATTGCATGCTACAATGGTTTCTACCTCAAACAGGGACATGGAGTCAACACAGTCATGGATCTCAGGCAGATTACTTTGTTTTATAATCTTCTTCCCTAGGTGATTTAGTTTGATACTTTTGCTAGAGGACAAGCAAAATAACAAGTTGGAGGGAATGATGGGTCTGGTTATTAGTATCTTTTTCTTGCTTTTCATATACTTTTAAGACACTTTTTATATGTTTTTAAAGTATCTCTCAAACAATACTTCCATAATATGTTATCCTATCATACATACCTTGCAACCTTGAACCCATTTTGTGGAAATGAAATATGGTGAAACATTTGTATAAATGCATGGTTTATATATATATATGAATGAATGAATGAAATGTTGTGGTTTAATGGTGGTTAGCTGTACATGTGTGTGTATAACTTAACCTCTTTGCAACTCAACACGTGGTAGCAAGTACCAAGGTAGCAGAACAAGAGATTAATGAAGTTCAAGCCGTTCAAAGTGTAGGAAGCTGCGAAGTTGAGCATGGTCATTATGGAAGGAACACATTTTATAAGATATATGTTCTTGAATGTTGGAAATTTTCCCATGTGTTTCACATGCAAGCTATCCTTATTTGAATAGATCTCTTTTTCAATTAGAAGAATAAGTCAATCATTATTCCACCTCCTCGTATCTAGGAGTGAGATTTATGATTGTAGTTAGTTAGTTAGTTGGTAGTTCGAATAAGACTCTCCCTGTTTTGTATAAAGTTAGGGGATGAGTTCATAGTTTAGTTAGTTGATTAATACAAGCTATTATCGGTTAGTAGTTTTTCTAGTTTTCTAGTTATCTAGAAACATGTTGTTACAATGATATTACAGAATAAAATTTGCAAGAAGGATTCTGTCTAAATATATGGTGTTATGCAAAATGAAGTTGTATGGTGCATGTATGCATGAGAATCTAGTTTATATTTTGTTTTTAGTTAAGTGAGGTAGTCTTCTAACCTGGCCACTCATGTATTGTTCATCACTTCATTTATCTATTTGTTATTTATGCATTTCTATTAATTTTGTCTTCTTTATTTTACACGTGCATTGCAAGTAAATAGTTTATGATTAGTTAAAGTTGTGTTTGTTCATGAAAAAAGATAGAACATAATTCTCCAAAGATTGGGATTGGTTATTTTGTCATTTTAGTTAGTTTTGGATTGATTTTGTACTTGTTGACCTTTAGCAGTCCCGTAGCCACTAGGTTCTATAACTAGTTTTATTGTTTTTGCAATTCTATTGAATTCCACCAAGGTAGAATAGTTTGAATAAGTTTGTGTAGGGTAATTTAGGTTAGCACAAGCCTGTGAAGACACATATAGTGGAGTACCATCATAATTTTATGCACCTTGGTTGATAATTTAATGTAGGCTTGCAATGTCAAGAGGATTGTTCAGCTTGGCACACCCCTCAATTATGTAGAATTTACCAAGTCCATAACACATTAGTTTGCCTCTACAATAAGTATAGTTTAATTGTGCCAAAGGAGCCAAGAATTTCATGAAGATGAGACCAAACTCACTAGAGTTGGCCACATGTTTCCAATACCTTGTTCAACAAAATTTGATATCTTGACCCAAATTAAATCTTGTGATGATGATTGTTATTTACTTGTCACCCTACATGAAGATAAATCGAGGACTCTTCAAAGTTAGACATGAATTTTAGAGCTCAACCCTAACCTGAGAAGAGTATGTCAAATCTAGGAGGATTTTAAGATAATTTACCATTAAAATCTTTTAATAAAAGTACAATTAACTAATAATAATTTCTCTAATTCCTTCTAAATGTTAGGCTTTAATTATAGTCTATTTATGACAAAGTCTTCAATTTCACGTGGTACAATATTGAATGGTGAAAAACTAATTAATTGAAAATTTTAAACTATAAAAATAAATAATTTTTTTTCTTTAATTTTGATTTGTTTTATTTTAAAATTTAGTAAAAAAGGTTAAAAAAGAGATTTTATTTATTTGAAAATGTAAGAAAATATTAAACAAATTCAGTTTATTATGTCGAAGGCATTCCGTATATGAACCCAATCGACTGACATATGTGATCGACGATTCATATTTATGAAGAGACATGAAAGAGGATTACAACATTTGGAACCGTTGGGCCATTTTTGTTTTTTGATTTTATTATCATTATATTGTTATAATATTATTCTAATATTATTATTTTATTATTATCTTATTATCTTATCTTATCTTATCCTCACTTTTTTATTTTATTATTATTATATTGTTATTATATTATTATCTTATTTTATCTTATCCTTGTTTTTTGATTTTATAATTGTTATTTAAATAATTATTAATTATTATATGATTATATTATATTTAAATTATTAATTTTATTTAATATTATATAATAAATAGTAATAAATATTATATATGTATATATTTTAGACTACAACAAGATGCTTTAGCCAATCGAGCTAGGTCCTCCGACCTACTAAATATTTTATATTAACATTACTTTATAATTATAAAAATACTTTTATATATTGTTATATTATATTTAAATTATTAATCAATAATAAATATTATTTTAATATTATATAATAAATTATTTTAATATTATGTAATAAATTAATTTATTAATTTAATATTATTTGTAATTATAGAAATAATATTTATTTTAGTTAATAATTAAATTTGTAAATAATGTATAGATGTAATAGAACAATTTAGATTAAATTAAAATTAATATGGTTGTTGGATAGAAAGTCAAAACTATTGTTAATTTATTTTAGAGTGTGATTATCAACACACAAAAGTCATTAGAGGTTGCGAGGTTGTATGGTCCTTAGAAGGGCTTGACCTCACATTGTGTCAATATTCAAGAACATATAATCAAAATAGTATCTTCATAGTGATAAGGTTTATGTGAAACTAAAGCAAAACAAGTATGGGTATAAAGAAAATAATGGCATAGTGTAATTTAAGACTCCTAAAGGTGAGAAACAAGTACAAACAAAAGAAGTGAGAAAAAATACAATAGATCAATTGCAACAGATTCAAACAAAAAAATATTTTCTAACTTCATACATATTCAATGAAAAATGAGACAAACTATGCAATTTCCAAGTAGCTTCCTCCCTTGACACTCTCCTCTACAAAATTCAACTTACCAATTAGTACAATTATGAATGACATGTCAAATATTGTAGTTGTAAATATTTTATATTTTTTTCCCTCAAATGTCTTTTATATTGACAAGTATAAGGAGATAAGGGCACTAAAGGCTAGTGCATATGTGACCAAAAAATAAAATGAGGTTATATATGTCAATTATAAATAATTCAATATTTTGTTAAACTATTACCATTAGTGCAAATATTTATCAAAGGTATAACCACCACACTAGGTGTCAACCTATGTCAACATCTTTGTTGATGCGTCAATTACAAATTGGTCCACACATCTTCATGTAGATGTACTCATATAAATGTAATATTTAAATTTTATACCTTTATCTCCATATCTCTCTCTATCTCTCTTCCTATACATCTATATCTCTCGATATCTTCCTTTATATATATCACTCCCTCTCTATCTATTGATCTATCTCTCCCTCTCCCCCTCCCCTCTCTATATCTCCCTCTCACTCCCCTATCTCTTTTTACCATATCTTTCTCTACCTATATCTCCCTATCTCTCTATCTCTCTCCCCATCACTCTACATCTTTCCCCATCCCTCTCTACCTCTCTATATTACCCTATAACTATGTCTCTCCCTCTCCCTCTCCCTCTCCCTCTCATTATCTATATATCAAGATCTCTCTCTCTCTCTCTCTCTCTCTCTATCTTCCTCCTCTACCTATCTCTCTCCCTCTCCCTCTACCTCTCCCTCCTCTACCTATCTCTCTTTCTTTCTCTCTCCCTCGCTCTATCTATATCCCCCCTCTCACTATTCCCCCCATCTCTCACTCCCTCCCTACCCCCTATCTATATCTCTATGTTTATCTTTCTCTCCCTTTCTCTTCCCATATATTTTGATCTCTCTTTCTCTTCTCATGTATATCTCTATCTCTACTCTCTCTATCTCCCCTATTTCTCTCCCCCTCTCTCCCTATCTACTTTCATTTATTTATTTATCTATCTCTATCTCCCTCTCCCTCTCTCTATATCTCCTTATATCACTATCTCTCCATCACTTACTTCACCATCTATATATCTTCTATCTCTCCCTCTCCATCTTCCTTTATATCTCTCCCTCTCTATCTCCCTATTTCTCTCTATCTTTATCTTTCCTACGTCTCTCTCTCTCTATCTATTTTTCTTCCTCTCCCATTCTATCTTCATCTCTACCTCTATCTTTCTCTCTCCCTATATCTCTTTGCCTCTCTATCTCTATCTCTCCATCTCTCTTTACCTCTATCTATATCACTTCTTGTATCTATCTTTATCTTTCCATCTCTCCCTCTCTATATATTTATACCTTCCATCTCTATCTAGCTCTCTCTCATATCTCTCTTTATCTCTCCCTCTCCTTCTCCATGTCCATGTCCATGTTCATCTCTACCTCTATTTTCCTGTCTATATGTATCTCCTTACCCTCCCTCTCTCTTACCCCCTCTATCTCTCCCTCTTTCTACCCCTCTCTCCCTCTATCCCTATTGCAAATGTAACCTAAGCCTATTGGTAATGGAGCCTTATTATCTTCTTGATTCAAAAGTTTTATTTCACCCATGTTTGGATCCCTATAAATGGATGCACAATTGATTTAAAGCTACCACTCCTCCATTGAGACATTTTTTGCACAAACATCATTTGCTAAATGACTTACCAATTGACCTCATGTACTACACAAATGCATGCAAAAAATAGACCATAAATTTCTATAATTGACCATCCACACCTATTCGGCATACCCATTGCACACCAAGGTGTGATTGCTAGTTTTAATTTTTGAAAACAAATATGATTTTAATAAATTATTAATGTTTTATTTAAAAATTTAAAAATTCCAATGGTAATAATTATATTTTTTTACTTTATTATATTAATTAGTTTATAAATGATGTATTTTTGTACAAACTTTACTTATGACATTAAACATCTCAATCTTTTTGTTTATTAGTAACTTTCAAATATTTGATCCTAATTTTTAAATATAGCATTCATCACTCTAGATCAAATTTATGGTACAAATTTGATTCAAGTCACTTTTACCTCATGTCCCCATGCGGTTGCTTAACTCCATTTTCTGCTTAAATTTAAGCAGTAGGAGTGTTCCCATGCATAAATTTTATTGTTGGGAAAGGATAATTTGGAATCTTTTCCTATTTTAATGGAGCAACTACTGTTTAGGAATTGAAAATAAGCTGTGGGAAAAAAGGGGGAGCTGGAAATAAGCAGCAACTACATATTGTTAAAAATCCACGTGGCTCCACAAATTTCTTTCCCTCAACTCCACAAATAACTTCTAAATAAGTTGAGTAGTGATTGCTAGCCAAAATAAGCTAAGCAGCCGCATGGGGACATGAGGTTACAATTGAAAATTTGATCCCCAAACTTTTAAAGTTTAAAAGTTTGAATTTCCATCTTACCCACTACTTCATTTATATAAATTGTAATGATAAATTAACAACAAAATTAACAATTCATTTAGATTGATTTACGAGTGTATACACCTAAAATTGGTCTGGAGCATCCTATTAATTAAATACGATTTATTTGATTAATTATCCTAATTTCCTCTACTATTGAATAAATAGAAATATTTATTTATATAGTTCACATTTAAATTCATCTTAATTAAATATTTTGTTCAATTTAATTATCAAATCCTTATTTCAATCTATCACATCCATCTTAAATTAATTAAATAAAGATCAAAACACTTTATTGATTAATTGCCTTTTTTCCTCTGTTTAATTTAATAAACAACTATCCTATAGTTCGTTTTATTAAATTATTTATCCCTTTTTTGCTAATTTAAATAAATCAAAATATTTGAATTAAAACACAAGGAATATTCCAATCTATATTCTCTCAAAAATGAATTAGATATCCTAGGTCTAAAATATGTCACAATTAATGCTTTGAAACTTAATGGAAAGTTTTGGAGACAAATTGGAGACAAATTCCAAAATCTTCTCTCAATCCTTCTCCATCAATCTTTCCTCTTCTCTTGCTGGTGTTTTCATGGGTAGAGACAATCTCCATTTTTCTCTCAATCTCCTCCATCTCTCACCATTCAATCCTCCAGATTGAATCCAAGCCTCTCAAAGCTTTCCCTGTGCATTTCTACAGCCAGAAAATCTATAAATAAAGCCTCATTGAACCAAGAAAAGGATCCAGATAATCTAACTTTTGCACTCTTACTCTGCAGGAATTCAAGCATCAAAGCATCAAGCATTCAAGCATCCAATATCAAACAATCAAACTTTCACATCAATGGCTGCCTCTTGTAGCTGCAATTATCTGTTTTATGTCCATATCATGCTAGTTTAATTCATTTATCATCTAGCATTGTTTTTTAACTCCATATCATTGCATTAGTATCATCTCGTTCTTCAGATAGTCATTTTAACAATCATAGTGCTTAACAATCTGAGAACAATTCTGATTTAATAAATCTTTGGAGATAGAGAACAATATGACACTTTCAATTGATTACTATTTTGAATTGTTTCAATTTGATTAATCTTTGATATAATGTCGTATTAAGAAGTGTTTTAATCTTGTTTACTTATTCACACTTACAACGAGAACTTAAATTTATGTAAATTTGAATTTTCAATTTTTATAACAATTTTTATCTAATGTATTTAAATTCTTTTCTATTCATCCTATAATTTTAATAATAAAAATATTTTAAAAAAGAGATGTGATTCCTGCTGTAAAATATGTAACATCTTGTTTGTTTTTTATTAAATAAGCAGGGTAAGGGCCCTGATCTCTTACAAAAAGAAACAAAACAATCCAATGCAACAACAACCAAACAAGAACAACAAAACTGAGGAGACACCAAAAAAAGAAACATCACTACATCTCCTCACCAAAAGCCCTAGAGACAAGCATCAACCTATCATTAAGGAGTCATAATAGATGACCCTATCCAAGTACCGGTATAAATTTAACTAAACCATACTATCATTAACCCAAAGATTTTTAAAAGGAAAACCGAGCCTATCATAAGTTTCCACATAGAAAATAACCATCAAAATGAAGATTAACATCTTGTTTGCTAATGATATTTGCATATAATAATTCTTACATGAGTATAAATGCATATTATTGAAAGTAATATACAAAATGTCTATTTGTAGACCACTTTGGTCAATACATTAAAGTTCTAATAAATAATTATATGATTGGAGTTTATAGTCAATATGTTGAGATTAGAAGCCTATAACATTTACAAATATTCATTGTCCTCGTTGAAGATTAGAAAACAAACACTTTTGAAGAGAACAAAGATCATTTCAGCTCCAACTTTGTTTTTATATTGCATATGTTCAACTCATTGCTTTCTACAAATTTTTTATGAAGGTGGTTGGAGAGATTGTTTTTGTTTAATATGTAACTAGCTTTTAAGTAGTAGTAATACATTTTTTAAATGTGTAGTAGGAAAAAAATTGAAAATAATATTTTATTGCATATTAATATTAATATTAATATATTTATAATACGATTATTATTATATTATATAATAAACAACTGTATATTGCTAAAAATCTATGTGGCTTCACAATTTTTTTTCCTGCTTTCATTTTCTTTTTCTAGATTTTTATTGTACAGAAAAATATAAGAAAAAGTTAATAAGCTAAACACCGCATAGAAACCTCCCCTTACATTTCAAATCGTCTTATTAATTATCTGCCCAAAAGGAGGGAACTGTGCCAAATAGTAGTGCACTCGGTTTTAAAGCGCGCCTCTCTTCCTCTGTTTGAATATGGCAGTATGCATAGCAGGTTTTGCCTCGAATTACACTAAAATTGCATAAAATGTTTAAGGATACTGTTACATTTGGGTTTTAAACAGCAATTCAGGTGAAAGCGGTAAGTGGATGGTGTTCTGTGGTTGCTAAATATATTAAGCCGATATAAGTAGTTAGTTTAATTTTTAAACTATTATTTGGGTTCTTCCTTCCGCAGGAGGACAATTTCGTGTATATGAATTGGTTCTTAGCAGCAGCTGCAGGAGGGAGTAAATATATCTAACTTTTGATATCTATACTCATATGATGGCTCACATTTACCAGGTATGTATGCTACAGAATTATAGGGTTTATTTCAATGTGTTTCTCTTTCCGGAAGAAGGCGTGGATTGTGGGTTGAATTTTGCTTTATTGGAAAAATAGAAACTATTGCAAAGGTTAACATATGGTAGCATGAACGTGTGGAGGGTTTTTTAATCTTCGATGTTTAAACTGGAGTGTTACAATTTTGCGTAGATATTTTGAAATTTATTTCGGGGGTTGGGTAATTGCCCTTTTTCATATCGTGATAGTCATGAGACCTTGGTTGTCTTTGGACAATCTTATTTAAGATAAGGTCAAACTACTTTCCTTTTAAACAAATCGGGTTTTTAATTCCAGGGGGAATTCAGTTAACGGTCAAACTCCTTCCCTTTTAAACAATTTGGGGTTTTAATTCTATTGGAGTTTGAATTTAAGTCTTTTGGTAAGGAAGCCCATCATGGCACAATGGATGGCTCTGATGGTATCAATGCTTCTTGTGATGTGGCATAAACTTTAGTTTGTGTTGAAGATGATCCAGATTTCTTTTTGTCATGGCTTTTAACTTGTCCAACAAGACTATTATGATAATAATAATTCCTCATATGATAGGCATGTACTTTGGACCATGCTGAAGATGATATTGGTTCATATGCCAAAGTTCTATTAGCCCGTCAGACTGCTATGATGATATTAATGTACCACATGATATTGCAAATTTTGAACAATGCTCCAAGATGATGTGAGTTGTACATGTCATGGTTTTTCCTAGTACCTTTCCTGTTTCGAAATGTCGAATGATTTTTTCATTGGATGGTCAAAGGTATTTATTTTTTAGGGTTTCTGGTGTGGTATCTGTTGGCTCTGTACACTTTCTTTTGCTTTTGATGAAAGATGTTTTGTAGAAATCGACTTGAGAATTTTGAAGTAGGAAGTAGAAGCTGTTTCTAAGTAAAAATGAAAGATAAAATTATTTTTTTGATTATTGGGATGACGCTTCCCAACATTTGATCCTCTTACAACTTCTTCTGATTTATGCTTACAAGATTTTTTAAATAAATTTTTGCCATGTGGAGTCTATTCCTCAACTTGTAATAATTGTATGCTCATTATGTTGTTGTTTTCGAAGCTTTATTTTGTTGATGTTTTCATCATCTGATTTCTTTGTTTACGTACATTCTTTGAGTCTACAAACTTTAAAACATGAATAGTTGAATTTGTTTTGGCAACCATATGGAAATGAAATTTGATCTTAGAGAAAATAAACTCGTTCAAATTAGATTTTTCTGGGACACAACCAAAGATGAGCTACTAGTGGTAGTCGAAGAATCATGCAAAAACAATCAAATGCTTGAACAGATCAACAATACCACTATAATTTTAATTCCTCGGGAGGCTAAAGCCCATAAGGTGGAAACTCATAGGCCAGTAGCACTATACAATATGCTATATAAAATAATCTCAATAATCATAACTCAACACTTAAAACATTTCCTATCCAATCTAATATCTCAAGAGTAATCGTAGTTCTAGGAAGACAAATCACAGACAACATCATTGCGGTACAAGAAGTTCTAAACTTCTATGTTCCCAAAAAATCAGGGAAGGCACATTATACTAATAAATTGAACATATCTAAAACCATTGACAAATGCAATTAGCAACTTATTGAGCAGGCAATGCAGAAATTAGCTTCATCGCTCAGATCACCAAGTGAATTAGTAGCTTGTAAAGTCTGCCTTGTTCACTGTTAGCATGAAACAGGACAGCCAATTCATTCTACAAGGGTTAAGGCAGCGTGTTCATTTTTATTTTAACAAGTGACACTTTGTGCAACATGATATGAACAGCCTAAAGCAATAATGATACTAGCAATAGAGGGAGGGACAAGATTCTCCGACTTTTACTTTGCAGATGACACTCTCTTACATTCAATATTCCTGTTAGCTGAAATCAAACAGATGATAAAAATCCTGAACATCTATCAAGAAACCTTGGTCCCAATGAGGTAATGCAACTGAGTCCAACTTCTTTTTCTTGAATGTTGATTTGTCCAGGAGTAAAGCAATCCACAAGCAAAAGCAATTCAAAGAACCTTCCCAAATAGATATGGATTCCCCTGCATGTATAAAATAGAACACAATCGTGGACCAATGCAATCAGTTGACTTCAGAAGAAAATGATGCAATGGACATAGAGATGGCTCAACTTTGGTAGAAGAATTCAAAAGCTCAAATGCTATTCCAATTTATTTTCTCACATTACTCCCTATACCTATGATGTGTTGATGCTTCAATCTGTTCCTTGTATTTCGAAAAGATGCATTGATAAATTTTTTTAGACCTGGGGTATAGAGTTAGGTAAAAAAGATCAACTGACACATTATAACTAAGTTGCCGGTTTTGGTACTTGTTTGGGTTCGGGTTTGGGGGTTCGGCTAAATTTTTTTTGGGGTTTGGGTTCCTTTTGGGTTTGTTAGTACAAAAAGCATTAAAAATCATATATATATACATGCAGCCTAGAAGCATGAATTAGGATTAGAATATCTCAATATCACATAACATCATATAGACAACAAAACTACTATAAACTTAAATGTCATTTAAAACATGCATGATAAATATTCATTGTTCAAACTTTAAGTTCAATATTACAGCACTTTTAATCATCAAATGGATTATCTAAATCTTCAATATCACTATCAACATTGACATTAGATGATGTAGGAAGACTAGATGAATCACAAGCATTGCTAGTGGCATTGTCATTAGCACTAGTATTGTGCTCATGTTGGCTATCGTACTCCTCATATGCAATATGGTGGGAAGTGGAAGCATCCAAGTCAGTATGCTTTGGCTCTATATCCCACAACTTTGTCTCCCCTTCCTTGTAGTCATGCTGTTTGTGTGAGAGGAGACACAAGTTGGAATGCACATATACTAAATTTTTTGCTCTTTTTGAGAGCAATTTATTGTGCTTTACTGAGTGGATGAAAAAATATGTGCTCCAATTCCTTTTAGATGCAAATGAACTAGCAACCTATGAAGACAACGTAAATAATATAAGATACGTTATAAAAAAAATAAAAAACTTTAAAAACTAAATATGAAAATTTATTAAACTTACTTGTGATAAAATTTTGATTGTGAGGGGCTGTAGATGTTGGAACTATTGGTCATGGAAGTACCACCAACTATGAGCATCCTTTAAGAACTTATTACGAAGAACCTCAATACCTTGACCATTTGAGTGCACAAAATTAATGAACTCACCCGTGACTATATCTTGCAATTTAGGATCAGGGAAGAGTCTCATGAATGCTGCCTTGTACCCTTCAGCCACTCCAAAATCTCTATATGGGATAAGCCTTTCCGACACAGAATGAATCTGACTACTATAGTATTTTGGAGACAATGCAAAGGCAAGAAGATGTAATGGAGTTGTCATTTTGTTCCATCTTTCTTCAACAATTGCATGCACTTGTTTGAATAAAGTCTCTTTGGGGTCTTGCTCTTTTGCATTTATGGTGCACTTCATCTTCTCAAGCATTGAGTCAATGCCATCATATATTTCTCCAATGCATGGCTTGTCCATGTCAGTATAGCGAATCATACTCAAAATGGGCTCGGTGAAACTAATGAGATACTCCACACGATCCCACCATGAGTCATCTAATATCATCTTTTTAATTTTTGTTGCCCTTTCAGTGCTGCTTTGCCTCCATATAGACCAATTTTGGCTAATCACCATGCTAGAAAGTGGCTCTCTAACTTTCACAAGTCGTCTCAAGATGATTGTGTTAGAGGCAAAACGGGTCTTTGCAACCTATTACAAATTAAAAAAAAATGAATTAAAATTTAGAACAAACTTTAAAGAAGAATTAGAATACACAATCAAATTATGAAAATGTAAATATTACTTCACTTACCTAAAATAGCTCCAATTTTGAAAATGATCTAAAAATTCCTTGAGACATGTGGTGGTTGGTGATGGACATCTGGATGTCCTCAGCCTCTACATACAATTTTTTGATCCAATCAATTTTATTCCTAATCTTTTGTAGCATAAGATTGAGTGAGTGGACTGCACAAGGTGTTCAAAAGATATGCGAATATCGTTTATCAACCAATAACCTTGCAGCTCTACAATTCTTGGCATTGTCTGTTACAACTTGAACAACGTTGTGGGGTCCCACTTCCTCAATGGCTGTAGTGAGATTATCAACAATAAATTATCCATATTTTATTTGCCCCTCACAATCCACGACTTTCAAAAACATTGCCCCTTTAGGCAACACCACTATGACATTGATCAAGGGCTGATTTTTTGAATCTTTCCAACCATCTGAAACAATGGACACACTTGTCTCAATCCATGAATCCCTTATGGGCTTCAATGAATCTTCAACCATCTTGACCTCTTTTTCCAATAAGGTGCCACATACCTTCTCTTAACCCGGGCCTTTGTACGCTTTTGGATCTTCATTAACTGTTTTCAACATCTCTTTCCAATATGGAGAGCGAACAACATTAAAAGGCAAAGCTATTCCATTTGCATAAATACATCTTGCTACATTTTGGTCGGCAATGTCTCGAATCTCATTTTGAAATGCAAGTTCCAAAGGCCCCTTTGATCTTTTGATTACAATAGGTTGTACACTTTGATTTTGAGGATGAGGAGTGGCCAAAAATGGGTGATTTTCTACCACGATATTGGAATTAGATGGAGGCAGCATTCCCTTTGATTTTTTTTTAATAAGGGGTGACTTAATTTACGGGATTCCCGTTCATCTGTTGCTTCTTGCTCCATAATGTATCCTATGACTGTCTTAGATGGAATAGGTACATTGTTCTTTCTAGGGCAAACTTTGATGCCTTTTCTAGGTATTCCACACAAATGTGCTTTCACTCAAAAACATGAACTAGAATATTGAACATCATATCCATTGCCGGGCCCCCAAAAGCAAAACTCTAGCAGCACCCACAGTTGAACCGGCCCAAAACCAGAACTAGGTTTGAACCGAACTCGAACCTACCCCTCCAATGCACACTCTTCAAGAAAGAACAACTCTCCCACTTTTCAGTGATGAGTGAATACAATAATAATACCTCAGCCTTTGATTTTGTCTAATTCAAACTTCTTTTTAATCTGAAAGGCATAGTTCTTACAATAAGTTGAGGCTGTATTGTATCAAGAGAACTATGAGGCATAGTGAGATCAAGGAGAGCTTGAATTTACTCACACGTTATTTTCTTGTGTGCAGAAAGGCAGTTCACCCTACTCTAAGGAGATGGTTGCAGCACCTTTTGCTGTTGGGATAGAGCAAGAACTCCTAGATGCTGATATCTTATTGCCTTCTAATTTACCATTTAAGCAGCTACAGATGTCAGAGAAGTATCCGAAGGGGCATTCAAGGGGAAGACATTGGAAGCATTTAAAGCAAATACTTCAGGCTGAAAACTATTATCTATATCCTGCAGATGAGCCAAATTGTAAGCATTATATATTTGTAGTATTATGAGTATTTTGTTTCATATGATAATTATGTACCCCAGGTTTATGCTTATATAGATCGGAAGTATATCTACAGTTCAATGCTTTTTTGTAGTTTTTATAAAACTACCTTGGTGTATTTATTGAATTTTGGATTACATTGTCTCCAGATAGTCACTCTCCAATTTAGAACTTTCCAAAAATGCTTTTTCCTTTGTAACCTAAGTTGGTGTTTGGAGGAGAGGGGATTTTGGAACCATGTGCAACGAATGATTTTTACTTTATTTTTTATATTAATGTTGTTTCCTTTTTCAATTTAAGACCACAACATAGGATTTTTTTAAATTTCTATGTATGTTAACTAGCTACATTTTCTATTCTTTTTGTAAATCATTTTAACACTTGGGTTATGCCAGGCTGATATATTATTGGTGCTGGACTACCAGTGGTCTTTTTTTTTGTTTTCCTTTCAAATTTTAACCTACATCAGTTTTAGGTGCACGCTCTTGCAGTTTTGATGATATTTCTAGCAATTTTAATTTTATAAGCTGTTTTAATTTTTTGGCTGGTGGCATAATGAGAGCAGACCGTAAATTGTAAGATTGAATTATATATCAATAAATCAGCCTATTTTTAATTCAAAAGCTTGTTTAGCTTTTGGTGGCTGGGTATAATATGCTTGGAATGAAAACTAAAATGTGGTGACTTCGGTTGATCTTTTTATGCTCTACTGGTGGCTGTTCTGTCATGTGTAGACAACTCCTTTTAGCACTTTTCTGATTCTCAGATTGATTGACCTTTTAGTCTTTAAAACTTCTATCGGGATATTTTCTTACCTTGAGCTATTTGTAATATGCTATGAAATTTGAATCTCTAGGAAATACTTACAATTTAGTAGAGCCTTATGTTATGCATAAACAACTTGCTTGCATCTTCTCAAATTTCTTTTAAGCAAGGCAGCATATGGGACAGGTGCAATGAATATTAAAGAAACTCTTTGCATTCTCCTAGAGCCTTATCCTATATGCACAAGCAGTTTGTTTGTGCCTTAAATGCTTTTTATGCTGAATATTTTCAAAGATTCCAACATTATTCAATGCAGCCATTGGGATGGTTGCAAGAAATCTGGACAATTTCATTTCCTAATTGTACATTATCCTTTTGTGTTTGCACATTTAAATGCTGAATCTCCAACTTCCATGTATCCTGCAAAGAAGTACTGTGATATTTCAGGGTTTGTGGTGCGTATCTTGACCATTTGGACTTACTCCTAATGTTTGCAAAAATGAATTAAGCGCTCTCTTGGATATATATATATATATATATAACTATATAACATTATCTTCATCATTTAGTTTTAGTTGCTTTCACTAGGCATTATTATTAATTATGCATGGGAGTTTGATAGGGACCGTTCTTCTATTCAAATGATCTCTTTGTTAAGCTTTTATGATCGCTTGAAGTGAGGGTCTTGACTCTTGAGATTTGATTCCTCATGGCTGGATGATCTTATTATGACACAATTTTAGTTGCATTCAAAGAGATTCGTCCTTAGCTTTGTTATCCAATAGTCAAATATGTTTTGCAGTGGAACTTTCCTAATAAATTCTAATGAACAATTTGATGAAAAGGGCAAAATTTCAACAATAATATTTTTAATCGTAATTGCAAAATCTGTTCCACACATGATGCATCATTATATTATTAATATCATTTGACAGACCCATTTGAGCTATATCGTAAATATAGTTTGATAATTTTCAGTTAAAGTGGAAAGTGATGCCATACCAAATATATAGTTGTGATTTGTTGTAATAATTTGTTTTAATTTTTAAATATCCTTTATATCATGCAGGCACCATATACAGATCCTAGAACCAAACTTCGATATGCCAATAGTGATGTTTTCAAGCGTATAAGATACCTTTCCAATGATCATGTTCAAGGATATTTGGGTCTTAGAAATGCTGCTGTTGTACTGAAATAATTGTAAGTCTATCCATACAGTGCAATGGTAATTCTTGTGTAAAAGTTCTTAATAGATGCCATCGTATAGTAAAATCTAATAAATATTTGGTTTAGGCATTATCTTTTGAAGTGTCAAGGTAAATGCACTGGATCTTCTCCCAGGCTAAGGAAATCATTATTAGATGGTTGAACTGTGAGATAGGAAATGGCATGTGTAGAAGTTGCCTTTCTGTTACGTGTCTTGATATTTACTCTTTTGTATGCATGAATCAATTCATGGTATATTCACTTATGCAGTTTTGTTTTGCAAGATGGTCTAAAATATTTATGTCTACCATTAATTTTAATTTCATTAGCTAGTATGGCAAATGTATTGTTTTCGAATTAATTTATTTTGATCAGTCATAAACGAATTGATTTGCAGTACACTAAAGTTACTATCCTCTTGCAGAAAAATGTTTCACAATTTAGATTTGTTATGGAAGACATAATAATCTTATTCAAGAAAAATGAGATACAAGCATAGCATTCATGCTTCAGTATCAGTATGTTAATTGTCTTTGGACAAAGGTCAAATGATGGTGGTGGGCAGTGTGTTGTATGCGAAGATGAAGGAGATTCTAGCTCAAGAAAAGTAATGCTTTGCTACTTCAGGCTGAAATCCAAAATTAAAAGGTTATGATTTTCAAAAGCAAGCTTGATAAATATTGAAAGAAAAGATCTGAATTGCCTGAAATGTACAAATATAATTTAAAGGGTTCTCAAAATCAAACTTGACAGATAGAGGAATAGAGACTTATTTCGGAATTCTCTCAAACACAATTATATGCATTATTCAAGCCCAATCTATCTGCAGGGTTTGCATATTTGATTTGCGTCTACATTTTAAAAGTTGGTTTCATCTATACATGGAAATGAGTTTGCCACTTCAATCTGGGTCTTCTGAATCGGAAGATTGGCAATTTCTCTCTTTGCATTTGCATGAACCTCTCATAACAATTTCAGAAACTCAGCACCTTTCCTAGAATGTTATTTTGTGTGTCAAGGTCACTTAATGTTTCTTGTAGTGAAGTTTTGGGAGTCCCATTTGCAGACAGTTTCTGAAGTTTTAGCATGCAGCTTGGTTTCATAGTTGTTTTTCCAAGCATAAGGTGCGTCATGCAATCATTTATTTTTTGAGAATATTCATTCAGATTATTTTGTATTAGACATTGTAGTCAAATATGGGAGCTCAATCGAAGAGAGATTGTTGCCATGTGAAGAACTCATAGAGAAATGTTTTGGAGATGGTATATGATTTTAACATATGCTTACAGCTATTATGAAACATAAGTAGGATAGATGATGGTAATGCTTGGTGGACCTTTTAAAATTGTACACATTATTGGTGATAGGAGCAATTAACTAGGCTAATAGGCATCTAAATCAAGAGTTAAATCATTTTTAAAAGAATTTCCCAGCCCCTGCAGAAGAACTTTTGGTCACCACGAGCAATGTCATTTAAGAACCTGAAAACATTCAGGTGGTGTGCATCTATGGAAGGAATGACCAAAGAAAAAGACCTTCAAAGGGATCATGAGGTTCAAACAAAGGAAGTCAGCTCATTCGAACTCTACATTGTGACACATAAACAAATGAGCAACCTCTAAGTATATCTTTAATCAGCCTTTGAAACTCAACTTGAATCTCATCATGTTCAATCTTTTGTACCAATCGAATTACTAAAAGCATAAGGAATGATGATCATGCAAGGGGTAATACACTATTGAATCTCATCATTTTGGATCCTTTGATCCTTCTATATGGTAATGGTGTATTGAAGATGTTAAATCACAAACTTGTACTTGTTTGACCAACCAAAAAAATGATCTAATTTTGCACTTTGCATTAACCCATTTTTATTAATTTCAACTCAAGGATTTTCCTTAGTTTGAGCTTTTCAATGGAACACTATCCATCATAACATGTTCCAGCTATGACATCTCATTCTTTAACTCCTTAGCTTTTACCAACAAAGCACATAACATATCAATTATCTTTGACCCTTGTTGATCTTTTTGTATTCTTCTCATGTGTGACTAGCTAATCCAATTGTCTCTACTGATCCTTAGATTGTAAATTTTGGGGCATGAAACCCATGGAACTCGGTATGGGTTGGATAAGGTGAGTGATGAACTCTCAAAGCTATTTATTTTTAGCTTTGAGGGTTGCCTTGTCCTCACCATCCTTGAAGAGTCTTTTCTTGAGGCTCTTTAGTTTTTTTTTAAGAGATTGATATCACCTACCCATGACTATGACCCCATGTTAGTCTCTACACTTGAAAATTTGTTTGTAGGCTCAATATTTTGTCTTTTTTTTTCCTTGAAAAAATCTCTATTTTAGATTTGAGTGTCATTATGCAAGACAATTTTGTTGGCTTAAATACTTTTAGTTAGATCTTCTTTAGACCATGTGAACACATCTTTATATTAATGGAAAAGTGCTTCAGGTTTGCTTTTCTTGTCAGGTGAACAACACTTACCCAAGTTTACCAATCTAGCTTTATTTGTAACACCAATATTTATTTATTCATACTTTGCTGATTTTTTAGGTCCAATTTACTTCTCTTATTGGGTTAAGGTAAGGAGTTTTATAATTTTACCGAGCTTCCTTTCACATCAACCTTATTGATCTCCTCATGGGATATATATGCTATAGCAATAGCCCCAAACATCTCAATGGCATCCCAAACTTGGTTTCTATAATATTGAGGGCAATTCCTCAACTTGAAAGTGTTTTTTTGACTCACTTCGCCATTAACTCAATGTCTCCTTTAACTTGGAACAATTTGATATTCATGTTGTGTGTATTTTGGGTCCAACAACAATGCTTCATATTCTATTATGTTATTATTGCAATTAAATTGAAGGTAATATGTAGAGGGATGCAACTTACCCTTGAGCAAAATAAATACTATGCTAAGACCTGAATTTGCAATTAACAACTTTCATCAAACTACAAAGACTATATGCCTTGTTTCTCTTGTTCATCCTTGAAGCAATTCACAAGTTTTTCTTTAATCTCCTCACTAGACGTCATTATGTACCTTTGAACTTGTCTCGTTATACAAGATTGTAGCCTTGGGATTTAATTGAAAAGTTGCTAAAGACTAATCTAATTTGATGTGTTTATTAAGGTCTTTGTAGAAATTATTACTCAAATTTTCCAATTAATTTTATTTTATTACATTGTTCACTTTTTTCTTTATTTGAAGTATTTTTATTTACTTAAGAATCAATTTAAATTGAATAGTTATTTTATTTTATTTACTGAAAGAGTTGTTTATTGTACTTCAAAATTATTTAAGAATTATTATTTTGTTTTGGTTGATTTAAAGTTTTTTTTTTCATTGAAGTATTATTTTATAATTTTAAGGATCACCATACAGTCTTACATTGATTCCACCAAAAGTAATAAAATTAAATTACTTTTTGTATTACTAAGACATAATTAGATTAAATCAAAGATTTAAAATATATTTATCTTAAAATATAAAATATTTTTATTAATTTTTCTATCAATTTTAATGTGTTAATTTAAGATAGGCATTTTTGAATATTTTTTTAACCTTATTAATTTGAAACACTTACATTAAATACAAATTATTTTTATTAATTTTAATGTGATAATGTAAGAGGTTCTTTTAAAAATAGTTTTTTCTTCTCTTTAATTTTGAAATACTTACATTAAATCTTAAATCTTTTTGATAAAAGTATTTCATTATTTAAAAAAATTATCTTCAACTTCATTTAAATATAGATATTTAGATTATATTATATTTAATATGCAATGTTTATAATAAATTAAGATAAAATAATTTAAAATATATATAAAATGATAAAAATAATTATAAATAACTAACTTATTCAAAATGGTATTCATATATAAAAAGAAAATAATTCTTAAAATAGAACTTAATGTACATAATTTATCTTCTTTCTCTTTTTAAAACTTGTCATAATTTTTATAAATAAAAGTTGAAATCTATATTAAAAAATATTTTTAAGCAAAGTTCAAAGAAATAATGTTTGTCTTTTTTTTTCTTTTTCCTTTTTTTTAATATATATGTGTCCATGTCTATATGCATGTGATAAAGAAGGATATTCAATTGATAAAGTTATATAAAATAATATATATATTCTATGCTAGTACATATCAAATACATTTGTGAGGCACCTATTTATACATTTAAACACATCTATACTAGTTAAAAATATCTAATATGTAATACAAATAAAAATAGTATATTCTTTGCTGATTTTAATTTTTATATTAAATATTAATTAAATTAAAAAACAATAAATAATATTATTTTTTAAGATTGGAATTAAATTATTCATTATTTGTTGTATTTACAAATAACTTATGTAAATACATACACTATTTAATGCAAAAGAGTTTATATATTATTGATCAACACAACTTTTGTTGACTTCAATTATCTAATAGATTATTTTAAGGAAAAAACACTCTTCATAAATGTATTAAGGTAAGAGTTTTTTTTTTTTTTCTTCTTCTTTTGATTGGAGAGTAGCATTTTTAAAGATAATAGCATAAGATATTTTAGGGATCTTAGAATTTGATTTTAAAAGAATTTTATTAAAGTATTGTAAAATTATCTTTTAACAATAATTATAATTTTTTATTATATAAATTCTTACTTAAACTTTATTATAAGATTTTTTTCATCAATAATTAATAGTCTAATCATTATTATGATTTTCATTCTAACAAAATAGCATTACAAGACAACAAATTCTATTGTTACAATATTTCAAAGACAAGTACTATATTACTAAGTGGCATTTGTTTTAAAATTATATCTCTTAACCATATAATTGATAACTTTAATGAATGTGATTGTTTTCATTTTGACAATAACAACATGAAAAAGTACAAAAGATGTAGAAAAAAAGATGCCTCCTATTTTGGATACATGTGTCTTAACCTCTCCACCTTAAATAATATTATTTATATATTGATGGTATCTTTTTCTTAAAAGAAGATTGTTCACATTTTAATACATGTATCTTTTCAAGACCCACAAATAGAACAAAATGATTAGAGTCAAGCACTCATGGATGATTCCATTTCTAAGAGCACTACAAAAACATCTAACCACCATCTTTATAATATCTTGCTCATTAAGAGAAAGACAAATTTTGTTTATAATTGTGTAAGGATGAAAAGTATATATTTTATTTTGCTTCATATAATTTTGATTGATTTAGTTTTTTAATCTAAATCTTTAAATTGATTGTTATATATAGGATTTAACTCTTCTTAAATATTTATTAGCTTTAAGATTATCAATTCCTTTTCAATGCTCATTTTCATATTAATAGATTTGATTAAATTTATTTTCACACTCATAGATTTGATCCTTGAAGTTTTAGATTCAAATTTTAAAATATTAAAATCAAATATTACATTATGACCCTCATACCAAAAATTTCAAATTATGTGTGAATTCAAGTATAAAAGTACATCACCTCTCACTCATTTCTTTAGCAAGTGATTTATCTAAAATCTACTAGCTATCACCCAAAATCATAGAGAGATCCTCATCTAATTGAGTCACTCTTATAATCATTCTTGTCCTTGTAATATCATGCTACATTGACATTTTACAATTACATCATCTCTTTGTTAACCAATTTCAAAAGATCTTTTATACTAGGTCTTTGCACCATCCTTTGCATTTTTGTTTCTTGTTCCAAGTTCCAAGTTATCCTCATCAAGACAATGCCTAATACATTCATTGCATGTAGCCTTCTTTTATTTTTATCAAAATGATTGATTTATATCTAGGGGCTTTTCATAAGGAGAAGACACACATTTACCAAGCTTCCAAAGGTGTTTGTCAATACCTTTAGTCTTTATTATAGGTTCAAATATTAGGCTTTTTTTTTGTAGGTATAGAAGATATGTGGGTAACAAGTTCATTTCTATGGGTCAAAGTTCTTTTTTGCATGTCATTTAGATCCATGGGCATATAAGTCAAATCTATCTAGGTACAAATCTAACACAGAGTTGTAGATATTCCCATATTTATAGAATTTTATCATCATACTTCTTTTATTTCAAACCCTCCATTAGTTTTGTGATATTGGTCATTTGTCATAGTTTATGTGTTCTAGTCCCAACTCTTTTATCAATAATAACTTATTTAATATTAATTATTTGCACTCACTTACCCTAGATAATTTGAAAGGGTGTCTTTATTTAATTTTTGGTGAACTTGACATTCAAAACCCTCTAGGATTATTCCCTAGGGTTAAAATTTCTTTCCTTAGATTTTTAGACCTAATATTTTTCATTCTAGACTTGATTAAGGTAGATCATTTATTTTGATTTTCACAAATCTTCACCTTTGACCTCTATCTATACACGTCTCATTGATTTTGTTGTGTTCCTATATTTTGCTACATTTGATCCTTCTAACCTTGATGCTCCCATGTCTTTGTATCATATGGATGTGGACTTATTCTCCATGGAGGTGTTTTTTAATTGTACGATTTTTTTCTCCATAAAATCAGTTATTATTTTTACTTTTCTCTTAGATGTACTCATTTCACTTCTCTATGATTATAATTTTCCTATGACTAGTTATGTGCCTCTACATGATCACACATATTCATTATCTTCTCATGTTGTGGTTGGTGACTCTTTGATTCAAGGTGCTCCTCTTTGTTAAATATGGATTAATATAGCGATAATATTATTTGTGTTTCTTTTGCACACACTATTTATGATCCAATGTTTATGTTCAATACTTTATCCCTAGCTTCTATGTATTTGTCTAGGGTTTCTAGTTTATTTGACAATGTTCTTACAACTAATGATGATGATTCCTAGTCTCTTGATGATTTTATCTAACATAGATATTCATGTGATGCTTGTTTGGTTAATGATGATGATTTAGTGTCTTTATCACATGACACTCTTTCTTCTCCACTAACAAATGCTAACAATAGTCATGTTGAAAATGTTTCTAAAATTTACTATGTTTTGGATTTTGTTCTTTATAGTGCTTGCTTTATTATAGATCCATATATTGATGGATTTATTGGTGATGATATGGGTTGTCATATAGGTGCATGCATTTCATTTTTTCCCTCATATATTATACCTATCTCAACGATGATATGTTCCTTACATATATTGGAGACTTTAGATGATGAATCTTTATTATGGCTTGATTTGTATCGTTCTTTATAAGCTTCATTTATATATATTGTAAATGCTTTCATAAAAAAATATTTTAATCCTAATGAGTGCTTGTAGGATCATACCAATCTTTCAACATCCAATTATTGTGTAGTATCATACACATATACTACCATTCAAGCTAAGAAAAAATTGTATGCGAGGTTACAAATTTCTTAACACTATCGAGCATGAGCACATCGTTCTCCACAAGGAAGGAATCAAAGGAAGTTTATTGGATTGACATGTTTTCTATGTTAAATTTTGAAACAACTTTTACAAGCACAAATTATCAAGTTACCTCCTATCAAACCTATTATTACATCAAGACATGAACCAAAAAGTCATTTGCTTATTAAGTTCACGCTTATCTTAAGATAAATATAGACATATTTTAGGTATAAATATGGCATTCAAGCACAAAATGAAAGATCTTATTGATAAAAAGAGGTATAAATATGATATTCAAGCACAAAATTCAAGATCTTATTGACAAAAAAGTGGTACAAGTTGACATTAATGGTTATTCACATATATTTCCCACCTCATCATGTTAGAAATGATTCTTCCAAGGCTAGTGATAAGGCATTTACATTAAGAACATCATGTGCCACACTTATGAAGAACAAAACAAAGTTGACATCCAAGTGCACATTAATGGAACAACCTATGGTGGTTCACTTACTAGGGTACTCAATGAGAATCAAGTGAGGTAAATGTCATAAATGATATAGATCTATAGAATAATAAAATATGATTTCTCCAAATATTCCATCACCATATGACATTTTTATTTGTAAATAAACTATAATAGATCATACTTTCTTTGTATACTATGATGCTAAAGAAAAATGCCTCATTAGGGGAAATAATTTAGGTGGTACATCTTGTGGTTTTATTTGATCTACATTTATTTATATTTCTTATTTACATGTGTGTTACTTTATGCTATTCCATGATTTTTTGTTGATCTTTAGCACCGTGGGATAATTTTTTTGAGGTCAATGCACTCATGATTTTACTTATCAGGGGTGAAATTTGGGGGCATCCTACATATTTTGTCTCTCATGCACACAAAGGTAAGTATCCTAGTATGCATCTCTAATTTTTCTAATTTTATCTTAGATTTTTCATGCAAAAGTTCATCTCTTTTTTGGTTTATAAAAATGTTGGATTGGGCCCACTACCTTTATACTATATAGCAACTATTTTAGTAAAAAATAGAAATTTATTTAGTAGAACTTTACATAAAATAAAAACCATTACCCTTTTATTATCTATGCCCTTTTACACCTTTTGTTATCAGAATAAGCTCATCTTGATGGTCTATGGCATGGCTAATGAAATGATCCACCATTGAATTTACATTTATGAAACAATAAAAACATGAGAAAGAATCCAAAGATTCCAATCCTCTATTAAAATATTTTCCAACTTCTAATTTTGTACTTCTCTCTTTGAATGACATTATGAATGATCATTGAGTCCCCCTCCATAATTAAGAAAGAGATTCTTCTCTAAATAACTAGAGAGATGGTCAATACCAAGGTTTGAACTTCAACCTCATTGCTTGTCTCAATTTTAAGTGATGGCACATTCTATTTTGGAAAGCCTTGATTTTTCTAAGAAGCCCCATCAAAATATAGTTTTCAAATTCCAAAGTCTAGAGGAGGAAACCATTTGAATAAAGATCCATCCTTAGTTAGAGATTGAGCTCTTGAAGCCCCCTCAATGTTCATTCTCAAATTTATCATCCTTTTGCCACACACTTAATTTATCATGCTTATGACTAATTTTACACATTATCATACTTAGTTTTTAAATTTTCTAATTTATTTTATCAAATATTTATATCTTTGCTTGATTTGTATTTATGTCTTAAGGGGCACACAAAATCAAGGGGGTATATTATTACTAAGCATTCTCAAATTTTATGTGTGGTTCATGAGTGAATTCTGGACCATTGCTTTGATTATTCTACTTTCATTTGTATTATTTTTCACCTTTTTTAGTTTGCTAATATGCTTATGTATGAAAAGTGCATATCTAACACTTTTACTCTTCGTCTGACATCAATTTGTGTTGGTGTCCTAAGTACCTAGTCTTAACATCCAATTACGATTGATTTAGTGCTCCCTCTAACCCAAATCCCCACAAAAACATAACTTAACCCTTTCTTAAGCAGTTATCAACTCCCAAATTGGAAGTTTCTCTCCTAAGTTTATTTTCATGCTTATGGATTTGACCCTTTAAGTTTTAAAGTAAAATTTTAAAATGACCCAAGTTGACCCTTTTCTAAGTAGCCATTATGTGACAATGCCATGCTAAGTTTTTTGAGTTGTGTGTCTAAGTCAAGTGTAAAAGGATATTTCCCCTAGCTCAGTTCATTAAGGCATTTATTTGTAATCCACCATTTGCCACCCAAGCTCACAAAGGGATCCTTATCTACTTGAGTCACTCTATACTCAATCTTGGGCTTGTCATATCATCACATTTTGAGCACATCACCTCTTTGTTAACACATTTCAAAGCCCTAGTTCTATATTAGACCTTTGTACCATCTTTTTCATTTTTGTTTCATGTTCCAAGTTACCCTCATTAAGTAGCGCTTGATGCTTTCATTACATGATGTTTTCTTTTACTTTTATCAAAATCATTGGTTTAGATTTAGGGCAAGCTACCAAAGGTGTTTGTTAACACCACCAATCTTATTATAGGTTTAAGCAGAATGCAAATCTTTGTTTGGAGGTCACATGTTCATTTTTATGGATCAAAATTTATTTTTTAAAGTTTAGAGCCACATGCATAAATTCAACCCAAAGTTGTGGATAGTTCTTGTCACTACATAATTTCATCATCTTATTTCATTTGTTTTAGATTCAGATCAAATACCTAGTATTAATCATTTTTCACTCCTAACTTTGATGTGCATATTTTTTTTTTTGTTATGCCATGTTCTTTTTTATCTAATTAGAGACGTATTATAATCCCAACTCTTTTATCTAGAGTAATTTATTATTACTTATTTATATCTATTTAGCACCTTAAATTATCTAAAAGTTTTTTATTTCTTTTTAAACGAAGTGGACCTTTACTAGTATACTAGTTGATTGATTATGAATAGATTTGCTTGCTTGATCTCCCCGCTTAATTTGTTTAATAAGTTGACCTTGTCTCTTCTTTTAAAGAAAGAACTCCCTAAATTCCATGCACCTAGAATGTAGGTCTTGAATCTACTTCCACCCCTCTAAAAAAATTCTTTCATATTTCCAAACAAATAAAAACTATATAAAAGAATAAAAAAACTATATAAAAGAATAAAAAAACTATATAAAAATATTCAATAGCATGCCTAGTCAACAAACATATATTAAAGATTGATTAATGCCATAAAGAATCACCACGTGATTTTCTTCTTTTCTTTTAAGACTTTCATTAAAGAAGACCATGGTTAAAGTTAAATCATGGAATAATAGACTGTTAATCATGGTGTAATAGAGTAGTCAAATAAAACTCCTTCCAACGGATAAAATGCTTATTTTTATTTTTTATTCCGTAAAGGTCGCATCAGTGTATTGAATATTGAAAAGAAATGACGTCTGGAAATGCAAATCGAGTGGTTGTCATTTTATTCCCTAAGGCAGGCGCCATGTCTGAACATTGAAGACGCTATGGTATATACATAGCTACTGTATATTTATGATTGCCGAATCTTTTTCCCCATCGGACTAAACCTCAGGTCTTCATGATTTTGTCAACTAAAGTTCAATGCTAAAGGAGAGCGTGGAGTACTGGAATTATCTCTAGTGTTGCAGGGCTTGGGAGATTTTGTGTATATAGAGATTGCTGGGCTCGTTCAATCAGATCTGGTTAGATATTTACTTTTATTTGTTGGTTTTGCGGAGTTTAATTCTGTACTCTGAGATCTATTTTCTGAATCCCTTGACGTTTTATTGAAATTCAAATAGGTTCAAGAATTATACTACCTGATAATTGTTTTTTTGATAGTCATAAGTTAGCCTTTTTTAAGGATCATACTTGAAATTCCCTCACATTGAAGTGAATTTCACCCATGTTAGGTATGGACATTGTTGAAATGTCAATGTCCTACTATTATAGAACTTAGAACCCATCAGCGAGAATTATGTCTGTTTTTGATAATTAACTCATGTCTTATATTTTGTATGGTAAGTTTACTCTATATACCAAACAATTCTGAGCTGGAACTTTTGATGGTGGGAACGGAGAAAAGTTTCTTTGCCATTGGTGAAGAGATGTGCAGACTTACAGGAAATTTCTTCGTGATTAGTATTATCCAAGACCCAATTACAGGAATTTAGAAGTTGTTATTTATTTCCAATTTTGAGGTTGGATGAATCGATATCAAAGCGCCATTGACGAGATCCAGGATAAGGATAACTAGGCTTAGGAGTATGCAGCCGATCACATACTGTTGGGGTAAAGATAACTTGGCTTAAGAACCCTAGATCTGCAACAAGTTTGAGACACAATATCAGCCACAAGTTGATATAAGATCAACACAGGACATCTACATATAGCAAGAGGCAGTATCTTGAGAAGCATTTTGATCTTTCACAAACTGCAGCTTTACTTCCTTCTTCGGACAGCACCATTTTCAAATCTGGAGCTTACTAGCACAACCACAGGCTTATATAGATGATTAGGAGATCTGGTAATGAGTTGCTTTCCCCAACCTAACTATAACCCACCCACAATTTTCTGCATCTTCCTTGTCCATACTTATTCCCTCAATTTGATAGAGAACCTCGGTTGTCAACTCAGTCAATGGTGCTAAAACACTTGATCTTATCTGTGATGTGACTTCCTTTCACCCTAGGCGCACCTAATTTTTGTAGTTCCTCAAAGTCAATCCTTCTAACTATATCATTGATTTCTATCATTCCCTTACGTGGTCAGAATAGCCAAACCTCAAAACAGAATAAAAAATGACTCATAAACTTCTCTACACCAGCCAAAGGAAATGAGAGGAAGAAGCAATAGCAGCCAAATGCCACCATGAAAAAATATCTGTATCACCCATTTCAAACAGCTAAAACCCAATCAAGAACAAAATGAACATACACAGGCATCTGATTCATACCCTTATTGCTTCATTAACCTTCAAACTAAGGAAGAGGATAAGAATCTCTCATCTTAGATGCAAATGCAGAATCATTATTAGGCAGAGAATGAAATTCCAACCATAAGTGATTCTGTGAAATTACTGCTTTTTAGTTCTCACTTTACTTACTCTCTTTGGCAACAGAATCCTTAAGGGTTGAAGGCAGAAAACTGGATCATGTTCATACCATGTAAGAAGTCAGGAGCAAAATCTCTGAACTATCATTACCACAAACATATTTACTCTGCTTTCTCTCTTGTCTCTCCGTCTATGGGACATAAAAATGCAGAAATAAAGGGAGAAAATGCATTGCAGAATTCCCTCATTTTACTGAAATTATGGTTTAGTATTCATTTCTTCAAATATTCGGCATCTACTTTTAGAGTGCATAAAAAAATGTTCCCATATCAAAATCCATACAAACATTAAAATTCATCCAAAAGATTTCATTCACATCTATCTCAGGAAGTAGGGCATCAAAACACCTATTTCTAATCATTTTAGCTTTATATTTGCTAGCAACAAAAGAATTATAATTCATATGGGAGGTAGCAAATCACTGCTGTTATCCCACCTAGAAGAATTCCGCTCCAGTCTTTTAGCAAGATAATTTTAGTATTTTACTTTCCAGTTTTTTCCAGCAAGTCTTGAGGCTGGAAAATTAGACAGGCCACATCCACCAGCCCAGTAATATTTGTATTTACACTCACATACAGTCAGCCATCAATACCCTGCACGCCATCAGCAGAGTGTTCAGTAGAGGATTGGCTCTATGGTTTCTGGTGACAAGTTCATTTCCAACCTCTTTGCGAATTCATTTTGTCCCTCCATTTGGGCTCCAACACAATCGACTGTCACATGCTGATGATAGTTTGACTCTCCAGAAGTAGAATACAAAACATTTTAAATTGAGATAGGCATGAACAACAATTGTCGGCATGCTATAATTGAATTTTCATCCCTTATACAGTCAGCCATCAATACCCTGCACGCCATCAGCAGAGTGTTCAGTAGAGGATTGGCTCTATGGTTTCTGGTGACAAGTTCATTTCCAACCTCTTTGCGAATTCATTTTGTCCCTCCATTTGGGCTCCAATACAATCGACTGTCACATGCTGATGATAGTTTGACTCTCCAGAAGTAGAATACAAAACATTTTAAATTGAGATAGGCATGAACAACAATTGACGGCATGTTTTTTCCACTCAAGCTTTAGGCCACATTAAATAAATCTCTTCTACTAATGGGCTCTTCTGCATACAACATATGCTCCTCCGTTATTTTTCAAATGTTATATCTTTCTACATCATCCATCTCCTTTTCTACATTCCACAGGTAAACTATCCCATATTCTCACATATGCTTTTCTTATTTTCTTATTCAATTTACTCTACTCTTTTACCCACGCAACAAACTTTATTAATGTAAATGCTGATTCTTTGAGAAACAGGGAAGATAATGTTACCGCTGATTAATTGATGGGTTCCCACTACCTGTTGGTTTTATTTTTTGTTATGCTGTTTGTGTTTTTTTTGGGTCGTAACTGTCAGATTTGGCAGCTCCTATTTTTGGCTTTACTTTTCCTTCTTGAAGAGTTATTGGCGGTTTTGTTTGGAGAGGAAGTTTTGGCTTTGGAGAAGGATTTTCGCTGTGTAGAAGCTGCGGAGACTTTGGTTAATAAAAGATCAATGACTGTTGCTGCTTCTCTTTTCTTTCTAGTCTTCACATATGGATTCTGATTTGGTGAATATGGGTTCTGTTTTTCTGTTTTGTCTTGGTTAGCATGTTTGACTGTTTTTTTTCAGAAGCAGGGTGTTTCATGGGGTCTATAAACAAGAATTGATCAGCATTACCAAGAGACTTGGTTAGGGGGAGAGCAGAGGTACTATTTTAAACTCATGCAGCCAGAGTTATCTTAAACCCTTGTGCCATTAAACAATAAATAATAAGTGGGTGAATTTTGGTGCAAATTGAGACAGAGTTAAAAATCCTTTTGCATGTAGACTGCTCTTTTAATCTGTTCCTATTTGGGCCATAATGCAGGACCAAAATTTGCAACTGGATCCCCAAAACTAGGGTTACCAATGTCTTTACTGTTGGAAGTAGTTGCAGATGAGTTCCTTACCTGAAGTCACCTACAATCCTATAGCCCCTGCTCACTTTGCTAGTGCACTATTCAGGGATTTCCTTCCCATGCAAACATGTTAGAGATGGGCAAATGATTATATGGCCTTACCAAGGTAAGTCTCCTCTCTCTGCCGTTGTCACAGTCAGCCACCTCACTTGTCCTTCCACATTAATTGTTCATGATGGTGTGGCACAGGAAAATTAAGAAATCATAAATCATAAATCCTTCCTTAGGACTAACAAGTCCAAAGCATCATTTTGACATCACTGCTTGCTCATCCCAGAACTGCATACAGTGTGATTATATTCATTGCCTTTCCAAAGGAATAAATAAAGATTTTGTCTGAAAATACGTATAGCATTGTGGGAAAGGGGATGTGGTTAGGCAGAGAGCGTTAATGGTTAGGACTGGGGGGAAGGGGAAGGGAATTCTATCAAAAAGGGTTGGCAAGTAGAGGTGGCGTCAATATCTTGGAATGCCACACCCTTCAAAAGACTTTGTAAGTCTTTTGATTATGAGGGCAGCCATACCTTATCTGGAGCTCTACTTGTAGTGTGCAATCTAACATCTTTATTTACAACCAGGTCTGCATTTGATTTCCTTCCCCCTAAATGTGATTCATTTCTGTTAACTCTAATTTGTACAGAGCCACACTGCGTGCTTGATGATCTTGTTTAGTCTTGAAACATTTACTTTACTACCTCTCATGGTTGATTAATATTTGTGAGTCACATTCCACTGCAAGCCTTTTATGTCCTTTTCACACAGTTATTTGGAGACCCTTCTACACTGCCCTTGCTTTAGCTAGATTTTTTGATTCCTTCCTGATATTAATAAAATAGATAAAATTGGTTTGACATTCACTGTTCAGCATTTCTGAAAACTCCCCCACAAGTGGTAGGTCCTGGATTTCCCTTGGTGGTACCATCATAATGTGGTTTTACATATCCTTGGGATGGAGAGGGGGCTTAGAATATTCATAGTCCTTGTTTTTGCAAAATTCCCTTAATTTTGGTTGAGGCTAGAGTTTTAGGACAAGAGACGAGATTACATTGTTTACAAAAAGCTATTTCTTTCCCTGTTATTCTGTCATTATTTTTGATTCAGAGAGGGTCACTTTGATCCTTCTCCATATGGTTTCCTCTTAACTCTTTTGTATCCTTGAAAGCTTATCCTATCCTTGAAAATATCCTCTAGTTCTATTCCAACCATAGACTTGAAATGATTATTCATGGGGCTTATTTCCACAAATTATTGGTGGGTCAGTTTTGAAGGGTGCTTGCCACTGGTTATTGCTTACTCCCACTGATTCTGATTATAATAACTCAAGCTGAATTTGCCTAAGAATACTCCTTGAGCTTCCAAGCATACGAATAATGAAGGAATATGTGCTTGTGTCACTTCCTTCATAAAACACAAGGGGCTGGTTGATAATCTGTTGAAACCCTATTTCATCAGCTTGTACTGGGTCAAGTTCTTTTATTATTGATAATAACCACAAGGATAAGCTGGTTTTTGCAAAACATTCTTTATTAAAAGGTAAAAGATAAAGTTATTTTTTTAGATCACCACCAAACAAGACACCAATTTGGTCTATGTGATCCCACTCGTGAAAGCATTGCACAAGGGGAATGTTTTTCCATATACCTTAAATATTGTTCAAACAAGATGTATGACCCTACCCCCTTAGGTTTTGAGTTCGTGTCCCCTATTTTAGAGTACACAAACCTTCATCACCAGGCCAACTCAAGTTGTACCTTGCTGTCTAGGAGTCTTGCAAGATGTATTTGGGAGGATTTTAGAGATATATAAGTAGCACCTGTAGTTACATCACTTGTGGGCCTTCCTCCTATATTAGATTCTCCTCTTTCCTAGTAGAGGGGATAAATGAAGAGTTCAATTTATGCATAAAGCTTGTAATTCTTCTTTTATCTAGAATTTTTGGCCGCTCCAACTCTTTCCACAGATTAAAACCTACGTTCTCATATATGTAGTTGTCATTTGGCCCCTACTAATTGATGTTTTAGTTTAAAATAAACACCCCTAATGTTTAAGATGTGTTATTATAATTACTAAGTGTGTTAATCTACTTGCTAATCTGATTTTTCACTGCAAGTAACAGTAAGGTAACAATTTCAGATTTAAACTAAGCAGATTTAACACCTGAGTAAAGATTGAAAATGAAATTGGAAAGGACATTCATTAGGGTTAGAAAGGTGTGTCTGATTTAGAATTTGAAGCTGATGAAGAAGACTGGAAAATGCTATCAAAATTAACCAGAAGAAGTTATAGAAATGTGTAGGGGTTTTTAGAACTCTGTTAGATGGTAGAGATCCTCTAGGGGCACTTGTGTCTGACAAGTGTGATAGTGACTTTCAGAGTGTTAGTGTTGGATAGGTGTGCTAGTGGCCCTTTTGGGTGCTAGTGTCCAATGGGCATATTTGTGACCCACCTCGGACAGTAGTATCCTGTAGTTGGCATAATCTAGAATATTTAGTACCTATTTGTCTAGTCCTGGGCTTCATAGAGATGGTTGTAGAGGTTATTGAGGTGTTTACAGTAGTGAAGAAAAGCTTACAAAAGTTTTGTGGGGAGGAAAATCTGGTGTTTATAATGGGGAGCTTGCCTCAATCAAGCCCCTATCTTGGCATCACAAGTGTGTGTTCCCAGGAGTGCAGATGTGATTTGTGCAAGAGTGGTAAAGGTATCCTAGAAGCTTGCTAAATTGGGAAAATATGTGCAATAGCTTGTGTTTGGAGGAAAGTGGGTGATAGAAGGATGTCCAAAAGCGTGCCAAAGGTCTAGCAATAGAGCTTTTATCTTGATCTTCAATAGGATTCCTACAAAACCTCAATGTATGGAAGTAGGATGCAACTCCATCTAGTTTAAAAACTTCGACAGTTCAGACATCTTCTGACAGTTTTAGCCTTTCAGGCTCTTGGTTAGAGTGGTGCAAGTTTTGGTGGCAGCTCGTTGAGGCAGCCATTCCTCATTTTCTGAGTCTTTATAGCTTTTAGGGACCAAATGCTTCCGTATTGAGGAATTGTGATTTGTAAATGGATCAGAAAAAATTAGTTGCACTATGGATCCATGATGAAGTAGAGCACAACTATAACACTTTTGATGAAGGGAGCAGGTGTTTTTGGGCAGAAAACAAAGAAGTTTTGACCATCTGTTCAAAACTTCTGGTTTCAATAGGGGGTGATTATGCAACTGGTGGTTTCAAAAAGCATTAGTTATGCAACTGCCAGGGCAATTACAAAACCACTGTTTTGCTTAAAGCAGTGGTTTTGTTCCGCATCTGGAAATGGCCCATGGCATTTTGAATTCTGCACTTTTGAACTTCATGGTGTTTTTTCACCTTATATTTGGGCTTGAAAGATTATAAATAGACATTGTAAATGTGAATTAGCATACAGGGAAAGCATCCAAGTGATGTAAAATTGAAATTTTCAGACATTTAGTGAGCAATTAAGAGTTAGTATTGATCTTAGGGTCAGAATACTGTAGTATGATCTTGCTTGTTATTTGTCCAAGAGTCCTAAGATTGTGATTGGATTGATGATAGTGGACGAGGAGGCCCTAAACTTCACTCTTGTTGGAGTTTTCTCTTGGAATTCAAGTTTTCTTCAATTCAGTGTCGCTTACTCTAATCTCTCAGGTTCAATTGCATGTGTGAAAGGATAGATCACAAATAGTGTGAGCTTGCATGTGTGAAAGGATAGATCACGTGAAGCATCTTGATTCAACACAAATCTGAGTTAGTAGGTGGTGTTACTAGCTATTTAAACCAATATGAAACTAAATAAATTTTGTATGCTATATTGGGTATGACATTTAAAAGAAAAAAATATGACTAGGAACCTTTATTATATTACTCTTTCATTGTTGATAGACAGTTTTGCAATATCACTGGTTACTAGTTTTTTACATTGCATTAAAAATTCATGTATAACAGTAGACATTGAAATTAGGGAAAAACACTGTTACATGGGTTCTGACTCTTTTCAGTATGAGAATTTATCTTTGGTACATTTTCTGTATTGGCAACACAGTAATAACGAGAATAGAATCTGCAGGACTAATTAATGAATTCACAATCATAGTCAGTCCAATCAGATGTCAAATTAAGGAATCTAGTGAAGCTGACTACTGATCAAACATTTTTTGTCATGGGTTAATAAATTAGTTGGGGTGTAAGCCCTTGATAATGCAATTCTCTATTGAGAGAGATTTGAGGTGAAAGCCCTTGACCCTCTAGGAGAGCTATGGTGGATGTCATGTGTGTGACTCCATGACAGCATCACGTGAGGGAATCCATGATGATTTTATTTATACCATCTATGGAAGTAGCCATAATGGTTAATATCACATTGAGGTGATATTCTATTTTGTTTTCATTCTAATATGATGTGTCTTGTGCAGATGGAAGTTCATCCCTAGCTGAGAGGGAGTGTTGATGTTATAGCAGCTACGGTCTGCACTTCATCGCACGAATTCCAAGAAGAAAGCAAATTAAATGTATAGCCATTCGGCTATTAAATTTATAGCAAACAATAAACATAAAAGAATAAAGGGCCGACTCTTTTGTTTCACATTTACCTATCATTGTTTGAGCCGACCTCATGTTGTATTTTATCTTTTATTATGTTCTCTAAAGAGGCCGACCTAAGTGAAGAGGCGCCTTGTGTTGTATAAATACAAGGTCAGTTTGTCATTGTTACATATTCGATTCAAGCAAGTTCGCATCTATCTTCAAGAGCAGATTTCGCACTTTATAGCAGCAGGTCCGATTTCAAGGAAGAACTTATTCATTTGTATCTTGTGTATTTAGAAGAGGTGTGACCTCATTGCATTCATTATTGGCCATTGCTGGGCCTGAGTTGTAAGCAGATTTCTGCCATTGTTCTATATTATAGAAGAGATTAATTGCCGGGTTTTTCTCCCTCAAGAGGAGGGTTTTCCCAGGGTATCCTTGTGTGTTCATTGTCTTATGTGTTGCAATTCTTTTAAGTACTTTCATTATTCAATCTGATCTAAGAAACATTAACATGGTATCAAAGCGGGTGTGAAAAAGATCGTGATCAAATTTAGTGTGCAACACTCACTTTATTCTTTTTTAGTCTATCTCTTATTTCTCAAATTCAAGATGGTGAACGGTCTGAAAATCGAGGATAGACTCGAAGGGATTTCAAACTACACATCATGGAGGTTCAGAATCATGCTCACTTTGGAGGAGAATGATTTAGCTGAGTTCGTGAAAACAAAAGTTCCTGAACCTGAGGAGGAAGAAGAGAAATTGCAGTGGAGGAAGAAAGACACTAGGGCAAATAAAGTATTGGTTGATTCCATCAAGGATCATGTTGTACCGATTGTCTTCAAGTTGGATACAGCAAGAGAGATGTTTGCAACCTTGGAAGAGATGTACGAAATCAACAACACTAGTCGAGTTCTCGCATTGAAGCAACAACTTCATCATGTGAAAATGGTGAAAAGAGAATCTGTCATTACATACTTCATGAAGATTTCAGAGATAAGAGATCAGCTCTCCACAATTGGTCACATGATTGACGACAAAGACCTAACTATGCTTGCTCTTAATGGTCTTCCGCTTTCATGGGAAGCATTCATTCAAGGAATCAGTGCTAGATCTAAACTTCCCAAGTTTGATCGATTGAGGATTGACTGCATTCAAGAGGAGTCGAGACTAACGGCTAGGGGCATTGGTCAAAGTCCAAAGAATGAAGAATTACAGGTTCTTGCATCTCATTCATCAAACAAAGGAAAAGGCCTTAAGAAAGGGTTCTTCAAGAGGAATCGAGAAAATGGAAATGATGGTGCTCCTGCTTTTAAAAGGAAACGAGACATGTCCAAGATTCAATGTTTTCGTTGTGATAAGTATGGTCACTTTGCGAGGGATTGTCCTCAAAGACCTAAGCAACAAGTCGTCACTGCAAATGTTGAAGAAGCCGCTCCTCAGAAGGACTCTAGTGATTACTTGTTCTATTCAGCCTTGTCAAGTAATGTTTCTACCGAGACCAACACTTGGCTAATTGATAGTGGTGCTTCTAGGCACATCACCGGTTTCAGGGGTCACCTTTCAAACTTAGTGGAAAGCAAGTCAAGTGATCAAGTTGTTATTGGAGACGATGCTAAATATTCTGTAAAAGGAATTGGAAATTCCACTCTTCACTTGGATTCTGGGATTTCATTGGAGTTGAATGATGTACTGTTCGTACCAGGGATAAAGAGGAACCTTGTTTCAATTTCAGCGTTAGAAGACAAGGGTTATCAAGTTGCCTTCTCTAAAGGCAAAGTTCTTATATGGGCAAAGAACTCCAGCTTCAAAACTGCTCAAGTGATTGGAGTTAGATATGAATGTCTTTACAGGCTGTACACTCGTCCTCTTCAAGCGCTTGTGCATAACAGTACCAGTATGTGCGATCTTTGGCATCAAAGATTGGCTCACATTCACTTTCGTGCTCTACCTATCATGGAGAAGATGGTCACCGGTCTTCCGAAATTCAATCAAGAACATGAAGATACATGCAAGGGATGTGCCCTAGGCAAGAACACAAAAGGTACGTTTCATTCCAGTGAAAGTAGATCTAAATGTATTCTTGATCTCATTCATTCTGATTTGTGTGGTCCAATGTCTATTGCATCATCTAGTGGTTTCTTGTATTATATTATTTTCATTGATGATTACTCTAGAAAGACTTGGATTTATTTCTTGAGATCTAAAGAATCAAAAGAAGTATTAGAAAGATTCAGAGAATTCAAAGCACAGGTTGAAAATCTGTCTGGGAAAAGGATCAAGGTATTGAGATCTGATAATGGTGGAGAATACACTTCTAGCACATTTCGTGACTTTTGTATTGAAGCAGGGATGAAGAGGGAGTTCAGTGTTCCCTATAATCCACAACAAAATGGTATTGCTGAAAGGAAGAATAGGTCTATTGTGGAAGCAATGAAAGCTATGATCCATGATCAAGACCTACAAATCTCTCTTTGGGCTGAAGCATCAAGAACGACCGTCTATGTTCAAAACAGGAGTCCCCACAGGTCTTAGAGAATAAAACTCTTGAAGAAGCATTCTCAGGCATGAAGCCTGAAGTTAGTCATTTGAGGATCTTTGGCTGTCCAGTCTATATTCATATTCCAAAGGAAAAGAGAACAAAGCTAGAACCTTCTGGGAAGAAAGGAATTCTTGTAGGCTACAGTGAGACATCAAAACCTTATAGGATATACATACCAGGACAGAAGTCTATTGAGATTAGTAGAGATGTCACATTTGAGGAAGATGTTGCCTTCAGAAGGTCCAAAGGCACTCCTATGGAGATTGATGAAGAAGAACCTCCTTAAGATATAGAAGTTGACCATATTCCAGAGAATCTGAAGGAGGATACACAACCTAAAGAAGATATTGATCCAGCTGAGCCTTTGGATCCTACTGATGGGCCTCTAGATATTGTGATTGGAAAGAAAAGATCTCTTTGGGCTTGTAGGACAATGTAGGAAGCAGAAAGTTTTGTAGCTCCAAGAGGAGCCTTTAGAGAAAGCAAGAGACCTCACAAGTTCTCTAGTTATGTCGCCTTGATGAGTCAGATTATTGAGTCAGAGCCTTCGAGTGTTGAAGAAGCTTCTAGTCAACAAGTATGGAAAGATGCCATGTCTGAGGAATATCAGTCCATACTTAAGAACGATGTTTGGGATATGGTTCCTAGATCCAAAGGCAAATCTGTGGTGTCTTCTAAGTGGCTCTTCAAGATCAAGTATGCAGCTGATGGGAGCATTGAGAAGCACAAGGCTAGATTTGTGGCTAGAGGGTTCTCACAAAAAGAGGGAGTTGACTATGAAGAAACTTTTGCCCTTGTGGCTCGATACACGTCTGTCAGAACCATCATTGCCATTGCTGCATCTAGAGGATGGAAGATTCACCAAATGGATGTAAAGACAACTTTTCTGAATGGTGTAATAGAAGAAGAGGTTTACATTGAGCAACCCGAAGAATTTGAGGTGCATGGGAATGAGTCTCATGTTTGCAAGCTGAAGAAGGCCTTGTATGGTCTTAAGCAAGCTCCTCGTGCTTGGTATGAAAGAATTGATCAGTATCTTTCAAGTCTGGGTTTCTCAAAGAATGATGCAGATTCTAACCTCTACTTCAAGGTAGTAAATGGTGAAGCACTAATTTTGGTTTTATATGTTGATGACTTGATCATTACTGGTGAAGAACATCTAATTATAAAATGCAAGAAGGAATTAGCTTCAGAGTTTGAGATGAAGAATCTAGGTCTTATGCATTACTTTCTTGGCTTAGAAGTTTGGAAAAAGTCAGATGAGATGATTCTAAGTCAAGGCAAGTATACTGTTGACATTCTCAAGAGGTTTGGTATGCGTGACTGCAAACCTATGTCTACACCCATGGAGACTAATCTAGATAAGTTGAAAGAGGCTGCAGCTAGTTCAGAACCAGTGGATTCTACGATGTATAGACAGTTGATTGGTTCATTGATGTATCTAGTTAATTACCTGTATCTCTCGGAGACCGCTTATGCGCGGAGTGCACTTAGCCAGCTTTATGTGTGAACCAAAGCAAGTAAGACATCTTAGAAGCAACAAACATATCCCCGAGATATTTATGCGTGGTGCCAAATTGATATGGAGTTGGAGATATTCTTCAAAGCGGATTTGGAGTTGCATGGTTTTACCTGATTCCGACAAGCGATGTGTCCTGATCGGTAGGCAATTGTTGTTTCAGCTTTGGGACCGCTTATGATTTCTGGTGGAAGGTGAAACCGGCCCCTCGGCATTGGTACAATTGAGGCGTATATATGCGCCTGTGTGGCGTTCCTCGTGGAGGCGCAAGGTGGCTTCAGAAGTCTCTTGCAGGATTGTTTTTTGACAATCAATGGAGCCTACCATACACCGTGGATAATCACCTACTGTAAAGCTTTCTCACAATCCCGTATGCTCATGATGTAACAAAACATGTTGAGATCAAGTACCACTATATTAGAGATATGGTGCAAAAGGAGCTATATATTGAGGTATACTCAACATCTAAGCAAACGGTCAGAGCATTCTCACCAAGCTCTCACCGTGATTTCAAGTTTGTGTACTTCTCAGAGAAACTTATGGTGGAGAATGCAGCCTTGACTGAGGAAAGAGTCTCAAGAATCGCTGATCTTTGGTTGATAATGCAATTCTCCTGCTGAGAGCTGGAGGCGTAAGCCCCTGATAATGCAATTCTCCTGAGGAGAGAGCTGAGTGTAAGCCCTTGATAATGCAATTCTCTATTGAGAGAGATTTGAGGTGAAAGCCCTGTTTCCACCCACCTGGAGAGCTATGGTGGATGTCATGTGTGACTCTTACGACAAAGATCACGCAGAGGGAATTCGTGATGATTTTTTATTTATACCATCTATGGAAGTAGCCATAATGGTTAATATCACATTGAGGTGATATTCTATTTTGTTTTCATTCTAATATGATGTGTTTTGTGCAGATGGAAGTTCATCCCTAGCTGAGAGGGAGTGTTGATGTTATAGCAGCTACGATATGCACTTCATCGCACGAATTCCAAGAAGAAAGCAAATTAAATGTATAGCCATTTGGCTATTTAATTTATAGCAAACAATAAACATAAAAGAATAAAGGGCCGACTCTTTTGTTTCACATTTACCTATCATTGTTTGAGCTGACCTCATGTTGTATTTTATCTTTTATTATGTTCTCTAAAGAGGCCGACCTAAGTGAAGAGGCGCGTTGTGTTGTATAAATACAAGGTCAGTTTATCATTGTTACATATTCGATTCAAGCAAGTTCGCATCTATCTTCAAGAGCAGATTTCACACTTTATAGCAGCAGGTCCGATTTCAAGGAAGAACTTATTCATTTGTATCTTGTGTATTTAGAAGAGGTGTGACCTCATTGCATTCATTATTGGCCATTGCTGGGCCTGAGTTGTAAGCAGATTTCTGCCATTGTTCTATATTATAGAAGAGATTAATTGCCAGGTTTTTCTCCCTCAAGAGGAGGGTTTTCCCAGGGTATCCTTGTGTGTTCATTGTCTTATGTGTTGCAATTCTTTTAAGTACTTTCATTATTCAATCTGATCTAAGAAACACTAACAAAATTAACAAGCCAAATTGTATCTGCAATTTAAGGGAGAAATAAATGCTCTTTTTACAATTTTAGGCTAATGCTACTATGCAAGTTTAAAAAATGTGGTCATTTTCATGCCATTGTATGGAAGACTATGCTTACCGATAAGACATTTTCACTTATATTCTGATGATAAGGACATACATATGATTATTTTTGGGCATTCATCTTTGAAGTCAGTGTATGCATTTGATTGCTCACAGACCTAAAAGTTGCCTTTATCCTTTGGGTACCAGATGTTTTTTGAATTTAAGAATTAATTATCAGACATGGAAATTTATGCTCTATTTTCTTGTGTCAGGTTTTGAACTTTTATTTGTGATCACTAATCCAAGGTCCATGCCATGGGTGGGTCAAGGAACTGGTTTAAGACACTACTTGGTCTTAAAAAATCAGCTAAGACATCTCATTCGGACAAACAAGAATATGTGAGTTAAGATCATGCTCTCTTTCTATATCCCCAGTGAGATTTTGGAAATATTCTTCAGTTCTAAATAGATTATATTGCTCCCCTTTTCTTCTATGGAATACATGGACAAATAATATTATAGATCTAAATAATTTTTTTCATTTATCAATGTGATTTCTTTGCATACTAGTTTCTGATTTGGCAATCAAGACAGCATTTCAAATCATAGGTTGTCTTAAACTTGATGTATTTACAAAGCTAGAACCTTTGGAAATTATAATTATCCTATTCTCACATATCATACCATAAGTTTTGCAAGCATTGACAGGGTACCATTTTTTAGCATTATGACTTGTATCTAATATATCATGGTAGATGACATTATTGTTTTTGTGATTGTGAATTAATCATATTGAAACATACTAGGTATAACAAAATATTACTGTAACAAACTGAGAAAATGTATACAAACATGTTGAAGGCTTGTCAACAAAGATCAGAAAAAAGGGTTGAAAGTGGTTCAAAGGAAGGTGGGCAAATATTTATAACACATCTCTGACATTTTGTATGAATTTATCCTAGTGCTAAAGGTAACTAAAGATACCTGTTGTGTGCTCATATGTTATTAGGTTGGGATCAGTTCATATAGAGAACTACAGTAAATTGCAAGAGGTTGTCAACAATGTTAAGTGGCATGGACAGTAAAAGTGGATTTCATACAGAAATCTTGCAATGGTTAAAAGCTGACCAAGGGTTGCTACGACCATGCTTTTCTGTTCGTTTGCTTGCTTCAAATTAATCTAAGTTCCTATATAAGCTAAAGTTTGTGGTTTTAAATGTAATTTGTTTTTTTCCAGCTGCAGTGATGCTTGTGGAATGTGATGCAGAGGGCAAGATTATCTGGATTACAATTTTAACTATCAAGATTATGTGACACAGAGGGAAAGATTATCTATTAATATAAAAGTACTAATTATAATATCTACAGGAACCCATGACATGGTCCACTCAATGGGGTTCAATTATGTCTGTTATATGTTTTAACTTTTAACTTCTCAGAAACAGAGACAAACAAGTATGCCATTTTGTTTTGAACTGAATGTACAGTATAACATTTTAAGACTATCTTAACTTAATGAGGTTTCTTTTAACATTACTTCCAGCTTGGTACTCTACTTGAAAATATAGTGAACACATTAGATGTTGTTTTTGCATGATCAGATATACAGAAAGGAAAGCAATCATAAAATGCAACACATGAGACAATGAACACAACCAGATACCCTGGGAAAACCCTCCAACTCGAGGGGAAAAATCCAGCAAATATATCTCTCATATATTTTAGAATAATAGCAGAAATCTGCTTACAACTCAGGCCCCAACACATGGCCGAATTCGATACAATGAATAATAGCACCTCTCCTAGATGCAAGGATACCATGAATATGCTTCTCCTTGAAATCGGTCTGCTGCAACAGAATGCAGACCTGCTGCTGGAAGATGATGCGCTGCTCAAGTATGAACTTCTTCTAGCAATTCGAATTATGACCAAATGAACTTTTTCCACTATGTGATAGAAGAAAACGAACTTGCATATATACCAAAGTGAGAGAGGTCGCACCTCTTCATGTGCAAGGTCGGCCACAATAAGGAAACATAATTACAAATGATAACAAGGAAGGTCGGCCCAATTAGAACATTAATAATTACAATAAAATATTAATGACGTGTCTCTTGAGCAATCACAATCTTCTATAAATTAAATAGCCCCAAGGCTATAATTTAATTTAACCAATGATATAAGGAGATCGCTGGAAGAATACTACTGACGCTGCCATAAACACCAACATTAGATAGTCCTGGATTTTCATTAATAAGGTCTCAACCACAATTGTTAGAAACAATGACATATATATAATCAAGGGCTTCACATTAATTTTTAAAAATATTTGTTATGATATTCCTTGCAAATAAATGTAAAAATCAGAAATATAGCAGATTGCTTCAAGAGGGTGACCTCCAATAATCAGATAATTATATGTGGATTCAATATTTTATGATGTGATGATATGGGAGAGAGTTCTCTTCTTTATTTATAGGCTTAACTATGTAGGGACATACCCCTTCATCCTAATTAGGAGGGATTAGTGTATTAACTAATATTTATGTTAGGGTTAAGCATGCCACAAGTGTTTATCCTTATTATACTTAAGAATATATAATATATACTCAGGAATATATCAAATTAGGATCATAACATTCCCTTCTCCTTCAAAAAAACATTGCCATCAATGCTTAGCAACTCTAAAATCTTTAGCATGAATCATTCATCATTCCATGTTGCATCTTCAATTGGCAAATTCTTCCACTTGATTAAGAATTTTGAGGTGGCTCTATTTTGCAATTTGATTTTGGGAATTCCATGAAGTTTTTGTATATTTTGTATGAATATTTTTTTTGTAGTAATAGTAGGAAATAGATGAGAGAGCACAAAAATATGCGTTATTAATGAGTATATCCACAACAAGCAAGATTACATCAAGATTATTTGACTTTTGCAATCCCATAATGAAGTCCATTAATATTTCTACCCAGTGTTGTATTGAAATGCCCGATATTAGTAAGAGGCTTGGAGTCTTTATTGTTTCCCTTTTATTTCATTGGCATATCAAACATTCCACCACAAACTTTTGGACATTTAGTTTAATAAATTCCCAAAATAAATGTTTCTTTATAGGATGATAGGTATGAACAAATATTCTATTGTATCTTGTTAGACTCAAAAATCCTCTCTTCTTAGGGTCCATCTTAACACCTTTAAGTGACACCGGATGTCTTAAGTATTCTACTTCGTTAACCCTAAAGACACACTTGGATTGTTTTGCATAAATTTTGTTATCTTCTAATTCATTAACAATAGGAATATGAAACTCGTCTTTATAAGTGATCTTGTTTAGCTTCTTTTAATGTGAACACATTCTCCATGGATCATCCTTTTTGTTAAGCATAAGCATAGGGGATAAATAGGAAATTTTGTTGGGATGAACAATGCTCTCTGGTATTAATTCAATGCCATGATTATGGTCTCCAATTAGAGGTAAAACCTTGGATTCTTGAAATACTTGTTGATGGTGTTGAATAATCTTTTGAATTTTTTGTTGATCTTGAGTTATCATATCTTGTGCTCCTATAAAATGTAATTGTGCCCTTATATTATAGGAACATTTCTTGAGTAATTTCTCCATCCTATGGGAGCTAATGATTTCACTTGTTAGTGATTTTATTCCCAAAAGTTCATACTTTTTCTCATGTATCCTAAAATCCATGAATAAGTCTTGAAAATTGAAAGTTATTGTTTCTAATTGTTTAAGCCATTGCACACCTAAAACTACATCCACTCCCCTAATAGGGATAACAAGCATTTCTGAATCTAGTTGATAATTTCCCATTGAGATTTTTATATGATGACATTTACCACTACAAGGTAGTTGTTTCTCATTAGCTATCATGACTTGAAAATTAGAGACTAGGTAAACAAAACAATTGAGCTCATTAGCTAATCTTCTATCAATAAAGTTATGTGTACTACGAGTATCAACTAACACTTTCACATTTTTCTTTATAATATTACCAATTACTTTGAGTGTTTGTGGCACATTTGTTTCATTCAATGCATGTAGGGAGATACTAGTGTTTTTTTTTCCTTGGAATCCTCATTGTTAAGTTTTGTGTTTGGTTCTTTTGCAGGTACTTCTCCCTTTTCTTCTACCTCATTCTTTTTCTCACTACTAGAACACTTAAGACTCCTTGACCATTTTCTATCACAATTCCAACATAGGCGTTTTTCTCTTTTCTCTATCTCTTGTTGAAGAGAGAGCTTTCTAATCTTGTAGGTTAAATAATTTGTCCATGCCTTTGCTAGTAGGATTAGTCACATTTTTGTCAGTTGTTCTCATGGTTTCACTTTTGGTGGTGTTTTGTTTCTCAATATGCAATGCTGGTTGCATATCTTTCCTAACTATACAAGGTTCCAACAAACATACATCATGTTGAATTTGGTCCTCAAGTCCATTGATGTACAATTTTAGCTTCTGGTAAAGTGTCACCTTGGGAGCTCGAAATGCCAATCTCAAATACTCAGCATTATATTCAGCTACAAACCTTAATTGTATTAAATTTGTTAGTGGGTAAAATATCTTTTAATGCATGGTTGCTAATAGAATGCTGCTAGTTTTTTACTAAATTCTTGCCAACTGAACATTTGTCCTTGTTTGTCACCCATCTTCCATTGGTACCATTGGTAAGGTCCTAATTCTAAATATAGTAAAGGTGTGTCAACCATGGCATTATTTGGTATATTCATATTGTGAAGTTTAAATTGTTGTTCTATGAGGCTTATGCATGAAATATACATTTCTACCGTCAAATTTATGAATGTTTATTCTTGGTAGGTATAACTGTTGACCTCGAAAAGGTTCTCCTATCCCTTGATTTGGTTTATTAAGGGTTGTATCCACCTTGGTGTTTTTGTTGGGATTTTAATTCTGATAAAAAAAATTCTTAAACCTATCTAAACCCTCATTGAAGGATTTTACAAACGGGTCAAACAATTTATCTTTAATGAAATGTATTGTTGTTTCATGTCTTTGTGGAATTCTTTTCTCAATTTTAGGTGGTGGAAAATAAAATGGGTCATTAGATTTTGTATGTGTAGAAAGGTCCTCTAATCCTAAAGATGACATGGCTTTAATTATGTTTTTATTTTGAGATTTAAGGTAGGAAGGTATTTGATGTGAAAGAGAATTTGATGTTTTTGCTTGGACCAACTTTGACCACTAAATTAAAGAATATATTTTATGCATAACAATAAATTTTAAAGAAATAATCCTAAATTTTTGATAATATTTTAAAAAATGTATTTTTTAAATTTTTTTCCAAAAATTGCAGCCTATAGAGCAAATTAATGAAAGTTTTCACTAAACTTTGACCACTAAATTAAAGAACTTATTTTATTTTTAATAGTAAATTACAAAGAACTAACTACATAAATTTTGATAAGCTTTCTAAAAATGTAAATTATTATTATTTTTTTAAAAAATTGCAGCCTATAGAGAAAATTAGTGAAAAACATAAAATTTCAATTGCTTTTTGAAAACATAACTTAAAAGTCTGATTTTTTTCCCCTAAGAGCTTATCTAATGTATACCTCAAAACCCCAAAAAAATCAGATCCAAATTTGCAAAGGTCTATAACTTATGGTGGAAACAAAAATGCTGGTCCAAATCGTAGCTCTGATACCACTTTTTATGATATTTTTTGCAAATAAATGTAAAAATCAGAAATATAGCAGACCACTTTGAGAGGGTGACCTCCAATAATTAGATAATTAAGTGTGAACTCAATATTTTATAGTATGATGATATGGGAGAGAGTTATCTTCCTTATTTATAGGCTTAACTATGTAGGGATTAGTGTATTAACTAATGTTTATGTTAGGGTTAAGCATGTCACAAGTGCTTATCCTTATTATACTTAGGAATAGGGTTGAAATACCTTGCTATTACTCGCAAGAATCGCGAGTACTCGCGTGCCTAAACTAGCGGTGAGTAACTTGCAGCAAAACTTGGCACTGGGTTTTTATTAAAAATCGCAGAATTTTTTTCTTGAAAACTCGTCAAAATTTGCAGTCTTTTGTTAAAGATCTGCGAAAAGCTTGCCCAAATCGAAAATGAACGCTGAAACATGCTAGACACTAATATTTTTAAAGCTGAAACATTTGACGAATCGTCACAAAATCGTGTAGGGTTTGCGCCTTACAGAATAAATTGTGTTTACTTGTTTGATGGCACTAAATGAATGAGGATCCATGTTGCCTGGTACAACTCCCTTTGTAGATGCCGATTAATTGCCAATTGTCAGTTTTTTCAAACCCTACTCGAGGTGAGGCAAGGCGAGTCGTCCACAAACAAAATGGATTAATATTGAAAAAGTTTAATAATATTTATTACTATTGTGAATGTAACAATATTTAGATAGTTTAATAATTAATATAGTATTATTAATTGTTATATTATATAATATATTTAAAGTTTACTTTATATTTATTATTTATTAAATATTAAATTTTAATATATTTATTTTTTATAATTAGAGATTTATTTTTAATATATTGATAACAATTAATATATTTTTAAATACTCTCAAAATAATAGGTATAGAAGAAGGAGCCATATGAGCAATCGACCTCCAAAATGACAAAGTAAACCACGTTTTCCAGACAAATAAAACCTCAATTTTTTAAAAAGGAGAGGGTAAGTGTTTGCCCCTAAGTTACCGGTTCGGGTTCGGGGACGGGTTCGGGTACGAGAACCCGGTACGTGGGTACGTGAAATTTTTTTTTAGGGGTTTGGGTACGTATGGGTACGTGTATATATATATAAATATATAAATATATATATATATGTATTATATATACAAAAAAAAAAGAGAAATATACAGAATTGTAAAACTAAATCATTTCATAGTATGATATTTGATCATTGATCAATGCCAAATGCCAAAGATAAATATTAAATGTCAATTGATAGTTGTATTTGACTGATTTGAAAGCAAATTGGGTACAAAATGGCATCCTCATGTGGAATGCGTTGATGTTGATATTCTTAAACAAAATGAAAATAGAAAATTGTTTTTGTAAAACTGAAAGTAAATACTATATTAATATATTTTACAAATTTACATCTTCCTCTTTCCCATAAAAATGAGGTGCGGCATGGAGTTTTGTATGGTTTCAAAAGCCTTAAATGCGATATTATAGATGAAGACTTGTAGGAAAACTATGGAAACTTGGGCTTGGAGAGTACCAATTAAATTCAATGGGAGTTTGAGGGCAATGTCTCCAATGGGGTTGAGGGGCAGCGCCCCTTGTGGGGGTCTGGGGGCAATGCCCCAAGTGGGGTCGAGGGGCGGGGGTCTGGGGGCAACAGCCGGATAATTACATTAAGCTCTGGGGTCCGGGGCAACGCCTCGGTTACAAGGGCGGGGGTCGCCCCCGCCGCACCAATTAAGGCTTTTGAAACCATACAAAACTCCATGGCGCACCTCATATTAATAATAAATTAAAAAAAAAATGTTTTTATAAGTTCTGGGCCGTGGGTTCTTCGAGGTATGCCCGGTACATGCCTGGTACCTTTGGGTCCGCGCACCAAACAGCCGGATGCGCCCTGGGTACGCACAGGGTGCGTCCCAGCGCGTACCCGCAGGCGAACCCGTACCGGGTTCGAACCCGAACCGGGTTCGAGGCCTCTACGTACGCATCCGGTAACTTAGGTTTGCCCAATCTAAAATAAAAAATTCTATACGAATGAATTTCTACAAGTTATAGGGTGTTTGTACATCAAAAATCTAATATATGTGTTTTAGAGGAATATTTTAAAAAATAATGTATTTTCAAATATTTGATAAATTTTCTGAGTTATTACTGAGTCCGAGTTTTACAACTATGCTCAAGAATGTATAATATATACTTAGGAATATATCAAATTAGGATCATAACAATATTCAATTAATCATTCCATATGTCTATCCTTCTCATGTGACCAAGACTATTATCACTATTGCTTACTCAAAAGGAACACTTACATTTAGGATGAAGTATGCATTGTGCAATGCAATGTAATCAGCGATATGAACATAAATAACAAAATTTTATATTCCACAATTCATGAGCCAAACTCGATTTTTTTTGTTCTCTATATCTCTATACGATTGAAATGCCTTTAAATTTCAAAAACAAGTTTTTATCCCTCTTTCTACATTTTTTATGTTTTTTTAAAATCCAATTTTTTCCTATTTAAATCCCAATTTTTTGAAAAATTCTTATAGTTTTGGTTTGTCAAAATTTTCCCCAAAAGATTTTTGCTGCTATGGTTGAAACCCCTAGCAGAAAAATAACCAAGCATCAGGAATTCTGATAGAAGGTAGAAGATAGGCCATAAGGCTAAATACTATTAAATTAAAACAAAAATGCATTTTGCAGAATGATGGGCAAACAAATAGGTCTTCGAAAAAATTAAAACAAACTAATTTAGCAATGATCAAAGCTACAATCCAGTCCAATTGCTCCAAACTGCTACACACCTTGCAAACCATGCACTTAAGAGAGGCCGTTGGCAAGCTGGAAGCTCTAGACACTAGAATAGCACAGAGAAAGCAGATCTTAGCAAACAGGAGAGCTAAAATAAGAGGAACATGCATGTTGGTAGGACAAGCTAGAGAAATCATAACCATAGTCCTAAAGATAAGGGCATATTCTTTGAAATAGAAACCAATTTGCACCTTGATAGGAAGGTCTATGTAGGAAAGGGACCATATGTTAACTCATGGTTGAGCTACTAGGAATTATGATGCAGGAGATGCAGCAAATGAATGGCATTGAACGACTGCAGTTTGAGCCTCTTCATAATAGATCCCACATGGGTGTGGCAAGAGAAGAAGAGAGAAGAGCAAAGTTGCTTCCTCCTTGGCTGACCCTAATAGAGTTGTCACACTTTGATTTAAGATATTGTATTTTGTTCGACTCTCATAGCAGGAGATATTTTGGACTTATGGTGCGAGTAGATGGCGTAGTTATTACCTCAAGGTGTCTTTAAGAGTATATTACATATTTGGGGCATGATAATATCCTCCATGTCTTGTGTTGTGTGATGTTGGATATATGTCTGCATATTTCTATTACTGCATTTGTGGTTCTTTACAATTGGTATCATAACATCATAGGCTTAGTTTTCTAGGTAAATAGAGTGAAAAACACTAACATCAAAGAAAACATAGATGCCTTCATAAACTAAAACAAAAAACAACCTAAGCAACTGCCTACACAAAAACCTGGCTATCCCTTCTTGACATGTGAGTAGAGTCATCTTGCATTGGTCCATAACCTTCTTTGAGGAAGTTTTCTTTTATTTTGAACTATTGTCCAATGATTGGAAGTGGAACTATAATTTGTTGAATTTTCACTAATTTTCCCAAAAGCCAATAGTGAATCCCCTAAAAGAGTTGACACCTCCAACTTGAGGCAGAGAGAGGAGGATCAATTCCACTCTCTGAATCCCCTAAAAGAGGTGGCACTTCCACCGTGGGAGAAGATGCCACAATCTTTGATGGAGAAGAGCATATTGGAGAAATAAAAACCTCAGAAGAAAACAACAGATATCAGTTGGCCCTATAAAAAATAGGATAGTTGGCTCTCTAGAAAACAACAGTTGATGCCATTCAATTAGTCAAACTCTTCTTTAGTTGGTCCTTGATAGAAAATTGCCCTTTGATCTGATACCAGTGATAAAAATTTTTCCTTTATTCTCATTCAATCTTCTTTGCGATCAGCATACCCTCTCCAAGGGCTGCCTCACTTTGATACCAAATGTTAGAAGACTGAATACGTGGAGTTTAAGAGAATTGGATGGCACACACTTCAATGAGTGTGGCTTCTATTTATTATTGAATGAGGAAGTTACAAGGTGGCTGTAATTTAATTGTAAGTTACTTAGAGATAACTAACGTGGTGTTATTACATCCTTAACAGAAGCAACAAATGTTTATGAGTACAAAATGTATTATCTACTTGATAAAGCTTAAACTGAAAAGTTAGAAATAATGGATAAAGAGTCACATCTGCTATTTTTCACTGAAGATGTTTATTTGCAAGCAGCATGTTGCCTTTGGTCACCAGATTTAATACTTATTTTAAAATGCATTTTCCTTTTGTGGAAAAATAAATCCATCAGCATACTAAAGTTACTAGGGTCAATTTCTCTTGTAATGCTCAAATTGAGCGCTGTTGCTTGCAGAATCATTTGCTTTGTTTATTAGTTGCAATATTTGGAAGCAAGTGCTGCACATTGCCTTTGGCCACCAGATTTAAAATACATTTCTTTTTGTGGCAGAAAAATAAGTCCACTGGCATGCCAGAACAGGTCAAGTGTTCAAGTGAAAAAGATGAAGTGTGTATAGATTTGGAAACCAGGCAAAATCAGCCTGGCATCTCTTCTGTGCCAAATGCCAATTCAGAGTCAAATGCAGCTCCTGTCCGTGCATCAGCTGTTGTTGATCAAATAGCAACATTTAATGATCGTTCAAAAGGGTCTGCAAGAGAGGAGTCTGCGGCTATTTACATTCAAACTGCATTTCGTGGGCTTTTGGTATGTTATGCTTTTAACTAAGCCCTGACTTTAGTTGGCAATTTTCATGTCACTGTGAAGATTGTTCTGGTATAATTTTTTTTTTCTTTTTCTGAGAACCTCCAATAATGGAAGCTAGTTTCATGGAGTTAATGGAACACTTTATGCAGTAAATTCTTATCTTCTGTGATTTGTGAGTATTGCTTATGAAAATATGTAGTCTTTTGAGTAATACTAATGGCATATGCATTTATTTCCAGCTTAAACATACAGTCTTATTTTCCTTCAGCCAGTATATACCAATTTGCTCCTTCCATTTTCTTCTGTTCAAGCTCTCAAGATGCTCTCTAACATACTTCTGTTATTAACATTAGGCCTCAATACTTTATGGATGGTCGGGGTAATATTGTTTACTCCTTTTATTTGATAAGACTGGTACTTGGATAAAATAATATAAATAACAATGCATACCAGATTAAGTGACAGAAGTATATCTTTATTTATGTGAAGTCCTTACATAGAAATAGACCAGGGATGATCAGCCAAGGATTATACTTTCCCTAACTACGAGAAACCTATTTAAAGAACTTGACAGTTGCTAAGTAGATCACAACTGTTAACAACTACTACAAATTGACTCCTAACAAGTAACAACTACCCACAAGTTGACAAGTCAGGCGCAACCATATTCCAAAGTATAACAAAGTTATTCTACTAACTGCAGTATCCTTCCCTCCCTCCACAAAAAAAATTAGAATTCCTAGCCGACAAGTAGAAAACAATAAATCAAGTAATATCAGATAATGTTTTCCAAACTTGTGACAACATTGTAGAGGATGAAGAACCTTCAAGCTGATGATTTCTTTGCCCAGCTAGAACAACCAATCATAACTTGAGCGTTCCACAACAAAAAGTGGGCGAAGATCTTAGAAATGTCAATCTCCTGGCATGACTAATTGAAAATTGACAGTGATGGCTTCAGCTGGAAGTATAAAGGAAAATTATGAAATATATTGTGATATCTAAAGGGCAACGCATTGTATGGAGAATATAGTCGGCAGCGGCCATATAATTTAATGAATTGTTGTAGAGGGCCAAGCGAACAAGGAACCAAGTTGGAAGGTGCTTCTTTACTCTGAAAATTCTTCACCAAGCTGATCACTGTACCTAGATGGCACTTTAGACTTTTAATAATCATTCCCATTAGGAAAATCTTTGTTCACTTCTCTCAGAGGCAAGGGATGTGCCTCTTCCCAACTCACTAGCATGTTGAAATAACTCTCTAGTTTTATCAAACTCATAGTTATAGGAAGAAGCAATTGTAGAAGGTTGTAGGGATACAACATAAAAGGCACCTATTGTTTCAATAGGAAAACTAGTCAAGGGCCGTACAACATCAATAGAAAGGTGAGGAAGATTAGGTTGTACAATAGTAGAAGGGTTGGAATCATCAGATTGTACAATAACATAATGATGGGAAAGACCAAACCATACAATATTAGGTGATTGATTCGACTATACAATAGTTGAATGAATGCTAGAGGGCTATATAACATATAATTTTTTTAGAATGGGAGCCCAAGGCTGAACACTAATGACCAATGGGCCACACCAAAGCCTCCCAAACGCTATAAGACACCCTCAAATCCTCACAATTACTCACAAATTCATTCCAACAACAAGGTTGAAGAGGAGCAAAAGAGTGAGAGTGAAGGAGTGGAAGAGAGAGTGAAGTGTTGCAAGTGCAGGAAAGTTGAGGAGGAGCAAGAAGAAGAGGAAGAAGCTTAGAAGAGGGATTTCACACCAAGTTGGGAGGATTTTTCAAGCACAAGGTACGATTCCATGACTATTTTTTTAATTTTTTTAATTAGTTTCATATTCTAATTCATATTTTAATTTCGTTCATAATTTTATAGATGTGGCTGCAAATGCATTAGCAAATAGCATATTAAATTTTAATTGTTCAATGTTCATTGTTCATATTGTCATCAAGATTTTAAAAAATAAAAATAAAAATCAAATTCATCGACATGGCTGCAAGCTATCATATTTTCTATATTCTTTTAAAGTTTAATGTTTTACAAAATTGAAATTAGTAAATTATTTTCTGTTTATATTTATAATATATATGCTAAATTTTTATTTTTTTATTTTGACATTTGTCAAACTAGGATGAAACTTTTGTGTATCCTCTGCTTCTGCACTTTGTGCGACCTGAAGTAAGAAAAACAAAAGTGAAATCCTTGATTGACAAAGATTAAGAACAAAGATTTTTATTCGTGTATCCTTTGCTTTTGCGCTTCATGCGATCTGAAAGAAAAACAAAAACAAAATCTTTGTGTCTTAATCCCTTGCATTATGCTACGCAACTGCATGCATAGTTTGAATTTTAAATTTTATAAAAATAAAATTTAAAATTTATATTGTTTATTGCAGTGTCACAATGAGTTCTCATGGCATGAGTGAGGATGAGTTTGAGGTTCACTCTCATAGTGTAACTGAATCTGATTATGCACTTAAGGTTGATGAAAATGTAGAAGCAGAGAGGGGTGACCATGAGACCCCAACCACAAGTTTCATGGTCAATGCAATTGCAAATATGAATTGCCCCTCCACAATACTAGCAGATTTCACTAAGGGTCCCTTTGACCCTAGGTCTCCTTTGAAACAGTTTGCAACAAAATTATAGAGTAGGCCTAGGACATCTGGGGGCACAAGGTTGTGTCAATGCCCACCTCCTTCATATGTGATTTTTTGGCGTCACCGACTAACCTAAAATTTAGGTTTGAGATATGTAGGTATGGGGTATTGGTGGTGAAGACAATGCAGTTGCACTTGTATCTGTTTCTTTGTCTCATAGGCCAAGGGATCATCAGAGCCAGCCACATAGTTCTACTTCTACTTTGCAGAGGCAATTTACACATGTGCCATCTTCTACTTCAAAGGTCCAAGTAGTGACAACTTATAGACACATTTGGTGGTGTAATAAACCCCCCTTAATTTTTTCAAATTTGTACTTGTCAATGTTAGCCAAATATGAACAATGATAATCAACTAGTGTTGATGAATGGTAGCTTAGGTCAGATATAAATGATGATTGCTAAAAGCATCATCATCATTTATATAAGATCAGATTGCTCTTCATATGAAATATTTTTGGAAATAAGTAATTTCATATTTATAAAGCATGTATAAAATCGAAATAAATAAATGATGTTAAAATCTGCATTTAAATAAATTGGAACTCTTATCCGCCTTATATTGTAGGTTATGTGTTAATGATACTAACGAATGTTAGTAGGTTCTCTTAGAACCCGTGCACCCAAAGGGACACGTCCCATGAGTGGACGTATCTCCACAAGTGGAGACACGTCCTCTCATGAGACGCGTCTCTTAGAGGTGTGTCTCTGAACATATAAATAAGTGGAGACACGTCCACTCATGGGACGCGTCTCTTAGAGGCGTGTCTCTGAACATATAAATAACAGATCCCTCATTGATATGCAAAACATCGAAATTTATTAATGTTCTGCAATCAACGCATTTAGCATAAAGAAAATAAATCTGGAAATTAGTATCTTGACTTAGAATTCTCACACAGAATTTTAGACTTTATTGATTTCTTAGATTTCTTAGGATCCTATTTGATTACATTTACAACTAGAATAAACTATCTTCCACTTTTTGATCGCCCAGATTTTGATGTGGGCAAGGTGAGAGCATATGGTGGTAAGGTTACAACATAATATTATTGAAGTAACCACTTGTTTAGTGGGGTGGGTATGAAATCTCCAAAGCATGAAAGTAAACATCTGCTTATTCAGTGAGAATTACAACTTGCAAAGAAAGCATTTTGGCAGCTAGCCAACCAAAGCAAAAAAAAAAGATCCTACGCTTATTTAGCGGGTATAACATGAAACCAAAGAGAGTTCATCCGTTTATTCAACGGGTATGCCACTTATTCAGTGGGGTTAGCATCAAACCAAAGAAGAGCTAAATCGCTGAATGGTACTACCAAATCAGCGTTACAATGTAAGCTCAATACAAATGATACGAACAAATACAATCCAACTGTTCATGAAATAGAGATATGAAATAACACCCCAATACAATCAACCCAACTGAAATGATATGCCCAAAGTTAAACCCATCAACATCAATGAGTTCCCCTTGCAAGAATAGAACAGGTATACCTCAATGTTGGCACCCAAGAGTCTGAATAAGGTCTGAAATGCAATTGTTTCAGGTCTGATATGGAAAGTGCAGCACTGTTATGCTACAGCTAGCCAATCAAACTACTCAAAGTGCACTCCAAACATGACAAGGATCCGCCCCAATGCAAGATATCAATATATATACCACTCCAATAGCTCCACAACTCCCTCAAGTGGATTGAAAGGTCAATTTGCAGGTCTGATATTCACCTACAACAGGTCTGAAACTCTCCAAACAGCAAGTTGGAAGTTGGCACATCCTCCTAGAATGTCATCCAAACACCATAGTATGCCTGCAAATTGTTTTTATGGTCATGGTGTTAGTTTTAAACCAGAAATGTAAATAAGCAGAAATACAACACACGAAACAAAGAACACAGCAAGATACCCTGGAAAAACCCTCCTTCTCGAGGGAGAAAAACCCAGCAAAATATATCTCTTATATATTGCGAGAATAAGAGCTGTAATCTGCTTACAAATCAGACCCAACACAAGGTCAAATACAATGAATAATGATGCCTCTCCTTGTTACAAGAATACACATAAATATGCTTCTCAAGAAATCTGATCTGCTGCTATAAGAATGGCGATCTGTTGCTGGAGGGCAAATTTCTTCTTGGAAATGCGAACTTGAATGAGATAATCGATTGATGTACAAATGGAGAAGCATTACCTCGTATATATACATGACTAGGGCAGCCTACTCGGGCAGCCTACTCTCTAGGTCGGCCCTAGAAGAAATAATATTATTGAAAATAAAGAAGGCCGACCTGCCTTTATGAATGATTATTTAATTTTTAATTTATTTTATTTGGAGAAAATATCTCCCGCTGCCATAAACATTAACACTCCCTCTTAGCTAGGGAGGTATTTTCCAAGTATCCTCGTCATGGAGTCTCGCGACATGACACTCACAATGGCTACACCCATTTGTGAAAAACCACTCACAATGGCTACACCCATTTGTGAAAAACCACATCTCAGTCATAGAGATGCACAAGAGTTCATCATGGAGTCTCTCAACATGATGTCGTCATGGAGTCTCTCAACATGACGTCCACCATGGCTACTCCCATGTGTGGAAAGAAGCATATGTACAAGTGTTCATCACAGAGTCTCTCAACGTGATTTCGTCATGGAGTCTCTCAACTTGATGCCCACCATGGCTACTCACATGTGTGGAAAAAACACAAGTACAAGGGTTCATCACAGAGTCTCTCGACATGATGTCCTCATGGAGTCTCTCAACATGACGTCCACCATGGCTACTCCCATGTGTGGAAAGAACCACATCTTCGTCTCAGAGATGTATGAGGGCTTTCACCTCATATTTCTCCGTCTCAGAGAAATATGCATTATAGCAAAGCTCACTGATGCTGAATCTCCCTCTCAACAAGGGCGACATTCTCCACTACCCCAAGCTTGTCTCGGAAATATGCAAACTTCACTCTGGAAAGAGGCTTGGTGAGAATATCAGTCGTTTGCTCATCAGTGCAAATGTACTTGAGTTGAATTGCTTTCCTTAGTACCATGTCTCTGATGTAATGATACTTGATTTCCACATGTTTTGTTCTATCATGGAACACTGGATTTATTGAGAGCTTCACACAACTTTGATTATCACAATGAATCACAGTCGGCTCCAATGTTTGACCAAACAATCTTGCAAGGAGCTTTTGAAGCCACACCGCTTCTCGAGCTGCCACACATGCTGCAATATATTCAGCCTCCGTAGTACTTAGTGCCACATAAGTCTGCTTCCTGCTACACCAAGAATCAAGATGAATCATCCAGACCAGACCCAATTAGAATCAGAGTAGCCTTGTAACTTTAGATCTTCATAGGAAGTACATCTCAAGCCATATCTCACAGTGCCATGCAAGTATCTCAAAATATGCTTTGCTGAAACTAGATGTATTTGTCTTGGCTCACACATGAATTGGCTGAGTGCACTCACCGCATAACAAATGTTTGGTCTAGTGTTGACTAGACACATCAATGATCCAATCTATTGTCTATACATGGTGGGATCTACCAAATCTGAATTAGTTGCAGAGTCACTCAACTTCTTCAAATTTGTCTCCATAGGTGTAGACATGGACTTGCAGTCCATCATTCCAAATCTCTTCAAGATGTCTATAGTGTATTTTCCTTGACTTAGAATAATTTCATTAGGTCTTTGACACACTTCCAGTCCTAGGAAGTAATGCATAAGACCAAGATCCTTCATCTCAAACTCGGAGGCTAACTCTTTCTTGCATTTGATGATGAGATGCTCTTCTCCGGTTAGAAATAAATCATCAACATAAAGAACCAATATCAAAGCCTCACCATCAACTATCTTGAAGTAAAGATTTGAATCTGCATCATTCTTGGAGAATCCCAAGCTCATCAAATATCTATCAATCCTTTCATACCATGCACGAGGTGCTTGCTTAAGGCCATACAATGCCTTCTTCAATCTGCATACATGAGACTCCTTCCCATGAATCACAAAACCATTTGGCTGCTCAATATACACTTCTTCTTCAATCACACCATTAAGAAATGCAGTCTTTACATCCATTTGATGTAACTTCCAACCTTTAGCGGATGCAATAGCTATAATTGTTCTGATAGAAGTGTATCGAGCAACAGGAGCAAATGTTTCCTCATAATCTATTCCCTCCTTTTGGGAGAAACCTCTTGCCACAAATCTTGCCTTGTGCTTTTCAATGCTACCACCAACTACATGCTTGATTTTGTAGAGCCATTTGGAAGACACTATTGATTTCCCTTTAGGTCTCAAAACAATATCCCATACATCATTCTTAATGATGGACTGATACTCTTCTGTCATTGCATCTCTCCATACCTGTTGGTTGGATGCCTCCTCAAAACTGGAAGGCTCAGAATCAATGATGTGACTCATCAATGCCACATAACCTGGAAACTTCTGCAGTCTCTTGCTTTCCCTAAAGGTGCCTCGAGGAGCTGCACACTTTTCTGCCTCTTCCATAGTTTGTCGAGCCCATAGAGGCCTCTTTCGACCTATTGCAATGTCTCTAGGCCCATCAGTTGGTTCCATAGGATCAACTGGATCAATAGTCTCGGTCGGTTCGTTGGACTCCCTCTGAATGTCAGGAGTATGATTAGGAGATATGTCCATATCCTGAGAAGCCTCCTGCTCTTCACTGTGTATCTCCATGTAAGACCCTTTAGATCTTTTGAAGGCTACTTCCTCTTCAAAGGAGACATCCTTGCTGATCTCAATCTGTTTCTGTCCTGGAATATAAATTCTGTAGGCTTTTGAAGACTCACTGCATCCCACAAATATACCTTTCTTGCCTGAAGGTTCTAGCTTAGACCTTTTATCCTTGGGCACATGAATGTAAACAGGACAACCAAAAATTCTTAAATGACTAACCTCAAGTTTCACACCTATGAAGGCTTCCTCAGTAGTCATGTTTCCCAATATACAATGAGGGCTTCTGTTCTGAACATACACGGTAGTTCTGGAAGCTTCTGCGCATAGGAAGGTTTGTAAATCCTGATCATGAATCATAGCCTTGGCTGCCTCTACTACCATTTTGCTGAGGATTGTATGGAACACAAAACTCCCGCTTGATCCCTGCCTCAATGCAGAAATTATAAAAACTTCCAGAAGTGTATTCTCCTCCATTGTCTGATATGAGAACTTTAATCCTTTTCTTGGACATGTTTTCAACTTGAGCCTTGAATTCTTTGAATCTATCAAGTACTTCTTCAGACTCCTTAGATTTCAAGAAGTAAATCCAAGTCTTTCGAGAATAATCATCAATGAAAATCACATAGTACCAAAATCCACTAAAAGATGCCACAGACATTGGACCACATAAATCAGAATGAACAAGATCTAAAATTCCCATAGATCTAGTGTCACTACTATGAAAGGGACTCTTGATATTCTTACCAAGTGCACATCCTCTGCAAATGCCACTGTGCTCCAGACCAAGCTTAGGAAGACCAGTAACCATCTTCTCCATGGATGGAAGGGCTCTGAAGTGTAAGTGAGCAAGTCTCTTGTGCCAAAGCTCACTCAAACTGATAGAGTCATGCAATAAGGCTTGAAATGGACGAACTGATAATCTGTATAGGCTCTCTTGACAAACGCCAATTGCACGAGTTGAATTTATACGAGAGTTCTTGGGCCAAGCAAGAACTTTCCCTTCAGAAAAGGAAACCTTGTACCCTTTGTCCTTCAAAGCTGAAATGGAGACAAGATTTCTTTTGATCCCTGGTACAAACAAAACATCACTCAAATGAAGAGGGATACCTAAATCTAGTTGGAAAGAAGTGGCCCCAGCTCCCTTTACAGAATAACAAGCATCATCTCCGATTACCACTTGCAAGTTGGTTTCTTTCTCTACCAAGTCTGGTAGATGCTCTCTATATCCTGTAATATGTTGAGAAGCACCACTGTCAATCAACCAAGTGTCACTGTCGGTTGGAACATTGCTTAAAAGGGCGGAGATGAATAGAAATCCCTCTGAGTCGTCTCTAGATTCTTTTTGAGGTGACACATCATTAACATTTGCAGTAGAAGCATGTTGCTTCGGTTTTGATATGCAATCTCGAGCATAGTGACCATACTTGTCACACTTGAAACATTGAATGTGAGAAAGGTCCTTCTTCTTCTTCGGTTTTGGAACATAATCTGATTTTCTGTCTCTATTCCTCTTGAAATTTCCTCTTTTCCATTCTCTTCCTTTTCTTCTGGAAGCTTGAGCAACAAGGACATGGTTTTCTTCATTATGGGTATTTCGCCCATTTCCTCTTGCTACCAATCTGGATTCTTCTTGAATACAATCAGCTCGACTTGGGCAGCTTAGATCTTCCACTGATGCTTTGAATAAAGGGCTCCCATGCTTGAGGAAGACCGTTCAGCGCCAACATAGCTGATCTCTCAATTCCGAAATCTTCATGAAGAAGGAGATGACTAAATCTCCTTTAGCCATTTTTATATGATGTAGTTGTTGTCTCAATGCAAGGGCTCTATTGGTATTGTTGATCTCATACAATTCTTGTAGAGCCTTGAACATGTCTTTGGCTGTCTTCATCTTGGAGATGATCAGAACTAGGTGATCCTTCACAGAATCTATCATGATCTTTCTAGCCTTCCTGCCATTTTTCTTCCATTGAATTTTCTCAGCATCATCGGATGGCTCGGGCACATCATTTTCCACGAAATCTAGAAGATCATTTTCTTCTAAGGCAATAAGAACTTTGAATTTCCAAGAGGTGAAATTTGATGCTCCATCAAGCCTATCTTCAACTTTGACTCCGTACACCATCTTCGATTCTTTGATAGATTTGCGCTAGATATAAGATGTCTTGACTACTTAAACAAATCTGATCGGATCTTAGCTTAAACCCGCTCTGATACCATGTTAGTTTTAGACCAGAAATGTAAATAAGCAGAAATACAACACATGAAACAAAGAACACAACAAGATACCCTGGGAAAACCCTCCTGCTCGAGGGAGAAAAACCCAACAAAATATATCTCTTATATATTGCAAGAATAAGAGCAGAGATCTGCTTACAAATCAGACCCAACACAAGGTCGAATACAATGAATAATGATGCCTCTCCTTGGTACAAGAATACACGTAAATATGCTTCTCAAGAAATTTGATCTGCTGCTATAAGAATGGCGATCTGCTGCTGGAGGGCGAACTTCTTCTTGGAAATGCGAACTTGAATGAGAGAATCAATTGATGTACAAATGGAGAAGCATTACCTTGTATATATACATGACTAGGGCGGCCTACTCTCTAGGTCGGCCCTAGAAGAAATAATACTATTGAAAATAAAGAAGGCCGACCTGGCTTTATGAATGATTATTTAATTTTTAATTTATTTAATTTGGAGAAAATATCACTCGCCGCTATAAACATTAACACATGGAAGAGTTATGGCGACACCAAATAGGTTTGAAAATGACAGGAAAGAGGGGCAAAAAATGAACACATAGCCAAACACTCCAAACCCCAAGTTGTACGACCAACAAGGAGGGGTGACAACCCCTAAAAATCCAATCCTCCTTCAAAAACTCTGCAACTTCACCAATCAGGTCGCCTAGGTCTGCAAAAAATAATGGAACAATACCCACAAAATATTTTGCAATCCTCTAATTAGCATGAACAAACTAGATGGTATGGCCTAGGTTAGAAAAGTGCAACCAACAAACTGAAAACTTAGGAAAAATCACTCCAAAATACTCCCAATCGCTGCAAGTCAAAAGAAAACACCAAAAATGCAACTACCAAATTCTGATTACTTTGCTTGTAAGCTCCATGGTGATTACTGAATGCAATCATCCCCAATGAAATATCCCCCTTAACTTTTTTCTTTAATTTGAGCACATGAACACTTCACCCGTTAATATTAGCCCAAGAAATATAATCAGCTGAAGCAACCCATCACTTTCTGATCACCTAGATCCTAGTGAGGGCAAGGTGAGAGAGCATATGGTGGAAAGGGGATCTTGTTAACTAAAATACTAAAATTGGAATTACAAAGTGTTGATGGCTCAACTGACCAACTAGGAAATGAGAGTACTTAGGCGGCTAGTCGACCTCTTCCACTTTTCAACAGGCTACAATGGAAAATAAAGTACTAGAAAGTAAATGTCTAGACAACAAGCTGATCTCTTCCACTTTTCAGCGGGTATAATTGTAAGCAAAGTACATGAAAGGAAATGTCTAGGCGGCAAGCCAACCTCTTCCACTTTTTAGCGGGTAGAATAAAAATGTAAAGTGCAGAAATATAAGAAGGCTGATCAGTACTATTGATTTAGCGTTACAATATGAAGCTTCTATTGCACTACAATGAGATATACATATCTAATGGTCACCAAATTGTTAGGGAACAATCTCCAATCAAGTACTATTGATTTAGCGTTACAATATGAAGCTTCTATTGCACTACAATGAGATATACATATCTAATGGTCACCAAATTGTTAGGGAACAATCTCCAATCAAGTACAAGATTTCAAACATATGAAATATTGCAAAATGGAGGGAAATATCAGGTCTGATATAAAAATGCAGCGAACAAGAAACCAAACCAGCAAGCAAATAATTCACCTAAATGCTCGTAACTTGCTCCAAACACCTCCGATTCATTTGAAACTGAAGGCAAATGAGACCTCTAAGCTGGGCGACCAAGTATAGACCAAGAATCACCTCCAAACAGATCATAATTATTTAGCACATTTCCCAATGTACATCATGAAGTGGTATGGCCTTAAGAAGAGGGCGACTAGGTCTAGAAAATCAGCAACTCAACCAAAAATCATGAAACTTAGAGACATGAGGTGCCCAAGATAGGTGATCACATAGAGTCAATACCCAAAACCATCAAAAAATGCTCCAGAGAGATATGAGTCAAAACGTGCTTCAGCCAAGCACCAACCAGCAACTCCAAAATCAGATAAAAACACACCAAAATGATATGAAACTGAAAACAACAAGCTCACCACACCAAAATCAGAAAACATCATAAGTATCCATCTCCAAATAGGCTCTATTTGCAACCTCTGAATGAAGAAGCAGTCTTAGTTCAGCTAGGTGCTATCTCTCAAGCACGAAATTGAATATGACTAGGAGGTATGCGTTCCTCAAAGCAAGGGTTTTGTAGCAATTTCGGTAGCACTTCGTTATGATAAGAAATGGATAAAGAAATGAGAGAGCAAGGCCTCTTATTTAGAACTTTTCCAACCTTGAATTCAAACTCCTTTTCCCTCCAAATAGGGTGCCCAAATGAGAATTAGCCATTCATTTCAATTTGCATTTTGACTCCACTTTTGACTTAGGTGTACAAATAGACTTAAGCTTAACAACTTAATAAAATGCAAATATCTCACTAAGGCGTCCAATTTTCCTTTAGCAAAAATCAAACTTAAAACATTATAACTCCAAATAAGGCGTTGAAATATGAAAACACTCAACTTTAAGCCCATATACATGCCAAAACAAGCTCCAAGAATGTTGGAGATCAAACTGCCAATACTACCTTGCCAGAAATAGACATTGCATTGAATTGCAGCTAAGAATAGCATTGCCAAAAATAACACTTACTAAAAATAGCATATTGCTAAAAATAGTAAGTGACTCCAAACTTATTTTAAGCATAAACCGGGCAGCCATCGCAACTTACTAAAAATATCAAGTATGGAAAAGTCACCTGATATAGATGCATGTTACACCATTCTGAAGCCCTCTAAAAACCTAGAAAGACCCAGAAACCACTCTGTAAAACCTGTGCATGCAAACCCCTGAAACCTCAGAAAAGACCTCCTATAAAATAGGAAACTCTAATTTCCACTTTCGACTAGCCTACAGGCCTCCGAGATAGGCTAACGATCAACTGATGCTACTACTACTGAAAAAGGGGACATTACACCCAACCAGCTAGGGATTGTCTTCCAAATCCAAAACCAACAACCTAGAGAGGGTTTTCATCCTGAAGATTTAGGAAAGAACTCTCAAGTTCCAATCCGATATCATTTTGAGCATAACCTCAAATGAGAGGACAAGGTGGGGGTTTATATAGAAATTAGGGCTCCAATTTTGAAATCCTTTTTCCCTCCAAAAGGGACACCCATCTCCCATAAAGAATATTAATTTAATTTAATTTCCTTTTTGCCTCTCAACTAGGTGTCCAAATGCAAGTTCCCCTTTTTAAAACAACTTAAAGTCATCAAGGCTAGGTGTGGAGGTACAAGGTGACTTAATTGAATTTTTGTAACTTAAGTCATAATATTAATTTTCAAAGACTTAAGTGATGGTGGATAACAATATGCCAAAAATATCAGAACTCACCAACTAAAACTGCCAACCATTGCCAAAACTAGAAACCCTGCACTGTATTGCTGCCAGAACCAAGTGCCCAAAAAAGCACTTACTAAAAATAGTAAGTGTGTCCAAACACCAAATTAGCCGAAATTGAGATGCATTGAAACTTACTAAAAATAGTAAGTGCTAAAAATAGCAATACTGCCCACCAAGGATCAGAGAAAACCCAAAAAACTCTTTGGTAACATCAATATACTCTAGATATGCAAACACAAATTTCGAAAGATAGCACCAATTGCCAAATAAGGAAACCGTAAAAAGGGAAGGGGACATTACAGTCCTCCCTTCCCAAAGTTTGTTTGTCCTCAAGCAATGCCATCACAACTCTAGAAACAACAGACTATTCCACTTTAAAACCAAGTAAGATCCTAGGGTCCCACGCCAATGTAATGTCACTCTCCTGATTTGCCCCAGAATTTGCTTGTTGATCACAATTTGCAACAAATTAGGGTTAGGGTTTCATCTTGGATTTGAATCTTGCAATCACTACATGAAAAATATATGCAAATATATATATAAAATAGAGTTAGGTAATTACATCACATCATAGATTATCATTAATGCAAGCAAGCTAGGGTTTGGGAGAAAGGACATGATGGGTCTGCTTGAAGCCTTTTCTTCACCAAGCCTAAGAGGGTGTATACCACAACCCTCTCCCTTGGTGGCTTGTACCTGCTTGCCCCAACCCCCTGAAGACACTTGCCACCTTGTGGAGTTGGGCAGGGGCCATAAGTGGGTAACTTGTCTCTCTGTGTGAGTGCCCTCTGGTTGGCTACCTACTCGCCTTGTTTACCCCTTTTGCTCACACCCTAGGCCCTTCTTACAAGGTGGGTTCCAAACAGTCAAACACATCCTCTATTCTATCATAAGAAATCATTCATTAAATATTTTTTCATTATGCATGGCAAAATTTATGCAGATGTAAGATAATGAATGGCAGAAAATACTCCTGAGTATCTATATATATATGTTTAATAATTGTCAACTTGTTATGGTGGACTGGATGGGTTCCTTGTGATTGTTGGTCTGATCCCTCTTTTGTTCAGCCAATGTGTATCTTCTTCTCTTTTCTAAATCGATCTGTTCTTAACACTCAGAAGATATTGTTAGTATGAATCAAATAAATAAGAATCTATTATCCATACTTATATTAAAGCATCATAATTACCTATAAGGCTCAATAATTGCTGCAAGCATCATTATTGCATAATCATATATATAAATATATATGTTATATACTTATTTCTAATTAATATCAATCTTCCCATAATTATTTTATGTGAATTTATGTATATATATATATGTAATGACATTTCATTTTCTGATTATATCTGCTGCTATACTCAGAAATATATTTTCAGATTTATTATTTATTGTTCCCTCTATGATCTGTTCTTTTATTCAGACTTTTCCTTGATTTCTATTCCCTGATTCCTCCCTCAAAATGATCTCCTCTTCATATATATATACATCCATATGATGGGACACATCTCTTTGAAAAGAGATGTCCTTTTGCTAAGGAATGATTGCTTCCTTTCAAACTAATCGCTGCTGCCTTTTGAAGATTCTTTATTGCTATCTTTAATGCCTTCATTTAATCACTATTTTATAATCTAATACTGTCTGCTGTTCCCTTTCAAATACTAACCGTGGCAACCTTTTATTAATTTGCTGCTGCTTTTAATGATAATGGTCGCTGCATTATAAGGGTATTACATTTCTTAGTTGCTGTTTTCTTCACTTAATCAATGCTCATTTGACATAGTAATTACCTCTCATAAAATTGCTGCTTTAATAGGATTATTCATTAATCATTTATTACTAATAATTTTCTGTTGATCGCTGGATTATAATTATTATGGATCTGCTGCCCATGCTAGTCTATTAGTGATCGATCCCTTGCCACATTCATTCCCAGCGATGATCTCATTGATTTTTATTTGCTGTGATTGACTTTTGTATTGTCCTACGTGGGTGGGCATGTTATAAATATGTTATATGTATCTTTTTTTACTAACATATTTATAAATTGAATTATTGTAAATATATATTTATTTTTATATTAGTTTTATATATATTTCAATATTTACAATTATAATAATATTTAAGCTGATAATTATAATTATAATATTATCTTATGATAATTATAATTATAATAATATTAAATTGCTAATATTTCTTTTTATATTTTTAATATGTATTTTGTTATCTATTTAATTTATTTATTTGTTTTCCATACTTCATATCATAGTGTTACCATTTCGGGGGCATGACAGTCAGCCTAATAGATCTGTAGCTTCATCTACTCAAAGCATTGTCTTGTAGGGCATCCATGCAAGAGACCTCCTAAAAACTACTGGTAAGAAGAGCAAGCAAATATTGCAAGCTCTTGGTCAACTCTTCAGAGAATTGCTCTCCACAATCATGAACCTATGGCACCATACAAGTGAATTCGAGAAAGTTAATGCCGACCTTCTCAATTTTATCTTCCTGCACTCCAACATCATGGTTATGGCTGGAAAATAACTTGATGTTCAAAACATAAGTGCAAGCAGATGAATTAAAGTAACAATTGATTGGTGCCTGAAAACTTATCCAACACTGAACCTGGATGGCTTAACTTGTCATCACCTTCATCCGAAGCCATAAATGAGTCTTGATAGGGGGCTAAATGAACTGAAAAAGTGTAAAATTGCAGCTATCCAAACCTGAAATGGGCAACTCATAGTCTGATTTTTGACAAACCAGCACCCCAAAAGAATAACAGCTGCTGCAACACTGAAAATCTTCAGCCAAAATGAAATTCTGATTATTCCTTTGGCTGAAAATGTCTTCTTAAGAGTCTCCAACTCAATAGTGTACCAAATTTTGCTCAAAATCTCTTTCTAATCCACTTGTATGAACACAAATGGATTCATAAGATGACTGTAAAGAGAGTTAACTGCAGCATTCCTATCACCCTTTTGATTTGTAACCTCCCATGGTATGCTTCTCCCATCAACTTTAATTCCCAACAACCCATGCATATGATCTTGGGCAAAGGAAATCTCCTCCAATGTGACTCCATCATGTTTGTGTTGTGTGACTCTTCTATTCATGTGTACATCATCAGAAGACTTCTTGGTGAAACTAAAGGCATCTTCTCCAAAATGAATGTCTCTCATGCAAATCATCCAAGTGCCATCAAAAAATTGCACCTCCAAGGCACTAGGATCTTTGTTGCCATCATATAATATTACATCCATCATGAACTCATCCTCTTGCTTCCCATGGAGGATTGTGACATCTTAGACTTCTTTTTGCAGCTCAACCATGAAAGCATCACCAATTAAGGGTTTAGGAGCAATTGATGTCTCCATATTTTGTTTCAAAGAAGGATTAGCATATGTCAAATCAGCTCCTAATCCAAAAAGTGGACTGTCAAATAAGTGGAAATCATGTTTAGGCCCTTGTCTTACCATTTCTTTATGCAAAACAAGTTATAAACTTGCATTACCTACTGCTGCTCTAAAAATTCCAGCAGGCTCAAAATCACTTTTTGGAAATCCTCAAGGTTAGGCATGATGTAGTCTCCATATTTCAACACATCACATGTGGAAACTTCATCTTCAACCTCACTTATGCATTCATTATCAGGCAACCTTCTTGGAAGATTACCAATCACAAAGTTTGGCACATCCTGATGATTTGATCTCAAATCATCAATAAGCTGAAAACCACATTCTATCTCATGCTTGGAAACTTCACTAGGATCCCATATCTTGATATTGTCACTAGATGTTTCATCTTCCATCACAAAGAGTGGATTATCATAAGTTGACTTTGCACCCACTTCAAAGAGAGGATTATCAAGAATTTGAAAGTCATTCCTTTCCTCTTGCTCAAATCCATCTTGTTGATCCAAATCTACACATGCAACTTCTGATTTCTTTGGGAAACCCTCTAAATCAAACTCTTATTGAAGACTATCAAGCTCATCAATTACTTGCTTGATTTCTTTAGCTCTTTGTTCATTCTCTTGCTCCCTGAATTTTTTTGTATCAGCTAGTTGACCTTCTACCTCCATTAGTGCCATTTGAGTATTTTATAACATGTCTTTTGTTGAATCAAGCTCAAGAGTAAACTCATCAACCTTTCTCTCTTCTTTTTTGAATGCACTAATGGCCTCCTTTGCAAATTAGATGGCATAATCTTGATCTCTAATCAAGTGTAAGTACTCCGATTTCATTATCTCCAAAGATTCTTTGATAAGTTGCAATTTTGAAGAATTAACTCTGTCCTCAGCACCTTTCTGTATGAGGATTTCAAGGACCTTGTGAGTGTTGTCCAAACTTGTGAGGACTTGAATCTCTTTCTCATTAGTGACCAAGAGTCGATTCTTCAATTCACATAACTCTCTAGGTGTTTGTTCAACCAAGTGACTTGATTCTCCATGTAGCAAAGATTTTAAAGTATCTTCATTTTTAGGAGCCATATGATCTTCAAAATTTGCTTTTTCCTCACAATCACTTTGATCAAAAGTCATGGCAACACCATAGTCAAACAATAAGTCATTAATAAGTGCTGATTTAAAATCTTTATCAGGCTCCATTTCATCATGTTCTTCTACTGAATTCTTTGAGAAGTTAAACTGGTGTTCTTTATGCATGGGAGATTCCCACTCAAAATCTGGATTGCCATAACTGGAATGATGTAGATGCTCCTCATTAGGCGCTGTTATGAAAATTTCAGCAGCATCTAACCGTGCATTAGTAGTTGCAACTTTTTCAAATAAGTCATTTTGGAGCTCTCCCTCAAAGTTAAACGACATGCTAGATGTGCTGACCATGTTGAAGGACAACTTGGCAATTACTATAGATAGGATGAAGCAGCAAGCAGAATAATAGAGGTATGAAAAATTTGAAATAGGGAATGTAGTTTTTGTTCATCTCCAATGATGCATGCATTCAAGCTTGATGCGAGGCAGCAAGTAAAAGGGTGGAGAGCTAGTGTATGCTCTTAAGTATAGTCTAGACATCCTAAACAAAGAGAACTTGAATATGGTATTCAATGTTTCAACTTTCAGGTCTCAAGGGAAAGGTTGCAATAGTGCATTGTTTGAATCAAGATTATCTGCGAGTATTGAAGAAGATAAATGGTTCCCGAATATGAATGCCTTGTTGGGGAGGAACAAAAACTACTTTTAATAGGTCAATCAGGATTCTTAAGGCTAGCAACTTCTAGTTGAGGATGCAAAGAGGAGTCTAAAGACTGAACACTCAAATTCTAGTACAAACCTTTTGGTTTACCGCATTTAGATTTATAGATCTCGTCATTTCAAGTTCATCTTCCTTATCCATCATCAGCAGAAAGAGACGACTTATTCTTGGAGGAGAGAATCTCAATGATATTCAATGTATATTGGATTTTGAATGGTAATACTTATTGAATATGAACTCTGGGGTTGGGTTCTTGCATTAAGAATCATTCTTTAGTGATGTTGATATTTTATTTCTTTATCCGTAATGATTTTATTTTCTTTCTGTACCTATATAAAGTTCGCTTGCAAATCACTAATTTTATTTTCTTTCTGTACCTATATAAAGTTTGCCTGCAAATCACTAATAGTTAGTCCACCATCTGTGTTTAAATTACTTGAATGCTCCTCATTTTCAAGTGCTTCTCTAACCAAGCACATCACATGGTAGTCCTCTTTAAGTTTTGTATATTCAATGTAAATAATTTTCTTAGAATTATTTGAATGCTCTGCAAGTGTCCCATTTTTCACTCCGTTGTGCTGTGTGTCAACCATGTGTTCTGTGACACTTACCTTCTTGTACCTCTCTATTTCACCAATGTGTTGAATATTTTGTCATTGATGTCAAAGGTACATGGTTCACTGGAAGTGAGATGACATCTGTGACTCTCGAGGTTTCAAAAATACAAGGTAAAGATGTGGTCTGTCTTCTGTAAAACAGTGCTACTCTTCATTGCATGTTTCTTAAGTCCATGATCACCTTCAGCAGGGACGGTCTGGAAAGAGTGATAAACTCAAACAAAATACACTCAGACAAGTTTGTATGGACCTGCATACTGGGACTATGTCCTCCTAAATGTCACGAATCCAAAGGGACCATCCAAGCTGAATAGCAGTAATAGGATGCACTGTATGGGCTCTTCTAGGGTATCATACACAAAAAGGGGTTCAATTTAGCTTTAATTAACTCTATTGAAGAACAGTCTCATACAACTCTGTCATCAATATAGTCTGTAAACTAGTTTGGTCGAACGATCTCACTCAATTGGAAGACAAGTATAGTCGAGAGAATTCGGTGTCATTGTGTTAAAAGCCACTCATTCTACAAAGCCACGATGAGTACCTTATCAACTGCATGACAAAAAAAATCTCAAAGCCCGAGCATTGAAGATTCTTTAAGGCATACATAATTAGTTTTAATACCATCGCCTTGATGGCAAATTCATTTTTCTTTGCCTATGGTACCTGTTGTGAAGTCGTGAGTAGCAATAGAAGCTATCTTTTTTGAAAGGTTTAAATTGGCCTATTAAATCTGTTGTGTTTTTGTCCTTAAAAAATTACTTTGTAACGCCTTTCAAATATAGGGTGATGGCCTTAATTACATCTGATGGATTCATTTCTGACGTTTTCCATTTGCATTGGCGGCTTCAAATACCTTTGACTCTTTTATTTTGGGCAATGGCTTTTGCCGATTCCATTGTTGAGGACGGCTTGTGCAATGGTGGCGGCCTGAGTTTTTATGACTGTTTTAATTCATTCGCCGTGGAGTTGAAGACAGGTTTTATTTTAAAAAAAACTACAGTGAATTATTTATGAGTGGTGGTCGTGAAAAGTCACCATGATCGCTAAAATAAAATCTTTGCCGCATTCATAATGGTAACGATTGCATTCATTTTGAGTTGATTTGTGTTGAAGACGTGATCATTTTCAAACGCCATCACTACCAGTCATTTTTTGGCATGGGCTTTGTGAAGGTGGGTATTTTGTGCCATGTTCGTGGAGTCTAAAAAATTAGAATGAGTATTCAAAAGTGTGATGTTATGCAATTCACAGGTTTAGTTTGAAAAAGTATGGGTATCAGTGGGGAGAGTATGAAGAAGTGCTGATATTTTCTGAAGGGTGTTGGCATACTATATAATATTCTTATGTGTGTTGAAGTTATGTGGTCAGCAAGTTTGCAGAGGAGAGTATGGGCATTGAGTTGTGTATGGATACGAATTTGAGAAGTTTTGATTCTGTTATTGAGTATTAACAAGTCATGAAGAAAGTTAAAAAATGGAGAAAGGATCAAGGTGCTGTTGCAGATGAAGTTAAGTTCGTGAACAAAAAGATTCCAGAATCAGACAGTGATTATATATGCATGCATGAGCCTCTCAATTGATGTGCAGAATGTATATTGGAATCAAGAATGCAGTGTACCTGTGATGTGAAAATACACAGTGAGTTGGTGTGCTCACACTGGAGTTGGTGCTCACTTTTGTAATCTGGAGATTGTAGTCTCTTGGGTTGGTGCCCCATTGAAGTTAATGAAAAGCAATAGTTCTGCCGTGATTTTTTACCCGAAAGGGTTTTCCACGTGATATTGGTGTTCTTCTTGTTGATGTTTGTTCTTTCTGTTTTGATTACTGGTTTCTAAAGTTTTTAAGTTTTAAAATTCTAAAATACTGATTCCCCTCCCCCCACTCCCCTCCGCCACATCCACCCCTCAGTATTTTCTGTGTGCTCTTCACAATGAAGGCTCTTATTATTTTTTTCTTTAAATTCTACTTTTTCTGAGCTTCTTAATTTAAAAATATTGTTGAACATCTTAAAATTGCCTTGCAATCAATTACATCTATACTTTTTGCTTCAGTCTGTTTTTATTGTGGAAGACTGAAACTTTTCATGCATTAATCATGTTTGGTCCTGTAACTGAGAACTACATATCATTCCTTTCCTAGTTATTTGAGGATGAAAGTATTATTAAAATTTTTGTCTGCTTTGATTGTTGATGATGGATGTATATGGCTGCACGACAATGCTACATATCATTCTTAATGTGTATCTTTGTTAGTTATTCGAGGATGATTGTTGCTGATGGATTTATATGGATGCATGACAATGCTATTACTGCATCATACAAGGTTGTCAGTTTTCTTGGAAAGTACTATCACTATGAATGTAAAACCCTAACTTTATAAGGTTTAAGTAGCATTCATAACTTTTATTTTCTTGATATTTTATGTAAGATCATATGCATTCCTGTTGACTGGAACAAAAAATTAAACAATGCTTTTTTAACTTAACTCATCTGTTGTTCTTGTTATGTATCTTTTATGCAAGTAGTGCAATGAATGATCTTGATGATATGCATACCAGGCCAGGAAAGCTCTTCGTGCTTTGAAAGGGTTGGTGAGACTGCAGGCCCTTGTTCGAGGGCAGGCAGTTAGGAAGCAGGCAGCCATGACAATGCGTTGTATGCAAGCCTTAGTAAGAGTTCAGGCTCAAGTTCGGGCTCGAAGAGCATGCATGGCAATGGAAAGTTATGTTACACAACAGAGACTTGATCATCAGTTAATACTGGATGAAGACATCAACAAATCTGAGGTAATCTTGAACTATCCAGCATGTTAGTAGTTCTCATGATATTTGGTTCACAAAAAGAGCATATTATTATATTTTCACCATGATCTATAGATTCTTTATCTAGCTGGCTTGTAGCTAAACACGAGAGTCCATGATTTGGTTGTTGGTCTATTTCTGCAACACAGTTAGGTTGGTGTGACAGTTTAGGCTCAGTGGAAGAAATTCAGCAGAGGATGCGACAGAGGCAAGAGGCTGCTGCCAAACGTGAAAGAGCCATGTCATATGCATTCTCTCATCAAGTAAGCTTGAAAAGTGATTTTAAAATAATCAGCAGACTTGGACTGGTTCTGATTACATTGTGCTATTTCAGTAAACATTCATGAATTGGTTTCCAATAAAGAAACTAGTATTTCTGTCTGAAAGAACATCTCATATGGTGACTACAGTGGCGAGCAAGCTCAAGAACTGTCTCTGAACAGATGGGGAGTGAGCCAGACAAAACTAATTTGGGTTGGAAATGGCTAGAATTGTGGATGGCATCACAGCCATGGGAGAATCAAGTTCATAGTCAAGGTAAGATGGATGGTTTGGAGAGCATTTGTTCAAATAGCCTGGAGCAGTCTTTTGCTGGAACTCCAGCCCATTCCCATTCTAGGAGTCGCTCCTCTGGTAATGCAAAGGAATGTCCAATTACAGTTGATCCTCAGGCTAAGAGGAGGCTTTCTATGCCTAGCCCTGAAAAACCAACCACCAGCCAGAAGAATCATAAGCCACAGCAGAAGATTAATCAAAATGTTGAAGGGAAAAAACCATTGAAAAAGTCAGGTCAGCAAAGCACAAAAGCTGGGCAGGTAACACGTAGAACCAATCGTGTGGAACCAATCCGAGTTCTTGGAAATAATGCGAATAATGGGAACAACTAGTGCTGTATTTAGGTGATATAAGCTGTCTATATGATCCCCAAATAAGCCAAGTAAAGATTCTTAGGAGGAAATGTTCCATACTAATGGCATGATGGTGCTTGCTCATAAGGGTCTACTACGTTTTTCTGAATTTCTTGTTATTCTACATGTAAGTTTTAATCAATTCCATGTCTTTGGAGCCAGTCACAAGGCTGGATTTGAACTCAAGAAATCTGTACGTACTATGCTGTCATATTTTATGATCTGGAATGTGTCAGAGTAAATATATAGGAATGCTAAATTTCTGCTGAAGACCACCGTCTCCCATTATGAATTGTAGAATTTGGTGGTTAAAATGATTTGATTGGCTAATACTACATTTAGTATAGTATCATCGGAAACATTGATTTTGTGTGATCTTATAATTTATTTAATGTTGCTTTTTAAAATCTCTCTGCCATACTCTTTCTGGACGTTCTTTCAAGGCCTACATGATGGTGGAATTGTAGAGATTTGGAACTATTTCATACTCCAAACTACTCTTTTCAGGTTCCCAGTTTTCATAAAGCATTGTGTAGTATGTACTGTTGTTTGAAAAATATGTATTTGAAAATTACCTCATTGATGAATTTGGAAAAATCATTCAGGATAGATGAAACCTTGCTTTTTTGTCACTTATATGTAAGTTACAATTAGGGAGGTATATTTATTTTTTAAATTTGAAATCGAATAGAATTTAAAGACACTGCTAAACTTCAAACATATTTTACCCAAATTTTATTTTGGCTTGGTATTTCTTGGGCAAGGTTATGGGTGGTTACCTTAATGACCATTTGATTACAGTCGGGGCATTTGGATATAGTTATCTTCCTAAGAATGTACCCCATTACCATTATACCAGAACACCTTAAACACCACTAGGTATTAATTTTCATTATCTGATATTTTATCTTACAAAGATTTTAAAGTTAGTCTCATCCAGGTGTTGCCTCACAAAAACAGGTAGCAAAGAGAAAGGCCCAGAAGTTTTCAATACAAAACCAGAGTGATCGAAAATGCTGATGCTAAAAATATTTATGTTACATCGAGAAGCACTTCTATGTATCTAGATTAATCTATTTTTTGAAATTAATAATGGTGTTAATTTAATTGAGAAAACCGAATCAATCATAGGATGAATTTATAGAGAAGATCCAAACAAGTTTCTTATTTGGAATTCCCGTTGCTATTTTTAAAAGGATATTTAGCATATTAGGGGAGAGGGTCCAGTAGTTGTGCAGGGTCCAATAGTTGTGCAGTCAATTGTGATTATAATACCCAGTCTTACTGCATATTTATACTATATATTGTAATTAAATAGTCCAAATGTAAATAAAAAAGTAACCAAATGTTGATCAAAAGTGGATACTTGAACACATGAGAACCTCTAAATGTTATATAAAAAAAACATAAATACATTATGAAGAAGTCAAATAATTATTTTCTTGTTTTAAATAAAATATCATAACTATCCACTATAAGTGTGTCATTTAAAAAATAAATTGCTCATTTAATAAAATAAGACACTCATTTAAACAAGTATTGTTATCATAATGAAAAAATATTGTTCTTATGTGTACAACTATTGGAGTAGCAATGCACAAGCATTGGAGCATTTTATATTAATAGTTTGTCCTATCACAAATATAAAAGGCGAGCACAATAAATACCATGTATTTTTCCATCAAATGTGAATGATTTTCAAAAAGTTTTAGTGTTCAACTATTGGTCTATTTTTTTTATACAAGTTGTATTTTAAATAATTGTGTTGTTTTTATAATAACAAATAGTTTTTTTGTGTTCAACTATTGGTCCATATGTGTTGAATAAGAGAGCTAGAGATATCAAAGATTTATGGTTACCAATAGGTATGGTCCATTTAGGTTGCATATTAATTTTATTGTAAATAAAAATATTATATTTTACAAGCAACAAATGACTTTTTTGTTCAACTATTGGGGTCCCATGGTTATTTCTGGTGGAATCTTTAGAAAGTCATTTTAGACAGTTTTCAATAGATGTGTTGATGTGGCTAGTTGCATGATGAGTCACACCTCCAAACCTTAGTTATAGATAGATAAAAGGCCAATCCACATTTAAAAAAAAAAATGAAGGTTCTACGATATTCCAATCAATCACTACATGCTGACAAAGTTAGCTCGCACAACTACTGGCCTCTCTCCCTTAAACAAAGTACAACATAATAATTTGACCATACTGTCTTGATTTTCTTTATGGGTACCATTCAAAAAGAAGTTTTAGTAGCAACAATGCTAATAAAGACTTATTAATATGATTGGTGCAAATGAAGCTATGTTCTAATTAAAACATTCTAATTTTGCACTACCCCTTTTAAAAGCAATTTCAAAAAGCATCAAGTCAAATTGATAAAATGCCTACTGGCATCACTAAAACTTATATTGGAAAGTTGCTTTGCTAGTAAAAATAAATAAGTTACAAAAAGGGAAGGGAAAGATATCACACATTTAGCGTCAAAAACAACCATTACACTTCCTAGGGGAAAGTGCCATGTCAACATGACCCAAGGCCCTCAAAGTAATTATAACTAAAACTTACATAAAGTAATAAAAATATCCAGAAATATCATGGTATCCATTAAATACCCACAATTCACAAATATGCACACAAGCAAACAAATAAACATATTTAAGCCATCAAGGTAACCAAGCTTGCAACAGGCGAAGTAAGACCATGTGGGTTATCACCCCCAATATGTTATCTGAGAGATAGATCAATATCTTTGAATAATGGGTCTTAACATGGTTGTTTTGCTTCTTTCTATTGCACAACTGTGGTCTACAAAAGAATATGTTGTTATGAGTTGGTAGGGAGATGGGCAAAGTTTGCTTGGGAACTTGTCCTACTATGTGGCATCAACATTTGCCTACATGTGGAGGAAAAGGTTTTCCGAGGAGAGGTAGAATGTAATGTCCCTATTTTTTAGCCATACGCTCTTCGGTGACTGATAGCCTATTTTTGAAAACTCGTAGGATCGTCAGAGGTAAAATCAGGGTTTCCTTTTTTTAGGGGTTTTGAAGCATTTTTGAAGGTTTGCATGTAAGAGTTTTTGATGCATGTTTGGTGGGATTTTTTGGGTTTTTGGAGAGCTTCAGAATGGTGTGACATGCATCTCCATTGGACAACCTTTTCCAGAACTTGCTATTTTTAGCCTGTACATTGGAGTTTCAAGATTTGGACTGCGGATTCTTTTTGGGTTTTCAGAGAGCTTCACAGTGATATGACATACAAAGGCATTGATCAAATTTTTAGAATTTACTATTTTTAGTAAGTTCTATTTCTTGCAGTGCCATCTTGGGCAGTAGCATCAGTAATCAACTTAGTTTCCATTTCAGACAATGCAGTTTGGAGCATAATTGGCTTTCAACATTTTGAGGCCCATTTTGGTAAAATGATTTATTTTAAGTCATTTAATGTTTTAAATTCATTTTAGGCCCCATGGCCTAGATTAATGACTTAATGTAATTTTAAAAGGGGGCCTCTGAGGGTGGACACTTCATTGAGAGATAAATAAATATTTCAAAATTTAAACATTATTCCTTAAGCCTTGGATGCCTAGAATGAAGAAGGATTTAGTTTATTTTAAAAATTAAATATTTCAAGAGGCTTGGGTACCCTTTCTTGGAGAGAAAAGATGGGAGGTGAAAGGTCATTTGATAATTCTATTTAAGAGAGTGTTTGCTCCAACTTTTGCTATCTATTGTTTATCTTATTGAAATGCTGTTGGATTGAATTCAGAACTCGGCTAAGGGGGAGCTTAGTATTTCTACACCATTCTTCGGGCCTGAAACTATGGTTCCCTAGATAGTCAATTGGGAGTGTGCTTCATTCAGGAGTGCATATTGAGCTTCATCGTTGGAGATTTTGGTGATTTTTATCAGTTTCATGTTTGCTGGTTCATCCATGGCTTTAAGTGATTTTTAATCATAGTTCTCTTTGAGATTTTATTTGGCTCGTGGGTATTGAACCAAACCATTTTTATACTTATGGTGACCCCTCTTGCAAATTATTAGATTTTATTTTGAAGTGTGGATTTTCTTAGGGAAGCCGTCCATCCTTCTTGGGCCGTAAGACGCGCCCTTCATTGGTGGCTGTTTGGTATTGTTTGATGCTTGTTGCTGGTCGCCTTGTCATGGGGAAATTGTGAATTCAATTTGGAATGCTTCATGGGAGTTTTGAATGAGAAACAAGCTTTTTGATGTGTTGCATAGTTGTTGGTCTGCACTTTGATTAGCTGATGTTTTATATCAGACTTAGTTCTGTCCATGTTATGCAATATTTCTTGGGAATCTATGCTGTTGCTAGTTTCATGTGCAGTCCATTTGAAGGAGATAGGAGTATTTTGGTGAAGATATGAACAATTTATTGATGACTAGTTGCTGGTAATAAATCTTAGTTCGCCGGTTTTATATCAGATTGGTCAGTAGATCAGATTTTGGCTTGTTCCTCAATATTTTAGAAGATTTGAAGTTGAAAATTATCTTTCATCATTTGGCATTGTTTATACAACAATACAACTTTGTAATTTGCATAACATTTGCATTGTAAGGATGAGAATAGTAGTACTATTTCAGTCAATTATACTATTGCATTTACTTGTGTTTTAAATCCAAACATTGTAACCCTTGGATGGTTTATGGGCAATATGGAGGAATAAATAATTTGTATATTTCATTTCTCACCCACTGTTATGTGGATGCCTATTGAAAAGCAGATGAATTGTTCTTCATTGTAATATCTTTCCCCCCACTAAACAAGTGGTAGTGTAGATTCTTCATGGTCGGATCACCACCTACTCTCATTTCCAGCTTGTAATTCATTCAGTTTGGTTGCTAACGATCCCTTCCCATATGATATCACCTTGCCTTCGGTAGGATCTTGGTGAACATTCTTGACGAAGGTTACTTTCAGTTGATTTAGATTTTGGGCTAATCCTTAATGTGTGCTTGTTGTTGGTGAAATTTCAAAGAAAAAATTAAGGGGCACATTTCATAGAAACCTTACGCAACTAATAGAGTAGTCTGTGAGTGAGGGTGGCTACATTGGTTTTTTCACTAGTCTTGCCTAAGTGTTCCATGGCATAAATTACCAAGCACATATCTCAGCTTGCAAGGGGCATTTCTCCAAGGTGTTTAACCACCAAACCTGCAAAGTCTCTCTTTGTTCAAATATTACCCTCAACACATAATAATCTGAGTGTATCGATGTGGTTGGATACATATGCATTTGATAAAAAGTAACATTATTTCTATATTTTCCATATTTAAATAAAATAATTTAGGTGAAAAATGTGCTGAATTTGTGTGAATTGTATTAAGTACAATAGTAAAAATTTGAAGCAGTAGAATTGGTTAAGAAAATAGTTAGGTCAAAAGGGTTTGAAGAAAACGTGAGTCTGGTGCCAAGTAGAATGGGTATGAGGGATTAACTAGAATTAGTGCTTAGGATTTTTTGGTTGATTGCAATCATGGAATCTAGGGTTTGAAATTCTCAAATGTAAATTTTTTTCTCCACAAGCCTTTGACAAAGAAATCACAAAAAAAATCCTCCTTTCTTGGGTGCAACAAGGATAAAGAAAATTGTTGAATCTTCATCACCAACTTTGAAAAGAAGTTTGAGGATTCCATTATTGGTTTATTTTTTCTAACAAAGGATGAACTTTGGACAAGGCACTAATAAGAAATTCAGAGTTAATATAAATTCACTTTCACTTGAATCACCTATGCAACCCTAACCATCATCAAGGACATTAGCTTCAACTATAGATGGTTGAAGAATTAGGTTCCTTATATTGCCTCTCCATTGCATTGTACTTTTCGTAAATGTGTTGTATAGGCATCTTTATTGCAATCAAATTATTTAATAATTTTTAATTAGTTTCTTTAACAAATATCTTTGAATCAACCTCACTAGTTCCCCCCTCATTTCCTTCTCTTAGAACTTCCCTTGCAACATGTGATATTTGATATACGACACATTACACTTTGGAACACCATATGCTACAATTTGATTTTTATCATTACAAACTTTTGCAAGCGGTTCAATATACTTGACAACACAACTATCATCCAATATAAAATCTTTCAGTCTTAAAAGCTTGAGAATTTCTTCAATTGGAATTATCCAATTTGTGCATGTTGTAGAATTATGGGGTCCATTTCTCTGTAAAGAGAATTTAATCGTGGATCAAATGCTTAGGTTTTATATGCCATGGGATATCCTTATCAACCTTTGTGAATCTAGCATTTATTGCACGAAGAGATTCATCACTCCTTTGAATATTACAAAGTTCTTTCAATAACATACTAGGATTAATCTCATCACCAAACTTATTAATAAAACTATTATAAATTCACCCTAGGATGAAATACGGTGGTTCAAGAAACCATTATACCAATCCTTTGCATGATACCTAAATGATTGAACAAACAATTTCAACCACACATCTTTATCTTCCACCTTATAATCATTTATTAGTGTGATGAAGGCTTGGAGACACATACTACTTGACATTGAGTCATTCCCATTAAACTAGGGCAATTGGTTTTAAATTCATTGGGTATGGGATTAGGGAAGTTAAGTATTCTTGTGAAATCTAGTTGTCTATATCTATCAACAACATAGGGAAGCCTTTAAGGTTGATAAGATCATTTAATTGCTTATGGGTTGACCATTTGTGCTTGGAAGTGAGCATATTGAACCTTCACTTTATCAAGTCAATCGTTTTGATTAAGGTAAACACGAGAAAAGGGCCTAGACCCATTACAAAAACAACCATAGAGGCAAGCATGACGAGTCTCACCAATAGTAAGACTGGAAAAACCAAACAAAGACCAACAATGCTTTTGACAAAAGCATAGAACTAGAAAGAAGCAAGAAACAAGGGTCCCAACCTTATGCAATTGACTTGTCACTCATGACTCAAGAATGAGTATGGGAAGAGGTAGAAGAAAGACCTTTCCTCCTACAAACAATAGTCCAAGCAATACTATCATCCAAATTCCCATTACAAGGAGAAACAAGAGAAGACTCCCCCACAGAAGGTCTTTCAACAATTAAGGGAGAACATAAGGACAACAAGGCCAAAGGCAATCATCATCCACAGGAGAAGTTTGGAGTTGAGCTAAAGCAAATTACAGAATTGGATGTGAAAACAAAGCAGGAGGAACCCCAACAAGGTCCTTAGGACAAAACAAAGCCACACTAGAAGCAAGACACTCAACATTATCCTGAGAGGATTCATTAGTCGAAGAGTCAGAAGCTTGGACAATCAAGTGATCACCATTAGCATTCTTCCACCAAGTAGCAGTGCCTTTAGAATGCAATAGAGAGCAATTTGAAGCCAAGTGATTGGTTTCGAAGCAATGATTACATCTAAAAGGGAGGCCCTCATTATCAAGTGGTTGAGTCCAAGGTGTATCCCCAACCATCAGAACCTCATCCTCGTGAAGAGGCTTAGAGATTTCGATATCGACCTTTAAGAAGTGACCAATAGAGTTGCCAATGGCCTCATAACAAGAATCCACCCAAAACTGATGTAATATGCCAGCTCAGATGCAAACAATAATTTGCTCAGATTAATGTACAATGTCGCACAATAAATTGTTTTTGCATAATCCGAACATCAAAAGACAACCAGTCATATATGCACTGCTAATGATGAGTAGAACCCAAACAAAATCTATAGCTACCGAATGAAATGATATCAAATATTAACTGTAATCCTGTTAGATACTCACCCAGAGTTGGCTCACAATCACCACAGAAAACAGGGCAATAATGGCCGGAGATCAAACACACAACAATAATAACGTAGGCAATAAATAAATAAATAAATAAATATATATATATATATATATATGTATGGGGATCTGTCAGTGTTATTGAGGATGGTGTGAGCAGAAATATATACATATTGGACAGGATAGCTCTCAGATTTACACAGAACCAATTATATTCAACATCCAGATAGTGGCAATGAGAATTAAATGAAGCATGTAGCGATATAAGCAATTTACACACTAGAATCAACTATTAATCAATCCGATGATCCAGTAGGAAGTTGCATACATACACATGGATCTGGTGTCTATTCTTTGGTCAACAGACCTCCCGATATACGCAATCGCCCCCAACTCCGTCAGTGATTACCACGACGTGTAATCCTCAGACGCCAACGGTGGAGCGCTGCTCTTCAACTATGGATCCCGTGATTGGACATGAAACCTTGATAGGAGTAATGACGGTAAGGTCATTCACCTTCCTTAATCATTCTCAACAGCTCGATCTAGCAGTCTCAAACAAGGCAATCAACGCATCCAACGGTATAGTTGAATAGCTCCAAATTGCACGACACTGTAGTGACTTCGATTGCAAATCAAAAGGGATATATCGTCAATCAATGGTGGCTCACATGAAGTCACTCTCCAATTGTATTCGCAAAGATTGCTCAAGTATCAACGTCCCTTGAAGATGTAGTATGCTGGCGCTTTGAACAAACGTCTGCCAAGTCGCGAATGGCGGATACAACCGATGTCGACCAACTATCGGGGAAGTGATGGCGCTCAGTTGCCTCTCGCGGGGCCCTCGATATATCTATGCCTTCTGATCCTTGTAAGTCTTGTAATTCTCCTGTAGAAACAATCGGACCTAGCACAGAAAGGACTCGAATTAGTGAAACAGGATGCTAGTCATGTGAAGATAAGTATCACAGATGCCCGGTAAGGTTTTTGTCTTACCAAGGCGTGGGTCAGCAAAGGTTTCCATCTCTTGTAGACCAATAGATCAGATCATCCATCTCTGATGATAACTTCCTTCCAAAGATTCAACATATATATGCAATACTGATGCCCTCCCAAATGGGTCAGCCAGGCAAGAGAAATTCAAATTTAAATGTTATTATTAATAATTTAAATTTATTGTTTAATTATTTAGTTATTTTAAATATTATTAAAATATAGGTTAGTGTTAAGAAACATTGTTTTTCCGTCAAAGAATATTTAAAGATAAGGGGACATGACAACTGGAGGGAAAGATAAGGAAGTCTAACCCCATATCGGACACACATTGAGTGGTTCGATAAGGGGGTTAAAGGAAGTTGTCCAGTGTTTGATCAAGAGAGCGAGTGCTCTCGCCAAATCCACAAGTTGCCCAACACTAAGTTTCTATCCTCAAAATAAGTAAAGGAAGCAATGGAAAAACCGTTAGCATAGGGGAAAAGTTCAATCTTACCAGCCACGAGGGCCACCAAGAACCCAACACCTAGTTGTGAAGATCAAGAAGAGAAGGTTAGAGATTGGAGAATCTACAGACTAAACCCCTGCATTTGTAGAATTCCTCATTTTCCATATCTTTGCCACAAACCGCCACTAGGGAGGATTTGACACAAAGAAGAGGGTAGGGATTCCTTTTGGAGGGATGAACAATAGTAGAACCAATCACTAGAGTGAAGCTCTGAATGCCAACAACAATTTTAGGCTTCAAGGGGGCAATGCAACCTTCATCCATAGCTCCAACAATGACTCCAACAACATCCACATGAGCATAAACAACCCTCAGTCACTCAACAACAACATAAACAACCTACATTGGAAGGGAAGTATCACCCAACAACACATCAAGGGAGAGGACACGCAGAAAATGGCTAATGCCTACACAAGAAGGAAACATAGAAAATGTAATGTGTGAGAGCGTGGCAAAAGTGGTGAGAGAAAACATTTTAATTTTTTTAGCGAGTCAATTGTTCAATACATTGTCGAGAAAGAGTTGCATCTTGACACAGTGAGGGTGACTTTAGGAGATCTAACTCTAATATGAACATCATCTATGTGATACAATAGATTATCATATTTAACATTGCAAAAGGGACTGGGGATAATATTGTGAATTACAAAAATAGTAATCATCTTGTTGCTTATTTTAATATGCCCCATTGAGTATCTGTTTCAAACAAGGCTCACTTACATGCATAGAACATAATCCATTTTACCCATAAGATTCAAAGATGCATAAAAGTGCATTCGTCCATAAAATGACACAAGAACAATATGCACCTAAAGATGTTACCTCGAAATTGTGTAAGGGGGAACTCACTTCCAACCCTTGATCTATTGTACATATATGTGCAATCCTTTCAACAAATAGAAGATATCCAAAGTGATAATAGTAGTGTCATTGCATCATGAAGAGGAAAAAAACTTGAAGAACCAAATTGATCCTTAAGGGAAAGAATGAATGAGGTTCATAACACTAGTAGAGTTTCAACACACATCTTTGAGAACTATAAAACAATAAATACCATATGGTGGCAATAAATCTCCTAGGTAACAACACCATTTTGTTGGTGTGAGTTGACACAATATCAACATGACATACAATTGAGATGATAGCCACAAAAATAATTTTATTGGCACTTCAGATAGTAGAACAAAAGATATAAACTCAAAAAATAGATGTCTTTGACAATGATGCCATTTCTTTAGTAGTATGAAATGTATCCCATAATTCTAGATAATGCACTCAAAATTCAAAATTTGGGACATATGTTGATTTTGACTAACAAGGCATCTCATGATCATTGTAGGCAATTACAAGCCATTTGACAAGAGTGAGCAACTCTCCCAGACTTCTAGCTTTGTAGGGATTAGGAGGGTATTCTTAGAGATCTTGTCATGACAATTAAAGTGAGATAAAAAACAACTAGGTCACACAACTAAGACACACCTTTTAAATAAGGATATCCCAACTATTTGTCACTAAATACCCTTACACTAGCTTATTGCTCTTGTAGACCTAAATATCTTTTCATAATAGATTAATCCAGTTACACATACAATTGAAGATGCAAAATTGATTTATATCCCACATATAGATTCACTTGTGATTTCTTATTTCACATGCAAGTTGTAACCCAAAAAATCGATAATTCTATGAAGATGGATAATAGATATGAACTCTCAAGATATATGACAAAAATAAATAATGCTAATTTATGCAACCTGGTATAAAATTAACTAAACCAACCTACATGGAACAAGAGGATGCTATTGAATGTAGAGTGATCATTTTACCAAAAGATGACCTATTCCTTACTCTATTAAGTGACAAAGTCAAGATTTGAAGAAACATATAAATGCTCTAGTGCTTTTGAAATAGATAATTAGTAGTACATCTAAAATCCCACTAATTTAGTTACAATTTCATTTAAATACAATTCAAAAGACTTAATAAGCTTCACATAACCAAACACTATTTAACTATCCATAACTCATCTAAGAAACCCCATATTCTATTCTAGAAAGAGATTTTCAAAGACTGAAAATGTTTCACAATTGTTGCAATAGTTAACTAATCTAGAACAAGAAGTTAGTAAATGTAACTCTAAAACTATATTTCATCATCCCCTAAAATTCTCAACCAATTATGGCAACATCTCTCTAAAAATATATTTCATTATCCCCTAAGATTCTCAACCAATTATGGCAACATCTGGATCATGAATAAGTTTTTTCCTGAACAATACCTTCTCTAGATTTAGAAAACAATGAATGAGAGAGTTTTCGACTTGAACCTAAAACATTTGATGCCAAAAATTACACTAAGCACACCTATATAAATTTGGCCTATAGCCCAAATATTGCAAACAATCCAAAATTTGGCAAAAGATCATCTGTCTTAAGAGAAGCTTGTATATATAACCATCAATCTACCCCAGATTAATTATGTAGTTCACATCTGATGCAATTTGCACCATTACATATTCATCATGGTGAGGAGAGAGAACACAACTTGTTATGGGCATGTAATTCTATTCAACCTAAAGGTAACAAAAAGATTTGATCTCACTCGAGCTTGAAAAGATACAATCTTATCCTTTGGCACAAAGCTTCTCATTAATTCATTAAATTTATTTGAATTAAAATGCCAACCAATCTCTCAAATTAGTCCCATCTTAGATCAACGGTCATGGGGAAGCGAGATAAATAAATGTTTTCTCTATTGTTATGTTGTTATTAGGGGAGAGGATCCAATACCTGAGCATGTTTCAATAGTTGTGATAGTAGTTGTTTACATAGTGTCAAATGTTTTTATCAATATTGGACCAATAGTTGTGACTCTAAAGTTGTTAGTGTTGATGATGACTACCCATAATTAAAAAAAATGTATTCCTTTGATCTAAAAAGTAGCCAATCATGTGATTCCACATCAATGCTAAATAAAACATGCTGTGAATGCACAAGTATTGGTCTCATTTTTTTTGGGCCTTTTTGGACACCTTGACAAAAAGCATGTTGATGTGGCCTTGAAACCTTAGTTATAAGCAAGGGACTTGCCAAGTAAGCTGCTATAAAAAATTGGAAGTGATTTAAAATTTCCACATAGGATAATTAGAAGCGCGAAGTTAGGGTGCTCAACTACTGGGTCCTCTTCCCTAATCAAAACATGCCACATGTTCTCTTTGTTATTTGTTCGGGCACCTCCAACACTTTACTTTCGCTATTGCATGCCGATGAAAAACAATGACTGAGAACCTTCACTCTCAAGATCTATGGTTGTGGGTGATAGCTGGATGACCATAACAAACACCATATTGATGAACCAATGGGTCATTGTTCACCATATCCTGCCACATAGCCCTTTCAAATTTCCTTAACCAAGTTTCTAACTTGTGAAGCTTTAGCCAATTTGATGGGCCTTATGAATTTTTCCCTAGGATCAATGGTTTAGGATTGTTTTAGTCCAATTAGGGTAAGGTTTTATGGAGGGGGGGTTCCTAAAAAAATTTAGTGGGTTCTGCTGAGATTTTTTAGGAATATATTAAAGTTGGTCCCATGAATTTAATAATGCAATTCAGCTTAAAAGTTTTAGCTCCAAAATTTAAGGAATGACTTGTAGTATTTTGATAAAAATAAATAAATAAATAGAAATCTTCTCATTTTTATTTTTTGATAGGAATTTAAGATTTTAGATAATAAACAAGTGACAAAAAAAATTCCTAAGCAATTTCTAGCCCCATCTCAATTTCACCCGCTCAAATTTGCAGTCCTAAAAGGTAGGGGTTGCTATTTTTCAGGGAAAGATTCCAACTAATCCTGTAGCATAATTATTTTGTCTTCATGGAACCCCTTGCTCCATGAAAATAGATCTTGAAGCCCCCACATGGGATCACACTCTTAGAGACATGATGTCAACAAGAAATAAACCAAATTCATTAATATAGTCTTTCGATTACATCATTGATATTTATTAAAGGCGATCTATTTAAAAAACTCACATTGATCGTTGCTGATATCAATGGCCAGGTAATCAATGAGACCCAAATATGCACATTTATCTTGTGAATAGGAAAATGAAAGAACTCAATCAGTTATTTTGACATCAAGATCAAAATGGTCTCATACTTAGGTGGTCTAAGACAAGATACATGAAATCTGCATAGTTGATTTGAACACAATTTCTTTAGGCAAATACCAAGGTATCAAACTCATGTATGGAATCTAAATAGGCTGCATCATGCCACTTGACAAAGTCACTCAAGAAAGGAAAATCATCTTCTTCCATACATTCACTTAGGTACAACCAAAAGTCTCAATATTTAGGTGTGATAATACAATCTTTAGCAACAAGATTCACATATTTATCATTGTTGAAAACACACACTAAACATTATTTATAATACATTTTGAGAGGCTTGAAGATTTGAACCCCTAACTTTCCCAGAATTGACAAGATCAATAGATTAAACAATATCATTATTGGAAGGGTCAGGATAAATGCCAACACTAGAATGGATATAGATTCACAATCTCTTGAGTCGCCCATATAACCAAACCATCATCAAGGACGCTGACTTTAGTTTTAGATGGTTGAAATATCTCAAGTGAAGAATCAAGTTCTTCATATTGCCTCTTCATTACATTATATTTACTGCAATTTGCTACATTGGTATCTTAACTATAATCACTTAAATATTTCAATAGGTTCACCAACAAATATGAATCAACCTCCCTTGTAGCTCCTCTCATTTTATTCTCTTAAAGCTCCCCTTGTAACAACACATGCAATATGTAGCTTTTGACGCACATCACAACAAGGTCTTGGATCACCAGATGTTGCAATATGATCTTTATCATTATAAAATTCTACAAGTGGTTTGCTAGACTAAGCATCCAAAGGCATAGACTTATGAACACAAATATACTCCAATATAAAATCTTTCATTCATGAAACATTACAAATTTATTCAATGTGAACTAATAAACCATACATTTTTTCGTAGACTTATGAGGTTCATTGTTCTAAAAAAATAGAACTAGATTATGGATCAAACACTCCACAATACAAGACCAAACACATTGATTCATTATGCCTCTACATGCTTTAGAAAATCTTAAATAGCCTCTATAAATCTCACATTAAATGCATAAAGAGATTCATCACTTTTTTTTTATATTGAAAAACAATATACAAATATAGCTCATAGTACTTTTTTTAATATTAGAAAGCTCCTTGATTAACATACCAAGATTAATTTCATTAGCAAATTGGTCAATAAAAACTAATAGAATTTCATCCTAAGATGAAATAGCATGGTCTTAGAAACCATTATACCAATCCCTTGTGTTGTTCTTTAACAATTTCAACCACACATCTTCATCTTTCCATCTCATAATAATTTATTAGTGTGATGAAGGCCTAGAGATTTATACTACCTGATGCTAAACCAATCCCCTAAAATTGGGGAAATTGGTTTCTAATTTCATTGATTACAAGGTTAAGATAGTTAGGTATATCCATGAAATCTAGTTGTCTATAAATATCAATGAGAAAGGGTAGCTTCTAAGGTTGATTTATTTCTTAATGGATGTTACCTCAAGGAGGAGGCCTTAAGTTATTCTTAGGGTAAGATTATTGATAAACATGTCCATGTTGATAATATTTGTTAATTGTTTGTGGTTGGGTATTTTGGTCTTGCAAGTGAGCATATTGAACCTTCAATTGAGCAACACATTGGTCTATGTGTCCAATACCTTGTTGAGCAAGAGCTAGGTCTTGACAAAGATGGGGGAACCTTTAGGAGATCCAATGTTAATAGAAATAAATCGTCTAGGATACGACAAATTATCAAATTTATCGTTATAAAAGGAATCAAGGGAACAAATAGGGGTATACTATGAACTACAAAAAGCAGTCACCTTGATAATCATGACAATACCCTACAAAGTATCCATTTAAGACAAGGCTCCTTTACATGCATAAAACATATCACTTTTACCCATAAGATTCAAAGATATATTTGAAAAAGCATAGTCATCCATAAAATCATTGAACACAAAATAATATGCACCTAAAGATGTTGCCTCTAAACTATGCAAAGGGAAGTTTACTCTATCACACATATGTGCAATCCTTTTAGCAACACAAGATATATAAAGTGATAAAAATAGAATCACCACCTCATGAAAAGAGAAAAACCTTGAAGAAAGAATAAAATCTTTAAGGAAAACATTCCCGTCACTAGTAGAGTCTCAACACATATAGCATGAGAACTATAGAATAATAAACATCATACATTTTCCAATAGATCTCCTTGATAATGATGCGACTCTATTGGTGCTAGTTTCCCAAATATCAACAAGACACAAAAAAGATGACACAACCACAAAAATAATTTATCTAGTGATTTAGATAGCATAAGAAAATATTTAAACTCCAATAGCGGATGCCCTTGGCAATGACACTATTTTGTTGGTGGCCCAAGTTGTATCCCATATTCCACAACCCTGGAGATGTACTCAAGACTTAAATTCAAGGAAATATGCTAGTTTATATTGGCAAGACAAGACACGTGATCAAATTGTAGGAAATTATGAGCCAATTGAAAAGAGAGAAAATTTTCTACACATTTGGATCTATAGGGATAAGGAGGGTGCTGTTGTGACCTTTTTCACACATCACCCCATTCAAGATGGGGACCCCCTAAATTTTGCTCCATTCTGGTCTTTTGGCTTTGGTTCGCTCTCTCTCTGGTCTTTTGTCCTTCTGGGGATGTCCCACCGTTTGACCCAGGTAGAAATATTGTTCAAGTCTGGGGAATTAGGGTTTTTTATCCTTCAGGCTTTTTAAGGTCAAACCAGGTTATCAAATTGGAATCTGAGCTTAGTACAACAATCACAAGGCTTCCAGCAAAGTCTCACTGAATTTTTATCGAATTCTGACAACTTACTATTTATAGTAAGTGCTCAATCGGGGACTGTTTCAGCAAGATTTTGGAATTTTGTCAGCTTCGACACATTCAGAACACATCAAGCTGCTTGCACGTAAATTTTGAGCCATATCAGACAACTTGCTATTTTTAGCAGTTCAGGCTTCAAGAGCCATTTTCAGGGGTCAAACATATGATTCTTCATTGCATGTCCAAATATTCCTTCTGGGTTTTTCAAGACCTCCGCAACGATAAAACATGCAAACCGAGACGACCACTTTCAGAGTTCAGCCTTCGGAGGCTATTTTTAGGGTTTGCATGCAGAGTTCTCTAACGCATGTTCAGATATCCCTCCTGGGTTTTTCAAGAGCTTCGCAACAGTGTGACATGCAAGCGGAGAAGATCAAGTTTCAAGGACTTACTATTTTTGGCCAGTGCCCGCATGCAGACCAGTTTTCTGGGTTTCTTGAGATCCCACAGGCAAAATGACATGCAAAATCATCCGACAGTGGATGAGTCACTTTTCAGGAAGTTTCTATAAATAGCAGTTTCACCCCGGGCACCCAACACTTCAGTTTAGCATACATAATGACATGCAGAAGAAACAAAGTCAAACAAAGACCGTTCGGGACACATGCAAGTCAAATTAGGGTTTCCACTTTTATAGGGGATGAAATCCAGAAATAGTCAAAATGAAGTACCTCACCAACATCAGCATACTTCAAGGTACATGCTAGCAAAATTTGAGCGGAATCGGAGAACTTACTATTTTTAGTAAGTTAGGACACGGCTATAAATAGCATGTCTGCACTCGAAGTTGGCATGAGCACGACACTCAAGTTATCAGGATCAGGCGTTGCAAGTTTCAGGCAAAACGGAGCTACTGAAGTCAGAAAGTCAAGAACTTACTATAAATAGCAGGTGGCTATAAATAGCAAGTCAGGGCAGAGAACTGGCAAAACAGGTTCACAAGGCAAAGAAGATCATATGGTGAAATTTTCAAGCAAAACGGAGCTATAGGGGTCGAAAATCAAGGGACTTTCTAAAAATAGCCTGACTTGCCCAAAATAGACGGTGAAGACGAAGGCAGGCAGAGGTATGAAATTTTTTTCTAAGTCTAGAAAATGAAAGTTGCCTAGTGAAAATGCGCCCCAGTCAAGGTGATGAAGACTTAAAATATTCTAAGTATGGGAAATGAAAGCTCATGTGTGAAAATGCACCCACCTCAAGATTGATAGCCTGAAATATTCTAAGTGTGAAATTGGAAGTCACACATGCCAAATGCGCCTTCACTTGAAAGTACAACCCTTGAAATGCGCCCACCATGGAGACCTCTTGAAAATTTCTAAGGCATGAAACAAAACCTTGACACCTAATATGCGCCCATGATGAAATCAAAAGTGAGTACATAGAAATGCGCCCAAGGGGTCAAGAGGGTAAAAAAAAAATCTTCTAAGGCATTGAGAATTTCCTAAGGCATTGAAATGAAAGTAGCCACCTCTATTTGCGCCCTCATCTTGAAGCCCACCATGCTATTTCCGCCCAAGGAAGGTGGTGATTAGTAAAACACGTAAGGCATAAGATGAAAGTGAGCTAGTCAAAATGCGCCCACCATGGAAGAGCCTTGAGGAAATATTCTAAGGTGTTGGAAACAAAAGCTGTCTAGGCAAAATGCGCCCTCAAGTCAAAGAGAAATGACATCAAAATTTCCTAAGGAAAAAAAAAATGGAAGTTCCCCTAGTGAAATGCGCCCATGATGAATAATCAAAGTCTCACCTCTCAAATGCACCCATGATAAAGATCAAAGCTTCACTAAGGATATGCGCCCAAGGTTATTGGAAGTCTGAAAACGCCTAAGGCATGAAGTGGAAGTAGGGACATTGAAATGCACCCTCAAACAAAAGCTTGCCACCCTAAATGTGCCCAGCCAAGATGAATTCATCAAAAATGCCTAAGGCACAAGAATAAAAGTACGCCTAGTCAAATGCGCCCAAGGTGGTGATGGGAAGATCAAAATTTTCTAAGTGTGGAAACGTGGAGAGGACCCTATGAAATGCGCCCATGTTGGAGGATGCCTAGCAATACGCCTAAGGCATGGAAAATAAAAGTTGAGGGTACCAAATGCGCCCAAGTTAAAGCAAAGATGTTGAAAAGGCACCTAAGTATGGAAAATGAAAGTTCACCCTCTCAAATGCGCCCATCATTGTGAGAGCCATCCAAAATATTTCTAAGGAAAAAAAAATAAAAGCTGAAGGTATCAAATGCGCCCAAGGTTGCTGGAGACTTAAAACGTCTAAGGCACGAAATGTGAGTAGCATATGCCATTTGCGCCCAAGGAGGAATGAGAAACTTGGAAATTTCTAAGGCACAAAATCAAAGTGGACATGCCTAAATGCGCCCAAGTTGAAACAAGGAGGCGAAAAATATACAAGGCATGGCGAAATGAAAGAGGGCTATGTTAAATACGCCCTCAAGATGATGGAGTTTCCAAAATTTTCTAAGGCATGGAAACTTGAAAGTGCAACTAAGTGAATGCGCCCATGAAGAAGTAAAGTCTTAGAAATTTTCTAACACTGAAAGTGAAAGTAGAAACATGAAAATGCACCCTTGTGGAAGTAGGGTCCTCAGAATTTTTCTAAGTGTTAGAAAATAAAAGCACATGGTAGCAAATGCGCCACAGAACAAAAGCAACCCAGCCGAAATAAAATACCCAAGGGTAAAGTGAAGTCTTGAAAATAAACTAAGAAAGTGAAGTCTTGAAAATAAACTAAGGCGTTGGAAGGAAATAAAAGCTCTCTAGCTAAAATGCACCTAAAGAATTGAGAGAGTGCTAAGAGAGTTCCTAAGGTATGGAAATTTCAAATTGAATAAAATAAAATGCCAAAGGGGTCAAGGGCGCCAGAGGTGTAAAGCGAGAGATTTTTCTAAATGAAATAAATATTTCATCAAGAAAAATATACGCCTAAGGGGGTGAGGATTTAAATTTGCTACTAAGTGTGTGAGGTGGAGAAATTCCTAAGGCATGGGAATTTAAAAAAGTGAATGAGAAGAAAATACGCCTTGAATGTGGGTGAGCTCGAAATTTATTTTTCCTAAGGCAAGCATGGAAATTAATGAAGTGGACACAGTGACGAAGTTTTATTTCCAAGGCAGAAGCAACTGATATACTTTTCCATGGGTCAAGTAAAGATTAAATGAACCCGTTCAAAAGGCACCGATGGGTTGACAAAATTGAAAAACTGATTTCCTAAGGGAAATTTTAATATTTCCAGAGGAAATTCGTTTTGACTAGATTATTTTCCTAACGGAAATTAAATCTCAGAGGATGAGTTATTTCGAATAGGCAAGTGATTTTAAATCACTCGGAGTTGAATATTTTAAAGAGAAAATTTAAAATGTCTAAGGCAAATTTTATGAAATCGAGGATTTAAATGACAGACATTTTAAAAGTTGGAAATGAATCTACAACTCCCATGATTTTTTTTCGAATCAAATTTATTTAAACACTGCGAAGAATTTTAAATGGAGTTCTCAAACAAATCAGAGTGATTTTCTTGCGAGTTGTTTAATTACCAACAATTAACTAGTAGACTAGAAAGGAAAATTCAATTTTTTTTTACAAGAAAGGAATCCTTATTAATGGCAACTGCCATAATGACTGGCTGACGACTAGCCCACTACTGCGCTTGAATTAGAAGATTCTGAATGAAGAGAGTGGCGCATTGATGAAGGTGCCAAAAATAGCCCCAACACTACTCAGCAGGATTCTTCACGAAGAGTTATTTAAGCAACTTCATTTCTTTCATTTCTTCACACGTTTCGAAGAGCTTGGAATTGCTGAAGTGAGGAATTTTGTGAGAGATTGAAATATGTTTTTTTTAAGTTGCTGAGAGTGAGTTTGAGTTTTACTTTGAAAGTCGAAGTTGCTGGAGGAATTTTATTTCCAAGTTGCTGAGAGTTTTCTTTCCGAAGGGCTGAAGGTGTGTTGCTGCAATTTTTGAAATTGCATGCCGGAGGGCTGAGAATTTATTTCCAAGCTGTTGAAGTTGCTACGGATTTTTTGAAGTCACAGAGGTTCTCGAAGTTGCTGCAGATTTTACTTGTTCAAAGCTGCTGAAAGATAGTTGTTGTTCAAGTTGAGAATAAATTCAAGTTTCCACACTAGCAGTGATCTCTTCGTTCTTCAAGTTGCTGAAGTTTAAAGTTAAAGGTTGGCAGAAGTTGAAGCAAAAGATTTAATTAATTTTGTGATGAGAAAATTGTTGAGTTGCTGAAAGTTGTCAATTTGCTGCAAATTTTCCTCACCAGTCGTAGGCCAAGTTGCTGAAGTTTTTTAAGCTCAGAGTTTTTTATAGTTTGAGGTTTGGAGTTAGAAATTTATGCTGAGAGACTTCATTTTCAAAAGCTAACTCCATATCCGCAGCCGTCTCGAAATTGTTTTATTTTATAATAAAATCTGTAATCTAACTTATTGTTATTTTATTCTATTTCGCAGATGGCCGGAGCAAGGGATGTTGCAGGAACAAGCAGAGCTATAGGCAGAGCTGCAAACACTGAAACGGGAAAGGCTAACTCATCCCGGCAGGCAATGATCAAAAGGCTCGCCAAGTCATTTCTCCCAAAATCGGCAATTGTTTCAAAGTTGGCAGGATTAAGTGACACCAACCTCGGGTCGTTTAATCTAAATGCACTCAAGTCTAGGATGTATGGATTGGGAGGCCATCAACCGTCAATCATGGCACATAACATCATGAAGAGTGGTATCTACGTAGCCGCTGATTTTCCACTAGCAATTCAGTGCCCGGAGCTAATCATGGAGTGTGCAAACTACTACAAGCCGGAGCGTAGAACCATTGTCTCGCCGGATGGCAAATTGCTTGCCAACTTCATGCCAGATGCCATCAGAGAGGCATTTGGGATTCCTACTGCCGAAAAGATGCTGTACAGATCAAAGGAGAGGGCGGATAAAATATACTCCACCTCCTTCGAGAGGGTTGCTGTGGTCATCAACAGAGTTTGGATGCAAAAGCCAAAACCACCTCGCACTAGACTCCGAAAGCAGATAATTGCCGAAGATGTGAAACAGGAATACTGCGACTTGATGATGATGCTGAGCTGAATAAATGGGAGTATACAGGCCTACTTTTTCGAGCCTTGGATGTTCTACTTCATCGAGATCATCTTGGAGGGAAAGGAGTGTGTTGACTGGGCAAGAATGATCAGTGATAACATAGATGAACAGTTCAGGAGCCTGAGGGTGATGAAAACCTTTTACATGAGCTCGTATGTGATATATATGCTAGCAAGAATGACCAAGTACCGAGGGATTACATACAAGGAGCCAATAGGCTGTGCACCTGATCAGTTCAAAATCCATGAAGCCTGCACATAGTTGCATCTAACTAACCCTACCAGTTACAAACGAGCTAATGATGCATTCACAATGCACATCACGAGGACCCTTCAGTGGAGAACACAACAAAGAATATCCAAAGAGACACAAGCATTGATCGAGGAATACGGATATTGGCTCATCCAATTTTCGAAATTCACTTACATTAGGCTGTAGGGGTTCACTTCGTATCCATACCGGCTACCGAGGTACCCCACCGATCACATTATAATGCTGGAAATATCTAGGCAATTGATCGCCTATGATAAGATTTAGAAAAAGAAGAAGAAGGGTGGACTTGACTTTCCTATTGCCATGGGAAATTCCACTGAGGTGTGTCCCTCCTTGCAGGTAGCTCGAGAGGCAGAGGATGAGCTACAATTCTATCATCTATCGTATCACACAGGCAGACAGGATTTCGATCCATACAGAAACATCTGAATGATACAGAACGTCGAGTACTGACACAAAGCCCACATTGAGGACTTTTGGGCAAATGCTGTTGATGAGGTTGAAATAAGGAAAATGATGTTTTCTAGGCTTCCCCTCAAATTGATCAGGGAATGTGAGATCATCCCAGTTCCTGACCAGGTGGAAGAGGATGTCAACGTTATACAACCCGACTATGGTTCAGTCAGGGATACTTGGGTCCCACCACCTGATTGGTCCGAGCCAGAAATCATGGACTTGGACACGCTCTCTATTCCAGTGTTGAACTTCACAAGAGCTTGGGTCGATAGACATGTATGCAGACTTAAGAGCAGATCGATCGCCCTTACTTATAGCTTGATGGGTGACCCAAGGCCGCTATCAGTGAGAAGGGGAAAATAGGTTGCTCAAACACCGGAAGCACAAGTAGAAGTACCAACCCAACCGATATTGTTGAGGATGGAAAAAGCATCACCTATGCACTCACAAACTCAGTCTTCGAGTTTGAGAGTGATTTCATTATTTGCTGATCAGAGGGTAGGATTGGGTGAAGAGCGGGAGCTTGAGGAGGTGGATCAACCCAACATCCGAGAATCAGATAGTATAAGCGTCACTGCATCCAAGGCTGGCCGACAAGAGGAAGAAGAGGAAACAGTGGCTAACACTCATTTCCAATTGATGTTGGACATGACATTGGAGGAAGAGGAAAACACAGAACAGGGGACCCAAGGGTCGGGAGATACGCAGCTCGTGGAGGATGATGAGCCCGAACAAAACAGTGCAAGAAGAGAAGAAGTACACGAGGTGGAGGCAATAGAAGAGCAACCCCTCGTCATTTGCAATCCACAGCAGACAGTGCCAGATTGGCTTTCAGACAGAATGAAAAGAGACCCTAAGGATGATACAGATCCAGCTGTCGAGATGGAGGAGTTCCTTAGACGAATTAGTGCACCTCCAGAAAAGAAGAGAGCCAGGAAATTCTCAAAGATTTTGACTGACGAGTCAGGCTCCCGCACACTCCAAGTTGCTGTCCCAAGGGAGGAATATGATCGAGCCAAGGAGAGGCCCGAAAATTATGTGATCACCACCGTAGAGTTGGGTCATCCTACGGGAGCCCAAATTGTCGAGGAGTTTGATAACTCCTATCAGGCGCTGAAGGACCAGTTGCTCAGAACAGAAGGGAAATATAAGAAGTTAAAGAGAGAGCACAAAACCTTTATTGGATATGTGCAAAGTCTAGTGCGTCTAGGTGAACAGGCAGACCCAGTAGTAGAACTCCCACCTGAGCTTCTGAGGGAGTCGGTTATTGGCTTGGAAGACCTAAAGAAGATGGAGACAGAGGTAGACAAATAGGTCAGCCATGTTTGAGCTGATACAGAGAAATTTATGGAAGACCTCACTGACGCTTATCGGCAGGCCTAAAATATTTTGGCATGCATGGATATGGTAGATCAAGCCTGGGGTGATACCCGCATCTATCAGACGAAGACTGTTCTTCGTTTAGGGGCTTTGATGCATATACCTCTACAAACTTTGGTGGATGGAGGTGTGATTCAGGATGGTGACAGGTATGATTTCACCAGTTGGTACTCCTCGGTGGTCACGGGCCGTGGGTTTCATGATGCAGCAAGGGCAGATTCGGCCAGAACTAGGAAGGCAATGGGTAACATCTTGGAGGGAGCCCTTAATACATTGGAGGCCATATTTGCTAGAAGGCTGGCTCCAGAGGAAATAACTGTTGATAGCTTGAGAGGCAAATTGGCTCCATTCTTCTCAGCTGCGAGGTCGCTTGTCTAGGATGACTTTGAGAATGTCTCCACTTTCTCCAGTATAATCTTGAATACCCAGGACGCCTTGGTGGCATGGAAGAAGTATTAAACTCGGCACGGACAAACGGTAGCGGTCTTGGAATTTCAGCTCAACCATATTCCACATTTCAGTTCAGGAGGTTGAGGCGGTATTGGCCTGGCTAATCGAGTTTGCAGTTCGAGAACAAGACAGTGGGAACGCGCTGCTTGATGAAGATCTTCTGGAAGATGATGATTGGCATTAATTTCTCATTATGGTTCCTGCAGGGGAGTGGAGAATATTCTGTGCATTTATTGCCCCACTCCCCTCAGTGGCGGTTTTTAGGGCAAAAACCCTAATTAGGGCATAGGTGGCTCGATCTGAGCCCTTTATTGTAATTGAATCTGAACCGTCCATTGAAATGGGCTAACTATAAAAGGGGCATCCCCCCTCATTTGTAAGATTATTAGAACTAGAATTGAATCAAAGATAGAGTTGAGCTAGAGAATAGAAGGCATATAGCATTTAGCTTAGAGGTTAGCTTAGATTGAGGAGGAAAGGAAGTTTTCCCATTGAGGACTTTGTAAGAAGTTGTTGTGAACACTCTCATAATATAAAGATTTATCATTGTTTGGTGGTTCTATCTTCTATTGTGAGTAGCTAGCAAGGCTTGTTCATCTTTCCAATTCAAGTGGATAGAGTAGAGTAGACTTTGTTTTATGCAAGTAGTTGTTAATTGTGGAGTGTGGCGTTGCGATTTGAACACATCTTCTTTCATCCATACCACTAGCGGGCTTACTGATGGTAAGTTCACCTTGCGTGGTCAATTGGAGTATTGGCACTTAACTTCGATTGTGGCTCATATGTCCGTATGCATCGTGGTGATGGTATGTACATGTTGTGTCGTAATTTGAACACCTTTCTCATCCTTTGAAGATTGCACCAACTTTGTCAAAGTTGTCCGAAAGGAGACGAAGCAAAGTCTGGTTTGAAGATTGTTTAAGTCGATCCTCGTCCTCCACCCCTTTAGAAGTAGATTTGTAGAATCCCTATCCCTATCCCTTTAAATTCAGTATTTCCCGGTTAATTTAGGAGTCAGAGCAATATTGTCAAATCATTCATGTCCTAACTGCTTCACAAAATTGAACAACTATGTAAGTCCCCTTGAATACCCAGCATATTCACATAAGCCAACTGAGTCTATTCACGTTAAAGGAACCTTGGAGTTGAACACATGAACTTTCACGCAATCTTAGCATGTGGGATACTTTGATCAAGAGAATAGAATGATCGTTGGGCATTTTTATTCTGTGTTGATGTCGTCATAAAAAGCACGTCAACAGGTGCTCTTAGAGATCTTGACAAGATAATTAAAGAGAAATAAAAAAACAACTGGGTAAGTGCACCAATCTGTGACACAATTTTGGCTCTTAAGATGCCACTTTTTTTCTAAAATCAGGAAAATCTGATTTGCACGAGAAAATGAAGATAGTTACGCTCAAAATTTCAAGATGCGGAAAGAACAAAAGTTGAAGTGCTCCGAGTCTAGTTTCTAAGCTACTATTGTTTTTTGAAATTAATGAAGATTAAGGGTCTCAAAAAGGGGGGGCCCAAAATAGGTCCTGTTTTTAGCAAAAAAAATAGCATAGCGCCTGAGGGCTCCCCCCTTTTTGGTTAACTTTTTTTTAGAATTTCAAAAATCCCAATGGTGAGAAATTAGCTAACACCATGTAGTTTATCCTCCTTTCAGATAATTTTTTAATGAATATATAATATTTTATGAATTTTCAAAGTGGACACATCTTGAAAAGCTGAAATTTGAGCGTGCTCCCCCCCATTTTTTTTGCAAACTAATCAAAAATTGATTTTTTTTTTCATCATGTGTAGAATGGAGTCTAGTTTCAAAAAACGTAATTTGTTTCACATTCTAATGAACGTGTAAAAATCTATCCTAAACCTAGCACATGTTGGTTTTTGACCAAAAACGAAGGCATTTACAATAGAAGCCATGGATCAAAACCTTAACTAAATCAAAATGAAAAAAAAAAATATATTTATATAGCTGAGATAGAGGTTAACGCTATCACAAATTTTTTATAAACTTTCATTAAAAGACGTGCAAATGAGATGGAGAGTATGGTAAAAAATATAAGAAAATTTAGCAAATCCTGTTAATTAACACATCTAAAGCAGGCCTTTTGGTGAACGCCAAATGTGATGAGTCATTTGGCGAGCGCCAAATGGCCTACTTTGCACATAACTAGATTTTCGCTTTCTCTATCAAGGAAATTATATACATGAAATAAACATTTAAGTATAAGTTGACATTTACATATGGACATTTACTTTCTTATACTTTAAGTTATATTTCATGTATATATAGGAAAGATGTTTGAGAGTGGTTTTAGATCTCTAAGAGTTATAATGCAAATTCTAGTTTTTGGAAGATCTTAAAAATTTCAGACTTAGTCAAATTTCAGTAATCAGCATGTCAAATTTTAGTAATCAGGAGGTCAAATTTTAGTACTCAGGAGGTCAAATTTCATCTATCTCACTCATTTTCATCTCTTATTCTCTAGACCTCTCTCTCTCTCTCTCTCACTATCTCCATCCCTTTATCTAACAATATCTTCTTTGAGCTCAAGAACTATGTCTCTACATGTCCATCTCTCTCTCCTTCCCTCTCCAATATCTATCTCCCTCCCTCCTTCCCTCTCTACATTTTTCTATCTCTCATCCCTCTCCTTTAATCTCTATATATCTCTCTCTACTCTCTACACCTACCTATCCCTCCGTCCCTCCCTCTCCTCTCTTTCTCTCTCTCTTTGCTTCCCTTGCTCTCTCCTCCCCTCTCTACTCTCTATCTTGTCATTCTCTCTCTCCTTCCCTCTCTAGTTCTCTCTATCTCACTTCTCTCTCCTTCCCTCCCTCCCTCTCTAATTTTATCTATCTCCCTCTCTCTCTCCTTCCATTTCTACTTCTCTTTATCTCACCTCTCTTTCTCCCCCCCTCTCTCTCTCCCTCTCTCTTCCTTTCACCCACCTTTTCTCTCTACTTCTCTCTTTCCCCTTCCCTCTCTACTCTCTTTCTCTCTATCTCACCCCTCCTCTCTCTTATCTCTCTCACCTCTGTCTCTCCATCCCTACCTCTTCCTCCCTCTCTCCTTCCCTCTATTTTTCTCTTTATCTCATCCTCCCTCTATCTATCTAGACCTCTCTCTATTTTTGTCTCACCTCTCTCTCCATCCCTACCTCTCCCTATATCTCTCCTTTCATATCTACTTCTCTCTGCCTAGTTGTCCCTCTATACCTATTTCTCTCTCCCTCCTTGCCTCCTCTCTCTCAATATCTCCACCTTTTTTCCCTCTCTAATTCTCTCTCTATCACCTCTCTCTATCTCTCTCCTCCCTCTCTACTCTCTCTATCTCTCCCTCCCTCCCCCTCTTTCTATCTCTCCTCTCTCCCTCCCCTCTTTCTATCTCTCTTTACCTTCTCTCTACCTATATCTCTCTCCTTCTATCTATCTCAACTATCCATCTTTACCTATCCCTCCCTCCTCTCTCTCTTCCACCAAAATTCACTCTACATCTCTCTGTCTAGCCTACCCCTATATACCTCATTTTCTCTCCCTCTCTCTTTCCCTCTCTCAATCTATCTACCTTCCTCATTACGCCTCTACTTCTCTCTATCACCTCTCTCTCCCCCTTCCCTCTTTACTTTCTTTCTCTCTATCTCACCTCTCTCCTTAAATATCCCTCCCTCCCTCCCTCCTCTCTCTCTATCTCACCTATCTCTCCCTCCCTACCTCTTCTTCCCTCTCTCCTCCATTCTCTACTTCCCTTTATCTCCCCTCCCTCTCCTTACCTACCTCTCTCTCTCTCTCTATTTCACTCTCTCACCTCTCTCTAAATCCCTATCTCTCCCTCGATCCCTACCTCTCCATCCATCTCTCCTTCCCTCTCCACTTCTCTATATCTCCCTTTACTCTCTCTACCTACCTCTCTATCTCTCCATCCCTACCTCTCCCTCCAACTCTCCTTACCTCTCTGCTTCTCTCTACCTACCTATCCCTCTATGCCACATTCTCTCTCTCTCTCCCTATCTCCATCCTTCCCTCTCTCAATCTATCCACCTTCCTTCTTCTCTCTCTAACTTCTCCCTCCCTTCCCCTCTATCCTTCCCTCTCTAATATATCTCTATCTCTACTCTCTCTAACTACATATATATCATTCCCTC
>CM021103.1:234682748-235035557 GCA_007115665.2 Sequoiadendron giganteum | reverse complement strand
AAACAAGTGAATTTACCAAAAGGGGCGAATTTTCTCACCTATAAGGGTGAATTTTCCTTCTGGGGTGATATTTCTTCCATCAGGGGTGAACTTACCTTGGCCTTCAGAACAAGCGAACTTGACTAGTGAGAACGAGCGAGTTTGCAACTTACAAGGGCAAAATTGCTCATCTAGAAAGGAAAATTTTCCTCGTACAAAGGCAAATATAGGGTAAACCTGAGTCTTTGATCTTTCATTTTCAATATCGTTTCAGTTTCGTTTTCATGTATTGACCCGCTAAATCATTTGTTTGTGAGTGTCCCTAGTTCTTTCTAGTGTGTGTGCAGTCGTTTCTCACTCGTCCAAGACCAGTGGTTCGAAACTACTAACACATTTTCTATAGAATGATCGGTCCAAGACCTTTTAGTTAGTTTGTCTATCATTTTTCCATACTAGCTAGGAACACATAACTTTAATTAAAGGGTCAATATACATTTTTTTTGTGCTTAAGAGAGGTTGTTGACGTATCCACTCCCCTTGCACCTTTAGGTGATCTTGGGTGATGATAAATCGTAGCTTGCTCTAGTCTAGTCAAGTCTACCTAAAAGGTGATAGTGCATCTAAGCTCTCCCCTTGCACTATGTGTGAGCCTGGGGACCAGCCAAAGTATCTAGTATCTTCTTCCTTTAGTGGGACCTGCCTAGGATTTTATCACCTGAGGGACAATCCAAACCACGTGTTATCGGTGGGGTATATAAAGGGGGGAGAATGAAAGTTGTACCCTAATCCAATCACATCATGTTTAGCAAAGCGTCGAAGCTATGGTGATACCTAGATAAGACGTGAAAAGTTGGTCTGAGTTTCCAGTACTTTGTTGGGGCTCTCGACTCACGCTTGTGATGGGATGGTGTTCATGGTTGTGCCTCACGTACCTTGCGTAATCGAGGACACCCGAGATTGCTTTGTATAGCCTAGATAGAGACCCATGTTTCAACCATGACTTGGCATAGTGCAGGGGATGTAGACCATACCCTGAAGTTACTCACCACGTACTCCCTTGGGTTGAGATAGGAAATCTTGTGGTGGTCTATGGCAGTTCTTGAGTGAGAGTGTGAAGGTGAGCCCATGGCGTCCATTGACAACCCTGCACCATTGGAATGCTAGCTATCCACCTTCATGAGAAAGAGTGCTCCAGAGAACCACCCCGGTATCACAGAGTATTAACCTTGGGTTGTCCACTCAAGGTGGTGGGCCGACATCAAGTTTGCAAACCCATATCACTAATTTTAGGATCATGTTGCCTAGTGTGTCTTCTTTGTGCGTTACTAGTGCTTTTACTTTCAGTTGAGTTAGTCCAGCCTTCTACCCATTGTTTGTTGTGCTTATCATCCTTTGTCATTGTCAACCCCTACCTTCAGAGGAAAATTTGACCCTTATAGAGGCGAATTTGTTTGTCAGTCACTTTCTTAGGCAACCCTATTTTTGCCCATTCTCTGGGATAGGCAAGTTTGTCCATCCCTCAAGCGAGTCTGTCAGTCCCCCGTCCATCAAATTCACCTATTCCCTATGCATAGGAAAATTTTCTCACTTGTTGGGTGAACTTGCTTACCTGTTAGGAGAATTTTCTACCTCATAGGGGTGATCTTGCTCTCCCGTTCCAACACTACCCATTTCCTTGTTATTCAAATTCACTTGTTCCTTGTACATAGGCAATTTTTCTCCTTAGTTTGGGTGAATTTTCTTGTTACAAGGGTGACCCTTCCTCCCATTCAAGTCTTATGTCCGTTTGAGTCCCCGTTCGGGTCCATTTGGGTGTCTGTTTGATCGTTCACTATCTCGTTCTTCATCTAGGTCTTCGTTCAGGTCTATTTTGGTATCCGTTTCTCTATTTACTATCACGTTCTCCATCTTAGTCCCCATTCAGATCTGTTTAAGTGGATCTATTTGACCATTTTCTATCTCATTCTCTATCTGAGTCCCTTTTCAGATCCTTTTAGGCGAATCCGTTTGACCGTTTGCTAGCCTGTTCCCCATTTGCATCCCCGTTCGGATCTATTTAGACGAATCTATTTAACCGTTTTCTATCTCGTTCTCCATTTGAGTCCCCGTTCAGATTCGTTTAGGCGAATCTATTTATCCGTTAGTGAACCCATTCTCTATTTGAGTCCCCATTTGAGTTCGTTTGGGTGAAGCTTCCATCCCATTAGGCAATCCTCAAGGTCAAACTTGCCCGTTCTTCAGTGTCTTCACCTATTTGGGTGAACTTGTCAGCTTCTTGGGTGAGTTTTCTATCTTCTTGGGCGAGTTTTCTAGCTTCTTGGGAAAGTTTTATGGCCTCTTAGGCAAGTTTGTTGGCTTCTTGGGTGAATTTTCTACCTTCTTGGGCGAACTTTCTTCATGATGGGTGAACTTGCTAAGCAAATTCACCCGTTCCTTGCACTAGTAAAGTCTTGGGAAAACCTGCTTCACCAGACAGGCGAATTTTCCATCTAGGGTGAATTTTCCTATTTCTTGTGTCACCTAGCTAGACAGGAGAATTTTCCATTCCAGACAAGTGAATTTACTAACAAAGGTGAATTTTCTCAATCTAGATAGGTGAGTTTGCAAGATAAACAGATGAACTTGTAACCTACAGAGGCGGCTCTACTTCCCATACAAAATCTAGAGAGTCAACCCTTCTCATCACAATTATCCTACATCTTCCTCATTCCAAAACCATAATCCAATCATTTCTCCTCTTCCTATTCATCCCCAAAGCATCAAATTTTCAAACAAAACTGGGAATTTATTTACCCCAACTTGTTGGGGTCATAACTTTCTACTCGGTGCTTAGAATTCAAAATTGTTTACACCGTTGGAAAGGTCTCCAAGAGTACTAATTCAGTACTTGACATGTGACAAGCCAATTTTTTTTCCAATGCATGTTTCAACCCCAAATTCCGCTCCGAAGACCTCCGAAAATGCGATTTACTACAATATAGAAAAAACCAAAAAAAATTGAAAATTTTGATTTTCGGTTTTTCTCAATCCTGTCACTCCTGGACTGTTTTGGACCATAATTTAAGCTTCAATATAGTCCTAATATGATCTTTAATCCAATCTAAATGTGAGCTTTAATCCAATCCCAATCTAAGCCTAACTTAAGTACCAATTTGAGCTTTGGTCCATCTATATCCATGATCTTCTAATATCGAAACAAATCTTAAGATCTCTTCTTCTATCTTCTTCCAATCCATCCTATTAATCATTCATCATCTATTTTTATTCTAATCATCTATCCCCATCTCTTTAATCTAAATCCATCCAATCAAATGTAATGAATTCTTATCATCTTCCCACACAACCGATAATAGTAGTCAAGGGGAATCGCGACTATGTTGATGATGATAACGAAAGTCTTATTGATCAAGATGAGTATAATATAGATCCCCTTGATGTCATCATTGCTAGCAATACTCTTTTGACCTCCTCCCAAAATCCAACCACTCCTTTGAGCTATCCCCCCATGTCTTCATCCACATCTAGTAACAGTTCTTTTGTTACCCTTAACAAGGGATACCTAGCATCCTCACCATCCACATATTCATAATATCCTCCCTCTATATCTCTCTCATATCCTAATTCAACATCCAAATCATCCTATATTAATCCACCATCCTCATACTCCTATCCTTATCATAATCAACCATCCCAATATCCCTACCTTAATTCCACATCTACATCTCCCCACCTTAATCCAACATCCACATATTGCTATCCTAATCCTCCGTCCATGTCCTCCTACACTAATCCACCACCCACATCCTCTTATCCTAATCCAGAATTGAGACATTCCCATCTTAATTTACCATCTGCATCCCCCTATATCACTCCATCCCCCATTCCATTATATTTTAATCCACCATTCCAATCTTCCCAACCTAATCTAGTATCCACATCTTCCTATCTTAATTTATCATCCACATCCTCCTACATCACTCCCTCCTCCATTCCATTATATTTTAATCCTCCATCTACTCCTAGTCCTCCATCCAATTCCATCCACTCATCTAATCCCAATCTACCAATCCCTAATCCTAGTCCTCCACCCATCCATGGTCCTTCATCATTTCCCATCACCCCACCTAAACCTACAATTCCAAAAGACCTCATTCCAGATGTCGTCCAAGGACTCATGACAGAGAAGACATCCCCAGATCCACATCTTGATGTTGTTGAACCATGTCATCCCACTCTATCATGTACAATAATTAGTTATGAGGCTCCTCGTCATCCCACACCTATCTCCCTTATTACCGCTCCTAACACCATCCAAATCATTGAACCCATAAAACCTGTAAAAACCATTGAATCCCCATCTCCAACTCCTAGCACCACCCAATCCATTGAAGACACCCAAATCCAATCCGACCCCCCTAGTCCTAGTATCACAAAAATACAATCCCATGACCTTCACAAATCCTCCATCCTCCCATCTTCCCCTATTGAGAAGTCCCTCCAACTCTCCTCCCTCATCATGCCTCCCACACCAAATGATTCATGCCAAGATCTTGTTCCAAAGCATGAAAATATATCCCATCCTCCAAATAAAGATCCTACCATCCTATCTACTCCATCTCAAGATCATATTCTCTCATCCATTTCATCTCATGATCCCTATCCTCAATCAAGTCATGATCCTACCATCCCATCCACCCCATTTCAAGATCACACTAGCTCATCCGCTCCATCCCATGATCCCCTTGTCACTCAAGATCCAATCACTCCATCTCATCAGCCCTTATCACCCACTGCCACAATTCCAAATCCTATCATATCACCTAATCCCTCTCCTGATCCCTTATCACTCACTCCTCTAGACCAAGATGCTACCATCCCATCATCTCCATCTCATGATCCTTAATTTCCATCTAGCCCTACCATCCCAACACCACTCTTATATCAACTTGGTAACATTACACTCATTCATGGTGGTTTTCTTGTAGAAGAAAAACAAATAATATGCACCACCCATCCTCCTCCACTTGCTAATGGAATCACATCATGCTACCAAAAGAATAAGCATCCTACCATAGATCAAATGCTCAAGATCATGAACTATCAATGAAAAGGTTTAGGCCTTCATGAGCAAGGTATTTTAGAGGCCATCCAGGTCAAATAACACCCATGTAGAGGTGGTCTTGGATATATCTCCCAAGACTCACAATACAAAAATGTTGGTACAACCTCTGTACATCCTAAGTGAGCCTCTTCCAAATGAATAAGAGGCACTTACCATCACTCCACCAAACCATTTTTCACCATTCCCCCTCCTCCATCATATAACCTCAAAACAACCATCCATCTTCCTCCTTCCTCCTCCAAGTCCATTTTGGGTCCTTATGTCCCTCCATCTACCATCGCCCATCCTCCATCTACTGCATATATTTTGGGTCCTTATATCCCTCCATCCACCATAATATGTCCTCCATATACAAATTCCATTTTGGACCCTTATATCCCAAAATCACCTCCTCCATCTCATCCTATTTATCCTTTCATCCATCCATCACCTATCCCTAGCGCACATCCTAAAAATGCTAACCTCATAATCCCTAATCAGGATCAACAAAGGCACCCCTCCAAACATGCTATCTCATATCCTCCACCCACACATCATCATCAAAATCCTACCTCTATCACTCCATCCACATCTCCTCCACATCATCCATCACCTAATACCCCTCCTATTGCTATTAAAATCACTTTGGATGCCAAAGTAAAAATGCATAAATCAAAACATTCATATGAATCTAAAGCTTATCATGTCCCTTTCAAGAGACATGTTTAAGAAAATAAAAATCAAATCCAAAATCCAAATGAAACCCATCGACCACAAAGGCCCACCAAAGAAAATATCAAAACCATGTGGATCCCAAAGAAAAAAGGTGCCATTCCTTCAAATGAAAAATACATAACGACATCCAAAGTTGTTAATTCAAAAACTAATCATCTACCTCCTCCATCTCCTAAATCTATTTTGGGTCCTTATATCCCAACATTCACTATCCCAACTCCTCCATTATCGCCACATTCTCCATCCATCAACCCTCCTATCATTTCACATCCACAACCATATGTGCCAATGTTGGTCCTAAAAATATTCCCCCATCACACATCCACTCCATCATTCCATCCATACACTTTCCAACATCCCATCCATTATCCCACATATCTACCCCATCAAATCCCTTTAATCCATTCTCTTGCATAATCCACCTATTCTAATAAGGTTGTACCAACATCCAATAGTCGCTTTAAACATGGGATCTTATTACCTCATAGGGAACTTGATTCTTGAATCCTTCGTCCATCCCCTTATCACATGTCTTCCAAATCCATTTATCCATATTCCTCTCTTCATCCATCTCCACCCACATACTAGCTAAAAAGTACAAAAACAGTAAAAAATTGTCAAAAAAAAAAATGAAGAGAGAAAAACAAAAGAAAATAGTAAAGAGAAATAATTCGTCCAATGGTGAAAACTTGGAAAACAAGCACCTTGGATAAGTACCATGATGAAAACTTGGAAAACACGCATCATGTGTAAATCCCCCATCCAATTTACTTACGCACTTGTGGGAAACTTCATGTTATGCATCTCCTTCATCCAACTCCTCCATCCAACTTATGCACCCATCCTATCCATCATATCCCATTTACCCAAATCCCTCCATCCTCCTGGTAATCTTGATAAAGCCGGGGGCACATATCTATACATGCTTTGGACATCTCTTGGCATACATTCCCCTCATCCATACATTGTTGTATCCCTGGTCCTCCCCATCCACTTTCCTTATCCATGCATCTTATCTGTACCCATCTACCTTCATCATCCACCCATCATACAAAAATCCATCTCTCTTCCTTATCCATATATCCTATCCATGTCCATCTCACTCCCTTATTCACCCATCATGCTACTTGCCATCCCTCTTGACTTGTCACGTATGACATATCTAGAGTGGGGCATCTTGAAATATATATAGAGTGGTGCATCTCCTTCTTTGTGACATAGTCCCTGGAGACATCATCCATCCAATCAAAACACATCCCTTCCATCATCCACATCTTTATCTTCCCATCCATCTATCCAAACATCCCTTCCATCTCCCCATCCTTCTCTTCCCATCCATCCATCCATCCAAAAATAAACAATAATCCTTTCCATCTTACAAATCCTTATGTTCCTCCATACATTGATCCCCCAATTCCTTCCATCCTTCCAAATCCTTATCCCTCTATCCACCCATCCTAGCATCTTTCTATATCCCCATCTTTATCCATCCATCCATTTATCTCTATTTTCATTCCATCTCATAATCCCTTATCATTGGTATCTCTATAGGCTACCCACATGCAATCTAATGCCATTCATCTCACTATCATCACTGCTATCTATTTCCCACATCTATCTCACCTCCTATCACGCTTCATCACTCATCGTACCATTGTACCATTGTCCCCATTCGTCTTTTGATGATTTGGATAACTATCCCATCCTTGAGCTTCATGCAGTCACCACCATCCTTTCCACAAGGTTCATCTTGTTTCATCATTTTGCCTCGATCATCGTATCTTCTTATCATCGTCATCTCATCATCCTTTATCCATTGTCTATCTTTGGCCTTTAGTCAAACTACATTTCCCCTGTGCTTTTACGTAGGCAAGGCTTAACATTTGATTGGCCCCCAGGGCATTCATCTATCCAGTCTTTGCCATCCATTGAGGCCTCCATCATCCATCTATATAGTCCTAGAAATTTTCCATCCAATCTTTTTCATCCATCACAGTCTCCATTGTTGTCTTTCCGCTTTTATCCATGGTCTTTTATTGAACTACAAGGGCTCTGCATTTCATGTAGGCAAGGTTGATATTTGATCAACCCTTGAGCCCCTAGGTCTTTAGGGTGTGTCTATCTTGTGTCTTATGTCTTGTTGTGTCATCAAGTATGCCCCTATCCTAGCTGGTGCTTACAAAACAAAGGTCATCAGTATCATGAGGTTCAATACGTTTCAGGTATCCTATGTCATGTCGATCACTTAGTTTAGTCCCCATATTTGGTCTCAATAGGATGCATCCTTCCTAATCAAACCACATCAATCCCATCCATCTTGTTGATCCTATGGCGAAGGACGTTTGAAATTTGATTGTGATATTTTGATGCTTTTGACATTTTGTTATCATTTAAGCTCTCTATTCTATCTCGTTAGGGTCACCACGATCCATCATATCATGGTGTGCTTTGACGAGTAAACATCAGGGCATATCTTGATATTTTTTTTGTTCTTGTCTTCTTGTTTGTCCCATGTAGTACCCACCAAGATCTTCATGGTATTGTGTTGCATTGGGGCATCCTTTGTGTTTGTGGTTATCCCAATATTAGGCCCAACCAAAGCCCCTGTGACTTTGGGACGTTGGACTAACCTTTTGTTTGTTGTGTCAGTCCCATGCATGTGATACAATATCACCTTGGTTCCTCATACCCTGGTGCATAATGTCTCATGCTATAGAAAATTAAGTGCTCATTACATGACAACATAATGCATCAAAATTAACTTGCTTGATTTGGTTACTATCTATTCACCCTTCATCACTTTCCCTCATCTATCTATCCTATCTGTTTTCATCACTCCACCATCTTCATCCTCATCATATCACCATATTTTCAATATGCTTCGGATAATATAGATTTGTTATTTAAACATCTTTTCTTCCATTATTTTCATTCATTTCAAAAATCTCACATCTCAATCCAATTTTAATCCCTTCAATCTAGCACAAATCATCTAATCACATCCTTGGTCTTGTTCCCATCCTTGCCACAAACCTTGACCCAATCATCATCCTCATTGTCATTGTCATCATCAGGATGTATCCTTTTGTGTCATTTTGGGATGTATCCTTCGCTCATCCACAACGCTCCCATCATCATCATCCTCATTGGGATGTATCCTTCCCTATCCTTTTGTGTTGTTTTGGGATGTGTCCTTCCCTCGTCAACAACACTCTCATCATCCTCATCATCAGGATGTATCCTTCCCTATACTTGTTTTGTTTCGGGATATATCATTCCATCATCAATCCATTTTGGCTTGTAGCTTAACCGGGACAACATCATATTTGTCCTTGAATCCATTAGTGCTTATTGTTATCTGTTCATCTCTCCCATTATCTCTTTTATCTATCATCTCTTATCCTCTTTCTCATTTATCTTGCATCATCTCATCCTTTACAAGAGAACACCTGTGTTCTCTTGAACCTGCATGTCCTCTCGAGGGGGCATCCTCATTCCCTAATCTTCATCTTCATTCCCATCATCTTTTCTCCTAGTCACTCCTTTGAATGACTGGGACATCTTCCATAATGCAACCATCTTCTTCCTGATGCTATCTTTTAATCTTCTTTGAAATGATGTTACTTCATAACACCATCTCAAAGAGGGGAAAAATGTAGACACCTAAATTTGACCACTTAAATTTGGTCAAATTTATCTGTTTTCGTCTAAATATCCTCTTAATTGCATTAATTAAGTAATATTACTATTATTTAATTAATACCCCTAAATTCCTCTAAATCCCTAAGGTATTTAATTAAATAATTAAATGCTTTACCCCTCATCCCTTTCCTCCAAAAATTAAAAAAATAATCCACCTATTTAATTTCCTTTACGTCCCATCCACCATAATCCACTCCTAGTCTTAATCCCCCTTGCTTAATCCTTTATTAAGGATGTGCACATTCCTAATCCATGATTAGGAGGTGTCACATCCTCCAACTTTTTTAAGTTGGCTCCTAATCCTCATTAGTCACCTAACCTTCCTCCAATCTTTCATCAACTAGCCTAATCAACCCCCTCGGTAAACTCTTCCTATCCTCCAAGGAATTTTTAATTCCTTTTTGTTTTCCCAAGGTCCTTTTGAAGAATTTTTTATTCCTCTCTCATCCCCAAGGAATATTAAATTCCTTTTCTCTTTCCCAAGGAATATTTAATTCCTTTTATCATTCCCATGCACATTAAAAAGGAATTTTTAATTCCTTTGTTCAACTCTTGATCCTCTCTCAAGAATCAATCTTGGCCATTCATTCATTTCTCCCTTGCTAAATGAATAAAACACTTAGCCATTTTCACATTCAAGCATTCTCCTCCACATTCAACTAGACAATCTATCACATTCATCCAACCTTCTACTCTCACACACTACCATCTTGCATCCATAGCCATCCTTGCATCCAAATCAAGCTACAACAAGCCATTATGCTGCCGAAATCGATCTAGGAGCACACAAATCAAATGATCAAGAAAAGGCCAACCAACCGATCAACTTGGATAAGGTGTATCACTCTTTCCTCTTTCATTTTGTTTAAGTTAAACTAGGCCAATTTTGAGGTGTTGTTTGTGTCTTTCCTTGCTTGCATTTCATTTCATTTTTTATTTTAGATGAGGAAAATTCACCTGCACACAATATGCATACATATGTAAGTATATATACACATATGTATATATACACATATATATGTATATATACATACATATATACATATGCATACATGCATCTACACATATGTACATACATGCATACACACATACATGTATATATGCATACATACATACACATATGCATACATACATACATATACACACATACACATATATGCATGTGCATGTACATACATACCTGCTAATGGTATATTTTGTAGATACATACCTCAAGAATGACCTTAGCAGATGATGTTAATCTAGAAGAATTTGTAATGAGTAAGGATGAGTTTTTTGGAGCAAATATAAAATAGAAATGCCAACTCATATTGAAATGTTAGCAAATTTAGTGATTGTCTTGAATATGACTTGAAATTAATGAGGGGTTTGAAGTTTTCTACTGGACCTTAGAAAATAATCTTAATCTAGAAGAATTTGTAATGACTAAGGATGAGTTTTCTGGAGCAGATATAACAAAAATACCAACTCATATTGAAATGTTAGCATTTAGTGATTGTCTCATATGACTTGAATTTAATGAGGGGATTGAAGTTTACTTGACCTTAGAAGATGATGTTAATATAGAATAATTTGTAATGACTAAGGATAAGTTTTATAATCTACCTAGACTTAATCATTTTTAATGTTGAATGCCATATTGAGGAGTTGAAGATGCCTAGCAGATCATATGTTGGTGACTTTGTTCAAGGGTCATTACTATGAGTGCGCTTGAAGATAATTTTGGAGGTTATGTACATGTTTATTAGCCCTGAAGTGCTACTGTATTATTCTATGGGAACAATGTTGAAAAATCGAGTTTAGGGGTAAAAAACATAGGTCTATATTTTTTATCTGAGAAATGAGTTTTGGAGAAATATTTGCTAGGACACTAACAATGATAAAGCCATTCAATGGCTATTAATCATGATGGAAAATCCTTATGATAGTGATATAAGATAAAGTGTTAAAGAAACCTCACAAACAAATGACATTTCAGTTGAAGGCCTTAAGTGCTAATGGACCTTAAGTGAATTCCATCCAAGATTATCTAGGCACACTATTATGATGGCACAAACTCTGCCCAAATATGCAAAAATGGCAAGTGGATTAGTGATCTATGACAAGGTTTGAGAGAAATAGTATCAGTAAAGGAAGTGGATGTTTGGTTGGTTTATCTTAGCAATATATTTTCCAAACACATTCAAAAGTGGTTGAAACTTAAGCGAAGTGCACCAAAGCCAACATAATGATGCCAAAATTGAAACCAAATGTACCTTTTGAGTGGCTTTGCCACATGATATCTCTACTTAGACCTGCATAAAATTTGGCAAAGGGATTATGTTTTTTCATCTAGGCAAGGAAATGTTAAAGTGGTGCACTTTTTGAAGGGTTTGGGCATTAGTGATATTTTCCAAAGTGGTAGTAAGAAAATTGGTGTTCATTTTAGTTGATGGAACCATTAGTGATTGACATCACAATTTGGATGAATGAAATTAAGTAAAGATGGGTGCACATGTATGGTTGTTGTACCCATGAAAAGTTCAGCCTAAAACTTAAAAGAGTGGTAGAGGCTTATGTGATTTCCACTTATGTTTGTACCAATTCAAACAACTAAAATTGGGCACACATATTCAAGGGAAAGCCATTAATAATGTAGATGTAAGACTTCAAAGATATGGAAAACATCTCAATACACTTTTTGAATGGCAATGCCATTAGTTATTTTCTACCAAGGATGGCCTAAATAGCCCAAGTTTGTGCCAAGGCCATTAGTAAACTTTTCCAATAGTAAAAAAGGTGACAAAACCCTTAGTGATTTCCATCGTACTATGTACACCTAGAACTAAAGCAAAATATATTTAAAAAACATGCAATCCAGTGCCTATATAAGAATGTTCTTCAAACTTTGTTATTCACAACATTAGTAGGTCTTTAAATGTCCTATTTTTATAGGTCTATGAGGAGGTTTGTAATGCCATTTTTGAAGGGTTTTCAATGAGAAGCAGTAGTGTTTCGAGTCACCAATAAAATCCATTTATATTCTTCATTTCTTTACATCTTTTATGTGTTGTCATACGGTTCTTAAAATGTGTTTTTTGTATGTGTATGTGTATATATGCCAATTTATATGTGTATGTGTGTATGTATGCATGCATATATGTGTATTTGTGTATGTGTATGTATACTAATTTTAATTTTCTTTCATTTTTAGGGTTTTGTATTTGAGTTTTTTATAAGCACACAACAGTGGCCATATGGGTGTTGGTGAGAAAGTTTCCATTTATGATGTGGATCTCAAAGTCATGACATGGTCTATAGTACTTTTTTTTTGGTTTAAAACCTTCTTTCCCTTTTGATCTCTTACCTTTTTCTTCTACCCACTTCTTGATTCTATGCTTGACCATGCTCCCAAACAATTTTTCAAATAATATAGACTTGTGTTTTCTACTGTGTGTTTAACAATTTACCACAAATTTGAAGTTCCAATAGTTTACCACAAATTTTTAGTTCTAATAGTTTACTACAAATTTTTATTGTTTTTCGCCCTATGTTTTTCAAACAATATAAACTTGAAACTGAAAACCCCAAATTTATAGTTCTAACAGTTTACCACATTTCAACTACTCAAGCCAAAATAACATTGTACTATCACTTCGTGGCAAGGGTTTGATATTCTAAAATAAATATTAAAAATAGTTTACCACATTCACCTATTCAAGAAAAAAATGAATACACCCTGCCCTTTTCACATAAATTTCCACAAACTAAATTTCACAATGCTATTCAAACTATGAAACATTTCTTTCACAAATATCACAAAAACCCATATCGCCACTGCAATGTGCCTATTAAAAACAAACAATTGTCAAAATCTCATGCCTCGGCTTAAAATAATTCACAAAAACCATGAAATCCCACACATAAGGTATCAAACCATAGAAGAAACTACTCATAGAAGAGGAGGAGGAGAGCATGAAACCTGGTCAAATGATTTCTATTTATCTATGCTTCTAACCCCTATTTCGATTGACTTCCTCTTGTCCCAAGCAATTCCGCCCGAACATGCAAAATGGTCAATCCCTTCTTATTTTATTTTATTACTCATACTTTCGATCGAAAGGTATTTGGCTGAGTGGATTTTGGTCGAAACCATTCCAACCAAAAAAGTGTCACCACGTCAGTGCCATGTCACTATCGTGTGGTTTTGGTAAAAATAAACTCAGTCGAATACCTTCTGGCCAAAAATAGTTCACTCAAAACTATTTATTTGGTTGAAAGTGTGACACACTATTGTTCTTTTACCCCCTAGTTAGGGTTAGGGTTTAGTTTGTTGTTCCAAGTTATACCTGATCTATAAAGTAAACAATTGTATTCATTCTAAGGGCTCTTCCTCTAGCTCCTCTGGGTTTTTTCTTTGGTAGACACTATATTTTACACTCAATAATTGTAAAGATTTTTTTTTTTCCTCTGCATCAATTAAATCAATCAATCTTTCATCTTATCAACTTGTTTATACTTGTGTAAGTTTAATAGCTTCATATCTAAGTGTTTGTTCTCTCTTTCCATGCATGTATGTTTGAGTTAAATCGTTTACAATTGCTTCTTGAGAATATATTTTCCTTCCAACACCCTATCAAACCCTAACTTTCATGCTTTCCTTTGGGAATCAACCAAATAGAGATCCGAGAGAGTCCCCTAGTCCCTCTTCAACATGTTGCATAATCTCATCCATGAAGAAACAAATTTCCATCTTGGTGTACCACCTCCATTTCCCTTTCATGCTTTATTTCTCCTATTTTCCCCTATGAGTTGTTAGTGTAGGGTAGTGATAGGATTTCATGTGCTAGGTTGGACCAACACAGTGCACTTGGATTGAAAGAGGAATCTCCCCTTCTTCGCATATTTGACCTCATATGCTCAAAGGTCCCACACCTTGAGGTTATTTCCATTGTTTCATTAGAATGTTGAACTTCATGTTTAGCAAGGTACAATTTCATGTGACCACAATAACATCTAAACAAAGGAATTTTTGTATGAGAGTGGCAGTCCCTATAAGAAAAGTAGTCTATACTTTGCCACCAAGGACACTAGAATGTACATGGACCTATAACATGGAGCGGAAGATAGTCATATGAACACCTACAGTCCAAGAAGTAAAACAAAACAACTGAGATTGTAGGGAAATAAAATACTACAATCCAAATGGTAGCAGTCTAAGAAGAAGAAAATATCCTAAGCGAGAAGTAAAAAAGATAATGAAAATAAAACTTGACATAACATATTGAATCAGGCCTAAGGAATGAAAATATTTTGTGATGATAGCCCTAAGGTTTTTGCATGAATACAACACAATCATGAGTTGTAGGCCTTATGCAAAAACACCAAGCATCACTATCACATGGATAATACACAACCCTATCATTAAAAATAAGAGGATGGTCATCATAGAAGGTAGATAATGATGAGTGTGTGGCAACATTTTAGATGACAATGAATCCTTGGAAAAGGACAGTGACAAATTTAACAATAGATAGTTGAATTCACAAAAGGCAATGCATATTTGTTATGTTATCAAAGGGCATATCTATTTAGCTATCAAATTTAGTACTTTCATGTGAGAGATTAATATAGGTATAAGATGACTCTAGATGCATATATGGCGGCCTTATTGAATATAGTGAATAACAAATTTCTTTAAAAGGTATGGAATCCTTTAATACATGAGGTACATGGACATAACAATAGATCATAAGTTGATTGCACAATGATTCGAAGAAATGAAGGACATCTGACTATAGAAGATACTATTCTAAAGATACTAGAAATGGTATTCACAATGACCTTAACATTCAAGAAGGAAATAACCATGGAGACATGAGGTAGTGTTTGAAGACCTCGTAAAATTCTAGTGAAAGGATGATAGTTCAAGTGGGAAATGTAGTAGAAAATCCTCAAACAAGAAGAGGGCAACATCATGAAGAAAAAGAGGGCAGTCATTTGAGATCTTATAAATCCCATGAGCCAAAGGATAATGCTACATGACCACAGTATAGTCTTATTTTCAAAAGGTAGTGTTCTCATTATGAATGGATATCCCACACCCCTAGAAGGCATTTGAATATTTCAAACTCTCATCCACATGCCTTCTAAACATGTTTGAGTAAAATTATGAATGATTAATTACAATGCTTGCATCAATTACATGATAAAAGTGAGCCTTATTCAATTATTCAATTAATCATTTATAGTGAAAATATGGATAATATTAACCATTTATAGTTGCATCGGTTCATTATTCATTTTTTCAATTAATCATTTATAATGTAAATATGGACACCATTGGTAAAAACAATTTTTATTACCCAAAAATCCATATAGGCATACATCATTATATATCGATATAAGTATAACATATATACAAGAAAACCATATAGGCTTACAACAAATCCATATGGACATATAATGCCACATACATGTAATACAAAATATATGTTAAAAAATGCCATATAGGCATACAAAAAAGGACCCTAATGTAGTCATTTCCCTCTAGATGAAGGAAAGAGATCACGATATGCATTTGATTATTGGGAGAATGGAGATGCATATGATGGTGGTCTCCTTCAAAATCATTCACTCGACCTCTTGTTTAAATTTTATTGGACCTCCACCTAATACAACATATAGTATAGAAATTGAATTATAGAATGACATATAAAAAAATAGTAACTTACTGCATACAAATAATCACTACATTCATCCATAATAGGGGCACACTCATGATCTGGAGTTGCAAATCCCAATGTGAACCATCCATATAGCAATTAAAATACAAATGAATATCATTTAATTTTTTAATAATATAAATATAAAACACAAAATATAATGTGAAATTTACTAATTTCCCTCATATCTCTGTCAAAGTCATCAAACTTGCTACTATTGCAACAACACCCCACTCCATCGTCATATGAATATCAAGAGGAGTATCTGTTTGCATCATCTGAAAATGAAACAATAGTATTAAATTACCAAAATTACCTAATATTATTTAATAATTTTTATAATTTTAAAATTAAAAATTCTCTATTTTTTTTGAGTGAAAGTTTGATGAGCACCTTGACTACTAGATGTTGATGTTAAATTCCCAACATTAATCTATTCAACATCTAAAGTGTAAGAATACTATTTATATAAGGTTCAACTATTCATATGTAATATTTATAATTCCTTACTAGAACTATATACATCTATACTTGACACCATCATGTAATAGATAGGTGGAGGACTACTACAAGAAGGGTGAACACTGTGACCCTGAAATTTCATTATAACCATTCTACTAATTTAGTTAATCTTACATTTCAAAATAAAATTTAATAAATTGAATTAAATGAACTTGTTGGAATTTACCTAACTATCAAAGCCAAATGTATCACTCAACAAAGCTTCTATCATGACCATTTGATCTACTACAGGTGTATCCAAGGAACATGCATCCTGACTATCCTCATGATCATAAACATAGAGTGACCCACAAGACCAACATATATAAGGTGGAACTCGACTGGACTGGAAGACTCACCTACATCACCCTATACTAGAGGCATAACATGTTGTCTAAGGCCCTAAGTGAGAAAGTTAATCAACTCTAAGGTATCCACTTCAACACCCTCATTCATAATGGAAGGGATAGTCACATGCTCATACTCTGGTCTAGCTAATGGTCTAAGTTCCTGGTTTGGGTCAAGTTGTGCTCCCACTCTATCTTGTGCAAAGCCCCTATCTCTACCCTATAACTCCCACATGCCAAATTAATTTGGGATTTTATTGAGGACAAACTTAAAATAGAGTTTCCTTAAGAAATATTGTGGTAGAGGTTTAATTGTTAAATTGCATAAAGGATGGTCAAAAACCATCCACCACCTATCCCAAAAAATGTTCTTTATCTCTTGGTGGTGGCACCAATGGATAGGGAGCCTCTTGCATGCATTGTGTCAGGTTTGATTGGTTCATGGGTTGGTGAAGAGTTCACACTTGAGTCATATTGAACAAAAATAAAATTCTTTAACTTGTTCATATGATAATTTTTTTACATAAAATTATTTTTGTTGTTCCCTCTTGTCGAACCAACTATTTATTTGCCCACTAACTAATTCTACATGAGTCACAATGGATTGCAGTGATTGAGCAAGGGTGGTCCTATAGGAGTTCGCTCCTGCATGATCTTTCAACCTTGCAATTAACTCATCAAGTTATTTTCTATTATTTTCAAATTTCCCTAATATGTTTTGTTGTGTTCCTAGAGGATGAAAAGGAATTGTAGGAGGTGTTTGTTGTGGTTTTTCTTCGAGAGGGTTTTCATGAAGAGGTGAATTAGGATTTTGAATAGTTGGGGGTGAATTATCAACTCCTAAAAATTAAAAAAAATTTAATGAAAAAACTAATTTAGTCTACCTATTTAATACAAATTTGACACTAAAAAACTAAAAATACTTACTCCTTTGACCTCCTCGACATCTTCATGGTATTTTGGTGATGATTTGGCAAAGCTTTGGGTGAAAAGGTAGGTTTGTAACAATGTGAGAATGCTTGGAAGGGTTCTTAGGTTGGGGGTAGATGGTTAATTGTAAAAGGAAACAATGTTTTTTATTTTTATTGTTTAAATGAGCTATAATGCACTCGCATTATAGTTTACATGGGTCAAAAAATGGGATGGACACTTTTTGGCCCCCATCTTTTTGCACATGCCCTAGTGTATGAATTGTATAATAACATACTACACTAGTGCATGTGATTCATGCCAATTTTATATAATTCTTAGCAATAGAGCATGCTAGACCATGAATCATACATACGCTTTCCTTACAACATAGAATTTTGGGATTTTGTCCTTTCATTTTCTAGCAATAGAGCATGCTAAAAATCCTTAACATTTAGGTTGATTTTATTTTTATTTTGCACGTACATGCCAATCTCTTATTTTTGGCTTTCTCTTACATGTGTTGTGTTTGTTCTAGATCATATATTATTTGATGACATACATTTCTTTGTAGGCTATATTTTCTAACATATTCACATTGTATGTTTTTCCCTTATTTGTGTATTTTGTAAGTCTTAGCTTGGGGCATGGATCCCTGACTATTATTATTATGTATCCTCAACCTATTTTATTCAATATTTTTATTTAGGAACTTTAGTATAGCTTATTATCTAGTAGCACAAGCTTGCTAAAGTGGGGATACAATGTAATATAAAAATATACATACCTACAATTTTGACAATACATATTTTAACTATTTTAGCATCTATTCTTGTGGTATGTTTACGAGACTTATTTTATCCCATCTTGTAATTCTTCCTTAGTCCAAATGTCAATTTTGTTATGTGTTAATACATTATTTTGTTGTGTTTTGTGATTTTCTATTAGTTTCAACCATTTGTAATATTTCTCATTTGAATATTCCAAGACCAAAACATACTTGCATAGAAATGTGCATAGTTACACTTTTATCCTAAAATAGTGTAGTTATATATGAATGTTGTACAATGGACATAATAGTGACTTTTGACTTCCCTTGATTTTCTAACCACCATTTTCCTACCTTCTATTAGATTTGGATAATATTACTTAACTCCCTTACCAAGAAAAAAGTAGATGAAAAGGATTTTTGAAGAAAAATACTCTTAAATTCATCTCACATCCTCAACTGATGTGCTTGGATTTATACATAGTTTTCAAGTTTTTTTTATGCTCTTGGTTTTGATATAACAACCTGGTTTTTATAATATTATAGTGATCTTGTGTATTTAAGGCATAATTTTTTTGATTATTAGACTAAGTGTTGAATTTTTATTTGATTCTTTATAGACATTCTTCTCCTCCATCAAATATTGTTGGATTTATTCTAGGAGAAACACTTTCTCGAGAAACAACAACTTTTCTTCAACCTTTTTGAAACCTCATCTCTTTATGAGTTTCACGATAAGATGATTTCTTTATTTCTCTCTCCATATAATTCCAACTATTCATTTTATTTTTGGTTAAAGTATTATATATTCTTGAGCATACTTTGATTTGTTAAATTAAAAGTGTTTGGATCATCTTGAGCTTTTTGTTGTACTTTCCACTTTCTTGGATAATTGAAATATTAAATATATTCTTTTGATGTGCTTATGCCTATATACTCATAGATTAAAATCACACATATTATTCTAAACCTATTTCTTATTTTAACTACTTATGGAGGTTGATTTTTTTTAAGACTTTACTACATTGGCAAGTTGTCAAGTACTCACCTCCATTTATTATATTTCTACTATAGGAATCTTGGTGGTCTATCCACTAGATAGAGGTTTGTCTCTTTCTATTTCATTGCATTTCATTTAATTAGATAGTTTATTTCATATATTGTTTCTCTTTATGTTGAATAATTTATATTATTTTGCTCTATTATTGGGTTTGTGTTATTATTTTCTCCTTGATTATATATAGATATTTTCATTTATTAGAATTTTTTATATTTCTATATGGACTTGTTGTTTTATGCATGGAGAACCACAACATGATTGGACACCATCGTAGGTGCATTGATGCCTATATTTTAATCATTTTCTAAGTTTTTTTTACATCATTGCTTAGTGTAGGTTTCCATTTCTTAACTCAATTTCTAGTTTTTTTCCAAATTTATATTTTTTTCTCATTTCAAAATCAAATAAAAGTATTTTTGTATAAGTAATTAATATAGTTTCTAAATTTAGGTGAAATACACTTAGGTAGGATGAAATAATCTATGCATTTATGTACTTTAATTTGTATTTAATTTTTTAATTCTTTATAAATATCTTGGTAGTTGAGTCTTTAAAGAAACAAATTAAAAATGTTTCACCTTACCCACCCTATTTTCACTAAAGTTTAAATAATAATTCATGATAATATTGAACAACAAGCTAAATTTCTAAATAATAAAGATCAAAGGCCCCTATTTGCCATAAATCCATAAATATCCTAGAATCCTTTTCCATTCTCTATTTTTTTTTTTTTTTTTCCTCCTATTTCTCCGTTGAGCGATATTTTATTCTATTTTTCCATATTCATTTAATTTCATAGCCAAAATCCTTTTACATTACCTCATGTTATATATTTGAAGCCTCTCTTTATTCATTTCCTCTCCCTTTTCAATATTTTATGATCTCCATTACTCTTTTCCCCTCTATCACATTCATATACTACCATATTCTAAAATACCTCCAAGGATTTATATTATAGAAACTTATTTTCTACACATGAACCACCATTGAAATATCTATTAGGCTCACATAGTCTAAATTTTCCTATATGTTATTGTTGAGGTTGGAATAAGCCAAACAGTGAATTGGCTTAGGTAATTTCCTATATAGTTCACACAATATTTTGCATCCCATTCTTTAAATGTTTATATCTTTGTTCTAAAGAATAGAATTCATATTTTGTGTAGTGTTAAAAATTATCATCATTGACAATTTCGCACTAGGTTTAGTTCCCCCTATGTGCTTGTACCTAATTATGCATTTAATTTCCTGTTTTATGAATATCTTCATAAAAATAAGAAATTGGAACGAAAATAGGCATTTAATATTTGCCTCTAACATTTTAGACCCTAAGAAAGATGGGTTTGGTCCAGGGTGCCCCATGCCCTAGACAACCCATTTTAGCTCCAATTTGAATATGCTAGTGTTAGTATTTTAGTATTTGAATTTTCAATTTTATTTATCGCCCATCAACATTTAATTCTCAAGAAATTCAAAGAATTGAATATAAATACTAGTCATTTTATCATTTGAAATCCTAGAAGAGATCCTAACAATTTTATTGAGAAAATTGAAGATCCTAAAATCAGTCGAGGTAATTCAAGGGCAGATTTAGCAACATTATTACATTTCTTTCATCACTCAAGATCAAGCTTGCAATGAATCAAGAATAATGAAGCAAATTATGTGCAAGGATCCATCATGATCAATCATGCTAAATTATGAAGAAGTATTGAGTTATCATCTACATGTGTTATCTACAATAGTCTATTATGTTTTGGGAGCTAACCTTTTCCAGGTCTATCAAGCATTCAAGGCATCCATCAATCAAATTTTATGGAAACTTGTGTGACATCACTTCATCAAGGGTTTCATATCAAGGTAACATTGTCATTTATCATTTGCCATTTCAATCAATTATCATTATTTTTCCCTCTGTCCAACCTAGAGTGTGCCCTCTAGATCATCATATTTTTGGTATGTGGAGGTAGAAATACCAAAATGGGGTTTGACTTAGGCAAACCCCTCTATAGCACAACCTTTTCCCCTCTTTTCATATGTGCAAGTCAGATCTGGGAGTTTCAACAAAAGACAATTCTAGAAAACACAGTGCAAATCTTAATCCATAGTTTAGACTTTACAAATCCAAAATAGATGAGGCCAGTTTGGGGCACCCCATGCCCTAGAGCCATTATTTTAGCCTCAGATATATGTCATAGGTGCACAATACTCTACCCTCCTCATATCTTCTTTATATTTTCAATTTTTTTAGTTTTTTCTATGTGATAAATTACAGTTTTCAAGCTAGGACTACATGTCAAATAGGCTTATTAAAAAACACATAAAATTTACCCCTTTTATAACTCAAGCCAACATAAAACCTAGGAGGTGGACTCTCCCTTGTTACAACAAGTCAATCATCAACCTTAGTTGTTTTATGTTTGAATGTGGAGTTAAAGTGAAAAGGAGATAATCCTATTTAATCTAATTGGATATAGGATCACTTTTCCTACTCATCATTTTGGAAATACGATGAGCATCAATTAATTTTGATAAGTGTTTCTATAAAATTTAAAGTTTTCCAAACTCATAGACACCACATCTAGAAAAAAATTAGTGTCCAAGTGCAAGTAGCAGCGTCGACATATAGACAAAACGCTTGATTTTAAAATTGCTTAGATTTATGTAAAAAATCAAGGATGCTCTCCTCAATGTCCCAATTCTGTTTTTAGCCTTTGTTTTTTGAAAAAAGCATATATTTCTAACATTTTTTAAATTTTCTCTTCAATGAAATAGTTTCATTTCTAATTTCTATTCATCACTCATGTATTTATTATTTTAAATCATATTAGTGTAGTTTCATTTTGTTAATAATATTGTTTATTTTATTAACAAATACATCAAAATATAATTTACTAATTTCTAGGTTAAACACTTTTAATTAAGAATAATTTTATAAACCTATTTTTAAGTGATGTTCTCAAAACTAAGTAATAAATGAAATGCTAATTTCATTATTATAATATTATATATATGAAAGACATTATTAATAAATTTTCAAACTTTAATCTTCAATTAGTAGGACTACTCCTTAAGGTCATTTTAATTGATTAAAAAATAAAAGTCAAATGTCAAAAAAATAAAAATATGATTCTCTATAAATATTATATAACTATAAATTTATAATTAATATGTCCATTTGAATTATAAAAGGATAAAATATCCTTTATTGTATAATAATGACATATTAGATCACCTGGAAATAACCAAATTTATAATTATTATGTTCATTTGAATTATAAAAGGAAAAATGTTCTTTAGTGTATAATAATGACATATTAGATCACCTGGAAATAACCAAATTTATAATTATTATGTCTATTTGAATTATAAAAGGAGAAAATATCTTTAGCGTATAATGACTACATATTAGATCACCTAGAAATTAATAACACCTACATAGTTTAACTCTTACAAAAATAGAAATATACCTAATCCTTTTAAAAAGAAAAATATGATTAGTATAATTTTGAGGCATATAGGTCATTTTCAAATGATTAAAAAAATCCAAGTCAAATCCAACAACAAAATAAGATTGAAGTAAAAACATATGTAGCGAAGTCAATTTATACTAATAAAAAATATGTTAACATAAGGTATAATTTCAATGCATATACTAAGTCTTTGTTAATGAGAAAAGTGGTTATAGGTGAAAATCCCAAAATCATATAGGATTCAACAAGTAATTGCTTCTACTAATAAAACTATACTCATTAAAAGGATTTTAAAATAACAAAAACAATGTGTCCAATCTTACAAAGTTTGAAATGTATATGAAAATTTAGACACTTTACAAAATGGTGGATTTCATTTATCAAATTTCTCTTATATTAATAAATAAGTTAAGCTACATCTCAAAATAATTTTAATTCTAATAACTAAAATTATTAATGGCATCTATCACAAGGTTGAATTTTAAAAAATTATTTTATAAATCTTATTCAAACGATGAATTGTTAGGTTGATTATTTCTAATAACATAGTATATTATTCTTTTTTCTACCTAATAAAACACATAGCTTACATTAAAAGTTTTATAAATAGAATAGCAAGTCAAGTGGGCTTGATTATGGAAGAAACTCTATAATTTTACTTAGAATTTAATTAAAGTGATAGTAGGATGGATGGTCACGCAAGAAACCTATATAAATATGGATAATGCCTAGTCTATATGTTTCAATCATATTTATTAATTAATTGTAATTCAAAGTCATGTTATGTTCTCATTTCAATTAATCAGTAATTAAAATATACATCCAAAAAAATCGACAATACCATAATTACAATCTAATATACATCCAAAACATTGACAATACCATAAATAAATTAAAAATAAAAATAAAAAAAATTATAAAATACAAATACAAATTAATAAAAATCAACTCAAAAATCATATTTTAACATTAAATATGTATTCTTTATACCAAGCTTTATTTTTATTTCACATTAAAGTACCATATACAATATTTCTAGGTAAATTTCAAAGGTTGTTGAAGTAACCACCATTCCTATGTTGTTTTATCTCTAGCAAATTAAAGCCTTTAATACTAATATTATTTTAAAACCAGGGACGAGCATCCCTGAAATTCATGACCATATTAAAAAAACATGTAAAGCAAGAAAATGTGTTAGTATTTAATTATGCCTTGCTTAGAAGTCAACGCAACGTGGCACAATTTATTCATACATATCTCTTTTGGATACATTGTAACATGGGAGATTTCTCTCGATGTTATAAATATACATACGAAGAATCTCTCACTACAGGGAGCCACGTGGCATAGCACTGAATACAAACATATGTTCGATAAATTTAACAATTCATGGTATTTGGTAAGTCTTTGATTTTCAGCACGGGATAATGTTTATTTAAAACACTTGACAAATGCAGGAACTTGCCTAACTTTACCAGAATTTTGTACCTAACAGAATACAGCCAATTTTATTCTCTTTTTATGGTTTATACCGATTTACATTGCAAGGAATCGAGATGATGTTTAAGCACGTCACTGATGTGATGAATTAATATTCTAGAATTTACGTTATTGGTGAGCAGAGGATTTTTTAACTGCTTCAGCTGGATGACGGATCCGTCGATTCAAGATTTTTCAACAGTTTTTACCAGAAAGACTATTTCTCGTTACTGTAGCCAGCTTGAAAATGAAAAAATTCGTATAAATTTCTGTCAAGAGATAATCAATTAAGAATAAATTAATGGATGGTAGCTTTCTTCACGTTTTCCCGAGGAATAGTTATAAAGGGTCAGTGAAATTCAAATGGTATTAGGATAGATAGAGTGTGTGTGAACAAAGGAAAAGCGCCGGCTGAACGAATGAAATGGAAACAAAGTAAGCAAGCAATTTGATCTTTGAAGCTGTGTGATCCGGAATTTATCTTCTATATAAAGATCTCAATGACAAATGGTGGACAACTGAGGAAAACCTCAGCTGCTCTGCTTGACTGCTCAGCTGTTCAGAATCCGAGTCGGCCCTGAATTGAATTTCTTGCAACAAGTTCTCACCAACTTAGTGAAAGTGACGTTTGTCTTGAATTTTCTTGACAATTGTTGCTGATTTGGTTGTCTAATTTTGAAGCTTGCTTTGCAAGTTTTCTTTATAAGTTGAACTGCCCCAAGTCTTTCAGGAGATTGGCCATTTGCGCTGTCAAAATTGGCTTTTTGATCGTCAGCCGGTAAGGCTGAAAGATCAAAGCTCATCCTACCTAATGTTTAATCTCAGCTGGAGAAAAACTATTGGTAAAGCAATCTGACCTTTACGACAATCTGGATTCATGAGTTCCTGCGTCATATTAATTGGTAGAGAGAATCAGTGAGTGTGTAATGATTGAGTGAAGAACTTGTATTAATTTCTGCAGACAAGAGGAAACGCCTAAGCGCTTGTATTAATTTCTGCAGTGAAGAGGAAACGCCTAAACGAACAGGGGAGTCCCTGTTCGTTTTGCATGGTCTTCTGGCGTATTTGAAGCAACAAAGGAAGATAATTTAAGTCTCGTTATTCTATTGAGAAGTCTGAAAAAGTTTTAGTATAAGGCTCGTGGTTCTGTATAGAATTGTAAAATGACCCTTTGAATGATATAAAAATCTTTTAAAAAAATTGACCTTTCCGTATAGAATAGTAAAACGATCCTGCGTCTTCAGAAAATATGACCAGGGATGGAAAAGGAGAAGGGAATTCATTAACATTGTGTTGACAGAAGGTTATACAATTGCACAAGATTTAGGCGCTCTGAAAATTTGAAGACATTAATACTAATTTCAATTTCAACTGGTTCCTGAATAATGAGAAGCGCCACGTCCAGTGTGGGGAGTGAGAAGGAATTGAACTTGGGACGTGGCAATGGCCATGGACGAAAATGGTAAAGATTTCTCTTATTCTGATGATGAATTACAAAGTATGATCCGAAATTTAATTAAAATAGACAATCTTTTACCTGAAGCTCCGCATTTCGATATATGTTAGACTATTAATAGGCATTCCTCTATATGTGCAAGCAGGAGGTCTGCTGGTAACAGCAGAAAGTCGAGCATGGATTTGACCAACGACGGCAATGGAGATGTAGCAATAGCAGTGGACAAAGAAGAAGAGCTGGTGGAGGTGACTCTGGATGTTCGGGACAATGAAATTGTTCTGCGCAGCGTGGTTCCGGCTACGAATGAGGACTCCGACTATGGAATCCTGGCTGTGGATGGCTTCGAGCGGAGAAGCTCTCGCAGTTCTTCCTTTAGCAGAAGCGCTTCGAGCCGGTTGAGGCAGTTTTCGCAGGAATTCAAGACTGAGGCGTCGTCCAAGGTGAGGAAGCTGTCGCAGGATTTCATGGCAGAGCTGAAGCGTATATCGTGGAACCATTCCGCCGCTCAGCGTTCTCTTGCGGAGGATCCTCTGTCTGCCAGGGCTGTCAGAAAAGAGAGGGCTCAACTAGACAGGAGTAGATCCGGTGCCCAGATTGCTCTCAGGGGACTCAGATTTATCAGTAAGACTACGGCCAATAGTAAGGACGGACAGGAGCTCTGGAACTCTGTGGAAGCGCAGTTCCATCTTTTCGCTAAACAAGGCTGGCTCTCCCGCTCTGACTTCGCCCATTGCATCGGTGAGCTTTTCTTTCCATGCAAATTTTTATTCCTCGTTGTTTTCGATGCAACTGTTGAAGATTTTTCAACGGGTCCGTCCCAAATACAGCTTTAAAATTTAGTCATAAACAAAAGACGTCGATATTTGTGCACTTGTATTTTGGTTGAAACAGATTTCTATCTTTTCTGTGATCCATCCCTGTAAATTTAATAATATGATCCTTCGACACAGAAAACAACAGTCTTCCAAAAGCCGTTCCCGTACACACGATTCACTTTTTGAATTAACAAAGATAAAAACTAAAGTTAAACTTACTAAGAAAGTAAGGTGATTTGAGTCTTTCCCCCACCTCCTCTTCAATTGACTTACTTTTTCCCCTCCAGCAGGGGACACTTTTTCTCGGTTTCAGGGAAGAATCCGTAATTGTCTCTATAATTTCTCTTAGTTTTGTTCTTTAAATTTAAATTATTGAAAAGAAACACGAACGGAAACATAGATTTAAAATCTTAACTATTCAGTAGTTTACCCTTTCACAAGATTGTAATATATGGACTTTTTGAAGAAAAAAATGCTGTATATTGATCAATTCTCCCATGAATTTTCATTGTTGGCCAAATAATCTGAACACAGGTTTTTTTGTCAATGCTAAGTTGACGTAAAATTCAAACTAAACTGGTTTTTGGAGATGGATTTCAGATTACAGCTTTATTCTGATTTTTCGCAGGAATGAAGGATTCAAAGGAATTTGCTGCAGAGATATTCGATGCTCTGGCTCGCAGACGTAACCTGATGCGTGATCGAATAACGCTAGATGAATTGCAGGATTTCTGGCTGCAGATATCAGACCAGAGCTTTGATTCTCGTCTGCAAATATTTTTCGACATGTAACACCGAATTGCTTATCCAAAAATCTCTCCTATTTATTAGACATCATATAATGAATGAATTCAATAACTCAATTCATTAATAGAATCAGTCTTTACCTGTCCTCTTGCATGAAAATCGGTTCCCATTTATTACTTGCCATGAATTGGATACCCTAAATCATTAATGAATCTATAGCTTTGAAGTTTCCCTCCCATCAAAATTCAGCGAATTCGGAGTTTCCAGATTTTGAAAATTCCAAGGCTGCCCTTTAATTTCCTAATTTTACTAAATAATATTTCTTAGCATTCGAATATTTCTCTGTTTTAGAGCCAAATAACTATGACATTTAACAATTATAAACCTTGCCCTTTCAGGGTAGACAAGAACGCCGATGGAAGAGTGACAGAGGAAGAAGTGAAAGAGGTAAATTTATATTTTGTTCGAATGCTTTAAAACAGTAATTACATTGAGTCATGGCTTCCTATTAATGTGCCTTTTCACAGCTTATTATGTTAAGTGCTTCTGCAAACAAATTATCAAAACTTAAAGAGCAAGCAGAGGAATACGCCGCACTGATAATGGAGGAGCTTGACCCTGAAAATTTTGGATACATTGAGGTAATTGTCGCTAACCAAAAAACGTCATTTGTATGAAGAAATCTTAAGCTTTCGGCGCTCTGAACAAAAAATTTGTCCTGCAGCTATGGCAATTAGAAACCTTGCTATTACAACGAGACACTTATATGAATTATTCTCAAGCTCTGAGCTGCACCAGCCAAGCTTTGAGTCAAAATCTTGTTCCAATGACGAGAAACCCAGTTCAGAAGGCAGCCTCTAAGGTCAGAATTTTCATGGATGAGAATTGGCAAAGGGTATGGGTTATCTTCTTATGGGCATTTGCAATGATAGCGCTTTTCACGTGGAAGTTCTTCCAGTACAGAGATAAGCAAGCCTTTAAAGTTATGGGCTATTGCCTACTCACAGCTAAAGGTGCTGCAGAAACTCTCAAACTCAACATGGCACTCATATTGCTTCCTGTGTGTAGAAATGCCATCACTTGGCTCAGGTCCACTAAGCTTGGCCGATTCGTTCCCTTTGATGATAACATAAATTTTCACAAGGTAATTGAACAATTATGCCGCCTTCTTTTTTCTTGTTCTCAAATCAGTGAAAAATAGACTGTTAAGCCTAAATTTTTATTACATGAGTTCATCGTCTGTTAATCAATTGATCTGTTCCAGACAATTGCGGCAGCAATTGTTGTAGGAGTACTTCTACATGTTGGCAACCACTTAGCTTGTGATTTCCCTCGTTTGGTGAATGCTCCCCAACCAAAATTCGCTCTAATAGAGAAAGACTTCAATTACAAACAGCCCACATATGGTGACCTTGTCAAAGGCCCAGAAGGAATTACAGGGATCCTCATGGTTATTCTTATGACCATTTCATTCATACTCGCAACTCGGTGGTTCAGAAGAAATGTTGTCAAGCTTCCGCGGCCTTTCAACAGATTGACAGGGTTCAATGCCTTTTGGTATTCTCACCATCTTTTTGCTATTGTCTACGTTCTGCTCATCATCCATGGGTCCATGGTCTATCTTGTGCACAAATGGGCTGCAAAATCTGTAAGTCTATTACTGTCTTTCAAGTTTAAGTGGCCAGTTTCTGCTTTACTTTTTCAACAATTCAGCAGTTTATTCTTATTGCTTCTGTGTGCAGACATGGATGTATCTTGCTGTACCATTTCTTTTATATATGGCCGAGAGGATTCTAAGGTTCTTCAGGTCTGGATATCACTCTGTAAGAATATTGAAGGTGAGGACTTTTATTTTCAAATAAATCACTTATATTTTAGTCGGAAGAAATTGTCTATCTATAAAAGTATTTAATATATATGAACGATGAACAGTTTTCAATGTATCCTGGAAATGTCTTGAGCGTTATAATGTCCAAGCCACAAGGATTCAAATACAAGAGCGGACAATATATTTTTCTGAAATGTCCAGCAGTCTCACCTTTTGAATGGTGAGTGTGTCTAGCGTTTTTCACATTATTGAATTTTATAAATTATGTAGAATTCTAAATATTTTGTTGAAAATTACAGGCATCCATTCTCTATAACCTCAGCTCCTGGAGACGATTACATAAGCGTTCACATTCGCACGTTAGGAGATTGGACCCAAGAATTGAAACGAATTTTTGCAGGAGTATGTTTTTTTGTTTCTTCATGCATGTCATGTTTCTTAAAATAATAATGAAATTAATGAATTCATGAAAAATATGTAATTTTTTTCTAAATATCCATTCATTTTCATAACTAATGAATCTATGTTATTCCTCAACCATGCAGATATGTGAGCTCCAAACAACTGGAAAGAGCGGGGCTGAAGTAACAGCTGAAAGGAGTGTTGGCATAAGGTATTAAAACTAATCGATATGTAACTTCCACAAATAAAAATTACATCTTGAAGGCAAAAAAACGAGTTTCAGCACAGGATAAAAGGGTCTGACATGTTTCTTGTACAGTCTTCCAAAGCTCTTTGTGGATGGACCATACGGGGCTCCAGCACAAGATTACAGAAACTATGACGTTTTACTACTGGTTGGGCTTGGTATTGGAGCTACTCCTTTCATTAGCATCTTGAAGGACATGCTCGTGAACATAAAATATTCAGAGGATTATCAAACTGTAAGAACCTTATTCAAACTGCAATCTTTCTAAAATCTTTTCAACTAGCACTAATGCTGATCTGTGTCAATATATGATTATCAGTCTCAAAGAAGTAAAATTTGATTCTAATTATGCATGCAGGACTCGAATCCCAGTATAAACCAGGACTCAAATCCCAGTATCAGCCAGTCCTCTTCCTCCACTGATAGCTTTAAAAAAGCCAAGTCAGACTCCAGCAAACAACCTATAATAAGTCCCAAAAAAAAGAAGTCCCTGAAGACAACCAATGCATATTTCTACTGGGTCACTAGAGAACAAGGCTCATTTGACTGGTTCAAAGGAGTCATGAATGAAGTGGCTGAAATGGATCACAAGGTAATTATTCTTGATAAATGTTTTTATTGAAAGAGGATTTTGAAAGAACCGGAATTATGAACAGAAAAATGTCTTTTTTTAAAAGCAGCTTCTTTAATTTTCTCCTTTGTTTTTGAATCAACAGTTGATAAAAAATAGATATATTTAATAAACCCGTGTTTACTCATCAATTTTGTAGAGTGTAATAGAAATGCATAATTATTTAACGAGTGTATACGAGGAAGAAGATGCTCGATCCACCTTGATTGCCATGGTGCAAGCACTGAATCACGCTAAGAACGGCCTGGATATCGTGTCTGGGACAAGAGTACGTGCATATCCTATGTATTTTAGGATGCTGAAGTAACTCAAATTTTATAAAATTTAAAATAATTCTTATGACTTTGTGGTTCTTACGTAAATTTAGATTCTAACTCTTACGATTTTGAGATTTACTCAGGTTAGAACACATTTTGCAAGGCCCAATTGGAAGAAAGTTTTCCAAAGGATTTCTTCAAAGCATCCATCTTCAACTGTAGGTGAGTTGAAAGGAAACCACCTTATCATCAATTATTCCAGTAAACTGTGTACATATGCACGTGTATATCTCTCTCACTTAATTTGGTGGTCCATGATTTTAAAGCAAATAATAAATTTTTAAAAAAAAAAAAAAAAATTCTTAAACGTTGGTTAGATTTTATATATCTTTAAACATATTTTTTTTAAATTAAATTTAATAGATTTTTAAATTTTTAATAAATGGGTTTTTCATTTTAAATGGATTTTCATTAAAGATTATGTTTAACAAATGATTGATTTTAAATTATAGATATAAATTCATGTCTAAATATACTTAATTAATATAAGATTGACTCCAACAAATCTTTCCACATTGGAGACCATCCCAACATAAAAACAAACCATTTTTCAAATAAAAAAAATAAAATTTGCACAATTTTCTCCGGAAGCTCCTATTGATCTAAGAGTGACGTTTTAAAGTAAAACACACTGCCATTGAAAAACCTCACTCTAAAATTTGATACAAAGAAAACATTTTGACCAATTCAATGTGTTTGATGCAGGTGTGTTTTACTGTGGGGCTCCAGTTTTGGCAAAAGAATTGACCAGACTGTCGCAGGAATACACCCACAACACAGCCACCAGATTTGAGTTCCACAAGGAGCATTTTTAAGCAATATATTTGGTCTGTGATCAATATTTACTATTGTCTAGCAAGCAAATTGCTTAACTAAATTTCTCTGTATTCAAAGGTTTTGTAGAGTAAAAGCGCAATGCTTCCATTGCATTTATATCGGTATTAATCTTGTATAGGAAAAAGGCTTCTGCTATCTTATATTAACGGTTCAGATAGCTGACCTTGGCAGGAGTATATGACATATTTATCATATAAGCTATTGATTACCTTCTTTCACTACCTATAACAACGATGAAGACATAAACTGTAATTTGTTTCGCTTCCAGGAACCTGGAACATTTATACAATTAAAGAAAAGATCATGTAGAGAATCATGATCATAATTGTACAATACACTGGTAATTGAAAAATCTTTGACACGTCAGGCACAGAATTTTTGCACATTCTTCTTCCCGTTTTAATTTTTTATTGTAGCTCTCAATTTAACTTGGCTGGGAGTGCATCGAATCTTTGAACAGGTTCCAATAACAACGTTATTTTCTTATTTTTTTCGCTTGACCCCTAGTGGATGCAACGGATATACGAGTAAAGTAAACGCTATGTTCATTATGTATCCGAGAACTAAATGCAGTTTGATTTGTCTATAAAAAAACGCAACTACTACGGATACCTCGTGATCTGCGCCATCTCCTCCGGCGGCCATTTATGTTCAAGAAAACTCATATTGCTGACCTGGTAAAAGCTTAGGCATACATCGTTCTGCATAAATTTACTGCTCACTAAAAACTACATTAATCATGGGTCAATGAGTTTGACTCAGTTGAATTCTGATAGCAATATCACAATTATATTAAGCTATTTATTATTCAGTTCATAATTTTATTTTAGAAGTGAATTGGAACCAGTTACAATCTTTTTATTTTTAATTAGATTAAAAATTTAATTTCAGTAATTTATATCTTGAGTTTAATTCCAGTAATTCATATATTCATTGTTTTATTCTGCTAACAACTCAATTCACAAGGTTTCAGATTTTGATTAACAGCAACTATAATCCTACTTCTCAAAAAAATTAATTAGAATCTCAAGACCTTAAAAATATAAGATTTTAAACATTAATTTCTAATTATAAACACTCAATAACTACCAATCAATCTAATAATCACACCCATATTTTTTATATTGGATAACTACCAATCAATCTCCTAATCACACCCAAATTTTATTTTATTTTTAAAATCTCAAACTAAACACTAACTTATGCCACTTTTCATTTTACAACTACATACCTTTTGATGACAAAGAGACCATTGAAATAATTGCAAGTAATTTGGACTAACATGGAAAGAATATTCATTTGGTCTCCCATAAATTTAAAGATTGGAACCACCTGGCCAGAACTAAAGCACTACAACTCATATTTGATTAATCAATCCAAAATTAAATAGAGAATCAGTAAGTCTAAAAAGGGTATAAAGAGAAAGCGTTTAAAGTAAATTAACATGCACCTTAATTTTATGTGAGGCCTTCTCTCCACTCTATCTTAATTGTAATGTACCTGCTCCTTAAACTCTTTCTCCTTAAAAGGGTTTATAGTTATATACCTATTTAATATTCAAAGTTGGTATAACTCCACTGTACCTTTTTTATACAGTGACTGATAAGATCCATCCTTTAAAATAATGTTTACGAGGGTACTCTCCACCAAACTTAAAAGTGAAATAAATTGACCACAACGTGATAACTATTTGATTGATATTGTACTACATCCATAATAAAACCCAGATTACATTTTGTACTGTTTCTGTACAGTTTGTAAGAAGGAAACAGTTAATCTTAATTTGCTTGGCCAAAAGCAGGGACAATAATTATGGTCTTATGTAACGAAGTAATGGTATTTCCAGGTTTCCTACTACTAATGAAATTCCAAAATCCATTGATTTAAAGACTATATATAATATTTTACTCTCTATTATACAAAAAAAAACTAAAATTGTAACAGATTTCAATACTTAATCCAATTGCAACAACCAGTTGAAAATTCAAAGCAACGTCCATCTCATCTGATGTTGAAGATTCCCACTCCCATAGCCGGCCATGGCAAATGCAAAGCATCAAAGCAAGCAAGATAGCTTTCTCTTCGAGGAGAGGACAGTCAACTACACATGATTGTATTGATTTGATTCATTTATTTATTCAATATTTTTTCTTTTACTGTCTGCGTCTGAGAGCTGTTTCTCTTCAGGGAAGTAACCAAACATTTTGTCAATGGATTCCCTCCAGCAGTCGCATAATGCCTCCCCTCAACGTCTTAACTACTACACACCATAGATAATGGTGAGACGCTGAAAAAGAAATTTTGTTTTTAATGAGCCCTTCTAGAATGGAATTGAAAATATTTGTTGGTGGTAGAATAGTATAAGTTGGCATTTCCAGACCAATACTGCCAACTCCATTAAAATAATCTTAGTATTATCAAAAACATATATTATATGGTTTTTTTATTTGATTTTATGCTTTGCTTGCATCATCTCTAACAAGAGGAGACTCACCATGAACTCCGGGGGGTTGTTAGAAGTTTCATAGAGTTTTACCATTTCTGCAAATACCCAATAGCAAAATTTCTACTCTATCCATTAAAAAGCGGATGGATGTGACGAAGAGGTTGGTAGCTCCCAAGCTCACAAAACTTGTAGAACACATTTTTTTAAATGTCTCTTCAAATCAGCATGGTAGGGGAATTTGACTTGAGCTGCAATGAGTACTGTTAATGGCCTAATCAAGAGTTGCTCTCCCTACCTACTCATGTTAAAGGTTCTCCTAATGAGTCAAATCGCCATGAAAAATGTGTTTCCAACCAGGAAATAAGAAGTTGGTATAATGTCTATATGGACAGGTTTGTACTCTCTTGTGTGGATTCCATTTTTATCTGATATGTAGACTCTTAGTCCGTAGTCTACCTTTATGAGGAAGTGGCCTTGCTCTGCCCACGCACTCATCATATACGGCCCTTAACCACTAGTAGAAGGGGCCCCAATATAATTAGAAAAGACTATAACAAGGTAGAACTGAAAATTCACTTGTCTTCTAGAAAATGTATTAAATATTGACGTGATAGGATTTAGAGGAGACAAGTGTAAACCTTAAAACACTTTCGTTACTTTCGTTTGGTTTTACATTGTTTTGTGTTGATAATTTCAGTACTTGTTTTTAGTATGTTTTTGAGTTCTTTTGGTGTACACATTGATTGATGATATGTTTGAGGAAGGTAAAGGAATCAGTATGATATTTTACAACAAGGACTCTATCCATCCTTCCCATCAAGAATCTTTAATTTTTTGTGTTTATACTTTTATTTATAATTTGTTATTTTTTTTAATTATAAAAGGAAGTGATATTATTAGTATATATAAGTTAAAAGTTAAAATAGAGAGTAAATGATATTGAGGCAACATAAAACAAAGGGAAAATAGACAAAGAAATTTAATCTAAAGGTAATAAGAATTTGAAGTTTCTATTGGAAGTAACAATGAGATCTAATATGTTGGCATGAACCAATAGAGAGAAAGACAAGGGACAAGAAGATATTAGGATAGGCCACATCAAAACACAAATTAAGTATCATTTAAGCTTCTCCAAATGTGAAGAGATTCAACCTATAAATGATTGCTAATGTTCACCATTTTATCAACATCCTTGTTATGGGTCCTATTGATATGCTTGAATTCAACTTGGTTGAAATAGACAAGAAGACTCTAAATGCTTTTAATAAAATATGCAAGATTGACATATTTCAAATAAGCTTCAGTGACAACATTAATCACAATTTGGAGTCTCTAAAGATACTAAGAATCTCCACACCTTCATCCTTGACCAAAGAAATAACCAATTTTAAAGCTTGTATTTCCACACCATTGTTGGAGGTAAAACTAAGGCCATTAAGAGTCAATCATATCCATATGGATAGACTTAGGAATGCCAATTGTTGTCAAAAAAAGGGGAAAGAAGCAAGGGAGGTGTTGGATCTCAAAAATGTAGGTTACAAATCCTAAGAGGATGTCAGGCTCTATGATCAGACTTGCAACGTTTCTGAACCAATGTGTGGAGATAACATGTTTGGTCTATGACTCCCTACACTTCAGGCTCTGCTAGACCTACGCAAATGGACCTTAATAGCTGAAGCAAACTTAGAATTGTATAACTTAATTGAATTTATGAATCTATCCACAATGGCATAAAGTGGGATAGATGAAAGCTTACTAACTACTCCTATTGAAAATTGAAATGTGAATGTTTGGATAAGATTTTATGAAAATCTAAAAAGGAATTGGCATGACTAGTGCCTACTCCTGTTGGGCTAACAGAGTCAAGAGGTATATGATATGTGACTTACTTACTAGCTATAATTCAAATTTTTTGACACTTTTAGAAGTTTATGACTGGCATAAACGTGCAAGGGTGCAATTATCAATTTCTTCTTATTGATCCAAATGACCTTTTCCAGATTACTGTGATTAATTAAAAAGAATTTAATCCTTCCTTGAAGGAGCCAGTTAACTGGACCACACAAGAACAACAAATGTGCCTTGATAAATTAAAAATATCCTTGATATATCAATTTAAATAATAAGGAAATGTCAACCTTGGAGACAACCAGATAATATTTTCAATTAATTCAACAAACAATTGACACCATAATTGGATCACCAAATTAAGTCTTCTTGTCCATTATATTATTCCAAAATATTTTGCAATACATAGCATAACATTTTGTTTAAGCAAATAATCAACTTATCCAGCTACTGGTAATTTCGTACTACTACCAATTCTAATCTTCTTTAATTTCATTTGGCATATATACATTATTTTAAGGTTATGACCCTCATATCTATTCATTGCATCTCTTCAGTATTCTTCTTCTTCAACAAAATATTTAATTAATTGTGTGTGGCAAATTAAATATTTTAATCTTCGTGTTCTCATGAAAGATAATAATTATCGTTTCTCAATATTTTTGAAATCTTAATAATCTTCGTTAATCTTAACTTCTTTGCTAGAATTTTTTTGTTTATATCTTTGCTGGGTTGAAACATTTCACCCAGTAAAAAATGTTTACCCACTCTCATATCTCCTTTGGTGAAAAATATTCCACCCCCCAGTGTAAATGTCTTTATGAATTTTACCTGTTATGCTCTCTTGGGTGAAATAATTATCCACTTTTAAATTCCCTTTGCATTTACCTCCTCGGTGAAAAATGTGAAATATTGTTTTCCACTATAGTCTTACTTTATTAATCTTTTGTTTACGCTATGATCATATGCATTCACTATATTTGGGTAGCATATGACATCAAGGAGTCATATTTTATCTCACACCGATATCAAAGAGTCTCTCTGATGCAGATTGTTGTAGGAAGACTGTATCGATGAGACCTCAAACCACTCTTGCAGATATCGGTGAGACTTCAAATCATTCTTGTCGATCGGTGAGACTTCAAACCACTCTTGTAGATATCAGTGAGACTTCATACCATTATTGCCGGTTGATGAGACTTCAAACCATTCTTGTCGATCGATCAGACTTCAAACCACTCTTGCCAATCGGTGTAACATATGAAGTTGGAAGGAGAAGGAAAACTCACTCTGATAGCACATGTCTCCCCGACATGTTTCTCTTCATTTTATCAGTGAGACAAAGTGAATTTCTTGCCAATGAGGGTCCATCGACATGACATGTATGCTCGAGATGAATTGAGGATTTCACTCTTATAGTATTACATTCTTGTCGAACGATGAGACTTCAAACCAACCCTTGCCGATCGGTCAGACCTCATATCACTCTTGCTGATTGGTGAGACATCATACCATTCTTGTCGATCGGTGAGACTTCATACCATTATTGCCGATCGGTGAGACTTCAAACCATTCTTGCCAATCAGTGAGACTTAAAACCATTCTTGCCGATCGGTGAGACTTCAAACCACTCTTACCGATCGGTGTTACATATGAAGTCGGAAGGAGAAGGAAAACTCACTTCAATAGCACATGTCTCCCCGACGTGTTTCTCTTCGTTTTATCGGTGAGACAAAGTGAATTTCTTGTCGATGAGGGTCCATCGACATGACATGTATGCTCAGGATGACTTGAGGATTTCACTTTGATAGTATTGTTCTTGTCGATCGATGAGACTTCAAACCAACCCTTGCCGATCGGTGAGACCTCATATCACTTTTGTCGATCAGTGAGACTTCATACCATTCTTGTCGATTGATGAGACTTCAAACCACTCTTGTAGATATCGGTGAGACTTCATACGGTCCCTCTTGCAGATTGGTGAGATTACGGTTGGTCTCTCCGATGGAATTTTGCTTTATTGCATAGTGACCAAAATGAGTCAGGTAGCCTCCAGAATTGCTTTGAAAAAATTATTAGATGTTCTCCAAAAGTCACAAAAATGCACCAAAATGTTTAATTGTGATAGGGGAGCATGGTTGCAGAATGATTTGGCTTGAAGTTATCAGAATTACAAACTGTAAATGCCCAAAGTTGCTTACTCAACATTTTTTGAAAATTACCACCGTCAAACTCAATTGAAACTCTCCAACTTGCCTTCTTGGAAAAATATCAAATGTGATTCTGTGAAGCTTCCACCCTGGATCCTAGTTCATTTAGGTCAAATGAACATGTGTGCAAGAGGGTTTTTCTTCAATCTTCTTCCTTCGCAAGATATTAAAAATCAAACTTGACCACTTTGTAGCTGTTCTGGAAGTGCAGTGTTCAAACTGGGTAAAATCCATTTGGAATTGATTTTGAAAAAATACCAAATGATGTCCTGAAGCTCTGAAAATTGGCATGGATGCACATTGAGATGGGGAGAATCAAAAGCATCGATTTATTTGTCTTGAAAATCTTCCAGTTGCTTAATATCATCTTTCAAAGTTGCCCCTCTTGGCAGTTTTTACACTATGTAAACAACAGAGTTTTGCAAAACCCTTCAACTTGGCCTTTACAAACTTTGTCAAATTAGATTGTAGGACGCTGAAATTTGGTGTGCACATTCCCATATGTCAGATAAACATGTCTACAAAGTGATTTTTCCTGAAATTGCATCGGCCTGAAGTGATTTTTCAAAGTGGGCCACTTGAGCAAATTTTCCAACTGTACATTTGAATGCTAAAATCAAATATTTGAACATGGGAACCTAAAGTTTGCATGAAATTTTAGGCTCCAACAGGAGCGACACTTCCAAGGAGACTTTGCTAAACATTTTTTTTTTTTTTGTTGGTAGATACCCCCGAGGGGGTCCCCTTTAGCTTAGAGCCAAGGACTAAGGGGTATCCATTCCACCAAAATCTGCTCGGGGCATGATCCTGGCCTCATCCCTTTTTTTTCAAGTGTCAGGGCTTTGCACTCAGCAAGACTTGATCCCTGGTGGGCTCATTCCAAACCTTTCAACTTCACCAGCAGACCAAGGGCCCATTGACTAAACATATTTTTCATAAATTTATAATGTATGAAGAGATGATCTCTACTTTTTTCTATAGCCTTACATAGAACACACCAATTTAGGCCCATAATACCTTTATTTTTTATTATCCAACATAAGTTGTTGATTTAATGTAATGCACCAAGCTTTCACCTAAGTCATTAATTGTAAATGAACAAATGACTAAAATTTTCATAATACAATTGCAACACAAACATGTCACAATACACACCTATTTTTGGATGATGAAAATGTGAATTATAAGTAGTAACAATGCAAGGAAAGTCAAATGCACACCTCAACAATCACCTAATGAAGCTCAAGATCTTGGCTCAAAAATTAATAACAAATAAAGTCATCATAGCAAAAATCTTGACTTTCTCCATTGTTGGTTGCTCTTCAAAGTAAAAATAACTATGGAAAATAAAAATAATGATATGATGCAATGATAATGATAATGATAAATGCTCAAAAATAAATGATACCTAATGCTTGATAATGATAATGATAACTTGCTTTCTTGATAATACTAATGCTTGATAGTTCTTGATAATGTTTGATAGTGCTCTTGATAGTAATAATGATCTAGGGGATATGAATGAATCAAGGCTTTATATTTATATGCTTCACTTGATATTTGATCAATGGTGGAGATTAGTTAGAAGAATCAATGGATAGGAAAATTCAAGATAAGATAGGAGCTAATTTTGAATTTTGGAGGGAAAGTTAAGAGAATTAAATAAATAATAAGGATGGTGGGAAAAAATATATATATATTTATTTATTTAGGGGGAAAAATTTAATTTATTTAATTAATTTAAAAGAGGAGAATTAGCTAATTAAATATATTTTTTAAATTGTTTAATTATAAAGAGTCAAAGGAAAAATTGAATTTGATTTTAATGTTGGAGGGAAAATGATAAATGATGAATGAATTAATGAATTAATTAAAAATTTATTATATTAATATAAATATGATTAAGATAATTAAATAATTAAAAATTTAATTATTATGGATGAAAAGGGAGAAATATTAGCTTAATGAAATAATTAATATAGATAGAAGAAATAATAAGGATAATGATTAATTAATATAGATAGAAGAAATAATAAGGATAATGATGAAATGATAAGTTGAAAATGTATTAGTCATTTTTAGGTGTTTACACTATGTACTAGAGATATTGTGATAGGCAGGTGCACAAAGATGGGGGACCAAAAAGTGGCCACCCCACGTTTTGGCCCCATGAAAGCCATAACATGAGCACATTATAGCGCACTCACATTATTACTTAGTAAAGCAATAAAAAGTGAAAAACCTCATTTATTCTTCATTTTCTAGGATTAAAAACCTTGCTCCCAGCCTACAAACCATGCATAACACACTCACATTTTAGGAAGCCTCGTTTCTCGCTAAATCTTCATCGATTCTTCACCAAAATGCTACCACGATATCGAGTAGGTCAAATAAGTAAGTTCTTTTAGCTTTTTAATGTGAATTTTGTATTAAATAGGTAGATTGAATATGTTTCCTGATGAAAATTTATTTAATTTTCAAGAATTGTCAATCCACCCCAAAATATTGAAATTATAATGCAGGTCTCATGATGAAATCCCACCTAAAGACAACCTCAACAAACACCTCCTAGAATTCCTCATCATGCTCCAGGAACACAAGAAACTATATTGGGGCAAATTGAAAATAATAAAAAATAAATTGAGGAGTTAATTGCAAGGTTGAGAGATTCTATAGGAACATACTCACATAGGACTACCCTTGCTCAATCATCACAATCCATAATATCTCTTGTAGATTCAATTAACAAGCAAATAAATAGTTGGTCTAACAAGAGACAAGAGCTAAAATAATTTTATGTAGACAAATTATCATATAAACAAGTTAAAGATGTTTTTTTGAAATATGACTTGTGTGCACTATTCATAATCCCAAGAATGAATCAGCCCTTACGCAGTGCATGCAAGAGGTTCCATATCCATTGGTGTAACCACCAAGGGATAAATAATATTTTTTGGGATAGGTGGTGGATGGTTTTTGACCATGTCCTCCATGCAACAATAATGAGGTGCCGCAATATTTTTTTGAGGAAACTCTATTATGAGTTTGTCCTCAATAAAATACCAAACTATTTTGGCATGTGGGAGTTCTAGGGTAGAAGTGGGGGCTCCACACATGACAAAGTGGGGGCATGTCTTGACTCACAACGGCCAGCGAGACCACTCATTAAACCAAACTATGATAATGTGACTATCCCTTTTGTTGTGAAGGAGAGTGTTGAGGTGGATACCTTGTAATTGATTAGCTCACTCACTCAAAGCCTCACATAGCATACTAGGCCTCTAGAATAGGGTGAGGTGGGTGAGTCTTCCAGGTGTCTAGTTCCACCTCATTTATGTCGGGCTTGTGGGTCACTATGTGTTTATGATCCTAAGGATAGTTAGGATGCATGTGCCTAGGCTACATCTGTAGCATATCAAATGGTGATGATAGATGTTCTCTTGAGTGACACATTTAGCTTTGATAGTTAGGTAAATGTTAGCAAGTTCATTTATTTTAATTTATTAAATCATTTTTGAAATGCAATATTAGTTCTAAATTAGTTGAATGATTGTAATGAAATTTTAGGTTCATAGTGTTCACCCTACTTCCAATGGTCCTCCACCTCCCTATTACATGATGATGTCTAGTGCAGAGGTATGTAACTAGTAAAAAATTATAAATCTTACATTTGAATAGTTGAACATTATATGAATGGTTTTCTTATATCTTGTTTTGGATGTTGAATAGGTTCATGTTGGGCCTTTGATAGCAACCCCTGGCAGTGGAGGTGGTCATTGAAGTTTCACTTAGGTAATACAAATAATTTTTAATTTTAAAATTAAAAAAATGTATTTCTTAATTGAATAATGTTTAAAGACTTGGAGGTTCTACATAATTTGTAAGTAATCTTTGTATTTTTTAATCAATTTGATTTCAGGTTTCTATGTACTTCATAATCTATGAATTTTATTTGATCATGTCATTGACCTCTAAAATATAGGATCATGGTTTCAATTAATTTTCCACCTTCTATAGACCTCTTTATCAGATTAACTCTTGGGACCTCCATTGACCAAACCTAATTGTTCTATGTAATTATGTTATTTGTAACTCTTCATCAAAACTCGTAATCAATTGTCTAGGGAAAAAATGAATACCTAGGGCTACTTATGGTATTTACCTTTGTTGAGGTATGTATGAAGCCCATGTGCAAAGAGCATTGTATCTATATGACTATGAAAATTAGATAATGAAGTCACTAGTTGTGTGTTTTTGTTGTCCCTATATTTTGATCCTAAGTGTTTCCTCCATCTGTGCATTCTTCCTATACTTATTTTTCATTTAAAATCCTCTTTTATAAGTAGCTTGATTTTTTTACCATTGGAGGTGAATTAGGACTTTTAAGAGTGAAGGAGAGAGAAGAGTGAATAATAAAAGTGAAATTAAAATTTGGAAATCCTAGAACACATGGTCTTGTTTGGAGGATAGAAGCATCATACATTGGCATCTTGAATGGAATAAAGGATGAGAATGAGTGTGAGGATGGTGTGAATGTTTGGTATGAGTCATGATGAGTGGGTTTTAGGATGATCTGTGTTACAAGGGGTAAAATAAGCAATGGTTCATTCTTATAAATAGTCTTGAGTATCAAAGTATGTATGAAATGAGAGGGAAATATGTTAATTATATACTTGTTAATGCTATTTTTTCTCTCTAAAATAATTATTAGATACAATGATTAAATTATGCTCAATAAAACATAAAAAATATATTTAAGTTAAACCTCATGATAAAAATGAAACTAAAGATTCCTTTCTTGATAATATTTTCATATCTTCGGTCATATATTATTTGGAAATATAAAAAAACACATAAGAAGAAAAATCAATGCACATAATAAAGATATACTAAAAATAAATTTCACACATTTAAAGTTGTTCCACTTAATTATGTTAAATATATTTAGAGATTCATGGATTTGGAGTCATGTGACATTTATGAAACTTAGAAGTTGAGATTGAATAGAGAGAGGTTGAGATGATAATGTTGCATGCAATAATAATGGAATTTTTATCAAGCTATCCTCCATGAAGGATATAATCCATTATTATCATAAGAGATATAAGGTCCATGAAGGATTAATTTAACTAGAATAGCGTGGTTTTGATGAATAACCATTATAACTTAGAAGATATAGTATAGGACCTCCATCAATCAAACCTAACTTCCTACCTTCATCTCCTCCCTTTGAACGAATTCATTCAAGAAGCTATTTGGTCTAAATATCCTAATTTTTTAAGAGTTTTTCATTGGTTAAAGAAACATTAGCTACTAAAAATCCTTGGAGGAAGTCATATCTCCTTTATATATTCAATTCTTAAGGTAATTAGATTTGTATAATTTAGTTATCTCCTCAATTCATTCTAGCTCTAGGATTAAAATATCTAGTAAGGTGAATAAAGGAAGTAAATGGTCTCTTCGACCACTAGATTTTTGAAAAAGAAATATTGATGGTCCTTCTAAAGGAAATCAGAGTGTGGCTAAGACTGATTTTTTATATTATTTTGGTGAGGATTTTTTCCTTATATTATCATCAAAATATAGACCCCCTTTTTAGCTTGAGATTTTGAGGGATTTTCTACCATATTTCAATTTTCATCTTCTTTGGATGACATAGATCCTAGTTGGTAAGTTGATTTGATCTTCATTGGTCCTAGTTGACTTACACCTTCTAGATGCCTTCCTATGCTATAGATGAAATATGTTATTTGGGATAAATTTGGTGTTTTATCATTCACTTGATAGGTTCTAGCATGATATGAGTTTGAGGAGTCTATATCTAGATTACTTCACTGCTTCATTTGACTCCTTCGCTTACATGGATATGATCACAATACTCTAGTTATTTTAACAAGAATATTGTATTCTATATTATGAAAATTTGATGATTGGAGGTATTTAGTCTTGAAAACCATGATTTTAGGTCACTTGATATACTTGACACGGTAATGCTTGAATATATATATATATATATGAATTTGAAGTTTTTCTTTTGTCACAACATGCTATTAGCAACCTTTATGAGTGATATTAAATATTTTTATGATCACTATCATGCTTGTGCAAGTCTTGGGATGGAATCTATATTCCATGTAAAGTAATTGCTAATGGTTAATTTGGGTCTTTATCACTGTTGGATGGTTTAAACCCTTTAAATATTTATGTAAAAAGTCAATATGAGGTAATATAGAGAAATTTCGCTCATGTAGTTTTGGTAATTGAATAATGTTCTATTTTTAGATGATGCAAATATACACTCCTCCCGATATTGATAGGACAATGGAGCATGGTGTCACTGCAATAGTAGAAAATTCAATGCCTTTGACAGAGGTATGGGGCAAATTAGTAAATTTCACATTATATTTGTTATTTTATTTGTCTATTATTGAAAAATCAAATGATATTCATTTGTAGTTTAATTACTATTTGGATGGTTTCCATAGGGCTTTTCAATGCTAGATCATGAGCGTACCATTGTTGTGGATGAGCAAAATGATTATTTGTATGTGATAAGTGATTCTTTTGTTATATTTCATTTTATAATGTAATTTGTATATTAATATCTATAATTTTTATTGTAATAGGTGGGGTTCCAAGGAATCTTTAAACAAGATATCAAGTGAACAAGTTTGAAGGAGACCACCATCATACACATCTCCATCCCCCAATAGTCAAAGGCCACTCGTGATCTATTTCCTTCGGCTAGAGGGAAATGAGTATGTATTAGTGTCCCTTGTTGTATGCCTATATGTCATTTTTGAACATATATTTTGTATTACATATATGTGACATTGTATGTCCATATGACATTCTTGTAAGCCTATTTGGCTTTCTTGTATATATGTTATACTTATATCGACATATATTAATGTATTCCTATATGGCTATTTGGTTAATACATATCTTTCTTTATCGATGGTGTCCATATTTGTATTATAAATAATTATTTAAATAAATGAATAATGAATTGACATAACTATAAATGATTAATTTTATCCATATTTGTATTATAATTGATGAATTGAATAATTAAAAAAGACTCTTTTCCGGTTGGACTGTAGTATGGTTGCATACTTGTTAAGACTAGATAATGACAAACTAATATTTCCAAAATATTTTTTTGATACCCACTAGTTGGTTAGTATCTACATTCAAGTACCCATCCATCCTTGCACATTTGATCCTATATCAATGCTATCATCTCACCAACCTAGAATTTCCTATTTCATTAAATTGTGTGACCTATTTATAGTATGGACCCCTATACTATAGTTGACCAATAACTATTTCACATTTATAGAGCTATTCCTCATGCCCACACTTTCCTTCCTCTCAAAAAAATTTATTCCTATATTGTCAAAAATATTTATGACTACATTGGATTCAATCCATGGAGGAGACTAATTCTTTGGTGTAGATCATTTAGTCATAAGAGTATAAGAAACCTACGTTGACCAAAAACCCTAAAGTGGACCTATTTTGTAGCCACCCCAACATGTTGGAATTGTCATTTTACCCCCACAAGATGAATGTAAACAATGCCTCTTGATAACTTTTTACTATATGCAACTAGCACTTTTTGCAATTTTTGAAACATTGTCACCATGGTGAAATAACTTGGATATATGAAAAACTGCTCAAGAGGTTATTCTAGAGGTACCCTATGTGACCCTATACCTCTAGACAAATTTTTTTAAGTGTCATGGTTTCCGATAAATTGATCATCAAAGTTCACCACTTTTTGGCACTTAAGACTCTTAAGAGAAAGTGCCAACACAGTGTAGCCTAGAATCATCTGACATGTTGGGGTAAAAAATAGGACCTTTCCTAGCATAAAACCATCCACACAAATGTGTTGGAATTGTTGGTTTGGATACATAAAGTACAAGACAAAAATTATGCTACCTTGCAACTTTCTCTTTAATGCAATTAAAATTTTTTGCAACATCTGAAACATTGTCACCACGACCAAATGGATTAGAGATATAAAAGTTGAGAGATTTTATTGTATAGGGACCTTACATGACCTTGTAAATTCATATTGAATGTTTATAAGTGTCATGTTTTCTGAGAAACAACTCATCAAAGTTTGCCACTTTTTGGCACTTAAGGCTGTTAAGAGAAAGTGTCAGCACAATGTAGCTCAAAACCACCTGGCATGGTTGGGTGTGAAATATGAACTTTTCCAGCATAAACCCACCCACACATATGTGTTAGAACTAATGATTTGGTCACGTGATGAACAAAACAAAAATTATGCTACCTTGGAACCTTCTCTTCAATGCAATTGACACTTTTTGCAACATCTAAAACATTGTCACCACAACCAAATGGATTGGAGATATAAAAAATGAGATATTTTATTGTAGAGGGACCCTACATGACATTGTACCTTCAAACGAAATGTTTCTAAGTTCCACAATTTCTAAGAAATAGCTCATCAAAGTTTGCCACTTTTTGGCACTTAGGGCTCTTAAGAGAAAGTACTGGTACAATGTAGCCTGGAATGATTCGACATGTTGGGGTGTGAAATGGGAAATTTCCTAGAATAAACCCATCCACCTAGATGTGTTGGAATTTTTGATTTGGCTACATGACAAACAAAACAAAAAGTATGCCACCTTGCAACTTTCTCTTCAATGCATTTAACACTTTTTTCAATGTGTGAAAACTTGTCACCATGACCAAATGGATTGGAGATATGAAAATGTGAGAGAGGATATTGTAGAGGGACCCTAAATGACCTTGTAACTTTATTTGGAATTTTTATAAGTGTCATGGTTTCTGAAAAATAGGTCATCAAAGTTTTCCACTTTTTAGCACATAGGGCTCTTAAGAGAAAGTGCCATTACAATGTAGCTCAAAATGATCCAACATGCTGAAGTGAAAAATATGACCTTTCCTAACATAAACCCACCCAACCAAATGTGTTGGAACTATCAATTTGGCTGCATGATGAATATAATGAAATTTATGCCACCTTGCTACTTTCTCTTCAATGCATTTGATGCTTTTTCCAACATGCAAAAAATTGTCACCATGGCCAAATGGATTGGAGATGCAAAAAACTAAGAGAGGCTATCAAGTAGAGGGACCCTACATGACTTTGTACCTTTAGAAAAATGGTTCCTAAGTGTGATGGTTTCCAAGAAACAACTCATCAAATTTCACCACCTTTTGGCATTTAGGGCTCTTGAGAGAAAGCACTTATACAATGTAGCCTAAAACGATCTATCATGTTGGGGTGTGAAACAAGACCCTGCCTAGCATAAAACCACCCACTCGGACATGTTGGAACTATTGGTTTAGCCGCATGACAAACATAACAAAAAGTATGTCACCTTGCAACTTTCTCTTCAATGCATTTGACATTTTTTCAATGTGTGAAAACTTGTCACCACAGCCAAATGGATTGGAGATATGAAAATCTGAGAGATGCTATTGTAGAGGGACCCTACATGACCCTATACCTTTAGATGAAATGTTTCTAAGTGCCATGATTTCTGAAAAATATCTCATCAAAGTTTGCAACTTTTTGGCACTTAAGGCTCTTCAGATAAAGCACCAACACAATGTACCTTGGAATGATTTGGCATACAAGGGTGAAAAACAAGACCTTTACTAGCATAAACCCACCCAATCACACATGTTGGAACTATTATTTTATCCGCACAACAAACATAATGAAATGTGTTCCACCTTACAACTTTCTCTTTAATGCATTTAACATTTTTTCAACGTGCAAAAACTTATCACCATGACCAAATGGATTAGAGATATGAAAATTGAGAGAGGCTATTGTAAAGGAACCCTGCGTGATATTGTACCTTCAAAAAGAATGTTTCTAAGTGCCATGGTTCTAGAAAAAAATCTTGTCAAAGTTTGCCACATTTTGGCACTTAGGGCTCTTAAGAGAAAGTATCAATACAATGTAGCCTAGAACGATCCAACATGTTGGGGTGTGAAACAGGACCTTGCCTAGCATAAACCCACACACATAGACATGTTGGAACTGTCATCTTGGATATGCACAATGAACAAAACAAAAATTGTGGCTCTTGGAAAGTCTTTACTAAACACATGTGATATTTTTTGCATTTCAAAAATTGTCGCCACAGTCAAGTGGATTGGAGATATAAAAACTTGAGAGATTTTATTGTGGAGAGACCCTATGTGACCCTATACCTTTAGACAAATTTTTTGTAGGTCCCACAATTTCTAAGAAATAGTCTTCCAAATTATTATTTTTTAGTACTTAGGGCTCTTGAGAGAAAGTCCTAATGAGTTTATGATTGCTCTAATGAACCTATGGCTGTCCTAATGAACCTATGGTTGTCCTAATGAACCTATGAATTTCCTAATGAACCTATGACCATTCTAATGAAGTTATGATAGTCATAATGAATTTATGATTGCTTTAATGAACCTATTTTTTGGAAAATCCTTTGAATGTTTAATGATGCATTCATTCATTCAATTACCTCTCCTTTGATTCTTAGGTACTCTTTATCTTCAAGGTTTATTTATTTTTATTTAGGTGCATGGCTAGAATATAACCTTTTTGTTCATCACAAATCAATAAATGAATGCAATTTGTTTAATATTTATAAGATGTTACTCAATTTGTTTTTTATTTATTAGGGGTAAAGCGAGTTTTGAAGGGACCTAAAACCCTTTACAAGAAAGTTTAGTTGGGATCCAAAACCTAAACCATAAGAAATGTTACCAAAGATAATACAAGACAACCAAAAACCAACCAAACAATAGAAAATCTACACAAGATATATTTAAAGCAAGGAAAAACTACAAGCATTAGTCATAAGCTAGATCAAAACATTACAAGTGCTTCCTAAGATTCAGATACTAAATTGTATCACTAACATTGATCTCTAAAGGGGAGATCATATCCATAAATAAAAATAGGCAAAACTTGTTGGCCCTAGTTTGTCATTACATCAAAATATTGATCTATCAATGCCCGATACAAATGGTAGAGATATGGATCACACGGGAAGTAGTTAGTCCCTTGTCACGAATTCTGAGGGTAGTGTTGACCATATGCCAATAATATCCCCCTCAGTGTTACTTGAGGGGATTCAAACCAATGACCCAATTCTCTAATACCAATTGTTGGCCCCAATTTGTCATTTCTTCAAAAGATCATATTGTTGCAAGGTGTGCGCCCTTGGTCTCCTTGTGTTGTGCAATGCAATACTCAAGTTAGTGACATGTCTTAATTGCCTCCCATGGATTAATTAACTCTTGCGATTGTATCAGGCATTAATAGGTCTATATTTTAGTGCAATGCCAACTGTTTGTGCAACAATTGGTATCAAAGCCTAGGTCATGGGTTCGAACCCCTCACTTGCACAAGAGGGAGATTGTTGCAAGGTGTGCACCCTTAGTCTCCTTGTACTATTTAGCGCAACGCTTGAGTTCGTGACATGGTGTAACTACCTCTCATGGATTCATCAACTTTAGCGATTATATCAAACATTAATAGGTTGATATTTTGGTGCAATGACAACCATTTGTGCAACACTATCAATGCCCAATAGAAATGGTAGAGACATGGATCACATGGGAGGTGGTTAGTCCCTTGTCATGAATCTCGAGGGGAGCACTGACAATCTACCAACAAAAATAAATCCCAAATAACAAGGCCAAAAAAATAAGATGAGAGGGATAGGTCCCATAACTAAAAGTAGAAAATATGATGATGTATCCAACCCAAAACATCCTATCAAAATTAGCTCCTTGACAGCCCCAACTAGTCTAATGATCCAACCCAGACTCCACCTCAATAGGAGAGGGCTCCCCTCTAGGATAAGATTCCATGAACACCCAATCCACTATAGCCACACCTTTCCAACAAATACTTCCACCTCAATAGGAAAGTCCACCACCTCAATAACGGTCACAAGAGAGAGAGTTATCAAAAAAGTGAGCTCCCTATCACCTCCATAAAACCCATCTCCATCTCAAAAGGAGGAGTCCCCACCTCAAAAGAAGTAGTCTCCACGTCAGTAGAAGACATTGGCTATAGAGACAAGAAGAGATGAAACACTCCAATAGAAGGGGAAAACATGGCATCCAATGGAAATATGGGCAACTAGGTATTCAAAAAAAACATTGAAAATATACTAGCCATCAACACAAAATCAACAAGGGTAGAAATAGCTCCCTTGGGAACCTCCAACCAGGAAACCAATATCCAATCATCTTCCAAATGATAATAGATTCTTAATCCCTTCAACATAAAGGGATTCAACAAGCACAAGGGATTCAAACCAACGCCTTGAAGGAGCAAGAGCACCCAAAACTTCTTAGGGGTAGACGATCCCTCCAACAACATATAGAGGGGAAACAAAACCCCAACCACCTTGAAAAGGTCATGGAAAGCCATATAGTAGTCCAGGCTCAAGATAACATCTTCCATACCCCAACCCAATAAAACCAACCTTAGGAGAACAAAATTCCCCACAAAAACATCAATCAATAGAAAGGCAATCATGGCCCAAAACACTAAACCCAATAGCTATCCATCAATTCCCAACAAAAAAACATCTAGAATAAACAATAGCAGAGAGAGCCTAGGAGGGTAAGGAGAAACAATGCAGGAAGGAGTCAAGGAGAAGGCCAAGAAAAGAAGAACAACATCTACCTTAAAACACTGGTCAAATCCAAATATAAACCAATCCACAAACAAAACCCCTACAAGGGACCCAAAGGGCACACCAAAACATCTCTCCTTTAGCCCAAATGTACCATAGGAAACCAAGAGAACGTGAGTATATGCAAAGCAACCAAAACCCAACAACCATCCATCAACGCCTAGTAGAACATCATCTAGAACAAACAACAACAAAGAGAGCTCAGGAGGGAAAGGGGAAACAACATATGAAGGAGTCAAGGAGAAGGCCTAAATAAGAAGCACAACATCTACACTAACATCTTGGTCAAAGCCAAAGATAGACCACTCCACTGACAAAACCCTCACAAGGGACCTAAATCACACACCACTAGGGATCTTCCACAACCCATATGCATCACAAACAACCAAAAAAATGTGAGGAACAAGGTTTGCAACACGAAGTGAACCAACACCATCCACATGACCAACTACATCCCAAAAATATGGAGAACCCAACAACATTTGTGAAGCAACCAAAACCCAACAACCATCTGTCAATTCCCAATAGAACAATATCTAGAACAAACCACAATAGAGAGAGCCAAAAAGGGAAAGGGGAAATAATGCAGGAAGTAGTCAGGGAGAAGACCAGAACAAGAAGCATAACATCTGCCCCAATACACCAGTTAGAGCCAAAGATAAACTACTCCACTGAAAAAACCCCCACAAGGGACCCAAAGCATACACCAACAAGGCTCTCTTGCAACCCAAACACACTACAAGCAACCAACAAAATGTGAGGAACAAGGTTTGCAAGGTGAAGCGAACCAACAACACCATCCACATGACCAACCACATCACAACAACATGGAGAACCCAACACAACATCAAAAAAGCAGCCAAAACATAATAGCCTACCATCCATACCCAACAAAAGAACATTTGCATTGTCTAGTTTAGCCTCTGACTCTTCCTCTGAAGATTTCAAACACCCACTCCCACCTCTCTTCCAACTCTCCATTCCACCTTTTTTTACATCCTTTGAATTTTGATGCCACTTAATTTGTTGAGTTCTACCTTGGTATGCATAATTTGACTTAGTGGCCAAGTAATGTGCATGAATCTAAGGAAAAAACTATAATACAAGTTTGTGAGTTCAAAAAATATACAAATTAGTGATGATGAGGTGTCAACTAATCTTTAATCACCTCTATTTTATCTAGACCTTCATGGATTCTTGCAAATTATCAATTATCTATGCTAGATAGTATATTTGTATTATGTTGAAGTTATGGTTGAATGCCACTATTAGGTAGGTTAGATGGAAAATACCTAACCATTCATTTGTATAATTCCTCCATGGATTTTAATCTAGTTTTCCAAACATCTTTGGACTTAATTGGTAGTTGATAATACCATTATTGGATTCTAACATTTGTGAAGAATTATGCACCATAGAGATACTTCAGAAGAGCACCAACACATAGGAGAAGATATTAGTTTTTCATTATGATGTTATTAAGAAAGAAATAGTCAATGTTGAGGTACCAGGTAACATCTTTCTATAGTGGAAATACAATGATACTACAACATGAAGAGCTAGGCTTTACCTTGTTCTAATTAGTCAACTCCTATATTTGACATCAAACTTAATCAACCTCCTATTTATAGATATGTGATATATACAACTATTAGATAGAGGAGTTTAGGAATATTGGTGTACCATAGTTGTACCTTTTCAAAGATATTGGTGTACCGCAATTTTACCTTTTCAAAATCTTACTAATGTGATAATGTTTTTGTAACCTTCTATGATAAATATTCACCCTTTCTTTATTTTTTAGGTGTCTCAAGGTGATCCATGAGAAGCATGAAATCTTACATGTACAAGATGATCATGTGAAATTTCTTAGTAGATACTAAGAATACTTTGGTCTTTAATAAAGGCTTAAAATTTTAGAACCATCAACCGATATCATATAATTCACACTATATAGGTTTGTCATTTATCATCATTAATATTATATATTCATCTAAAAATCATTGCATTATACATGTTGTAAATTATAACTATTGAATCATAAGGAAACCCATTTAGAGTCTCATGAAAACTATATCAACACACATTCCCATATTTGTGTTGAAAAATGAAGGTAAAATTGTACTAAAATGTAGCTTAAAATTTGTAAATCCTGTGTAACTGTAGATTCAATTTTAGTATTCTTTGTCATAATCTCTTTTGTATGATAAATCTTGAATTAGATCAATTTTGATGTTGTAGAAAGTAGACAAAAGATTGATAGAAGAAATACAAGACATAATAGAAAGACACGGCTTGCAAGTGGAGAAAACCCTTTCGGGTAAAAAAAATCCACCAGATTTATTCTTGCTTGTATTATTTAACCTTTGAATGAGTTACAATAATACTGATTCAATTCTCCTTGATGTTCTTCCTTGTTCTTCACCAAATCTTCTTCACAACCTGCAATATTTTCTCACAAAACTCTCTCATACAATTGCTGCAATAATAGAAAATATTCTTGCTTACAAACTCATAAGAGTTAACAAATATATAATCACAAAGCCTCTTGAGAAAATCCATGCGTAGGGTTGCCAAGTTGAGTTCTCATATAAATGCACAAGTCAAACAAGAGTCTCCCTCAAAGTTGGAGCCCAACACTAAAGTGTTAACCTCGTAGTTATCAAAAATATCTTCTGCAAGCTCATCCTCAAAGAAGGCGTCCAAACTGGGTCCCACTTAACTGAGCATTATAAATATCTTTTTCATGCAATAGTTGTACCTCAAAGATTCCAACTTGGGCGCCCAAGTTATTTTTTGTTAATTGAAACACATATGTTACCAATTCATGCAAAAAAATGTGCATGCATGATCCTCCATCTGTTAACTGAATGTATCAACCTGTTATCTATTCATGCAGCTCAAGTCAACTAAGATTAATTAACATATAATTGAAGATAACTGAAACATAAATGAACTAAACTAAACTGAACTAAATTGAATTGAACTGAGCTGAACTAAATTGAATTGAATTGAACTAAACTAAATTGAACCTCCTATTTTATAGGATCTCAACATGCATAAATCAAAATCCCTATTTTGTAGGAACCTGAGATGTATTTATGAAGTGTACTCAATTCACCAACTAATTAACTGAACCAAGGTGGATCCCACCTCCCATGTGGGCACCCATGTGCTCCCATTTTGTAGGAGCTCACTCCAAGGAATCCCCATATGCTCCTAACACTTAGAAATAACTACAAATGTCAAATTAATTTTTTATTTCATTCCAAATTAATCTCTTCCTAATCCTAGTGTTGTGCAACACATTCCAAGGACTTAGGAGATACATGAAATATGTTTAGAATGCAATTAAATGGCATCCTATTCCCAATAATTTGATCTATAGAGAAGGGGGTTCACTACTCATGAGTCTCTTTTTTCTCAAGAGATTCCTAAGGGGAAAATTGTCGTAAACTACCTCAAGGAGCAATGCGAGAATTGTAGAATTGGAAAGAGTAGGTCATGAAGATTTTCTGGAAAAACTAATAGGCTCTCGGCCAAAGGATGACAAAGCAGAATAAGGATGACAACATGACGCACTAGCATCTCGTACAGACTAAAAAGTGAGAATATCATAGAAAATGACAAAGTGGCTACTAGCAATCAGTTTTCTAAGAAACTACATAATGTGGGAAAGTAACAAAAAGTAAGAGAACTAAAATAAAGTGAAGTATAAATAATATAACTAAAGAGGATAGAGAAAGAAAATTCTCACAACACAAGTAAAGAAGCCTCCAGCTAGTAGATATCTTCAATACCTGAATGTGTAAGATTTGGAGAAAATGTTGGGGCTCTATAAGGGTTTGCCTCAGTCAAACCCCCATTTTGGTGTTCCCACCTCCACAGAAAACCAAATAGATAGAGATAAATGAACAAAGGAGTGATAAAATCAATCCCCACTCGAGGAGGAGAACCGTATCACAAAATATAGGTGATAAAAACAATCCACACTTGAGGAGGAGAACCTGTATCACAAAATAGAGATGCAATCAATTGGGAATGTGTGAAATCCCAAGATTCTCACAAGCACAAAAAAGGGAGGTATAACATGCAAGGCTTAAGGAAGCCAAAGAGGGAGATTAAGATAGTTGCAAGAGTCAATCATGTTTTAGAGGGTGTTTCAAGAGCTTGAGAGTGTTTTTGAAGCTACTGTAACTAGTGAGAGATTTGTGCAAGCAAAAGAGTGAAGATGGAAAAGAGAGTGTCTCCAAGGGAGAAAGCTCAAGAAGGACAAATGGATTGAAAGAATGGATTAAAAATAAAGAATAGGAGGGAAAAGAAGCTTCTCAAGCTATTACAAGGCATCCTAAGCAATTACCACTGACAAAACTTGTTGACAAGTGGCAAACATTCTAGAAGGTAGATGTTTGAATGATGAAACATCATAGGACACTAGCACAACGCGTAGCCATCTGCGTGGTGTGCTAGTGTCCATACATATCATGCTACAAAATTACATGAACGGGAAAAGCAAAAGGTTTGATGTGAAGCTAACACACGAAGGTGGCTGTTGAAATGGGGTATTGAGCATCATGGGAGGGGAAAAAGGATGATGCAAGGGCTAAAATGAGCCTACACAAGTGCTAAGGGAGTGGACACTAAAGCATATAAAATAATATATGTGAAATTTCAAGGGGTGCAATTTTACAACATTACATTTTTCCCCCACTTTAGTGGGCATATGAATCTACACTAATATGCATGCTAAAGGAAATCTACCAAACATAAATAACATCATTATTCCAAAAGGATATTGTAGAGGAAGAAGACAACTCTTTGAACAAAGGAAGCATTCCCCCAAGTTGAAGACCTACAAAACAAACACATTAGACAAGACATAATTGCACAAGACAACAATGTTAGAACATAAAAAGCCATTACATCACAAGGTTAGAACATTTAAAACCACATACACATAGGCACACATAAAAAACCAAAGGATTTGAGTTAGTAAAGGAAATCGACCTCGATGTAAAAGGTTGTCTCAGCACTATGCGTCGTCCCCAAATTAAAAAAAATAACACATAAAAAAGTTCTAAAATGAAGAGAAGAATGTAAGGATTAATCACTTCAAGAGAACAACGCACCCAAAAGTTAGGGAAGCAACCAATATTAGAGAGAAAAAGAATATAATCAAGATGAAGAAGGTGCAAACCTTTGATCTAGTATACACAATTGAGAAGAAAAAGAATTTAAGAGAGATGAAGAAGCTAGAAGGGAATGAAAAATCCAAGAGAGATGGCTCCACAATTCCTTAGACCCAAGGAGAATTGAACTAATGCACCCCAGATCCACAGATCTATGGAAGGTGAAAAAAAGGATTTGTAGGTACTCTCTCCTACAGAGTTGAACAAACTACACTAGAGGTCCGCAAACCAACGATGAACAAATCCCGCAGGATGTAAGCACTTCACAGGCCCTCAGACCTGCAAAGAAGTCATTCCCCCAAGTACTCTCTCATGAAGGATGCCTAGTGTAAGGGGACTTCGTAGAGCTAGACTGAAAAATGGATTCACAAGTGCACCTGCAAAGCATGTTAATTCGTAGATAAAACATGTTAGAAGAAAAAAAAAATGCAAGAAAGAAAGAAGACAGTCACATAGATAGTCCATAATTTGAAAGCTTTCAAAGAGGTCCTTCGAGAACCCTTTAAAAGAAAAGTGGTCCAGTCAAGGGACGCACTTTTTGAAAAATTATGTCTAGTCAGGCTTCCCATAAGCTAGATGCCATAGAATTCATTTGAGAAGAATATTTCAAAGGGGGTCCCTCGAGAACCCTTCAAAAGAAAAAAGAGGTCCACTCAAGGGATGCTTCACTTGAAAGATAGAAAGAAGAGAGGGGGTCTAGGTTAGAAGGACACACATCTCTAGAACAAGTTATCACTACCTCCAACATACGGGGGAGGAGAACCATGCAAGATACTTAGAACATACAAGATAGAGCTAGACCTTGATATCACTTGTCATGTAAAGAAGAGGCAGGTGCATCAACAAATAAATGAGTGATGGCACCAGAATCATGAATCTGTTGAATTTTATCCTTCAAGGCCTTACATTCACTAGTGGAATGGCCAAGCACTCGATGTTATGCACAGAAAGAATGTTTTGCCTTATCATGCTCATCAAACTTCTTATGTGTAGGAGGAGGAAGAGTAATCAAGCGGGCTTTAAGAAGCCTCAAAAAATACGCTCTTGCTTAGATAAAGGATGAGGAGCAGGAATCAACCCTTTCTCTTGTGGAGAAAATCTTGACTGCTCAATAGAAGAAGGCACAAATACAATGGATAATGAATGATGAATCAATCTGAGAGAATGAGGTTGAGCAGAAATCATGTTGCCATTCAAACGTGGTTTTTGTTTAGATTTTCATTCAAGAAACCAAAACCCATATTACGCTTATGAGGCACACATTCTGTAGGGACCTAAATTCCCTGCTCATTATTCTCATAACCTGTATGCCCATGGCCATATTTAGAAATAAGTTTAAAGTCAAGGCCATAACGTGCTTGTAAATCTTGAGGAGGAGGATCTTCATAGAGAGCATTGTTCCAGCAATGGGGATCACACTCTTCTATGGGATTGCCATTATCCTTCTTGAAAGGACTACCAACACTAACCTCTTTAATAAAACTGTGATCATTTTCCTTAGAAGGGGGAGGATCAACGTTAAGAACATTATAACTATAGAAGTTGAGAAACCCAACCTCACAAACCCCAAGAATCACTTACATGCAATAACCTATCACGTGCAAAAGATATTCAGAACCAAAGAAGATGTTATGCAAGCCTCAAAGTAAAAATGCATTAAAGAGAATCAATTATTTGTAATGTGATCGATCCTTATGAAGGAGATCAAGAAGCCCTAAAAGCAAACCTAAAAGGGAAACCCTAGTGTGCACACTTAATAATTAATAAATAATTAATTATTAATGTGCCTAAGTTTAGCTTAAGTAACTAAAGTGATAAGTGACTTAATTAATTAACCAATATGTTATAATTAATTAAGTGAAATAACTTATTACTCTAACACCCCCCCTTAAGATGAACTTAGGAAGTAGCTAAAACACTAAGGAAAAGGTGCATAAAAGAAAGATGGGTCCCGACAACAAAGGCCTGATCAGGTACCCATTTACAAATGCAAGAATGAGGTAGAGAACAAAACCCAGTGGGAAAAAACCCCCCAACAATGACATGATCTGCTGCAAAGAAGCACTAGAAGAACACTGTGGAGTAACACTCAAACCTGAATCCGGTAAGCAAGGAAAGATACTTATGTTTACTACTCAAACAAGATGAGAGACACTGATTGACTCAAGGAATCATGATAAAGCAACAACAAACCTGATGCCACGAAACACTCAAAAAACTCCAAACTAGCACAACCCTGGAATCTATGAAGCAACAGTAGATTATTGAATGATGTATTACTATAATGAAGTGCAAAGATTCAAGTTTCACCCTTCCAACTGCCAAAACATCCAAGTAATCTCCAAAAAACCCATCGGGCCAAATATGGACTAAGTGATCAACCTAGAATAGATACTTAAAAAGTGTATGGATAGCAACATAGACCTCCTCAATACCTTTCCAACACCGCAAACATTACGAAAATCGGAGATCGTGGCAAAAAGTTATGAGCTCGAAAGCGATAAATGAACATCTAAATTCAAATAGAAATAAATGCAACTAAACCAAAAAATTCTGAAAAATAAACTACACCACAAGATAGTGCTCAGAACCAGATTTCCATCGATATCTCGTTTGCCCAATTTTGACTCTGTATGCCCATGTTAAGCCAAAACGAAAAAAACTACTCCTTTAGGGAAAATGGGGGCTAGGAGGGGGCCTAGGAGAGTCATACGGCCACTGACGTCAGTGGTTCATGAGCCAAAATTTGACGGCCCAAAGGCCGTTGGGGCAAAAAACACCCCCCCTTGCCAGAAAAAATTTGGCAGTCGTCGGTTGTGCATGCACCTGCCGGAATATTTCGGATTCACTGGCTGTAATCTTCATGGGCGAAATATTCAAGAGAATATTCTCTTGTCTTGCATGTGCCACTGGTGGGTGGGCCCACTACCTAAGATTTTGCGTCTGTCGGTAAAGACTTTTGAAAGGTTTGAAGGCTATCGATGAGGAGCCATCGTCAGGGAGTGGCCACTGGATGAAGGATGTCATTGGGAAGTGGCCATCGGAGGAAGGGTGTAGTCAGGGAGTGGCCACCAAAGGAAGGGGAGGGTAGTGCATGGGGTTGGCCATATGGCCCACAAGGATCTGCTATGCATAGGTACCTTACAAAAAAATCCACCAACCTAAAACTTAATGCCTTTTTAAAAAAAAACAACTTTTGCTTTTAATTTTTTTTTTTTTTAAAAGCTAATTTAATATTTTTCTTGCATGCAAGAAAAAAATTTGAAAAACCTGAATAATGTTGAGAAAGTATGTCTCAACTTCCAGTTTGAAGCCTCAAAATTTCAAGACTTGGTGAAAAAATTGTTTCTTTTAAGCCTTAACCGCTTTACTGCGGCTGTGTCATCATCCCCTGGTGGTGCCGCAGTGACTATCTAGGTGGTTACCGCCTTACCGTGCGCGGTGAGTTCACTCACCGCGGTGGCATGGTAAGGCCACCTGTAGCCTATGCTAGCGGTTACTGCCTTACCATGCGTGGTGAGTTCTCTCACCATGGTGGCGCGGTAAGGCCGCCAACGGCTTGGATCGATGGTTACCATCATACCGCAGGTGATGGTCCCTCTCACCGTGATGTCTATGGTGAGACTACCAACGGTGGGCTTGGCGGTTACCGCCCCACCGCAGGCGGTGGTTTCACTCACCGCGGTGGCCACGGTGTGACCGCCAGTGCTTGGCCTAGCGGTTACTTCCCTACCATGGGGTGGCCTGGCGGCACCCGCGGTAGCGCGATATGACCGCCAGCGGTTTGCCCTGTGGTTACCGCCACACCGCGGTTAGAGTTGGTCTGGGCAGTAGTAGTGTGGGCTGGTCAAATGGAAGGTAAGTCAGAGCTCGGTGAAGACTTTGGGTGAGCTCAAACGAGATCCCCGCCATACTGTGGGACGACCTCGATAGTGCAGCGGTAGCGTGGTGGAGAGTGATTGGGCTCGGTGAAGACGTGGGTGAGCTCGGCTGAGCTCACCACCATACCGTGAGGCGAGCCAGATGACTCGGTGGTAGCGCGGTAAGAGATTGGATGAGCTCGGAACTCAGTTGACCAAGCTAGACCGGTTTGAATAGAAAGTTAGAGCGATCAGTGAATGTAGAAAGGACACGTAGCTTAGTGTCAGAATGTTGATTGGCCAAAAGCCAAAACAGTAAAGGCAGTAATTGCATGACTTGTTCGGCTGGTGACAGGAACTCGATTATGGCGAGGAATTGAATGCCTGGGTGGCTTGATGAAAAGGAAATCAATATGTGCAGATTGATTGCGTATTGGATGTTCGATGCATGAACCTGGAGGTCGTGGGATTGGTTGAAATGTTAATGAGATATATGACTTTGTCAATAAGATACATTATTATATTTGTAAACCAAAAGGTGACAGTTAGGAGCAAGTCGATGTAAGTCATAGAATTCATTGTATACTTAGGAAAGAAGTATTGTAACAATGAGTAGATAATCTTGAGAGTTGTTGTGAGCTGATCAGAGAGGAAAAACTGTATATTGTATGTAATGCTTTTACTGTAATACAATTGTCTTTGTTTGGTGTGGTGGGCTTTTTACCTGAAAAGGCTTTCCCACATAAATACTTGTGTCATCTGTGAATGCTTAATTTTCTTATCTAATTTATGTTGTATGTATTCATCTCAGTAGTTTTTAGAAGCTATTAGAACTCATTTTTTCTATTCTCCTATGTTGTTTTAGTGTTAAGGGAACGTATTCCGCACTATTGGGTCAACAGATCCATCCTTGTTTTCCCTTCAAGTGGTATCAGAGCCTAGCCAATTGTGTTATCCTTGAGAGAAAAGGTCATTTTTTTGTGCTAATATTGTTTCAATAGGAGTCTTGCATTGTCAAACTTGTTTTTGTTTGAGATGGTGAGTAGATCAGGTAGAGTAGAGATTGAAAATTTTAATAGCAGCAAATTTGAGCTATGGAAACTTAAAGTGGAAGACTTGCTTGTGGATAGAGACCTCTGGATTGCAGTGTCTGGAACTATGCCACAAAGTATGAAGCAAGAGGATTGGAACCTTGTTGATAGAAAAGAAAGAGGTCTAATAAGACTGAGTCTAGCCGATTCTGTACTCCTAAACATCCATGAGGAGAATTTTGCAACTTCATTATGGAAGAATCTTGGTGATATTTATCAGGAAAAGTCTCTGGTAAATAAGTTATTCCTGAGGAAGAAGTTGTACTCCTTGAATATGGAAGAAGGTGCATCTATTGTAGACCATCTGAACTCATTTAATATGAGTGTTACTCAGCTGGTGTCTGTAGGTGTAAATACTGAGGAGGAGGATCGTTGAATGCTCATTTTGTGTTCATTACCTGACAGTTGGGATCATCTGGTGATGGCCATTGGAAGCACAACCAATGCATTCAAGATGGATGACGTAGTTTCTTCGCTTCTATCTAAAGAAATGCGAAGGAAGTCTTCTGAGATGGCCAAAGAGGCTCTTGTTGTTCGAGGTAGACCAAAGGAGAAAGGCAAGAAGAAAGACAGGAAGTCAAAATCCAAATCTGGAGGGAGGTCAAAATATCCTGGTAAAAATTCCAAGGTGAGATGTTGGAACATTGGGCAAGCTGGTCATATTTAGAAGGATTGTAAGGAGAACAAGAAGAAGAATACTTCGAACAATTACTCTTCTCAAAATGATGCAGACGCCTTCATTGCAGTAGCCTTGACAACTCAGGCATCGGATGATGTCTAGCTGGTTGACTCAGGTGTGTCCTTTCACATGACATCCCATAGAGAATGGTTCTCCAAGTACGAGAAGTATGATGGTGGAAAGGTGTACCTGGCAAGTGATTCAATGCTGGAGATAGTTGGCAGAGGAAGAGTCAAAATTTAGTTTCCTAATGGGAGAGTCAAAGGTATTGGTGGCGTACTACATATACCAGGTCTAGCTCGAAATCTTCTTTCTATCAGTAAGTTAAATGATGTTGGTGTAGAAGTTTCTTTCTCTAGTAAAGGACGTAAAATGGCTAGAGGTGCAATGGTGCTGGCTAAGGGTGTTCATACTGGTACTTTGTATAAGTTGGATGGACGTCTTGTTCAATGTAATAATGCCTTTGTAGAGTCATGTAATCCTGTCCCTATAGAGAAAGGTGAAGACACTTCTCTGGCTGAAAATGCTTTGGAGGTAAAACTCCTAATAGAGAAGACTATGTTGTGGCATCATAGACTTGGTCACATAGAAGAAAAAGGTTTAAAAACTTTGAAGAATAAAAATCTTGTAGAAGTGCTTGATGATTGTAACCTTGAGTTCAATTTTTGCAAACATTGTATTTATGGAAAACAACACCGTGTTTCATTTTACTCGAGTCCTCATAAATCTTCTGGTATACTGGATTATGTTCATTCTGATGTGTTTGGTCCAGTTAATGTTCCTTCATTATTGAAGTCTAGATATTATGTTTCCTTTATTGATGAATGTTTGAGAAGGGCATTTGTATACTTTCTTAAAAGTAAATCAAAAGTGTTCAGTCGATTTAAAGAATTTAAATCTTTGGTAGAGAATCAGACTGGAAGGAAAATTAAATGTTTGAGGACAGACAATGGCGGTGAGTTTTGTTTTATAGATTTTGAAAGGTATTGCACTAATCATGGAATTAAAAGGCATAAAACAATGCCTTATACTCCATAGCAAAATGGAGTTGTTGAAAGGTTGAACAGGATGCTGGTGGAAAAGGCAAGGAGTATGCTAAGCGGTGCTGGTCTGGAGTAGAAGTTCTGGGCTGAGGTTGTGGCTACAACATGTTATCTGGTAAACCGATCTCCTTGCTCTGCTCTTGTTGATAAGACACCTTTGGAAGCATAGTCTAGTAAGAAGCCCTCTCTAAGGCATGTTCGTGTCCTTGGCTGTGAGGAATATGTTTATGTGCCAAATGAAAATAGATCAAAATTGGATAACAAGGTTGTCAAATGTGTCCTCATTGGCTATGGAGTTGGTGTGAAGGGATACAAGCTTTGGAACCCTGTTACTGAGAAGGTTTTATACAATAGAAGCGTGATTTTTCGTGAACTGAAACCTTCAGTAAGTGATCAGTAGCTTGAGATAGATCAGAGTGACAAGGAAAAGGATGCAGTTGAGATTTCCCAAACTCTAGAAAGGGAAGAGTTGCATGGTGTACCTGAGACTAAGGAGAGTTCAAGCAACTCTAAGAGTTTTGATGACAAAGAACCAAAACCTCAGCCTGTAAGAAGGTCTACACGAGAAAAATGATAACCTGAAAGGTATGGTTTCTCACTATTATATTCGAACTGTGCATATGCCTTAATTACTAGCATTGATGAGCCTAGGATGGTAAAAGAAGCAATTAGCATGTATGATTCAAATTCTTGGCTGGAAGCATGAATGAAAAAATGGATTCATTGAAGAAGAATGAAACCTGGGATTCGGTACCACTGCCTAAAGGGCAAAAGCTTGTTGGTTGTAAGTGGATATTCAAAAAGAAGATAGGCCTTGATGGCAGTGTTGAGAAGTATAAGGCAAGACTGGTTGCAAAGGGATTTTCCCAGATTGAGGGAATTGATTATGGAGAGATTTTTTTCCCTATAGCAAAGCTGACATCCATCAGATTTTTGTTGTCATTGGCAGTTGTGTATGACTTTGAAATTGAGTAGATGGATGTGAAGAAAATTTTTCTCCATGGTGAGCTGGAAAAAGAAATTTATATGTCCCAGCCTGAGCATTTTGTTGAAAAAGGTAAACAAAATCTAGTCTATAAGTTAAATAAATCTTTGTATGGTTTGAAGTAGTCTCCTAGGATGTGGTACCAGAAATTTGACACATTTGTGTTGTCTATGGGATTTGTGAGATCAAAATCTGATCATTGTGTTTATTATAAATCTGAAAATGATCATGTGCTTGTTATTACACTCTACGTAAATCATATGTTATTCATAGGAAATAGCAAGACTATGATTTTTGATCTTAAACCTCAATTGTCTGCAAAGTTCGAAATGAAAGATCTTGGTGCAGCAAGGTATATCCTGGGAATGGAGATAGCCAGGGACAGAACAAGTAGAAATCTTCGGGTAAGTCAGAGTAAGTATGTGAACACAGTTCTGGAGAGATTTGGTATGAACGATTGCAAGAAGTTAGTTGTTCCATTCATGCAAGGAACAAAACTCTTTGTTGAAGACTATGATGGAGGACATGACCAGTGTGCCATATGCAAGTGTTGTTGGTGGTTTAATGTATGCGATGGTTTGTACAAGACCATACATTTCCCAAGCAGTGGGAGCTCTAAACCGTTTCATGGAAAATTAGGGAAGATCACATTGGGATGTTGTGAAGAGAGTGTTTAGGTATTTGAAGGGGACTTCAGATTATGCTCTGTGTTACCATGGCAGTTTGGTTGCATCACATAGAACACTTAGCATTCAGGGATATGTTGATTCTAATTGGGCAAGGGACATTGACAACAGGAGATCCACCAGTGGATACACATTCATACTAAATGGTGGAGCGGTCAGCTGGATGAGAAAGTGACAGGCTGTAGCTGCTTTATCCATGACAGAGGCAAAGTACATGGAAGCAACTCACGCCTACAATGAAGCAGTTTTGCTAAGGCGTTTGTGTTCAAACATTGGTCTTAATGTAGGGAAGATTACAATCTGCTATGACAGTCATAGTTCCATTTGTTTGGCAAAAAATCTGACTTTCCATGCCAAGATGAAGCACATTGATGTGCAGTTTCACTTCGTGAGGGACATGGTGGAAGATGGAAGAGTCTGTCTTGAAAAGGTCAACACCTTGAGGAATGTTGCAGATGCATTAACAAAGCCGATGAGCACATACAAGTTCAGATGGTGTGTAGAATCGATGGGCCTTGGGGCCTATGACTGTTAGTGATTTTTTCTAAGTCTGGAGGAAGTTGGAAGTCTTCACCAAGTGGGAGCTTGTTGAGAAAGTATGTCTCAACTTCCAATTTGAAGCCTCAGAATTTCAAGACTTGGCAAAAAAAATTATTTCTTTTAAGCCTTAACTGCTTTACCATGATTGTGTCATCATCCCCTGGTGGTGTCGTGGTGACTATCTAGGCGGTTATTGCCTTACCGCATGTGGTAAGGCCGCCTGCAGCTTGCATTGGCGGTTACCGCCTTACCGCACGTAGTGAGTTCTCTTACCGCGGTGGCATGGTAAGGCTGCTAGTGGCCTAGCTCGATGGTTACTGCCATACTGCAGGTGGTGTTCCCTCTCACCACGGTGTCTGCGGTGAGACCGCCAGTGGTGGGCTTGGTGGTTACCGCCCCACCGCAGGTGATGGTTTTGCTCACCGCGGTTGCTGCGGTGTGACCGCTAGTGGTCGGCCTGGAGGCCCCCATGGTAGTGTGGTATGACCACCAGTGGTTTTCCCAGTGGTTACCGCCACACTGCAATTAGATTTGGTCTAGGTAGCGGTAGCATGGGGTGGTCAAATGGAAGGTAAGTCAGAGCTCAGTGAAGGGGTGAGCTCAAACAAGCTCACTACCATACTGTGGGATGACCTCGACTATGCAGTGGTAGCGCGGTGGAGAGTGACTGGGCTCGGTGAAGACTTGGGTGAGCTCAGTTGAGCTCACTGCCATACCGTGAGGCGAGCCGAACTGCTCAGCGGTAGTGCGGTAAGAGCTTGGGTGAGCTCAGAACTCGGTTGACTGAGTTGGATCGGTTTGAACAGAAAGTCAGAGCGATTAACAAATGCAGAAAGGACACGTGGCTCAGTATCAGAATGTTGATTGGCCAAAAGCCAAAACAGTAAAGGCAATAATTGCATGACTTGTTCGACTGGTGACAGGAACCCAATTTTTGTAGGGAATTGAATGCCTGGGTGGCTCGATGAAAAGGAAATCAATTTGTGTAGATCGATTGTGTATTGGATGTTCGATGCATGAACCTGGAGGCTGTGGGATTGGTTGAAATGTTAATGAGATGTATGAATTTGTCAATAAGATACATTATTATATTTGTAAACCAAAAGGTGACAGTTAGGAGCAAGTCGATGTAAGTCATAGAATTCATTGTATACTTAGGAAAGAAGTATTATAACAGTGAGTAGATAATCTTGAGAGTTGTTGTGAGCTGATCAGAGAGGAAAGACTATATAATTTATGTAATTCTTTTACTATAATACAATTGTCTTTGCTTGGTGTGGTGGGTTTTTTACCTGAAAAGGTTTTCCCACGTAAATACTTGTGTCATTTGTGAATGTTTAATTTTGTTATCTCATTTATGTTGTATGTATTCATCTCAGTATTTTTTAGAAGCTATTAGAACTCATTTTTTCTATTCTCATTTGTTGTATTAGTGTTAAGGGAATGTATTCCACACTATTGGGTCAATAGATCCATCCCTATTTTCCCTTCAAATAAAAATTGTGGATTGCGTGCACAGGGGCCATACATAGACCGTACGACTTTTGGAACAATTTTTTTTTGCCTTTTCGATCAACTGTGTCCAAAATGGACAAATTTTATATGAAAATAGGGGTTTTTGGGTGCTGCAAACTCAATGGCAAGGTCCGTTTTGTCCAAAAATTCCTAGAAAAATAGGCTACCCCCAGATCCACAAAAACACAACTTGGCTTGAAACCCTTGCACTAAAAAAATGACTGTGAGGAAATATCTTCAAAAGACGAATAGACAACTACAGGTATGGAGTTTTGATACCATGTAGAAGTTGAGAAACCCAACCGCACAAACCCCAAGAATCACCTTTATGCAATAACCTATCACGTGCAAAAGATATTCAGAACCAAAGAAGATGTTCTGCAAGCCTCAAAGTAAAAATGCATTAAGAGAATCAATTATTACAATGTGATCAATCCTTATGAAGGAGATCAAAAAACCCTAAAAGGGAAACCCTAGTGTGCACACTTAATAATTAATAAATAATTAATTATTAATGTGCCTAAGTTTAGCTTAAGTAACTATAGTGATAAGTGACTTAATTAATTAACCAATATGATATAATTAATTAAGTGAAATAACTTATTACTCTAATAATAACTATTGCTCACATTATCCTATGATATAGAAGAATAAGCATCTTCGATAGAGGGTTCAGATGATGTTATTTGAAGGCTTGAGTGGATTGGGTTGAATTTATATTTTCCAATGAAGGATTCCATAAATTCTAGAGAACCCCAATCATCACCAAGACATGCATTCTTTTGAGAAGAGGTAGAAGGAGAAAACTTAATATTTATTGCTTCAGAAGGATCTTCTTCAGGGACATCTATCTCAAGAGTATCCTTTGTAGTAGGTACTACTGGAGTAAACATCGACACATTAGAAGACATTGAAGGAATAAGATTAGGCACAACCAAAACCTGACTGAAAGATGCCATCTCATATAAGTGCATAGCCTCAAGGTCATCCCTGACTATGAATACTCAATTGCTACAAATGAACTAAATAGATTTATGCAAGGTAGACGGGACTACACGTAAAGCATGAATCCACGGTCTACCAAGAAGGAGGTTATATGGTAATTTTTTTGACATAACATATACAAGAGTGGTTATGGTAACGGGTCCCAACCTCAAAGGCAAGACTATCTTGCCTAGGGCTTGTCGACCAACATTATCAAACCCACGAATGACAACAAAAGAAGCATTAAGAGAAGATGGATCAATATTAATCTTAGTTAATAGATCAGTGCTACATACATTGAGTGTCGAACTAGTGTCAATGAGAATATGTCTAATTCCAATATCATTCATGTTAACTATGATCATTAGAGGATCTGCTTATTTCTACACATCTGGGGGCAGAAGTTCTTGCAGATAGAATGTGATATTCGATGAATCTACATGAATATGAGCCATCAATGCATTAACATCCATCAACCTAGAAAAGGTAGGCAAGAGGATCTTTTGCAAGGCTTCTTTAGGCATACCTTGATAAACCAAAGTAGATTGAAGAAATTCCCATAGTGAGATCTTAGCCAGAGTAACTCGATGTTGCTCGACAAGATCATAATCACTAGGTGCTTTAGTTGTAGGTTTAGGTGCTTGGAGAAGGCTTGGTTGTTTATTCATTCTATTATTATAAGTATGGTCTACTGCTCTGTAAGAGGGATCCATAGAATGATCAATAGAATCACTATCAAACGGGATACCATCAATAGAACAAATCCTTTTAGGAGAAGGACTAGCTGGAGTCAGATAAATGACCGGTCTCTTAGGCCTTTGAGGGTCAGCAAAGACATAGATTACATTAACAAAATCATCACAACTATTGGGATAATTATTCAAAGAAATATTCTCAACATAAATCTAGGGAGGATCAAGTATGGAAGGAGATTCATCATTCACCAATGCAACGTCTTTAGAAGAGAGTGCATTGGAATGAAAAGGAGATTCATCATTCATGAATACATCATTTCCAAAAGAGAGTCCATGGGAATGAATAGAAGGTAGAGTAACATTAATAAAGGTATCAATGATTTCATCCTCTTGAGCCAAAATATCCTTAGAATGAATCTCAGGAGAGGGATCAACAAAGAATAATAAGAAAGGAGGCAAGAACTCACTTTCACATGCTTGTAAGAGAACTTCTTGAAGCTTCTTAACAAATTTTGAAAGAGATAAAAGGAAGAAAGATATAACATACATATTAAAATAGAGATATAGACATGTTGGTCAACCTTGAGCAATCCAAGGGTGACAGAATTGAGAAAAACTAAAAATTTAGATTTTCAAAAAAAAAAAGTTTTTTCTATCTTGTAGTAAATTGTGTTTTCAGAGGTCTTCAAAGCAAAATTTGGGGTTGAAACTTGGTTTAGTCCTTAAAAATGGGTTATCAAAGACACACTTTATTACAGATTGAATTAGTCCTCTTGGAGACCTTTCCTACAGTGTAAATGGTTTTGAATTCCAAGCACCAAGTCAAAAGTTATGACCCCACGAAGTTGGGGTAAATAAATTCCTAGTTTTTTGAAAAATACTATGTTTCACATCGGGTTCACCAAAATGTAGAGAAGGGGGATTCACCACTCATGAGTCTCTTTATTCTCAAGATATTCCCAAGGGGATAACTTCCCTAAACTACCTCAAGGAGCAACACGAGAATTCTAGAATCGTAAAGAGCATGTCATGAATATTTTTTGGACAAACTAACAGACTCTTGGCCAAAGGACGACAACATGGAATAAGGACAACAATGCGGCATGTTGGCATCCTAGAGGCACACTGGCATCTCATACGAACCAGAAAGCAAGAATATCATAGAAAATGACAAAGTGGCTTCTAGCAATCAGATTTCTAAGAAACTACAAAATGTGGGAAAGTAACAAAAAGTAACATAACTGAAATAAAGTGAAGTATAAATAATAGAACTAAAGAGGATAGAGAAATAAAATTCTCACAACCCAAGTAATGAAGCCTCGAGCTAGTAGATATCTTCAATACCTCAGTGTGTAAGATCTGGAGAAAATGTTGGGGATATATAGGGGTTTGCCTCAGTCAAACCCTCATTTTGGTGTTCCCACCTCCACAAACAACCAAATAGATAAAGAGAAATGAACAAAGTAGTGATAAAAGCAATCCCCTCTCGAGGAGGAGAACCTGTATCATAAAATATAGGTGATAAAATCAATCCCCGCTCGAGGAGGAGAACTCATATCACAAAATAGAGATGCAATCAATAGGGAATGTGTGAAATCTCAAGATGCTCACAAGCACAAAACAATGGAGGTATCACATGCAAGGATTAAGGAAGCCAAAGAGGGAGAGAAATATAGCTGCAAGAGCCAAGCATTTTGTAGAGGGTGTTGCAAGAGCTTGAGAGTTTTTTTGAAGTTGATGTAACTAGTGAGAGATTTGTGCAAGAAAAAGAGTGAAGAGGGAAAAGAGAGTGTCTCCAAGGGAGAAAGCTCAAGAAGGAAAAATGGATTAAAAAGAGAGAATAGAGGGAAAAGAAGCTTCCCGAGCCATTACAAGGTGTCCCAAGTAGTTACCACCAAAAAAACTTACTAACAAGTGGCAAACATGCTCAGAGGCGATTATTTGAACATTGAAACATTGCAAGACGCTAGTGCGGTGCACAAATGTATGTGTGGCATGCTGGTATCCAGACACAACATGCTACAAAATGACATGAATAGGAAAAGCACAAGGTTCGATGTGAAGCTGACTCGTGAAGGTGGCTACTAAAAAAGGGGTCTTGAGCATCTTGAGAGGAGGAAAAGGATTATGTAGGGGCTAAAATAAGCCTACACAAGTGCTAAGGGAGTGGACACTAAAGTGGATACAACAATGTATGTGAAATTGCAAGGGGTGAAATTTTATGACATTGCATGATCATAAGAACTTATTTTAAATTAGTGTAACCCTACAATCTTGTGTTCCACCAAATAATATAGTGTTTCAGATCTGATTTACATAAAATAGGATTGGTATGATAGTCATAATATCGTGAGCATAAAACATGTGGTTCATTTTTAATGCCTATATCAATTGGTTGGTAGAAAGGATGAGAATGAGGCTATAGAACATGTGGATTAAGCATGAAGAGGATGGAACATAGGCTATAATAATGATAGTGGATGTATAAGATAAGGTTGTAGAGTTTAGTGGAGTATGCATTTATGACAATAAAGGACTATGAGAAATTAGATGTAGGCATGATTTATTATTAAGATAAGGTTGTAGATTTTATTGGAGTGTGCATTTATGATGATAAAAGACTGTGAGAAACTAGATGTAAGGATGAATGATTAATAAGATAAGGTTGTAATACAAGTAAGCAATACAAGGAAGCACAAGTATTTGCATGTAATACAGGTACACAATACAAGTAAGCAATAAATCAACATTAGTACCCTCAAGGAGGTCCATATTTTATGATACATATTTTAATAACCAAAATAAAGTGATCAATATAATGATTGTACAAATCTAATGTAAATATTTACAAATCAACATGAATTTACAAATCTAATGTAAATATTTAGAAAGCAGATTGACTTTAAAAAAAAAATCATTTACAATCAATCCAAGGAACCATTTGGGTCTACTCTAATCTTTATTGTGTCAAGTATTGCCTCATGGTCAGACTCGTGAACCTTTCACAAGTTCGTGTTCAATGGTCTACCCCCATATTTGATCAAATGAACATTGGATGCCATAATAAGGTTTTGTTTAATGAAGAATCTTCCAATGCATGTCAAATTCCTCAAATAGTCAAACATTAGACTTCTTAATTGAGTACCTTCTATGCCATGTTCTAGTAACAATCACCAACCCTATAGGGTATTTTATGTTTTCTCCATTTATAACTGGGGCCTCCAATTTCTTTTTGGCCTCAACACAATGACACAAGTAATAATTTGTTCTCTCTTCATTTTCTTCATCTATAATAATTGCATAAACATACCCTACATTTATATATGCATCTAATTGGATGAATTTAGTCAACATTACAAAAAAACTACGAAGTAAGATAAATCTAGGAATTTCTTAAAATATGCAAGTAGATATATTACTTGGTTGAAATAGATCTGATATGTAATCAAAGTCAATTGATGATTCCATCTACGTTATTTGTAGTGCCACCAAGAGTTGATATGTCTCAAGTGGTCTTAGACTTCTTAAGCACCATTCGTCAACCCAATTATTTGAATCACACTCATTCCAAGCTTGATATGTACATGATGAAAAAAATTATACCATCTTTCATGTATGAATACTCCATGAACCTGCATTAGATCTTCTGAAAGAGTGTAGCTCACTTGATCTTGTCACCTTGCAACAATCCTCATATTTTGCAATGTCAGTATCATCTACCAACCAAAAAAATCTATGAACCGTAGACTTACCTTCATTACTTAGACCCATTGTAGTGTTAAACCATTCAACAATAGATTTGAAATCTATCAAATTTGTATTGTCTTTGTACTTCAACTCTTCTCGTGCTATGGATATTTTGATACATGCTCCTGCAACATCATGCTCCCCTTTTCATTCTTAGCCTCAAAAAAATTCCACATATATTGAACACCAGTAATATTATACATCTTCTCAACCAATAGAACATATGTGAGTTCTTGAATTGTGATGCATAATTATCTAACCATCTGATATGCTAATGGAATAATATGCCCCTTCTAGCCAAATCATGGTAGAACATCTAAAAAAAACCTTACACAGACTATGTAGAATGTGTGTGATCATCACTGATATAAAATGATACTCCCTTAAGATATTTTTTTCATCCTTTGTATTGTCACTCACATGAAGAATGCTATATACACAAATATAGAAGCCTATGTGGAGTTGTAATACTATGGTTGCATCTCACACTATGGTTGTAGACTTTAGTTCTCTATGAAGTTGACAATTGAAATAATGGTATCAAATGGAAATTAGTCCTTGCATAACTTGAATTACAAGTCCAACCATCGATCTTTATGGGTATTCCATGCATACTCATACACTATAGTCTCTCAAAATATAGACATAAACTAATACACTAAAATATTTTCAATAACCAAATCTCACCTTTTTGTTTTTTACCATCTTTTGTATTTTAAGCCATTGTCTTATACTTGCCAAATTATACTAGTTCATTTCCAACTACATGTGTACTTTCCATATGTTCACAAATTGGAAAACATTGCAAGCCACCACAATGATGGCACGTGCCATCGAAGCATAATTTCTAGTAGAATAATTGACCACCTGCTCTTTCACATAAAATTCTTGATATGAAATCTCTTGAATATGTAGGTGGGCCATGTATGGTACAGTCCTGCAAAACACTTTTAGTATAAAAGATTAAAACATATATGTTGATAAACATTGTAATGGTTAAAAAAATTAATATATACTCTACAAAAACAAGTAGTGTGTGTGATTTATTTCGACATATAATGACTTTAGAATTTTTAAAAACCTTTGACAAATTTTAACTTGAGCATACATCTTTAGAAATTTAGAAAAAAAATGTGTTTGAGTCAATATCTAAAAAAATATTTGGATGTGGCTCACGTTTTTAAGTACCAATTTTCCTTCTTAAAACATCTCTTTGATTGGGAGATACCCTAGTGTTATTATTCTAAAATTCTTCAATTAGGGATCTCAAGGCTTCAACATTGGTTTATCTTTCTGTGGTAGTCTACCAAAGAATTCCCATAATTCATTTTTAGTCCTCAACTCTTTGGCACCTTGCAATGGCTCTCATTGAATTTTTACTATTTATTCTCAATGCTTGACTTGTCTTTTTAATGAGATGAGATTTTTTGGTTTGATTACTTACTATTTTTGATGTAATGGCACATCGCATGGCATTACTATATTTGGTGTGTGAGGTGGAACCCACACTCTCATTTGCACTCATTAGATTCTTGACAATAGATTTGTCACTTGAAGCTTCTGATGTTCTTAGCCTAAGAATCTTCATAATGGACCTCAATTTTAGATTTCTCATCATTTCAACAAATAGTTTACATCTTCTAGTTTCATTTAATTTTTCAAAAGAAAATATCCAAATCTTATTAGCATACCTTCTAAAAGTATGATTTGGAATCTTATCAACTATCGACTACAAAATATTCTCATCAATATCAATAAAAAATAGGCTTTCTACGCAAAACTCTAGGAGGTGTTCTCAAAAGTAAATTTGCCTCAACATTAGGAATTTTGTCAATATTTAAATGAGATGGGATAGATGGCATACCCTCAATCAGAGCTAAGAAGATTATTTAACTTGAAGTTGATATGAGAAATATGGTGTATCTCCATCTTCACATGTGAGTAATGATGTACTTCCAATTTGAGATGTGGTAGATGGTGTGCCTCCACCTTGACTTGCGGTAGATGACGTGTTTCCAACTACAAGATTTAAATTTCCCATTGCATAATTTTTTTTCATTCATTACCTTTGTGCCACCAATTCCATATCTCTCTTACATAGAGTGGATGTTTCATGTTCCTCTTGAGTTGGAATGTCTTATTCTATGGTGTTCAATTTCCTAATTTAATGAATTTTCCTCATTCCTTCTCTTTTATTTGCATTCTTAAAGCTTCATGCTCATCCGGTGTCAGACTCTTTGATTGTTTCCTTGGAATGATGAATATTTTTATCTATATCCTGAAAAAGAGATAAATATTAATTCCATCATGGTACTATAGAGTAAAGAAATCTCTTACACAAATATGAAATTAATCATAAAATTAGGATGTACAATCTCATACACATTTAAAAGAAATCATATAATTAGGTTGTATAATGTCATACACTACCATAAGGCATGAACATGGTAGGAATTTTGGGTAGTCACAAATGATTTTATAATCACAATGCATACATTCAAAAATTTGGGTAGCCTACAAGATAGTGAATGTCACAAGGCAGAGCTTAGAAGTTGGATGAAATCACTAAAGTCATCTACGGTCATGGAGAATAAGATGATAGTGATAATATCTATGTTGAAATATGACAAAGGGGAAAAGATGTATAAATATATTTTCAAGTACCATGAAAGGTTCAGTGAACTCAATAGTGCAGTCCAATATATGACAATCCAAAGAGGCAGTCCAATATATGATAGTGTTGAAAGTAGTAAATGAAAAATTCCTTAAAGGAGTTGTAGGTCTGATAATAAGTGTTTTTGAAGAAGGGATTCCCCAACCACTAAGAGTATAGTGATTGGATCTTTGTTGAAATATCACAAATAAAGGGTAGACAAAAGCAAGGTCACATGTATAAAGACCTCTACAAGTACCATGAGAAGTTCATTGAACTCAAAAGTGCATTCCAATATTTGATAGTCTAAAGAGGGAGTCCAATATATGATAGTCTTGAAAGTAGTAAATGAAAACTTCTTGAAAGGAGTTGTAGGTTTCATATTAAGTGTTTTTGTAGAATGGATTCCCCAACAACTGAGAGGATAGTGAAATGCTCTATGTTGAAATATGACAAAGGGCAACCAAGGGCATTTATGATGGGGGTTATTTCATGTTTATTATTTAAATATGGCAAGATTGGTGCATGGGCATGTGTGAATGGAACATGCAAAAACCTACATTGTGCATGTACAAGTTTATTTAATAACACATAAAATCTAAGTGTGATAATTGTTTGTTTAAGGTAGAAGGTTTACCCTAAAATGGGAAAATATAAATGGTGGTGTGGTCAAAAAAACATATGAAGGTACATAAGGCTACAATATAGGTGCATGCTCCATTGGTATATGTCAAAAAATAGGTCCCTAGTGGTGATGTAGGTCTAGGAATGTGATGTCAAGATACTGATGAAGAGGGTGATCCCACAATAGTGGGTTACAATTCACTTGATGAACAAAACTTGTATGGGCGTAGAAAAAATAAACTTGTATGGGTGTGCAAAAAATATTTTGCACGAGTTTGCTCGAATGGGGGTGTTCGAGCAAACACATAAATATGTTCACTCAAACACCCCTATTCGAGTGAACCCACCTCCACTCAAGGGTTCGTTCAAACCCCCTATCTGCCAGATTTTAATTAATAAAATTATGGTATAAACAGACAGGGGGTTCGTTTGAACCCTATTTTAATTGTTTTTAGGGTGTTTTTAATTGTAAAAAATGGAATTTCTATTGTCATTTTGATAGTGACTATGGAGATGAACCCTAGGAAAGAAATGAATCGAACCCTAGGAGAGAAAAATTGTCCACATCACCCTCCACAACATCACATTTGCATCCAATTTTGTATTTTATCTCAGTTTCTCATTTTATCAAGTGATTTGTATATGCTTCCACATTTTTCATACATGTCAACCAAGGTACAATTTAAACTACAAAATCTAATAAAATTCATCTATCCTTTATGCTTTGAATGATGTTCATACCTTGTTCCAAAGCTCCCATTTTGGCACAGGTAGGCAGGATTTTGGCAAAGGTTGTGAAATTTGGATTTACACCCAACAATTGTATTTGCTTGAAATTTTCTAAATAATTTTCAACAAATCCATTTTGTGCATATCCTTAAATCATGGAATTCCATGAGAATAGATTTATTTGAGGCTATCGGTAAAATAGTTCACTTTCCTTGTCAATGCTTCCACATTTTGCATACATGTCTACTAGGGAAATTTTACAAAAATTATTTATCCTTTATACTATTATGGATGTCCATACCCTATTCCAAAGCTCCCATTTTGGCACAAACAGGGAGGATACTGGAAAAGGTTGTGAAATTTGGATTTACACCTGCCAATTGCATTTTCTTGAAAGTTTCTAAAGCCTTTCCATCAAATCCATGTTGTGCATATCCTTCAATCATGGCATTCCATGAGACCACATTTCTTTGATTTAGCTTGTCAAATTAGACCCGTGCATATGATTTTTCTATGCTTCCACATTTTGCATACATGTCAATCAAGAAAATTTCAACTACAACATCTAACAAAATTCCTCTATTCTTTATGCTTTGATTGATGTCCATACCTTGTTCCAAATCTCCCATTTTGACATAGGCAAGGAGGATGCTAGAAAAGGTTGTCAAATTTGGCTTTACAACTGCCAATTGCATTTTCTTGAATGTTTCCAAAATATAATAAAAATGATAGGATTTTCTTCTCAATGCATGTAGCCATTCAATATATACACCACAATGAAAGTAACTTTAAACCTCCATATGCAAATAGAAAGTAACTCAAAAATAAATTATAATCTTACCTAAAATCTATAGTTGATGTCCATACCTTGTTCCAAAGCTCTCATTTTGGCACGAGCAGGGAGGATGTTGGCAAAGGTTGTGTGATTTTGCATGGAAAAAAATATTTTTTGTTTAGGAGAGTATTATGTCAAGATCTAACTAATTTACCTCGCTAGGAGTTCCCACTTAAACATCGATATGGATTTTCAATATGATTAGTATGATCTATCCCCATTGAGGTTAAGCATAATGAGCAATTTAACTTTTTAATGACACACATGTGGATAATTTTAAGATCTTTTTACTATAGGACAACTAATTTTTCAAGATCTTGCTAATGTTACTTCTACATTTCAATTAGTTGCATCTATTCATAATTTATTGATTAGTGCACCCTTTGGTACATAGATTCTTCATGTAATTTTAACTATGATGTCCTCCTCTATTTATTTTCATGGTGCATCTTCCCCTCCCCACCTGATGCATGCTACATCCTCTTTCCAACCTCTTGATTGTGTTCCCTATTATTTGTGATTATCATGATGATTTGATTATTTATATTACATACTTCATTGATTTATATATACTTCTCATGATGTCACCACTTCTAATGTGGCCTCCACTTCTCACATAGTCCTTCTTCTAGTTCACTAATCCAATTAGTGTTACATCTACCTCCCATCGGGCATAGATTTCAAATACTTGATAAGAAATATTTTACTTATTAGAACACATCCATGCATTCAAATTTTTTATCTATAATATTCCCACACCCACTGAAGAGAGTAAATTACACCCTAATAACTACTTAAATTCACATAAAACATGACTAGAATATGTTGATATTTAACATACATGTCAATCTCATAATGCTACATGTATTAAAAACTACTTCCCTTTGATGAGCTAAAGTTTTATTCCAACCACTTGATAAATTTAGATTAACCTACTCCCTCATATCTTTTAATTTATAACAATATAGATTAAAATAATATTTTGGAATGATTCCCCTACATGCAATATAGTTAAATAGTAATCTCAAGTTTGGTTTTCATATCCATGACATGTCTATGTATCTCACATTGACTTTATAACTACCATATCTATTGTCTTATGCCATACAAACCATGATATATGGCCTTACAAATTTTCACATTGGTAGTAGTCCAAAATTTAGTCAATAGCCTATTATAAAACTTGAGCTTAGTTTTATTCTTTCTTTTTTTTACATGCATTTATGTGACACCACATGTTACCTTACTTGGTGCCTTGTATTATTTATTAAACCTCTCATTTTACCATTTTAACCCCTCTTGTTCTTCCATTTTTATTTAAACATGATTATGATCTATCTCCTACTACAATAAGCTTAAACACTAGATTTTCACATATTTAAAATTGAACCAAAACCATAATAAACGTAATGATTGATTTTCTCACATATTTGAACAATGAGAGCCTAATAAATGATGTAGATGCCTTTTATATATAAATATGATAGACTCAAATCCTAATGCACTTAAACATGACCTATGTGTGGTGACTAAGATCGACACATCAAAAATTTAACCAAAAAAGTGAATTCTAAAAATATTTAAATAAACACATAATTCAATTAAATTTCTTAAGTTTTTATATTTCAAAGTACTTTATAAATATATTTGAAATTTGATAAAAATTTACTATTGGTAGGTGGCTTAAGACATCATAATAGGATAAATCAAAATTTCTTAGAATTATACAAGTAACAAAAGGTACAATTAAGAACACCTACAATAGTAAAGCCTTGGTGTCTAAGTGAATATTGAATAATGTCTAGTCATGTAGAGGCATCTACATTGATTGAATATCTCCATGACTAACTATAGTTTTTTAAGTATTTCATGTCTTCATATCTCTTAAGCCACATGTCTTATATTAATTATGTTAATGGATCATTTTTTATTGTAGCAATAAAAAATCATTGAAAAGATTCTATATTAATGATAGTTTCCTTAATATAACTAATTTTTTGGATAGAGATGGATATTTTAAACTTCATTTATTTTGATGTAATTTATTTTCTCTTTAATTTAACGCATATGCATGCCCAATCCTTTTTATCATATGAAAATAGTTGTTTTAAATTTAAGTTGAATATACATCCAGTATTTCTAGTCTCTCTATATATATTAAAGCAAGAACCTCATTGCTTGTTCAGGTACATCATGGAAAATACACTAGTTTCACCTTAGGAACTATTTTCATGGACTAATAGTGAGATTGAGAGATTGAGAGTTTCTCTAATTGATGGTACCAATACAAGAATATATATAAGGACACTTGCAAGTCCATATTAGAAAGCTTAGAGAAAATTAGAGATAAAATTCAAGACAAAAGTGCATATTCCCTTGATATAGTAGCTTTTGTTCTTTCCCACATGTGGAAGGAAGTCTTTGGTGATGTTTCCCTTTCTCATATTTAGGGTTTGGTGACAAAAGAAACCATTAAACCCCAATTTTTTCCATACTATCAAGATAAACCTAAGGTGAGGGCATACCAGGTTACCAAATGTGTGGATGGTGCTATGGCCACTTTGATCTACCCTTGGTTTCTTGCAACCCATGGTTGTTATCTAAATAAAAACCAAATTTCCTTATATTTTGCACAACAGCTGTATGTTGAGGTTCATTTGGGCCTCAAATTCAACTACTGTGACCTTCCAAGATATCTTGGTCAAGGGCTTGGTAGGGTTGTCCATAGGGAACCTTATCATCGAGTATATTGAGTGGCCCCAATGTATAGGGCATTGATTGGTGAGAGGTATCCTGATATCTCCCCAGTCCTGGCCACTTAGCAGATCAGGTTGCCATTGCTTCCCAAAGGGAAGTAATTGATAGTGTCAACGATATTGCAATTGCTACCACTAGGATAGATAGTGATCATGTGGATCAGTATTTGATGTCAAGATTTCCATGATTCAGACCTTCATTTACAACATAATGCAGCAACACTAATTGTGATGCTTATGCTATGGCGTGTGTCCCTACACCCACACAACTAGAAGTTCTTATAGGTGAGATGGCACAAAGTACTTTGCATTATTTGGCTGAGGACCTCTTGGAGGCCTATCCCTTCATCGTATTAGAGCTTGGGATATCTATAGACCGGTTTAGAGGTCATCTGGATACATCTTTTCACTCACATCCATGATCCCATTATTCTTATCACCCTAGACCCAACACCAATGCACATTAGGATCCACCTTCATATCATTTGGTTGTTTCATAGGTTACTAATCCTTTAGTTGAATTGGAGAGGATGTAGTCTACAAGTTTTGTGGAGATGTTGATGCATTCAAATTCATCATTGATTCCATCTCAGTTGGTTAGTTCCCTTCACTCATCATTATTGTGACATGTGAGGACTCAAACAAATGTAGATCTTGACACGACTCAAACAACTCATTTGGATGATTTAGTGGAGGCGGTCATTGTAGAGTGCTCATATCCTATACCACCTAATATGTAGGTACATGTGTATCTATATGTATGTGTGCATGTGCATGTTCAATTCAATTTTTTAATTATTTAAATTTTAGTTTTAACTAAATGATATATATATATATATATATATATATTGTAGATGGAGATACTTCATGTTACTCCTAGCCTAAGGTCAGGTTGTATACATCAACATTGTTCAGTTGATGATACTATTTTGAGTGGACATGTGAGTTTTAAATTTATATGTGTGTGTGTACATATGTGTATATCTATATACATTTATACATTTAAATTCTTAAATAAATATATATAAAATGTATTTAACATATTATGTACAATTTTATCTCTAGGGCTTGGCACATCCATTAGAACAGGATCTCATTCAAAGGGTTGCTCGACTAGGATTCAACATGATGATTGCGTTGCCACCTAGAGGTCCATTTGCATGGAAATTTCCAAATATTTACACATATATAGACATTTACATTTATGATTTTTTGATGTTATAGTAAATTTTATGATCTCTAGACATGTGTTTTCCATGTTTGACATGATAGTTCACATTTGTCTAGATGATGATCTATGTTTGATATATTGGCATGTGCATTTACACCAAGACTTGATTACATACATTTACTTATGATATACATACATGTATTTGATCTTAAATATTCATCTAGATGTACATGTTTTCTTATGTTTATGTTTACATGTTCATATGCATGTACATGTTTGTGTTTATACACTATATTTATTTAGAGAACTCATAAGTAAAAGATTTATATGTTAAAAATTTTGAATGTACATTAAATGCAAAATGGGTATATGTTGTGTTATATATACATGTACATGTTTCAAGTTCATTTAAATATGAACTTAAATATACATACAACTTTCAAAAAAAAAAATGATTACATGGTTCGAGTGTATTTTTTGGATCTTCAAGAACTTAGATATACATGTATGTGTGGGTTTATTTAATATAAATTATGAAATTTTCATTTAAATATATATCATGTGTACATAGCGTATATTTTTGGAACTCAAAACTTGTTTTAAAATTGTATTTAGCTCGAGACAAAAAAATTCAATTGCATATAGATGTGTACAAAAAGAATGGTGTATTTCATGTCAATAAATAAGCATCAAATCATGTATTTAATGAAGATAAAGATAAAATTAATGGTAATAGAATACATGTGATCTCAAAATATACACAATATGTATAAAATTAAGCATCATGAATCAATTTATAGTATTTTATATCTAGATAATCCTAAAGTCACAGGGAAATTAAATATGTAACAAATTTGAACACTAATCATAAGGGACAGATATTTTTTCACATAGCCTAATTTAAATGCTAGATAAATAATATGGTTTGAATTTCTAAGTAATTATGAGATAGAAATTATTTATGTTACAGGAAAGAAAAAAGGGGTAGTAGATTTGCCTTACATCATAGGGATAAATTAGGTATAATCATGCAGCTAACATTCAACCTACTAGAAAATATCAAACAAATGTAGGCATGCAATTTATTTTGTTAACAAACAAGGCTAGAACTATAGAAAAGGACTATCCCAATAGACTATCATATGGGAAGTGATCATCATTTGTTATCAATTGCAAATTTATGTGCTTGAAGAAGATTTAAGATTGAATATCCTCACAGAAAGCCACAATGCATTTAATGAAGAAAAAGATAAAATCAGTGATAATAGCACACATGTGATCTCAAAATATACACAATATGTATAAAATTAAGCACCATGAATCAATTTATAATATTTTCTAGATCTAGATAATCATAAAATCACAAGGAAATTAAATATGTAACATTGTGATCATCAAAACATGGGATATGGTTAAAAATTATATGGATATCTACAAGTGAAATGTAAATTCATATCTCGTATTAAGTATTTCTAGGTAAAATGGACTTTGTACACTAATTAAATAGTACATCATTCCTAAAAGTGGACCACATTAAATAGCACTTCATCTTTTAAAAAAGTGTCACAAATTTAAATATAAAAGTACTTTGAATTAAATAGTACTTCAATGTGGACCCTTAAAAGTGTCACATTAAATATAATTTAGTGTCACAAGTTATTTAGTACTTCATCCTTAAACTCCAAATTAAGATCAAATTTAATAAACATATACACACTTCACTTTTAAGTTTTGATCCTACTTGAACATCTATAAATTAACTCACACCAATGTGTTTCAATCACTACAAGTGTCCAACCAAATTTAAAATAATCGTCATCAACATATTATAAGTAACTAAAAAAATGGAGTTCAAACACTACTATAAGTTCTCACTTGAACATATGTACATGTAATTGAACTCAAATGATGGATGTCTAACTCAAACAACCTGTTCAACCCGCTCTTCAATAACATATAACATTTTTTGATGATCATCACTATCTAGTCTCCATTTTTTTTGTTCGTGTGCATGTGGATCTGCATGACGATGTAGGGTGGTAGCAATTACTAGGTGAATATACTAATATCCCTTGTTCTCAAGTTGATAGTCAATAAAATGAATCCCATGTTGAACAATTTTGACTTGTTTGAGATATATCCCTTGCACTACAATTGAACATGCATGGTAAACGACATTAACTTGAGGTAAGACATGTGCATGTAACATTTTCACTCAATGTCTATATAATATATTTAATGTAAGGTTATTTACATGTACATGTATATATAAATTAAAATTTTCACCTCTGGGAAACACAATTTTATCACTTGTTTCAAGTTTTTTTAGCTTCTTCCTCTCTTATGTGCAACACATTAAATAATAACTAACACCTTCTATGTTTCTAGGCTCTGCTATAACTACAAAAACATCTCTTGTGCACCAAATTTACATGGAAATTTTGAAAAAAAGAATAGAAATTTCCAGGCTAAAGATCATTAAATCTAACTCATCTCTAAGTACTAAACTTTAAAAATAACTACATCATAAATTTACATTAAATTTATCAAGTACACATGTACCTTTTCCAACCAATCATGAAATATGGTCATAATCAATTGAAATCAAAGGAATGTGTTCAAATATTTCATCCTCATCTATGTCATATGTCTTGGAGACAACTAGTGGCACAAAATTCCATTCACTAACATATCCACATTGTTGGTTGTTGCATGCCTCAAAGTTTTACAAAATGCACCCAGTATAGAAATAAGAGTAATCTCTCATGTACAATGTCCATCCAAGGAGACGATATGTACTCATAACATAATGCAAAGATCTTTTTTTGTCTACCCTCTTAAATTCATGCATTGATCTTCTATCCACACCTAGATACATAAAATCAAACTTATGTTCAAACATCTATATATATAAATTATTTAAAGTTTGAAATTTTCAAATGTAATTTATACATACCTGATATCTCCCAAAACACTCTATGTGGAATGTATCAATTTATTCCTGAAGATGTGAAGACCTCATTTGATGCAAAGTGTTTCTTACACCATTCAACAACATCATGTGCATCATCTATATGATCTCTCAAATAATTCATTAGATGCTTTCTTAGAGCACGTTTGATGTAAGCTCCTATGCCATCATGATCACCCTTTCCATGCCCACTCTCAAAGAAACTCCAAACATGTGGTATTTTATATTTTTTATGATATCTACATAGTTCATAAAATGGCCATGATGATTTGAATTATTCTGCACATCCATCTTACCATACAAAATTATTTTCAATTTTTGCACCCCTGCTTGCCAAATTCTCAAAACAATTGTAAAGCAATGTTGTACAAAAAGGTGTCATGCTCTTTATCATCACTAATATAAAAGTGATATTATTTCTTAATGACCTATTCATCATATGTACTATCAACACCATCCAAATCCAATTGTGCATGTCGATAACACACATGAACCATAATAGTGATATGCTTTGAAAAGTAATAAACTGATTGAATATCTTTTTGATGTATAAAGAGTAATTTTCTACAAATTTGACTATTGATAGAACTGTTATAGGTGGGAAAGTATCTCTTGATGTTTGAAACTATTGTGCTTTCCACTTAGAAAAAAGGCATGTTGTATGTACAATTGTATCAATTTTTTGAATTTTTTTCATAAATGTTCCAATAGGTATGTCTAATTTAACCTTGTGGATTCTTTCCTAAAATTTGTTTGAAACTTTACGTACTTGTAACTCTTGCAATTTACTATCTTTTTTGGGTTAGTATCTTTGTTTCTCAAAGGCATTTTAGCCAAATTTCCACATGTTTCACAGAGTTCTTTTATGCAGTTTATTTGACCAATTGCATTATCACATAAGATGGATCCTATGAATAGACTTGCCCATTTAAAAAGTGCATTTTGAAAACCATCACTTTCTTTCGCATCTTTTGAAACACCTAATAGTAGAGATCAAATTCAATATGACAACGACAATAAGTTTCAAAAACCTTTTTATCTTCACATAATATGGCTTTAATCTTTCAAACATAATTTTCCCAATCTTTATATGAGGATTCAAATTACAAAAATTACCATACATGTTATGTTGTGTTATGTCTAGCCAATGTTTTTTATGATGTTCATTATCATTGCACCCAATCCTATGTTTGAAAACATCTCTAATATTTGATGATGGATGGGTATGATCATTCCAAAAAGTTGAGATCAAGTTCCTAACAACATCTTCAATCCTATCAAAATGAGGAGATCTACACATAATTGCCCAGTTTCCTTCTGAACTATCATCCAAAACCTTTCTCCTTTTCACATATTTTGTTAGTGTCTTTCTAATCAAACCAATTTTAGTCAAAAGTGAAGAGATTTTTCTTCTTCTTGATATAGTTTTATTTAAAATAGATGTCAACATCACTCTTCTTGAAATGGTCTTATCCACTTATCGAGATCCTTTCCCAATGGAATCTAAACCTTTTTTAACATTTTCATTTTCCTAGGCATGAAGATTTCCTCTTATTCAATGTCGAATCTACACCCAACAATTGTAATGGCTCTTTCAGCTCATTACGAAGAAGAAAAAGTGATAAAAGTTGGGTTTCTTCAAGTGTACCAAGATGATTGAAATGAGCATTGATTATTTCCTTTAAAAATTTATTCATTGACCTCCTACTAGTATTTCTAGGTTGTTTGGCATAACATTTCAATTTCTCCATATCCATTTCAAGTAAATGATCTAAATTTCTATAAGAATTTTTTCTCTTCACTTCTTTAGCTAGATTCATATGCTCATCCATACCAATAGAAGGAAGTGATCTTGACCCCTCTCCAACATGATTTGTTTGAACTTGGGCCTCCTCCTTATCTTCAACTATGCGTTATTCAGCCTCGTTTGATTCAATATCTAAATTTGGCTCGACTCCTGCTTGAATTTTTTTTGCTTATTGAGCCTATTCTACAAAAAAAAATACTTAAGTCAGGAGAGAGAGAGAGAGAGAGATTTAAAAATACTTAACTCAAGAGAGAGATAGAGCACCTAACTAGAGAAGGATAGAGAGAGAAAGAAAGATCTTTAAAAAAACTTAAGTTGAAAGAGAGAGATAAATAGATTTAAAAAGAATTAATTCAAAAGAGAGAGGACCTTAGAGAAAAAGAAGGATATCTAGAGAGAGAAATAAAGAGCTTTAAAAGGACTTAACATGTTTGAAACTTGTAGGCACTAAAAATTGCCCTTCATCTGCAAACACTATTTTTCTCCGTCAAACCCCCCTTTTTCTTTCTTAATAATTAAATAATTTTAACTATTTGATTATTGTCTAAAGTCATATTTCTTCTATTAATTAAATAATATTTATTTATTTAATTAATTCATTTTTTTCTTTCTTTTATTCTTCCTTTGACTAATTAAATAAATTTTATTTATTTAATTACATCACTAATGTCTTCCTTCTTTCTATAATTAAATAAATTGTTATTTATTTAATTATTATCACTTTCTACTATGATTAAGTAATTATTTTAATTTAATTATTCATTGGCCTCTTCTTCCATAAATTAAATAAATTTTATTTATTTAATTGGCTACTAATTTGTCCCTTTCTCCCACTTTTTAAAATTAAATCATTATTTAATTGAAAAGTCAACTTGCCTTCTTCTTCTATAATTAAATAATGTTTTCACTATTTAGTTATTCACTTTCCCTCCTAAATTAAATAATTTTATAATTATTTTCTCCAACAACCTCTTTTTATGTGCCAACCTCTTTATCTGTGTCATTTGTATCTCTTCACATCTCATTTAATTTCCACCCTTGATTGAATTATTTTATAATTTAATCTCAACCATTCATCCTTAACTAAGTCCTATATTTTCCCTAATTTAGCCCTAACCCTATTTCATACTAGACCTTTCAATCCTGGCCATTGATTGTCATATCTTATTGGCTTTTAATCATAACCCTTCATTCCATGCTTGTTTTTTTATAAAAGAGGCCTATCATTGTCATTTCAACCTACCTAGTTCATGCTACCTAGACTATTGCTAACTAAGGAGACAAGTACACTCTTCAATATTTTTCTATCATTTTCATTAGGCTATTGTTGCATGCTCAAAATATAAGGGCAATCAAGCATATAAAGAAAAATGGAGGACAATGGAGGTGAATCAACCACAACATAGAGATATTTGGTAATATTGCTTCATTATTTTGTGTTTCTATGTTGGTATGTGCTTCATTGTTGGTTTAGGGATTTAGGGTTTTAGTTTTGATGATTTGTAACCTTAACCTTGATTTTTCCCTATTCTACATTGGTGAACTTGACATGAACTAACTAGATTTGGAAGAATTTTTGAGAATTTTTGAGTTTCAGGTCCATGACACAACTACTAGCTTGAACGACGCATTTGCAAGTTCATGTGCCACATTTGCGGTACAACACAACATTTGACAGGTCTTGCAACATATTTTTTGAAAGCTAGAGAACCAACCGTAGTCATTGTCCCAGGAGCCACAATTGTTTAGATATAGGGAAAAATCATTGCATTAGTTCATTTTTGAGATTTTCTATCATTTCTTAACTCTTTGGTTTCTATTTTCATATTTAGACATCATAATTGCATCATATCTATTTCAGGTTTTTCCAAATTTGGTTGGATTTTAGTGTTTTGCTACTTTTAGGTTTTTGCGATGCATTTGCTTAGGACTTAACCGCATCAAGTTTTGACTGTGAACCACAATCGACATTTGATACACTACAGTCACTGGTTAATTCACCATAACTGTTCCAGACCAGTGAATCGCATTTGTGACTTTTTGCACTATATTTGCCTATTTTTCTCTATTTGGGTTTTTATTAGGAATTTTTCAATTCATGTTTTTTCATCTGGTAGATTAGAAGTTTTTGGTTTACTGATTTCTAGTTTGCAACGTGTGGCTTAGGTTTGGAGGAGACATTTGCATTTAGAATTTCTAACTTTTTGTTTATTTTTCTTAAGGTAGGAACATTTTGATTTTGCAATATCTTTTATACACACCCATTAGGTTAAAAAGAACTTGTGTTTACACTCGTTGGTTTAAAAAGAAAAAAAATCTTACATTTTTCACTCATTGGTCTAAAAAGAACAACAATCTTGCATTTTTCACTCATTGGTCTAAAAAGAACAACAATCTTGTATTTTCTCACTCACTGGGTTAGAAAGAACTTGCATTTTTTGCTCTTTTTGGTTAAAAATAACAAACAACTTGCATCAAGTGTCTTTGCAACTCTCACATTTCATTTTGGGGATTAAAAATAACTATTGTTTGTCTAGTCTTGTCTTGTTTTGAGGTGTGTAATTTCTTCCCTCGCACCTTGAGTGATCTTGAGAATCAAACACTTCTTAACATTTGCATTATCACACCACACATTTGGTTTTCAAAGGTTAAAATGAACTCTTGCTAGTGTGAGTAAGTACATGTGCATGCTCTCTCCTCGCATCTTTGTATGACCTTGGAGATCAAAAAATTGTACTTGTATCACTTTTGTTACCCCATTAGATAGTGCCTACCTTTGAGACACATCCATAGAGATAACTCATTAGCGATCCAAAGCGGTTTTTCCCTTGAGCAGATATATGAAAGGCTAAGATTAAATTCAAGGTTGAACTACCATTATTTTTCACTGTGCAGTGCCCATCCGAAAGTGCAAGCTACCCATGTTTACATGAGGTAGTTTTAGTATCACTAGTAGGACTGGTTAAAGCCTTAAGTGGCTTGTTGGATGCTCACGAGGTGGCAAGTCCCTGAGCGGTGACTAAAAGACAAACTAGTTAGAGGCCCACCCCTTTTTTATTGAGTTTTGGTGTCATTCTCAGTGCAAAGGTGTAGCATCACACCTTGAAGTTACTCACCATATGGCTCCCTTGAGATGAGACATAAATCCTTGGTGTTGTATAATTTACTTGTTTTACTTCTAGGTTTCCGAAGAGAGGGTGATTTGGGTTATCCTTTCATTCTAAGAGGCCCCTAGCCGTCCTCTCTTGCAAGACAAGAGTGAAAACATTCTGAAAGTGTCCCTCCACTCATTTCGAAGTAGATTCCAAGTTGCAGGCCTGAGAGTGCTTCCATTGGTCATTGACCTTAGGGTAGGAAAGTGTTTTATGTGTGTGAATTGTCTTTGAATTGTGCTAGACCCATGGAAATTGGGGTGAATAATCCTAGAACATACACATTATGATCATAAATTTTAGACATTCATACCAACCAAGACATTGTTTTCAGATTGCTTGCTATGTTTTCCATCATATTTCACAAAAACCAAAATGAAACATTAGTCAAAATCAGTAAAACTAGGACAAAACACTCTATTCACCGCATTTGTAGACTATAAACCACAATTGCTTCTTACAACACCACATCTTCTGAAAACTAGTGCAACACGTTTGCTTCTCAAAACATCACATTTGACAGGTTGTGCACCATGTTTGCTAGTTGGAATTGTTTTTAGGAATTTTGGTACAGTCCTATCTTTGATTCAATTTCTGACTATAATCTTCTTATCAAACCACAAACTTTCCAGTCTCATATTTTTCATTTCACTCCATTTATTTAGCTTGCCATTACATTAGTTTCATACATCATAGGTCAAACTTTAGGTCTCATTGGATTGCATACACTTTTTGCAAACCTTAGATTTGGAAATTTATCAGACTTTTGATCATACCATAGTTACAAATTTAGATTTTCTTGACCTTGTATTTTCATCAATCAATTACTTATCCTTTAAGTTGGTCCTTTAAACTCATAAGTCTAGTTTGAGGCCACTTTTTCAATCATCATCACTTTAGTCTTAGTCTTCTTTAAGGTCTTGACAATTATATTTGCCACTTTGGACTATCTTAGTTTGGTTAGTAACCTCTTTTTAGGTCAACCATAAAAGTGCTTAATCTTCATACCATAACAATAATCATACCACACCCTTCATCACAACATCATATTAGAATTACACTTGCATACTTTAGTCATAGACCTACCATATATTTTGATCATTGTGACATTACTACATCTCAATTTTGACTATTGTCACTTTGTATCTTTAATCTTGGTGAATAATCCTTTGGCATCTTTAAACATTTAAAACCTCAAAAACATATTCTAGTTGCATACCATATTCATTTTCATTCCTTAGGCTTCATATCCATTCATCCCATTAGCAATTCTTTTATGGTCCAAACAAGATTACAAAGGAAGAGAAAGGAAATGGACTTCATCCCAGAAGAAGATGACTTTTACAATTATACTAGCAACATGAATTTTGGCCCCTCTTCCAATTAAGAACCTAAACCATAATATCATTTCACAATCCTTTCAAAAAATTCATGATCAAAGACAAACAAAGACCTATAACTGAGGAAGAGGTTGAGGCCAGCCCAAGATCCCGAAGTAGCATGATTTGTGGATGAGATAGTGGCACAAGACCCACAACACTTTCTTGATAAATTATTGCATAGTGGAGCTAAACTTCCCCATGGCTTTGATGTTAACACACTTCAAGAAACACCTATCAATGAAACTACACAAAGCCAAGGACATGATTCTTCCACTCCTAAATGTACTATCCCACAAGTAAATGCCACCATTCCATTAGGAGGAACAACACACGATACCACAACAACCAATATCACACCTCTATTTGGGACACAAAATTAACAAGCCATGACACAAACCTTTGGCACTAAATTTAATCCATTTGGATCATCATCATCTAATGTCATGGGTGCATCATCATCCAACCCCTTTCAATGGGTAGAAACAAGATGCAAAAGGTTCATATCCATGGATCCAAGCCACAAACAAACACCATGTCAAAGACCAATTTGAACACCAATACATTGTCACAAGGTCCTACCATAAGCATTCCCCTACAAATAAACACAAAAGGGCATTTCCAACAACATGGTAACCAGAACACACATGGTCAAACTAGTTCAAGCCCATTTCAAACAAAATTCAATATGAACACTACACACATCCCTCAAATTCAAACTTTCATCTCACATATCCAAACTCAAACCCCCTGTATCCAAACTCAAATTCCAAGTGTCCAAAATCAAATTCCTACATTCACCCATAAAATATCAAACCAACATATACCACATACATCCACCCAACATATTTGATTGCATAACACAAACATGGGCCCATATCATAATGCAATCAACAATGTAGCAGACACATCCCTTACTCAAGTTATGTTTTAGCAAACCGAATGTTTTCCTTACAAAATCAAGTGGACAACATGCAAATATCAACCAAGAAGACTTATTCAAAACAAGAGATATGTCCATACCCATTTGATAGAAGCATATGCATGCCTCAATTTCCTCATAACTATGTTACCCCAAGTTTTCCCAAGTATAGAGGAAAGGGGAATCCTATTGAGCATGTAGGGAGTTTCACATGAATTTAATAGAAATTTCATTTGAACATAGATATCTCATGAGATTGTTTCCTAGGAGTCTCGCAGGACAGGATCTCAAATGGTTTGCTCATCTACCTTCCAGAATAAGAACATGGGATGAACTAGCCAGCAAATTTATCACTCACTTTTCTTATAACATTGAAAATAACATTACCATAGCCACATTATGTCATAAAAAATAAGAAGAAGGTGATTCATTCATAATGTTCTTCCATAAAGATGGAGGAGCTAGGCTAGTCGATGTCCTGTTGACATTCTTGAGAAGCAAAAGATTGACATGTTCGTAGAAAACTTGATCATGAACCTAAAATTCCAATTGCAAGCCCATTTTTGTACAATTTTTTTTAACCTAGTGGAAAAATACACTATACTTGAGAAGGCCCTTATTGTGAAAGGGGAACTTAAAACATATAACAAAAATCAGACTACCCAAGGTACCTCCAATGACAAAAGTAAATATTGGGCCCATAATAAAAATGTCACAAATGATGGAGTTGTCAATGTAAATTCAATACATGTTGGTCCTATGATCAAACTTAAAGGATCTAATACATCAAACAACCCACCATGTCTCCCTCACCAAATAGAAAATGCCTTTGAAAATAACCAAGAACAAAGACATCAAAGGAATTTTCCAACAAGACACAAGTACACTCCCTTAGAGGAACCAATTGAATCCATCCTAAAACAAATTTTTCAGTCCAAATTCATACAACTTCCTAAGGCAAAACCTTATGATCTAGGGGAATTCAAACCTTTGTGGTGGGATGCCAATTCCTTTTGTGATTATCACTGTATCAAGGGGAACAAAACTTAATCATGCAGACGACTCAAGAACATAATTTAGGACCTAATAAAAAATGGTGTCATAGAAGTTGATAGTCAACAATAGACCTCCAATAATGATCATACCATTTTTAAGAATCATTTGCAAGACCATGGGACTAGTAAGGCCTTCAGTTTGGGTGCAAAGACCAATAACCAAGCCAATTATACCCATGGTGTGCATGACTATGTTGGATGTTGTGGTTGTGTTGCTGATATGTGGTTGCCATTAATGTCAACACTATTAGAATTGATGATTATGAAGGTTGTATATGTCGAGGATATTGAGAAAACTACAATAAATATGTTGTAGGCAGTCTATGAACCTATGATGATCAGAGTAGAGGAAAATTTTGTATGTTGGTAATAAAAATTCATGCATTAAATGGTTTTTTGCAGAGCCTATCTAGTATGTTCTTCGGAATTTTCAGAGGTGTGCATCAAGATTGGAGCGAGTTATGAGTTTATGAGTTCCTACAGTTATTTTGTTACTATAGAAAGTGGTTCTGGAAGAAGAGAATGAAATTATAGTAAATTAAGTTGTTGTGCATGATCCTGTAATGTTCACTGATGGTTCTAGATTGTAATCTATCATTGTTGTACATCCACGTTGATCGGTGTGCTCATGATCAAATATTTTTCCTTTGTGTGTTCAAGTTTTCATGTTCTTGGTTGACATGGTGGTTGTAACATGTTGTGGATCCTTATGGAACAATTTTTGAATACTTGACACATTCGACGATGTTGATTTAGGTCTTCATTATGTTGTGATCAACCTAGGTTGGTACGCATTGAGATATTTTCATGAATTGGGCAGACAATTCATAATTCATTTATTCTTTATTTGTGGCCGACAGAGTTGTTGATGAAATTTCATGTAGTGGATATATAAGAGCGATTGTTTCCTCATTTTGGAGTGTTCTCAATGAATGAATATGAAGTGTGAATGAAAAATGTGCTAATAGAGATTAGATCATTTTATTTTACAGCAGAGTGTGAAGGAGTTTGAGCGAAGTGTGAAGAAGTGTTTTTGTGCCTAACCAAAACTATCATCAGGATTTTGAAGAAGCTAATTTCTCAGTTCAACCTCATAAGATGGATTTAATCTGATTGTTTTATGTAAGGAAGTTAGCCTTCCCTTCTAAATAGTGAGCTCTAGGCTATGTGCCTAAATGCAAGTGCATTCCTTATTCATTTCTTTTATACTTTTAATAGGGTATAAATTGTGGATTAACCTCCACCGTGGTTTTTCCCCTAACAGGGTTTCCATGCAACAATCTTGGTGTTGTGTGTTTCCGATGTGTTGTTGATTCATGCTTTCACTATTAATTATCATATTTGAGGTTAAAGGTTAATAAGGTTCAATAAGTTTTAAATTCTATAACAACTGATTCACCCCCCCTCTCAGTTGTCTATCCTTGTTTTTCCAACAATTGGTATCAGAGTAGGTTCCTCTAAAAAAATTTAATAGCTTGAGGTGATCCGAGATGGCATCATACAAGAAGGATAGTCCTAGATTCGATGGTACAAGTTACTCTTTGTGGAAGGTCAAAATGGAGTGTCATTTGAAGTGCATTGGTGAACACTTCTAGAAGATTACAAAGAACATATATAATATCCCTCAGAATGGTCCCTCTACTCCTGATGAGATCAAAGAAGTTGAAACTAATATCATGGCTATAGAAGCATTATTGAGTGCTTTGACAGATTCAGAGATGAAAAATGTGATAGGTCTGAAAACATCACATGCGATCTAGAAGAAGTTGGAGACATTGTATGAAGGAGATGCACAACTGAAATTTTCCAAGCTACAAATTCTGAAAGGCAAATGGGAAAACATGAAGATGAGTGAATATGAAAACATTTTTGCTTTCATGAAAAAGGTAAATGAACTAGTGATAGGTATTAGATGTGCCAGTGGAATTATGGAAGAAGATGAAATTGTGGCTAAAGTGCTCAGATCAGTACCTACTTCTTACAAAATGAAATCTCATGCTATTGAAGAGCTCAGGACAGTAAAAAATGTGACAAGAGATATGTTGATTGGTAAACTAGCTACCATTGAGTTGAGTGAATTTGGTGAGTCTACTCCTAAAACATAATCTTCATTTAAAGCTACTGTATCCAGAAAAAGCCAACAAAGATATGATCCGAGAGAAATTTTGAGAAAGACATTCAAATATGAAGATGAGATGAAATAGATTGAAGATGGAGAAAGAGATCTAGAAGAACTGGAAGCATTGCTTGTGAAAAGAGAAGCCAGAGGACAAGGTAAGTATAAAGGAAAGCTACCTATTAAATATTTCTCTTGCAATAAGATAGGTCATTTTGCATCAAGGTGTCCTGCAAGAGTTTCTAAGTACAAACCTTACAAGTCTAGATTCCAAAAGAAGTGTTATTATGCTGAAGAAGGTGTTACTGATGATGAATCTGATAAAGAAACTGAAAATGAAGATGGATGGGTATTCATTGCTATCAAGGAAAATGGTTTGGTTTCCACTGAATCTGCTAACACTCAAAATATTAAGAAAGCTCTTGCAGCCAGAATTGGTGAAAAGGATGAGTGGGTAATTGATAGTGGATTCTCACATCATATGACTGGTGACAAAAGCAAGTTTCTAAGCTTGGAAAAATATGACGATGGTGTTGTAAGATCTGTAGATAACAATGCTGGTGTGATTTGTGGCAGATGCACTATTTCTCTTAGTGGTAAATATAATACTGATGATGTCCTTTATGTTGAAGGATTGAAGCATAATTTGTTAAGTTTTGGACAAATGATAGACAAGGGATACAATCTTCAGCTCAAAGATGGTAAGTGCAGAATATTGGGAAGTTCTGGAAATGTAATTGCTTCAGGTACAAAAATAAGAGGTAATATTTTTCACCTGAGTGCTACTAGTGAAGGTTGTTTAATTACTCAAGTTGATGTAAGTTGGTTATGGCATAGGAGGCTGTGTCATGTGAATTTTGATAACATCCTCAAAGTAAGCTCCACTCAAGCAGTCAGAGATCTACCTAAGTTAGTGATGTCTACTAACACTATATGCAAGGAATGTCAAATGGGAAATCATATAAGAATTTATTTTCAGAGAAAACAACATCATTCTAATGGAGTATTGGAGTTGGTTCATATTGATCTATGTGGTCCATCCATAATCAGAAGTCTACAAGGAGAAAGGTATTTTATGTTTCTTATTGATGATTACTCTAGGATGATATGGGTTGCTTTCTTGAGAGAGAAAACATGAAGCATTAGAAAATTTTAAATGTTTCAAATCTATGGCAAAAAATGAGATGGGTTTGAAGGTTAAATGCTTAAGATCAGACAAAGGTGGTGAGTTAACTTCCCGAGATTTCAATTCATTTTGTCAAGAGCATGGAATCAAAATACAGTTATTTGCTCCTCGGACCCCTCAACAGAACAAAGTTGTTGAGAGAAAGAACATAACAATTTTAGATGTTTCTAGAACTATGATGTTGTGAGGTAATGTTCCTCATATCTATTGGAGAGAAGTTGTAAGCACTGTCGTATACACTATCAATTGGGTAAATGTCAATGATAATTCTGGTAAGAATCCTTTTTAGTTGTGGTTTGGTTACAAGCCTATTGTTAAATATTTCAAAATCTTTGGAAGTAGATGTTATATCAAGAGAGATGAAGATATTGGCAAGTTTGATGCTTGAAGTGATGAAGGAATCTTTGTGGGTTACTCTACTAAGAGCAAGGCCTACCGGTGCTACAATAGAAGATTGAAGAAAATGGTTGAAAGTGAAAATTTCAGAGTTGATGAGGATAATGACAGATCATCCAGATATTGTGGATATGATTCAGATGACCAACATGATAGTATTGATAATGGAAAGAATGTTCAGACACATAATCAAGTTTAAATCGTTCTGGTGAATCAAGAGTCTCATGAAGGAGAAGCTAGTGGAAGTGCAGAAGAGAGAACATAAGAACTAGAAGTCAAAGAGAATCCCAAAGTCCCAAAGTATGTTAAGCTAAATCATTCTAAAAATCAGATTATAGGAGACAAGAACAAAGGTGTGCAGACTAGAAAAAGAATTGCAGAAGAGTATTGTTTGATTTCCAAGACTAAACCTAGCAATGTCAATGAAGCATGTAAAGATGAATATTGGATGGAAGCAATGAAGGAAGAATTGATGCAAATAGAGAAAAATGATACATGGATTCTTGTTCCCAAACCTCAGGATAAAAATGTGATTGGATCAAAATGGGTTTTTTGGAATAAGTTGAATGAACAAGGTGAAGTGGTTAGAAATAAAGCAACATTGGTATGTAAAGGGTACTCACAGATGGAAGGTATTGATTTTGAAGAAACCTTTGCCCCTATTCCTAGAATTGAAGTTGTAAGGTTGTTTCTTGCTTATGCTACTTTCAAGAATTACAAAGTCTATCAAATGGATGTGAAGTTAGAATTTTTGAATGGTGAATTAGAAGAAGAAGTTTATGTTGAGAAACCAGATGGATTTCAACTGACTGATGAAGAAGATATGGTTTTCCAATTGAATAAAGAACTTTATGGACTAAAACAAGCCCCTAGAGCCTATTATACTATACTGGAGAAATACTTATTGAAGCTTGGATTCAATAAATTTACTACTGACAACAATCTGTATTTCAAGGTGGATCAAGATAAAGAGTTGATTATTGAAGTCTTTGTTGATGACATTATTTTTAAAGGTGATGATGACTTATGTATGAAGTTTGCTGATGAAATGAAAAGTGATTTTGAGATGTCAATGATTGGAGGGCTGAAATTATTTTTAGGATTGAAAATTACTCAGTTAGATAATGGAATCTTTATATCTCAGTCCAAATATGTAAGAGTTATTAAATTTTTTGGCATGGAAGACTCAAAGCCTATAGGTACACCCATGGTAACCGGATGCAACTTAACACAGAATGATGATTCTCCTAAGGCTAATCAAATAAGGTACAAGTCAATGATTGATGGATTACTCTTTTTAACTCAGACCAGACCAAACATTATGAATGTTGTATGTATGGTTGCTAGATATCAAGATGATCCAAAGGAATCACATGTGACTACAACAAAGAGGATTTTTAGATACTTGAAAGGGACAGTTGATTTTGGGCTATGGTATCCTAAGGATGGTGATCTTACTCTGAATGCCTTTACAAATGCAGATTGGGCAGGAGATGTGGATGATAGGAAAAGTACAAGTGGTGTTGCATTCTTCTTGGGGAAGAAGTTGGTGCTTGGCTAAGTAAAAAGAAAAACTCCATTTCCTTATCTACTACTGAGGTGGAATATATTGTCGCTGCAAACAATTGCACTCAAGTAATATGGATGAAACAGATGCTAAGAGATATTAGAATTGAGTATGATGAGCCTATTGCTATATTTTGTGATAACTCAAGTGCCATAAACATTTCTAAGAATCTGGTGTTATATTCAAAGACAAAACATATATCTATCAAGTATCACTTTTTGAGAGACAAAGTGAGTGATAAAGAAGTCAGATTGGAGTATGTGCCCACGAAAGAACAAATTGCAGATATATTTACTAAACCGTTGCCTAAGGATAATTTTGAGTATCTCAGAGGAAAGTTAGGGGTGATTTCCCCTCCTAATCTGAACTAAAATGCAAGTCTTTGCATCAATCCGTGCACTCATAGTCATATCTTGTTTCGGATTGATGTTGTGGTGGTTGCTACTCAAGGGGAGTAGTCAGATGATTCAGAGGTTGTGTACCTTTTCCATTGATGTCAAAGGGGGAGAAGAGTAATGTGAAAAACCTTTGTAGAAGAAAGGGGGAGAAGAGAAATAAGTACTAAGAGGGAGAAGATGGAAGAGTAATGAAAGGAGGAGAAGAATAGTTTAAGAAGAATTAGTTGTGTTGATGGTATTTTTCACATCATGTGTTGCCATCAATGCGAAAGGGGGAGATTGTTGGATGTTTTGGTTATTTTGTTGATATGTGGTTGCCATTGAAGTCAACACTATTAGCATTGATGATTCTAAATGCTGTATATGTCGAGGATATTGAGAAAATTATAATAGATATGTTGCAGGCAGTCTATGAAGTTGTGATGATCAGAGTAGTGGAAAATTATGTACATTGGTAATTAGAAGTCGCACATTAAAGGGTTTGTTACTGAGCCTATCTAGTATGTTCTTCAGAAGTTTCAGAGGTTTGCATTAAGATTGGAGCAAGTTATGAGTTTCTAATTTCCTACAGTTATTTTGTTACTGTAGCAAGTGGTTTTGGAAGAAGAGAATGCAATTCGGGTAAATTAACTTGTTGTGCATGATCCTGTGATGTTCAATGATGGTTCTAGATCATACTCTATCATTGTTAAATTTCCACGTTAATCAGTGTGCTTGTGATCAAATATTTTTCCTTTGTGTGTTCAATTTTTCATGTTCTTGGCCGACATGGTGGTTGTAGCGTGTTGCGGATCCTTGTGGATTAATTTTTGAATACTTGGAGTGTTCAAGTATGTTGATTTAGGTCTTCATTATTTTGTGACTGACTTAGGTTGGTACACATTGAGATTTTTCCATGAATTGGGCCGACAATTTGTAATTCACTGATACATTTTGACTCAATTTGAAACGTCAAAATTTCGATCCAGCATCATCGGCTAGGTTAGAATTTTGACGTTTCAAATTTTGTCAAAATTCCTCCAACAAAAGTTCATCAAAATTTCGATGACCTTTCATCAGAAATTGAGTCAAAATGTATCAGTGATTCATTTATTCTTTATTTGTTGCCGATAGAGTTTTTGATGAAATTTCATGTAGCGTATATATAAGAGTGATTGTTTCCTCATTTTTTGAGTGTGCTCAATGAATGAATATGAAGTGTGAATGTGAAATTTGCAAATAAAGATCAGATCATTCGATTTCATAGTAGAGTGTGAAGGAGTTTGAGCGAAGTATGAAGAAGTGTTTTTGTACCTAATCGAAACTGTCATCAGGATTTTGAAGAAGCTAATTTCTCAGCTCAACCTCATCAGATGGATTTAATCTGATTGTTTTATGTAAGGTAGTGAGCCTTCCCTTCTGAGCAGTGAGCTCTAGGCAGTGTGCCTGAATGCAAGTGCATTCCTTATTCATTTCTTTTATACTTTTAATACGGTATAAATTGTGGATTAACCTCCACTATGGTTTTTCCCCTAACAGGTTTTCCACGCAAAAATCTTGGTGTTGTGTGTTTTTCATGTGTTGTTGATTCATTCTTTCACTGTTAATTATCAGATCTAAGGTTAAAGTTTAATAAGGTTGAATAAGTTTTAAATTTTGTAACAACTGATTCACCCCCCTCTCAGTTGTCTATCCTTGTTTTGCAAATAGACTATACTATACATCATATCTGAGCCTTAGATGACCATGTCAATACCATCACCATTAAAAATATAATAGAATGTTTAGTAAACACACAAAAAACCAAGGTGACCCTACAAAGTGCTCCCCCTACACAACAACAAAAGTCCTAATATAACCTCTTAGACCACTTGGGGAAAACGCTTGCTCAATATCCATCCTTGAGTTACTTCGTATATCCCTCGAGCACAAAGTTATTCTTGACAAAGCATTGCAAGACACCTCCGTACCAAATGAACTTGATGTCAATTGATTCATGGAAATGGTGACATACTTAGCCAAGATGCACCATATCACTTTTTCAAACCAAGATTATTTATCTCAAAATTCCAATCATAACGACCCCTTGCACTTGGAATTCTACCTTAATAAACATAAAAATAGACAAGTCTTGGTAGATGGCGGAGCGAGATTAAATATTTGCACTCTTAAATTTTTTGTGGCTGTAATGTCGTAGAATTGCACCTAGGGGTAACTCCACATTTTTGCATCTTGCCTAGCATTTATGACACCTTTGGAGCATTAATGAAAAACTCTTGTGAGACAAAATTTCATGATTCTGGCTTCATGTGGACACATGGAAAAATGGTAGAAGCTTGATAGGGCGTTTCCCAAAAATCTAGGCCTTGGATGCATGCGTGACTCGTAGACGTCCACGCGACATGCTAGCATCTTGGCGGTTTTCTGAGTTTGAAATGATGAATCTAGAACCTTGACCCTTGTGACATGCATCCTGGCGGTTAGGTCTCAAGTGAAATGGCTTTGTGTTGCCCTTGCATGCATTAAAAACTCCTTTTGGCCCTCATTTTGGGGTTGGAAGCTATCAATTCAATCATTTTCACCACTTGCTCTAGTCTTGGATAAGTTATATCCTTGAGTAGCAACACTTTCATTGGTGAAGCCATGCCGGATTGAGATCCCCCAGTAGCTACCACCTCTCAAATAGGCATATTGCAGTGCGCCCTTGTGCTCTGGAAGAGGGTCTTAACCCTTGGGTAATGCTCTCTCTCCTTATCACTCCTTCCTACTAGTTCAATTACTACTCTATGGTGCAGGCTCTACTCTTAAGCGAATTTTGTTTTCACCACATGCTTTGTTATTTCCTTTACACTCTCTACCCAACTTGGTTGTCCGTGGAGGTGGGAACACCAATATGAGGGTCTAACTGAGGTAGACCCCTATACAGCCCCAATCTTTTCCCCCTTGGTATTTTGTGTGTAGGTTATGAAAGGAAGCTTTGAATAAAGATTCAGACGCACAAAGGTGATCTTATTTCAAGTTCTCTTGTACCCTCCTTTAGTTCCTAGCTTTCTATTGATTGCTTGATTCTTCACGTCTCCTGGTCTGAGTCAAGAATTAAGTCTATGTTTCATCTTCCTAAGCTCTCGACTTCTTTTGTATCTTAGGATTCCAGCATGTCTTGTAGACGACAATGCGTCATGCTGGCATCCTAGAACCGTGCTGATATCTTTTGGTTGAGACCTCTTCAGCTGGATATTGGAACTTATAAGTCTTTCTCTTTCGGATCCTGAACCTACTTTCTCACTTCTCTTCATGATTCCATTAATCCATTCACTTTGAGGTGTATAAGGGCAGTTCATTCCCTAGTGATCTCTTGAGAAGAAAGAGACCCGTGTGCAGTGAATCCCTCTTATATCACATTTTGGTGAACCTGATGTGAACCGTCAAATCCATTTTCATAATGTTGTCCAGCTATGATGAGTCTTTTTCTAAAGAAGATTTTGATATGCTAGAAGATGCTCTAGATGATTTTTTAGACGCACTCTCCCCTATCTATAAATCTTCAAAAAAAACTCTTTCCTTGCCAACTGAAGAGTCAGTAAATGTGGTGGTAGTTTATGTGGCTCCTCCAAGACCTAAGAAACCCTTCATTTATGTAACCCCAGCTAAGCTATTCCCTAGAAAGGACTATTTTCTCTATGGGATTTTAGGTCGTAGCAATCCTTCAGACTTATATTCAAGATTTTTGAAGGCTACTAACTCTACTTCTTATAATGTTGTCGAACACATGTACCCTATGAGGAGAGACATACAAAACCTAGAACAACAAGTTGTTGTTCCTACATCGCAACCAGATCAAACTCCTACTTCTTTACCTTCATCTCAATCTGACCTTCCTCCAGCTCCTAAACCCACGACCAAGGCACCAGGTGATTATGATCTTGTCGAGCAACTTCATGTTACTCTGGCTAAGATCTCACTTTGGGATTTGCTTTAGACCGCTCTAGTTTATCAAGAGATGTTGCATGAATCCTTACAAAATATTATCTTTCCTGCCTCGGCTAGGCCCATGGACGTTGACGCATTGATGGCACATATTCAAGCGGATTCGCCAAATATTATGTTCCACCCACAAGAACTCCCACCTCCAGATGTGCAGAAACAAATAGAACCTTTGATGATCATAGTAAATGTTAACAACATCGGTATTAGACATACCCTCCTTGACACTAGTTTAGCCCTCAACATTTTTGGTATAGATCGACTGCCTAAAATCAAGGTTGATTCATCCTCCTTAGAGGCTTCTTCCTTATATATTTGTGGGTTTGATAACACTGGTAGCCAAGCTCTAGGAACGATAATGTTACCTTTGTATTTGGGCCTCATTACTTTGCCTACGTTGATCTACGTAATGCCCAACCCGTTACCATACAATATTCTTCTAGGAAGGCCTTCGATTCATGATATGGGTGTAGTAACTTCTACCCTAAATTGTTCCATGAATTTTGTTACTAACAATCGAGTGGTTATGGTTAAAGAAGATCCAAAATTTGTGCACCTTTGTTTACTAACCATTGTTGGCCGTAATTCAGCCGCTTCCACCCTCAAGAATTGCATTCCTTCCTTAACCACTGACACTATGGCTTGTTCCTCATTGATACCTATCACAGAAGCTATTCCTTTAGTAATTATCAACCGAGACAAACTGCCTAAGATGAAAAAATGTGAATCCCCTCCATCTTCTCCTTCATCTCCTGTAGCGAATGATTTCTTAGGTGATGACTAGGGTTCCTTGAACTTCTCTAAATTCTTCATAGTGGAGTACAAGTCAGACCCCTCCAATGCAGAATTCTTGGATCCTGCCAATAGGAGGACAAGCAACCCTCCCATTAAAGAAGCGAGGTATGATCCCATCCAGGAGACCCCTCCTCCCCGAGAGAGTGAATCCATCTCTGAAAGGAAGGTCGATGTTTTCAAATCAAGTAAGGGAAGTGGGACCGCTCCCGTAGAAACTTTCAATGTCCATTGGTGGAATGAGACACTCCATGTAGATCTACCCCCTATCGAAACTCTACAAGCTCGTTACAGGTTCAGTTATGAACTCACTTCTTGATACGACTATGGGTAGAAAGGCCTAGGATGTATCAAGCAATGAATACAAGTCCCTATCCAATTTAAGAAACAACAACGCCATCTGGGCTTTGGATGCCACATTGAGCAGTCTAGAAAAAAACCTTGGTGGAGTGTTAATATGATTTTAGCTTAACCATTGAGTTTGATCCATCCTAAGTTGATAGAAAAAAGAGGACAAACCGAGAAGGTCCTTGTAGATGTCTTCTCTTCGGATGAAGCATTGGGGGAATTTCTAGGTTCTTATTCTTCATTACCTCCTTACCATCACAAGAAATGATTCTCGTATCGCTTACACAAACAAGCATACTTTGGAGAATCTATTATGAGAATTGATGAGGAGGACCCACTATCTAACATCAACGATGATGTTCCGATATCCCATCCCGAGGACCGCAATTCCCTCCTTAAAGGGGATATTGTTGAAGTCCCTGTGGATGTGAAATCTTTAGAGAAAGTAATCAAGATCGGGAAGTGTCTCTCTTTCGAGGAAGCAAATGAACACTTCGCTCTCTTTTGCACTTACCTTGATATCTTCTCTTGGACGTATGAATATATGCCCAATATTTATGAATCTATAGTGGTCCATAATATCATTCTATGTCCCGACACCAAGACCGTTATAAAAAAAATTCAAAAGATCAATCCTAGGGTAGCTTTAATGGTCAAGACCGAGATAGAGAAGCTATTGAGAGTAGACTTTATCCATCCCATTGATTATTCTCCCTAGATTTCAAATATAGTCATTGTTAGCAAATTTGATGGCCATATTCATATATGCATTGACTTTCGGGACCTTAACAAGGATTCTCTTAAAGATGATTTTCCATTACCTAATATAGATATGATTGTGGAATCAACCGCAAGCCATGCATTGCTATCTTTTATGAAAGGCTTCTCAAGTTATAATCAGATCCGTATTAATCTGGATGATCAGTACAAGACAAACTTTACTACCCCTTCTTTTTGCTATGTGGTCATGCCCTTCGGATTAAAGAACTCAAGAGCAACTTATCAATGGGCGATGACCTTGATATTTCATGATTTCATTCAAAAAATCTTGGAAGACTATGTCAATGAAATCTTGGCGAAATTTGTAAACCGTCAAGATCATGTGAAGAATATTTGTCTTATCTTCGAAAGGATTCAACTGTACAGGATGAGACTCAATCTCTAGAAGTGTGTCTTCAGCATTGACGTTGGCAAGCTTCTTGGGTTTATAGTCTCTTATCGCAGAATTGAAGTTGACATTAATAATATTGATGCCATTATTAACATGTCTCTGTCAAGGAACATCACCAAGTTACAAATTCTATAGGGGAAGACTCAATAAATTTGCAAATTCATATCTCAGTTGGTTGACCGTAACCTTCCTTTCACCCGTCTCATAAAGAAGGATGTTCGCTTTACATGGGATGAAGAATGTTAGAGAGATTTTGAATCCATCAAAGCTTATTTGACCAATCCCCCTGTATTGATGTCGGCTATGCAAGATAGATCTTTCCTGCTTTACCTTGTTGTGTCACCATACACTTTAGTAGCCCTTCTGGCTCAGTATGATGACACAGAGAGAGAGGGAGCAATTACTACATCAACCGCATCATTGTCGATTGTGAAACTTGTTATTCATCCATGGAGAAGTAGTGCCTTAATCTTGTATTCGCTATGCAAAAGCTAAGGCACTATCTCATCCATGCTAAAACTCATGTCATAGTAAAAATGGATCTTTTGAAACATCTATTCTCTAGTGCCGACCTTGCTAGGAGATTAGCGAAGTGGGTTATGTTGATTTCTAAGTTTGATATAAAAAAAATCACTTCGAAATCGATAAAAGGATAAGAAATTTATGATCAATTGGCAAATGCTCCCTCACCTCACTCCTTCCCCAGGTTGGACCTATTCCCTGATGAGAATATCTTCACAATAAACCATGACCTCGAATGGAAAATTTAATTTGATGGATCAAGGTTTCAAACCAGTTCTGGAGTAGGTGTGGTCATGATATCCCCTGAAGGTAAACCAGTCCCCCTATCCTTTCTATTAGATTTTCCATGCACCAATTAGATCGCCAAGTATGAAGACCTTATTGCCAATTTGTGTGCCTTGATTGCATTGAAAATTAAACATCTTCGTATACTAGGTGACTTTGAACTCATTGTGAATCAGATCACAGGGACTTATCAAGCTAAACAAATTAACTTGTCTTGATATCGAGACCTTGCTTTGTCCTTGCTTAATCATTTTTCCTCTTTCAGAATAAACAACATTCCTAGGTGATAAAATAGACATGTGGATGCCATGGCAAGCATCGCTTCCTTGGTACCTTTAGAAGAGGATACAAAGGAATATCACTTCATGGTTCAGGTCACGTGAACCTCGACAATTCTTGATCAACCAGCATCCGAGTCTCTAGTTTTCCATCATGCAAATTCAGGAGAGTGGTTCTCTATCATCTACAATTACTTAAAGAAAAGAAACTTTCCTGATGCTAAGATGAAAAATGATCGCACCCGTATATGAAATCTTTCAGCTCGTTATGTTATCTTATTCGATGTTCTTTATCGAAAAGTGCATAATGGCTTATTTCTAAGATGCCTCACTAGAGTGGAAATACCCCTTGCCCTTAAAGAATCCCATGTGTGCTCTAGGGGTGGACATTTCGGTGGTAGATCCCTAGTGAGGAAACTGATACACATGGGGTACTACTGGCAGATGATGGAACAATAATCCTTCGGTTTCATCAAGATGTGCCTTCAATGTCAATAGCATAGCTGCCTTATCCACGCTCCTACTCAAGAGTTGCAAAATCAAACTTCTCCTTGGTCATTCACAAAATGGGGGTTGGACATTATTGGTAAAATATCACCTCCTTCTTCCAAAGGGCATACCTTTATTATCATGGCTACAGATTATTTCACAAAATGGGTTGAGGCTATTCTGCTCTGATCCATGAGTGTTGAAACTATCTATAGCTTCCTCTTGAACAACATCATTTCTAGATTTGGATTTCCTACTACACTTTTTTTTGATAATGGTACGCCATTTAAAAACAAGGAAGTAAAGCAGTTCCTGGAAAAATTTCATATTCAACATAGGTTTTCTACACCGTATTATCTGCAATCTAATGGCCAAGCAGAAGCTTCCAACAAAACTCTTGAACTAATTCTTTGTAAGACAGTTAATAAACATAGTAAGGATTGGCATATTCAGTTAACATATTCTTTGTGGGCTTATCGCATGAGTGTTCACACGGCGATGGGAATGATGCCCTATAGCCTCGTGTATGGTGTTGAAGCTATCATGCCTTTAGAGTTGCAAATCCTATCTTTACGGGTTTCCCTTAGGGGGTGATTGACGATGAAACCTATCGAGTTAACCATTTGCATCAGCTTGAGATGCTCGATGAATGTCATTTATAGGCCCTCAATCATCTTAAAGCTTATCAGTGATTGCTATCTAGACAATATAATCAGGGTGTGCTTCCTAGGACCTTCAAGCTTGGAGACTTGGTTCTATAGGAAAATCAGTGAAATGTAAATGTATTGCTTGATCATAAAGGGAAATTTAGTCCTAATAGGCTAGGCCCTGACATCGTGGTTTCTATATATGGTTTAGGTTCCTATAGATTATCATCTATGGATGGAACACCTTTAAAGGATAACGTCAATGTGATGCATCTTCATCGATACTATGCATAGTGTCCTAATGTGCCATATATGTGGTGTTCTCCACATATATGGCACGTCTATGGATGGAACACCTTTAAAGGATCTCATCAATGCAATGCATCTTCGTTGATACTACACATAGTGTCCTAATGTGCCATATATGTGGGTAGTAATACTATACATATATTATTATTAAAATTTTCTCATTTTCACATTATAAAGAATTTTTGTGTTTGTGACATGATCATGTGTGTGTTCGTGTGATAGAAACATACATACATATGTCTGACTATGCTAAAATACCCATACATCACATCACATTATTAGATCATCATAGCATTTAATTAACATGTAGATAAACGTGTTAAATTAAATCATGATTAGCATCTAATGAAAACACACATCCATATAAGAAAATACCATCCATAGCATGGGCGTACGTGAAAATGGAAAGCATACACATAAGAAAATCCATGATACTGAAAGCAATGTATATATATCCAATGTATGAATCAAATTTCATGTACATGTATCGGGCCACTGCTATAAAAATGAGTGGTTGTTGAATATATGTCTATACAAGAGATCTACAAGTATGTATGAATATATACATTTGGCTACAAAAATTATATACAAAAAATATTTAATCCTATCCCTGTGGCATATGGATCCCCAAGCCCTCTGGCTCTAGTGGTTATTCTGGTGCTATGGGTGGAGGTTACACGGTGGTCTAATATTTGGATCGGTGTGAAAATGACATAGAAAAGCCCACTCGTATCCATCTAAGCTCCCCCTACAACAACTAGATGTCCATCCTTGCCTAGATCAGCTCCTAGTGCAACCACTGAACATCTGTCGGGATCACAGCTGTCAGTCGAGCATTGAGCTCATCAATGCGGCTTTGGAGAGCATCATGCGCCGCCTCAGCGGCGTCAACCCTCCTCACTACCACTCGGTGAGCACCATCCACAGCTCCCTCGATAGTTAATCTCACTACCTTCTGGTAGTTGTCAGCTTCGTAGTCAATTGGACCACCTTTGCACCCCGCTCCTCATATGCGGTTCGTAGACAAGCTACTGACTCAAAAGTAAGGGCATGCCTCTCCATTGAAATAGGTTGATAAGCCTCTAGGACTGTCCCTTGGATCAATACAGTAGGGGCCGCCTCTGAAATACACTGAGCCATAAGCTCAGTCCATCCTTGTGCATCCTCTGCAATCACAAAGAAAGAGAAGGGGATCAATATCACATGGCATATGTATATAAATAAAAATGCATAAGCAAAAATACGAAAAGAAGGAATGTAACAATAATGCACTATGTATACCTGGATCCCCTGGCTGCCATGTGGAATCAGGGTGTGGATCAACACTAGGTCTTGCATCGCCAGTATCGGTGGCCACCCCAGGAGATGCTAGTGCCACTGATATTGGGATAGTGGAGGCTGGTGGCACTGATGAAACAAGAGTAGCTAGGGGGATTTGATCTCCTCTGTCGTCATGGCTTCACAGGTGTCATCTCCTCCTCCTCCTCATGTACCGACTCCTCCTCCTCCTCTGCACCGCTCTACTAGCAGGATCTACTCCTGCCCTATGGAGGCTGGTGGGGCTCATCCTCCTGCGGGATAAGGTCCCCTCCTAGAGCACCCTTGCCAAATACTAGAGCAGGACGATGCCTCTCCCACCACCGGGTAAAATCAGCTAGTACCCCGACATTATCCACCACCACCATGGTCGGTAGATGATGATCGAGCTCATCATCGTCTGAAAAGATGATGTCTATGATAGAAGTGTGACGGCGCTCACCCACCTTCATTGCATTGTGGTGCACCCTAGTGTACATGGGCATGTCGGGTGGTATGGTATGTACACGGCCATGCTGCCACATGACCCGGCTCCAGTAATATGGTACAATAATGTAATCATGGTGACCCACTAGAAAATGGTATCATTGTAGGTTCCTAAGGAACTTGCTATCATCGACCCACCTAAAATAGCGGTGGGGTCTCTAGCGAATATCTCCTATGGCGACAGTATCAAACTGCAACCTCTAAAACTGTACATCCTCAACACGCCAATGGCCTGTCATATCATACCAATGGGCCATGGGGACATCATATGACCATCGTTGGGGAAAACTTACTGGTTGGATGCACATGATGTGGGTGAATTCCCACACCTACAAAAGTGTGCATGTTGTAAGACTACAGTACTCATAGTGAACATACCATCCAAGCTCCTGGTACAGGTGTGCTAGCATGTTGTGCCTCCAAGAAAAAATAGTCATGTGCTCAACCATCTCTAACAATAGGGATGAGGCCCCCATGCAGGTATGAGCCTTGCTCATCTATGGTGATCTAAAAAGCAATTGTGACCACCATCACCCGACGTAGCAGCGATGTTGCCATGCTCACGTGCTCATACCAATGCGTATATATGTGACCAGTGTCGTCACCGCCGTCAGTCTGCCTTGTGAATTACTGAACACCCTCATTGCACACCCGCGTTGATCGGGTGTCATCTAAGGCCACCCACCGTCCACAGATGGGGAGCCCGAGGATCCGATAGACATCCTCAAGAGTGATGGTCATCTCTCTGCAGGGTAGATGGAAAGATGAGGTAATAGCATCCTGTCATGGTATCGCATCTTCGGCATGGTGAATACATTCCAGAGACCGACCCGCTCAAAATGTGTGACCTCATCTAATGATAAATGGTCTCTCTTCTCATGGATGAGGTAGAATACTCACCCTCTGAGATGCTCCTGGATCTCCAGATAATCCTACAAAAAGTTTTAAAAAAAATTAAGTCAAAAACTTGATCATGATAGGAAAATACGTGAAAGGACAAATGTGTGTCGCATCTAAGTCCCAAATCTACCATGGTCACCCGGAGGACGCCAACGCATCCTTGAGACAACAACATCAATCTGAGAGCCCAATGCACGTTCCAAATGAAAACACGGAAAGAGGACGCACGTGCACATTTCGGATGCCTACGCACCTCAAAGCATGAAAAACCCAAAAAAAATGATCAAAAATGCACAAAGATCAAGACTAAGAAGCCTACTTGGTAGACATCATGACTCGTGATGATGTCATCATGAAGCTTCTCTAGCCTCGGTGCCTTGTACTCCCTCCTGCTCGACATTTTGCTGACTTTTCTCTCACAAAATTCAACAATCTGCTCGCAGTGAATAGTGAAAATGACCCTTCTAGGGGCCCACCTAGGTATATATAGCCCCCCTGAGGCCCATTTTTCCTAAAATTTGTGGCCCCCCGATTCCTCTTGACTTTACCCCACTATGTTGGGGGAAAACTCAGGAGGGGGCATATAGTCACCTCTTGATCATTTTTTCTCCTCTGAATCAACGGTATTTTCTTGATCATTCTTCTATCCATGGTAGTTTCTTCCGATTTTTTGAAACTGACTCAAAATTGTAACTTTATAGGATACAGTTCTGAATATTTTTTCACGATCGTTGTGTTGTTGATCATTGAGCTCAGGAGCTAGGGGTATCTTTGGTATCGGTTAGCTCTACCTTGACGACCTCTGTGATCCTGCTTCCTGGCATTTCTTGTCCATAAAACCCAAAATTTGGGTGAAATTTTTCTTCTCTACTTTAGTGAGGCTAATTTTTTCCAAAATCGAGCCCACTAAAGTGGGGCAAAATGTAATGTCACAAAATTGCACCTAGGGGCAATTCCACATTTTTGCATCCTGCCTAGCATTTATGACACCTTTGGAGCATTAATGACAAACTCCTGTGAGACAAAATTTTGTGATTCTAGCTTCATGCAGACACATGGAAAAATGGCAGAAGCCTAACACGACATTTTCCAAAAATCTAGGCCTTGGATGCCTGTTTGGTGCATGGAAATTCATGCATCACGCTAGCTTCCTAGCATTTTTCCGAGTTTGAAATGATGAATCTAGAACCTTGACCCTTTTGACATGTGTCCTGGTGGTTAGGCCTCGAGTGAAACGACTCTGTGCATCCCTTGCATGCATTAAAAACTCCTTTTGGCCCTGATTTTGGGTTTGGAAGCTATCAATTAAAGCATTGTCACCACTTGCTCTAGTCTTGGATACATTCTATCCTTGAGTAGTAGCACTTTAACTGGTGAAGCCATGCTGAACTAAGATCCCCCAGCAACTACCAACTCTCCAACAGCTACCAGCTCTCAAACAGGCACATTGTGGTGCACCCTTGTGCTCCGGAAGAGGGTTTTGACCTGTGGTTAACGCTCTCTCTCCTTATCACTCCTTCCTACTAGTTCATTTACTACTCTATGGTGCAGGATCTACTCTGAAGTGGGTTTTGTTTTCACCACATGCTTTGTTATTTCCTGTAAACTCTCTACCCAACTTGGTTGTTTGTGGAGGTGGGAACACCAATACGGGGTCTGACTGAGGTAGGCCCCTATATAGCCCCAACCTTTTCCCCCTTGGTCTTTTGTGTGCAGGTTATGAAAGGAAGCTTTGAATAAAGATTCAGACACATGAAGTTGATTTTGTTTCAAGTTCTCTTGTACTCTCTTTAGCTCCTAGCTTTCTGTTGATTGCTTGATTCTTCACGTCTACTAGTCCGAGTCAAGAAGTAAGACTTTGTTTCATCTTCCTGAGCTCCTGAGTTCTTTTGTAGCTTAGGATGCCAGCGTACCTTATAGATGATAGCGTGTCACGTTGGCATCCAAGAATCGTGCTGACGTCTTTTGGCTGAGAACTCTTCAGTCAGATATTGGAACTTAGAAGTCTTTCTCTTTCGGATCCTGAACCTACTTTCTCACTTCTCTTCACAATTGCATTGATCCATTCAGTTTGAGGTGTATAAGGGCATATCATTCCCTAGTGATCTCTTAAGAAGAAAGACACCCATGTGCAGAGAATCCCTCTTATATGACAATGGCATTAGGCTTCTCTGAATCTTGTGTGGATAGAACAAAAATAATTATCATAAAAGCCTATGGCGATGAAGAGAATTCTTCCAAAGGTGTCATAACATTACCAATCATAGTTGGGCCCGCAATATTGGATACCACATTCCAAGTGTTGGACCTGGATCTCCCTTACAATCTTCTCCTTGGATGATCATGGATTCATGCTATGAATTTTGTACCATCTACCTACTATCAATGTCTAAAGTTTCCTTACAATGGCAGCGTGGTTATAATAGCTGACAGTCTTGACCCCTTTCAGTATTGTAGTAATTTGAGAGGTACTACTTAATTTCAAGTTCCTTTCAACCATGAAGCTTTGTCCTCCACCTCATCACATTACATTGATCCATCTTCCTTGGTAAAATCATCTACTTCATTTACTGCAGTGCCAAAAACCAAGATCTAGGTCCACAACATGGGATGTGGAGAGTATCATATGGATAGTTTATTTTGCGTTGAGAAGTCACCCGCAGATGAAAAGTTTAATATTGCTAAGGATAACCAAGATTTTAAGAATGATGTTAAGTCATCTTTATAAAATATGCAAACAAATGGTCATTCTTTGATTGAAATTTTTTGGGATCTCGATGATACCTCCATCTTTACCATATCTATCCACGACCCTACTGAGGATGTTCAAGATCATCCTTCTCCACGTCATGATTATTTTTTGTCCACTTCATCTTCTAAACCATCACCCTTACATTTCAACCATTTGGGGTTAGGGTATGCATCCCCTACTATTGTCTCTATTGAGTCTTCTTTCCAACTCCTTAATCATGTGCAAGCTTCCTTTGATGTTAACATTACCGACAAGGATGGTCCCGAAGAATCCATTGAGTGCATTGTTGAGCTTTTACATGAATCATACATTCTCACCATCCCATCTAACTCATCCATCTCACTCACCTCCACCCACCTCATATATGTGGATAAACAAGTAGTACCTCATGAAAATAAAAAATATAAAGCTCAATAATTGAAGGTGAGTGTGCCTTCATCAAAAGGAGATCTAGAATCAAAAGAAAGAATACAAAGACCAAAAAATCAAGCCATGTCCTCTAGTCAAAATCAAAAGCTATGGGACAAATCAAAGGTAGAAATAAAATTCAAGAATTAAAGTAAGCATAAATTGATCTCCAATTATGCCTTTTCATGGAAAATAGTTGGGGCCATCTACCAACACAGAACGTCAAAAGAAGAGATTTTTTATCCAAAATCTCTATCTTCATCACTTTCACTCAATCTATACACTCCATTAAATACATCCATACCCACACATCCATCATGTCACTCCATCTCCCTTGGTGATATTATTTGATGGACCTTTGACGATAACCCCTTCATGTACTATAACTCATTGGTCGCCCAAACTCCTTTTAGTATGAAGCCTGATGGCCCATGTAGTGTGCATAATAGGGATCGTACCCTAGCTTCTTTCATTTTGCACATCAGTCATCCTCTACATCCATCACTCACAACCTTCATTTAGATTAGATCCCTTTGTCTAGCATGGTCATCCAAGTTTGAACCAAATTGGTTGGGTCCCTACATTGTCACGACAATCTACGAATCAAGAGCTTATCAAATTTAAACTCCTAAAAGACAACCATTTTCAGATCCCATCAACAACTTGCACTTGTGCAAATTTTATACCTAACTTTAGAGAGCCATGCCAAAAGCTAAAAAAATACAAAAAAATCAAAAAATAGTCGCCTTGATGAAAACTTGGAAAATAGGCATCTTGGTGACACTAAAAAAATAAAAAAATCAAGAAAATAGTAGATAAATCATTCCTCCAATAGTGAAAACCACTTTGGTGGTGCTTTGGATAAGTACCATGGTGAAAACCTGGCAAACAAGCATCATGTGTAGTCAATCTTAGCTCCATTTTCTACAATCATTCTATTTGGTTTTTCACCCTTCTCTTTTCATCCGTAATAATGCTTTGTTGTCCTTACCATAGATTGGAATGATTGACATTTTTCATCTTTTTTGCCTTCCATATCCACCCGCAATGAATCTTGTCCCATGACATCCCTAATAAATTTTTCCTATACCCGAATGAGGGAAAGTCCTTAACCTACATCTTCATTAGACCCTACACTTTCTATTCGAGGTCAATATATCCCAAAAATAAAAAGAAATCAAAAAATTCCAAAAAGCCAAAACATCATAAAACTTCAAAAATCCAAAAAAAAATAAAAAATATGTCAAAACCCAAAAACATCCAGAGAAATTTTGAAAAATCCTAAAAATAGAGTCAAAGTCAGTCATGTTAGTACAAGTCCAGTCAAACTACATTTCCTCTACATGTATAATATAGGAAAGGCCATCAATCGATGAGCCCCCAAGACACTAGGTCAGTCCTTTAGGGTTTTTCAAATAAATTCAATCATGAATCAACCCACAATAAATAAAACAAGGTCAAGTCATGTTGAGCTATGAGGTCTCTACACATTATTATGTAGGCAAGGCCATCAGTCAATGAGCCCCTGAGGCCTTAGGTTGGTCCTTTAGGGTTTGTCAAGTTAGTCGCTCCTAATGTCACAATAAATCAAACATTCTCATTAGATGCAAACAATCATTTGAATTATAAAACAAGTCACGAATCAACAAGGCACACTATCCAACTAGTCTTCAAGTCAAATCAACAATTTCCTAGCCAGTCAAAACATCAAAATAATAAATTATGTCACTTGTCTTATACAGGATGTGTCCTTCTTGAAACTAGACATTGTCACTATCAAAATCTATCATTTTCCTTATACAGGTGGTTACATGATCGGAACGAGACTTGATGTCTTATATCACATGTTTCCTCCCCTAAAACCAAGCATTGTCAAATAATCAACCTATCAATCAATTAGTCAATCAAACATCAGAAAACAAACAATGGCAAACAATCTCAATGGTTGTTGACTTTGTTGGTCTAATTTGTCTTATCTTTTGATTTGTCTTTTGGGTCATGTTACTAGCTACCTCAAGGAGGTCCCATGAATTATTTTGAGGAGCAATGATGTCTCACAACTCATCTTTTCTTTGATTGTTGTTTTTGGATTGTCTTGGCAAAAAATACTAGGGCATTTTTTCTCCTAGTATGATGTCATGGCATTCCTTGTCTAATGACTATCTATTTTCGCAAGTGGGTAACTTTGCACACCTTGGTCTATGTCATACCATGGTCTTTATTGTCAATTTTTCATATTTTATCACTCAATGATGATTAAATGCAAAGCCTTGCATAGAAAAATATTCATCGTTTATTGTCTCCACTAACTCTATTCTAACATCCATGCCCTCCATGCTAACATTTATTTTGGTCCCATCATGATGAAATCCTATGACACACAAAATATCATGCATACATAATCATGTTATAACATCATAATCATCCTCATACATGCATACTAGTCATCCATATCGCATTAGAAAATATAAAAATATAGATAGCATATACATAGGGATCCAATGTCATAATGATCTTATGTAATCCTACATCCATATAGCATTAAAATTTCATACATATCATCACATAGCATCCAACATAATAATTGCATATGCATATCCATAAGTCACCATACATTACATAATACATCATATTTATCATATCATAATCCATTATCATACATCACATTGCATTTGTATCATATAGAAGGACATCATACATAACATCACATTCATGATCCACAATAAACATCACACTACATTTTTCATTTAGACTCCATGATATTATAACATCATGCATCCATCTAATATCTAGGAATCATATATAAGCATACAACATCCATTAATCATCCCTAATGCATCAACATAGAGAATCTGTGATTGAGGATTTTTTGCATAGATCAAAATTAGATTAGCATATTCAAAACCCACAATGACAATAGAATGCATAGGAAAATGAAGTAAAGAAACGAACAAGAGATATCTCACCCAATCCTTCCTTCTCCATGGCTAACTTCCATTGCACCTTCTATCTTGCTATGATGATGAGTGTGCCCTCAGATTGTGATGAGCAAACCTTACTATGCTAGCCCTAAGCAAAGTTTTGAAGGATTTCCTAAGTATTATTGCAAAAGAAATTTAATTCTAAATGCAAGTAAGTAATTGAAAATTCTAGAATGCAAGAGAGATTAAGATTGAACATATTCCAAGATTCAAGATTTCAAAATATTAAGAGATTGTCGAAATGAGAACAAAATTGACATTTTATAGAAAATGCAATTTTGGATGGACGAATGAGATGAGAGGTTGAAGAATGCCCTAGAATCAATGGTCAAGATTCAAAATGGAAACTCTCAAGTAGGGTTAGGGTAAAATTCTCAAATGAGTGCACAAGATTTAATTTAAGAAATTAAAACAAGGATGGAGAATGAACATGACAGTGAGATGAAAATTAGTAAAAATCAAAAGATAAGAAGATGAGATTTAGAAAATCAGTAATTTTAGCAATTACTTGATTTGTAGAAGAATATTTTCATTTTGAATTAAAACTAATTCAAAATGTGGATTTAGTGAGATAGTAAATAATTTATTTAAGATTATTTACTAAAAGAAGAAGTAGTTAACCATGTGAAGCCTTTTTTAAATAAATTATTTTATTTAAAAAGAGGGAAATGTCAAATAAGGCAATTAAATAATTAGGAATAATTATTTAATTTAAAAGAGGTAGTTAATTAATTAAATAAATTAATAAATCTATTTAATGAAAAGAGGATTTGGGCATTAGTGACATATTAAATAAATAAATTTAAATATATTTATTTAATAATCAAGAGGACATTAATGACAAAGATTAATTAAATAAATTGAGAACTTTATTTAATTATGAGCAGACCTTGATAATTAGTGACGCATTAAATAAAAAATAAGATCTATTTATTTAATAATCATGAAGAATAAAAATTAATAGTTAAAGGTGGGTTAGAAACATAATTAAAATGTCATAATTATGTTAGGACGAAAAGTGGTAAAATAGTGCTTGCAGGCCTAGGTCATTTTTATGTGTCTACATTTTCCCCTCTTTGTCATAATGCATTTTATCACATTATGGCAAAGAAAACATGTCCAGGATATGCCCCAGTGAAGGTACGGAGTGCCTATGCCCCCTCAGGAAAAAAAATCGAATTTTCACCCGGGGTCAGAAAAATTTGGAAAGTGTCCCGATTAATCAATTTAATGACCAAAGAAACAAAGGCATGATCAGCTTCGAACATAGAGGACACTTAGCCAATCAACATGCCCGACAAAGGTGGTCAAAAGAGCCTTCAATAAAAACCCACTAAGTCAAACCCTAATTTTCAACCTATAAATAGGTGGAAAAAGTCAAACCAAGTGTCATTTTTACATTGCTAATTAAATTTTCTAGAGATCAGAGCTCAAAAATAAGATGGTGATTCCCTCGACAGACCGTCGTGGCTACCGCGTGCGGATATTCTGACGACCTGAGGTGCAAAGGGATTGATAAGTACCCTATCCAACATTTTTTTTTTTAATTCTCGCACATTTAATAGGGTTCTGAGAGGGGAAACAAATGCGTTGCGACACAATTGTCATCGCGTAAGCTGCAAACACTTTTGCGTTCAACACATTTGTATGCGTCGTGACGCAAGTGCAAAGGGTAGCTAGCTTGAAGGTTAAAAATGTGTAATTGTGGAGGCAAATGACACAAGTGCCAAAATGCAATGCATATGCTTGCTTTCGTGATGCAAGTGCAATGTTGAAATGCAATTACCAAGTCCAAAGACGCAATTGCAATGAAATAACGCAATCGTTTTGCAGAACGACACAATCATTGTGAGGATGTGCAATTGCTATATGGAATGACACATTCGCGTTATTGTGACGCAACTGCAAGATGTTGAGCCGCATGTGACATATCATGATGCAATTGTAGTCAATGTGACACAATTACAATTGACCATGGTTGACCAGTGTTGAATTTGTGTAGACTCTTGTTTTAGATGCATGTTTGGTTTCTCAAATAGTAATAATGCACCATTGTGCTAACCCATGTGTGCTAATCCTTGTTTCTGCATGTGCAGAGATGATTAGTGCCCATATACACGTGAGAGTTCAGACCAACCACCTATGCCTTTAGAGATCGATTGAGCGACAGGGAGAGACAGCGGTTGATGCGACTGGGGTTATACTATGTCACCTATATGCCCATTATTTGGGCAAACAAGGGTTTATTGACATCACTTTATGAGAGGTGGCACTCAGAGACATGTTCATTTCAGCTTCCTATAGGAGAAGCCACAGTTACCCTAGAGGATTTTTATCACATTTCGCGCATCCCAATCAGCGGGGAGAGGGTGGTATACGATCCACACCGAGGGCGACAGGACCTACCAGAGATGTACGAGGATGTCGGTGGTGGCGGTTTAGGCTTTCACAGGTATGAGATCGGATGGGATGTTGCGGCCGACCAGTTTCCATGGTGGGATGTCATGCTTATGACACTAATTGCCGGAGTGTTGATGTCGAATCATCATGGCCACAAATTTCTGATTAGATGGTGAGAGGTATTGGTTCGTATGCAGGTTTAGAGGAAAATTTTTGCCTGGGGGCCTTTCTTGTTGGCCATACTATATAATCAACTTCATGAGGTAGTTTATCATGAGGGACAAAGTATCAGCTACGGGACCATGCTACTTATGATCTGGGCATGGGAGCACATTCCCATTTTTTGACCATTGGTGCAGATTCCGCAATTGGGTGATGGGATGCCCTATGTTTACCTTTATGTGGGTTTAGTTAGCTAGACTCATGTGGGAGATACCGGGTACTACCGTCATCGGATTGACACTTTGATTAGTTTTTTTTGGAGGCCTTATAGAGATTGTGCCCAGTGGCCCGATGAGGCTGGCCATTTGTCATTGTGTAGATAATTTTGATACTTGATTGGTCACACAGTGCAGAGCCAGCGCATTATTGAGATGTATCTACCCCAACGGGTATTATGACAGTTTGGGGAGTAGCAAGATGTGCTAGTAGGGACAGTAGAGTATGAACGATCCTCTAGGGAGACCATATGGGGGTCGTCGATAGCAGTGGCATTAGCCAAGCAGCAGATAGATAGCCTAGTTGCAAAACAATGGTTATGGAGAGGAGGTCCAATAGATGTTGGGACATCTGTCAAGTTTGACACCTGGTGGCAGGTTCATATGTTGATTCCATTGACATATCTAGATGGTCTGGCTCCCATAGATCGGAGATCAGTTATCCCACGGGTACGAAGGAGAGGTCGAGGTGGTAGAGATGCAGGCAGAGATGGCAGGGGGGTCAGAGGGAGAGGTGGAGGCCAAGGGGCAGAGGTAGAGGTGGGGGAGATAATGGGGGTGGTGGGGGAGGAGATGATGGCAAAAACAGGAGGGGTGTGAGGAGGAGGAGGGATGATGGAGGGCAAAGGCATCCAAGGAGATTTAGGCAGAGAGTGGGTGGCGTACCATTTTCACCCATCTGGGAGGAGGGTGAGGAGAGAGACAAGCCAGTTGGGTAGGAGGCAGAGGTGGGAACGGAGGAGGTGGAGGGCAGAGCAGAGGAGGTGGAGGCAAGAGCAGAGGGAGAGATGCCAGCAAAGGAGGTGGAGGTGAGAGTAGAGGGAGAGATGTCAACGGAGGAGGATCCATTTGCCGAGAACCATCCTCTTGACATTGGCATGGAGGAGGTCCGAGGAGGGGAGGAGAGGGAGGAGGAGAGGGAGGAGGAGGAGGATGAGGGGGAGGATGAGGCTGAGAGGAGATTGCGAGAGCGGATGATCGTTGGAGACAAGGAGGGGGACAGTTCACCAATTTTTCCCATAGATTCCACCATTGATTAGAGGATCATAGATCTCTAGAGAAGAATAGATGCAGCCTTGTCTCAGAACAAGGCCTTGGCAGCAAATTTGGAGGTTATCAGGGTGGAGAGAGACCAGGCCATTATTTGATAGCAGGAGTTAGACCGATGGGTTACTGAGTTCGCAGAGTTATGTGCAGGGCCGAGAGGGGATATGGCTAGGGACTTGGCCAGGATGGTCGAGAGCAGGGGTCATTACAGGTTGCTTTATGAGTAGGTTGTTCCACCAGAGAGACGAGACCCAAGACTGTCCTGATCATACAGCAGGACTGGCAGTACCACCCGGACCCACAACAACAGTAGATCACACAGTAGTAGTCATACTAGTGCTGGGGGGTCCACTGCATTAGGGCAGTCATCAAGCCATAGTTCATATAGCTCACATCAACATTCGTCAGGCTACAACCACAGGTCAAAGCATGGGCATAGATCAGTGTCATCAAGACACCAGGCAGAGCAGAGCCAACCTCCTATTATTGATCCCTCAGGATCCCAGAGTCAGACCTCAGACACCACTCCCATCCAGGTCACTTCTCACGTGATGAGTCATTCACAACCACCTCACGATTCACCTCCACGGGACAGAGGAGGCACATCCTATGACTTGTATTTTGATATTTGTATTAGACACTTGCATATATTGACATTCGAGCCTGCGAGCTCCATTTTCGGGATATCTTATGATTCTATCCTATGACATTACATTTTTTAGATTATATATATGTGATGCAATTTTGATGCAGCCTTTATGATTCTATGTGTTATGGTGTTCTATGCTTTATTAGATGTTATGTGATTCTTTTATGATGCTATGAAATGTATGGATATCATGTTTTATGCTTATGAATGAAATTATGGATGTGGTTATGTATGTATGCATTGTGTAATGTATGATGATGTGATTCATATATGTTAATGCAAATAATATTTATGATGCCTATATGTTGATGCAAATGGTGGTTTTATGATGTGAGATGGATGGATGTAAATGATAACATTATGCAATGTGAATTATGGTATTTGATTTATACAGATGTGAAATGTGAATATGAAATGCTCGTATGATTATATATGCAGCTTTTTTTTGTATGTCATAGGATATCATCAGAGGACAAGAGAAGAGAAGATGAAGATGGATGTTAATGCAAAGAAATATATGCATGTTAGTGCAAAAATAGCAAAAAAATCCTTCAAAACTTTTCTATAGTGCTATACTAGTTTTTTCTCTTAATCATCATTGGGAAAAAATGTCATGATGGCCAAAAAACACTATGATATGACGTAGATCAATAGTGTGCAAGGTCGAACCACCACGTAGATCAATAGTCGCAGACAAGGATGATCATGACTCATAAAAGGAACATAACTTCCCCTAGTCACTTTGTCATGACCAACCACCAGAAAAACCAGACCAATCATGAGACGTCGCTTCTTCTCTAAATCCTGATACAGGACATCCTTGAGAAACTAGCCACATGATAGTAAAAAACAAACAGGAAAATCATTGTACCATGTCATTGCTTCTCTAAATCCTGAAGTCAGGACATCCTTGAGAAACTAGTAGCAGGGTGATCATAAAAAGACAAGGATGGTCATCATGATATGTCATTGCTCCTATGACGTAAGGAATTAATATCACGATAACCATCAAAAAGACAGATAAAGTTTTCCAAGTTTTTTAATGTCAAGTGTTGCCAAATGTCGGGTGATATCAGATTCAGGAATGACACATCCTGAATGACGTTGATATCTAGGAGATCAATTCTCAGAGTTAGGAGAATCCATCAAAATGCTAGATGATGATGACGATGCTTAGGAAGGACACATCCAAAAGAATAAAGAAATGACAAGAGTTTCTTTTCAGAAGGACACATCTGAAGAAGAACCCAAAATTTTTTGCCAGGTTAATTTGTTTTGATAGAGTTTGACTACATGTCATTGTTGACATGTTGTTTTGACTAAAAGTGTTGATGAAATAGATTGTTGATAGACTGCTCGCTTGGGATTGATAGAATATTTGCTTCATTTGAAGATAGTTGGACGTGTGTGAAAATGTGGTGCCATGAACCCTAATGGACTAACCTAGTGTGGCCTCGAGGGCTCATCGATTGATGGCATTTCCTACGTTGTGCACTCATAGACCTCGTAGTTCGACACGACCAATGACCTTGTTCAAACGACAGAAGTTTGAATCATGATTTTATTTTGACAAACCTAGAAAGATTGACCTAATATCTTGGGGATTCAAAGATGAATCTTGCCTACGTAGCAAATGTGCAGAGACAACATCTTTCGGACATGGACAAAAGATTGATTGATGTGACCGATTGGATTGATGAGACAAACATTGACTTTGACTCTTTTTGGGATTTTGACATTGATTTGGATGTTTTTGTATTTTCTCAAGATAATTTTCAATTTTTAGGTCTTTTTCATATTTTTATGACTTTTTCAAATTTTTATCTTTTTTCAGGACTTTTTACGAATGCAGGATCATGTGCGACATCCACTGCAGTTACATAATAAAGGTTTTTCCCCAGATAGATCGGGGATTACCCAGATCGAATAATATGGAAATAGGAAAACATGAGGCAAAAGGAAAGGATATGCAAGGGGTGATGTCAGCCAAATGCTAACCATGGTCGGAATCGACAGGACTTAGGATGAATGTCGTGAATATGTCAGGTCGTTGTGGTTATGGAAAGTGGATAAGGGTTGATTACAGTAACAGTAGATGGTGAAGCAATGATCGACTACACATGGCTCCTGTTTGCTAGGTTTTCACCATTGTACTTATCGAAAGTGTCTATTTGCCAGGTTTTCACTATTGGAAGAATTTATTTATTTTTACTATTTTTGTCATTTTTTGATTTTTTTGGTGTAACCAAGACGCCTGTTTGCCAAGTTTTCATCAAGGCATGATTTTTCTTTATTTTATTTTCTCCTAATTACATTGGTGAACCTGACTCCTTTGATCTAGCTTGTTTTTGGCAGGTTTTATTGACTTTTTGTTGCAGATCTGCCATTTTTTGGACAAAACCCCATATTTTACAAATTTCTTCATATCCTCTACATAGCTATGAATTATTCTACAATATTTTCACAAAATCTTTTACATCATCTCAAGCAACTACAGTAAACAAATTGAGGGTTTATTTTTATTTTTGTAGGAGTTATTGTTATTTTATGTTTTTTTATAAAATTAACTTTCTCGCCGCAAATCAGAGAATTTTTCAAAAGCAGTTACATTTTTTGAAAGATCTTAAAATTATAATGGGGGTCTATATTTTATATATTTAATTTGGAGTTTAAATACAATGCAAAAAAAATAAATCTTTGTTTTCTATAGGGTTTTCACAAATCCGTGTTTCTCAGTGCAAAACAAGAATTTTTTCTAACTTCTTTACATTTATGGAAAGCTCTCAAAATATTAGCAGGGGTCTTTTTTTTTCAAATCAATAACATCTTCAAACAATCGAATCTAATTTGACTATGTCAAAACATGTATCTGAAATTGCAATTTTTAGATGAGCTTATTTTTATGTTTTTTGATCTTGTAGGTGATCATAAGGAGTTGTAGTAGCAAAAATATAAGTCATAGATAGCATATTGGAAGCAAAAAATTCGGGTGCATTTCCTCTAATATTTCATTTTTCTTAATCAATGTTTGCAAACACATTTGGATTTGGGCTCTTAAAAAGAACATCTTGTTTGCTATCACACCATTGAAATTGGGTTAAAACAAACAAGTGTCTTCCATCACACATTTTGGCTTTGGGTTAAAAAGAACAATTGTTTGAACTATTTTATACACATTTCATTTCTAAGGGAAATTAACAACTGCGAGTGTGAATCAAGTGCATGTGTGATAAAAAACACCTCACTTGGTTTGCTTTTGTCAAACCCTTCATAGGAGGCCTGCTAGGGGATTTCATCACCCCTAGGGACAACCTAGTCGAAGTGTGAATCGAAAGACACGCTTGTTTGAGATTTAAAATCTTGTCACTCTTGGCTAAGCCCCAAAGAAATTTATACCTTTGGGAAGTGAAGGTGAACGGTGGGTTACCCCTTTCTCTTGGATGTGTGGCAGAATTTTTCTTTCAAATCATCCCTAGTCAACTTTGTGCATCCTAGTTCAAAACCTAATTGGCCATACCCACTTGACTATCATTAAGCTTGTTGTTGTGTGTTCGACTTTTTGTTAAATCATAACATTTAATCTTGAAAAAAAAAATTATAATTGTGTTTGGTGTGTGTGTTAATGCATTTACATGTGAGATCTTGTGTTTTATATTGCTCAAGTCAAAATTTCAACAAACACTTGCCACATCATCCAAATCATCCAATCTTGTCATTTTGCATCATATCTTAATCATCCTCATCTCTTTAATCCAATCAACGTCATTTTACACCATGCCAACATTAGAAGACGTAGTACACCAATTCCAAGACCTCCTCCAATCACTTTATCAAGCACCACAACCCTTAGACCAATGAATTATACATAGGCTCCAAGGCCTTATCCAACAATCTCAACTTCAAACAAACCAATCACTTCAAATACAACATCTCATAGCACAAGCACAATACCTCATGGCCACTTGTCAAATCCAACAAGCACAACATCACGTCCAAACACCATTTCAACCTCAACACATTCAACATCAATCCTATGTGTCACCTTCATCATCATGCCAACCTAACCCATCTACCTATCATGTCAATGCTACATCAACATATCCACCCATATCACAACAAGAACATAGGAGCCCAAGTCCACCTTGGCAACAAAACAAGATCCTTTCAATTATCCATCAAATCCTCACCCCAAATTCAAACATTTCAAAACTAAACCTATGGCATTACCTGAATCCACCCATCCACTTACCAAAGTGTCTTAAAACACCATGCCCATTCTTACAACCCCATCATCTAGTCTCCCCCTTGAGCCTATTCAAGAATCTCCCCCATTAAGCCGAAGTCAACCTCCATCATGTCTCCATGTTGTTGACCATCTAGAACATGTCGAGCCTACTCAAGATTCATCCCCTTCCACCTCATCTTATGAATCCATACTATCTCATAATCTTACCATATCCAACCCATTTGATGATCCAAGCATATCCACCTCGTATTATGATCTTATTATACCACCTCCATGACATGACCCTAGTCCATCACAAGAGAAAATTATTCTATTCATTACCCCATATAATGATACCCATCCCAATCAAGATCAAGATGTCACACCCACTCCATCATATGATACCCTTCCATCTCATGATCCCTCTCTAAATCAAGATCAAAGTCTAACTTCTATTCCATGCAATGATCCCCTTCCTCTAATTCAAGATCAAAGCACCCCTTCATCTCCATGTCATGAGCCTCTTCCATCTTATAACCAAGATCAAATGATACCATCCATCCCATCCCATGATCCTACCTTAAGTCAAAATCAAATCACCCCTTTATCTTAATGTCATGATCACAATCATCCACAAGAATCTATCACCCCTATTCAAGCTATCCATGAACCCCGCACCTATAAAATGGATTCCTCTACCTTTATCCACTCCAGTTTACTTCCAACACCTATCCTTTCATCCATATCATATCCTCCACAACCTAGACTCGCATCTTGTTTCATAAACAATACATATCCATCAAACCTTCCATCTATCCTAGGTCCTTATCCTAGTCCATCAAACCTTCCATATATCCTTGGTCCTTATCATCCAAACCCAAGTTCATCAACCCTTCCATCCATATTGGGGCCCTACATACCCCATATCCCTAGTCAAGATCAAAAAAGGTACACACCCTTGAACCTTTTCCAACATACCTACACCAACCCATCCATAATACCTTCATATAATTCATCTTTATCCACCCATCCCATTGCTCTTGGAATCAATTTGTGTGCCAAATGTCAAAATCTTCCATATCAAAACCCACATACATCAAAGGATCAACATGTCTCCTTGAAGATAGATGCAAAAATAAAATAAAAACTGATCCAAATTCAAAAGAAAAAAATTCAAAGGCCCACAAATCAAAAAGAAAAATTTCAAAGGTCGCAAAGACCCATAAAGAAAAAAGAAAAATATCAAAGGCCACAAAGGCCCATGAATCAAAAATCGAAGTCAAAAGCTATGTGGATTCCTAAAAGTCTCGTAGAAGAAATAAAATCAAAATTGGTATCCAAACTTGCTTATCCAAAAACTCCATCCAATTCTAAATATCCTTTATCACCACCATCCATTTTGGGTCCTTATATCCCAAAATCCCCATCCACTCCTCCATCTAAATCTCTAAATTCAAAATCCACTTCTCTTCCATCACTCCACCACCCTTCAAGGTGTGTGTCAATTTTGATCTTGCCATCCTTTCCATCTATCCATCAACAATACTTCCAACCTCCTATCCATGAGCCAACATCCATCCCCCATTATCCTCCTTTAATCGAAACCTTTCCTTAAGTCCTTAGCTTCTTCCATCATGCCAAAATTTATGAGTCTATTGACATGGTTTATTTGGGCACATATTCAAGGGATATTAGACATGAAACTTGATGCTTGAGTCCTTCCTCTTTATCCCTATCCACATCCTATCTTCCATATTCCTCTTGCACTTTACACTTGGGGGAAAGTTTTGTCCATTCATTCATATCCATTATCCTCTTTATGCTCATCCTTTACCTTTCCACCTTTGATCTTGACAAGGTTAAGGATCTTCTTGAACATCATACGTCTTATCCTATACACTTTATCCATAACTTCCATGCCATATCCTTCACCTTATCCATATTCCACCATCCCATCTAAATGCATCCTTTCTTGCCTTCCTTGGTCTTGATGAGGAATAGGGCCTAAATACTTAGGAATTTGTGTCCATATCTTATCTAGTTGATTTTGATCATCCTATTCATTAGCCTTATCCTAGCATTCTTCTGTTAAAATTTCCTAAAAAATGTACAAAAAAAATCAAAACATTTCAAAAATACAAAAAAAATCAAAATATTTCAAAACTACAAAAAAATAAAACATTTCAAAAATACAAAAAAAATAAAAATATCCCTAAAAATACAAAAAAAATGGAAAAAGGTACTGAAAAAAAAGATTCAAATATCCAATGAAAATCCAAGCAATAAAATCAATCCATCCAATCACTTCTTCCAATTTCATCTAATCAATCCAATATCTCAATCCAATCATCCAACCATTCAACCAATCAATCATCTTCATCAAATTCATTCATCCATACATCAAATTCAAATGCAATTCATCATCAATCCATACCAATCAAGTCAATCAATCTTGTCAAATTATCCAATTTCCTCAATGGTCTTGATCCAAATCTTGTCGTAAACCAATCAACCAACCAATCAATCAGTCAATCAATCAATCAATCATCCTTGTGTTGATCTAGGGATATATCATTCCCCACAATGACAATACTATCATTATCATCAGCCAATCAATTAATCGACGGTTTACAGCTTGACAGGGGTAGTACCTTATTTTTTTTTGAATCATTTGTGCATGTTTGCTTGCTTGCTTATGTGTGTTATCATTTTATCCTACATTTGTATCAAATTTGTATCATTCCAGCTATTATTCATATCTCGTGTATGTTGGAATGGATTTTTGCACTGTCCTTGGCATCTAAAGTCATATCATACCTTTTGTGCATTAGGACTTTAGTGCTCTAAGTTTACTTCCTCGTATGTTTAGACAAGGTTATTTATGCTGGGGCACGAAACACATTCTCACCTTGGTCCTTATACCTCGGTGCATAACATCTAGTGCTATATCAAACACCATGATTGCTCACTTTCTTGCAGCATAACGTATTATCCATCTCTTTATCCATCTTTTATCATTTCATCCATTTCGAGAGCATACCCATGTCCTTCCAACCCACCTATCCTCTCGAAGGGGAATCATCATCCTATTCTTTTATCATCATCATCCTATCTTTCTATCATCATCCATTTTCCTTTATCCATAGCTTAGCTTCTTTGAAATTATGTTACTCAACACAAATCTCATCATCTCGAACATCATCTCAAAGAGGGGCAAAATATAGACACCCAAAAATGTCCTCTTACAATAGCTTATCACAACATTAGGTCATTTAGACATCTTGTAGCATGTTTTTCCCTAGGTACCCTTGTCATCTTCTAAATAGTTAAATAAATCTTCTTTATTTGACTAATTTCATTAATAATCCCTCCATTCTTCTAATGTTAATTAAATAATTTATATTATTTAATTAATCAAATCACTTCTATTCATAATCTCTTCTTTCTTCTAATGTTAATTAAATAATTTATATTATTTAATTAACTAAATCATAAATCCAACACTAATTAAATAAATTAAATATTTATTTAATTAATAAAATCTTAAAATATCTTCTCGCTTTCTTTCTAAAATCAGAACTCATGTGTATCTAATTAATTTATTTAATTAGATAATTCATCACTTATCCTTTTCATCTTTTTCAGGATTTATTTCCTTTAAAAGAGAAAATCAAAATCTTTCTATTTTATTAGAATCTTATCCCATTTCGTTGTATTTCCTCTTTTGTCAAAAATCAAATCTTATCAAATGTTCTTCTCTGTCCACATCAAAATTCTATAAATACGGCCTCTCACAAGCCTTTTTGAATCGACTTCTTCCAGTACCCTCACTCTGTCGAATTGTCTCTGCAATCTTTCATCTATCTATTTCTCATCCATCATCTACATCTTAATGTTATGTTGCTGCAATAGTGAGCAACCAACATTCCTCCATCAACAAACCTTCAAAATCTTGCATTCTTATGCGAGGTTGAGAAGAGCAATGGAGATAAATCGATTTTAGCGTAGATTTGGGTTTGCATTTGCTTGTTATTTTTATTTTCATGTTTGCTCGTACTCTATTGTGCTAGTTAGGATTTGATATATTGCTATATTAGTTTTATATTTTATTTTCTCCTAATTACAGAATCATCACTTAATCATATAAAATGCATGTTGTCCTTGTTGTTGCACCAAAAGATCAACCTGTCAATGTCTGATACAAGCATCAGTTAAGATCCATAGGAGGCAGTTAAACCATGTCACAAACCTGAAGGGAGATGCTGGCGATTAGTCCAACAATCCCCCCTCAGCGTCACCCGAGGGGTTTTAACCTGTGACTGGCTCTAATACCAATTGTTGGCCTTGTTGTTGCATCAAAAGATCGACCTATCAATGCCTGATACAAGCATCAATTAAGATCCACGAGAGGCGGTTAAACCATGTCACGAACCTGAAGGAAGATGTTGGTGGTTAGTCCAACAATGCATATGCATCATAAACCATAATAATCCATCACATGACATCATAAATGCATAACATATAAATTCATATCATATAGTTGCTGCCAAAAAGATGCATCACATATATATATCTTGAAAAGTGTCATAGTTCAAAATCATGATATCCCTCAGAATGAAGCTTGCAGGCTTGAAGGTCAAAAATATAAGTGTCCAAATACAGCACTAAAATGTGCTCTAGCCAGAGCTACCCTGATCCTATGAAGGTGATGGTCATGGTGATGGTTGTTGGTCCCATCTATCCTCGGGCTATGATGACCATGATGATTTGTGTTCTAATGGAGGTCACTCATAAGGAGAAGCATATCTCGGCTTTGATACACCCCCACTACTATGTGACTTTCTACTATATGACCGACTCTAAGACCTGCTCATGACCTTTATGAAGCTTGGATCTCTTTGCTCAGGTGGCACAACCCTCTCATACAAATTCCTATAGTAATGCTTACCTTTGCCTGACCTTTGAAGCTCCTTGTCCATATATGCTGGTGTACCACTGAGAGTGGCTATAAAATCTACACACCATTGATCGACCCACTGCTAACCAATAACCGATGCATCCCTCTCGATCCTAAGGCTTCCCACTTCTGCCTTTAAGGCCTATATCCTGAAATTTATAGCATCTAGTCGTGCCTATAGATCTACTATGGTCTGGTCTACTGAACCACCCCCCTCTTTGACTAGAACCTCCTCTAATCCCTCTTTGTGCTCCTCGCTCATCACAATCCTCTCTCGAAGGACCTGCTCTACCTCTCCCATATCCTCCTCCTCTTGTCTCTCCTCCTCCATCTCCCACTCTACCTCCCCCATGGAAACGTCCTACTCTTTGACATCAGGAAGTGGTCCATCATCCTATCACTCCTCCTTCTATCTATCCTCCTCATGCTCCTCCTCCTCCCTAATTGGTGAGATATTTTCCACTGCTCTATGTCCCCTCACCCTCCTCTGTCGGCTCAGCCTCCTCTACCTCCCCTATCATCACCCCTCCCTCCATCTCCTCATCCTCTATCTCCCCTCCATCCTCATCCCTTGAATTGGCCTCATGGCCCCTGCCTCGATGCTCTACATGCATTGGCTAGCCCGGATCTGTCAAAGGATCAAGCCTATGAGTGGCCAGCCATGCATCACAGTCTGTTGTGGTTCCCATATCTACATCTCCATCCCTCCACCCCCATTGTACAAGATGCAATGTGTCTATAACCTGCTCAGCCACAACCACTCATATCATCTGCCCCAAATGACAAACCTCTTGTGAGGACCATGCAAACTTTTTTGTCCCCATAAGCACACCCTAGATCTCCCCAAACTATCTTTGCACCCGCTCTAGCAGGTACATCTCAATAATATTTTGTGACTAGACTATCCATCCAATCAAGAACCTAAGATGTTGACACCATGGTAGGTGTTCATCTTCATCTGCCCACGGTTGGAAATCTCTGTAGGGACTCCATATGAAACTAGAAATTAGGTTAATGGCATGTCACTAATATCCCACATCTCTGATAAAGGTCTATGTCACTGCCCCACCATATAAGTAGACATAAGGCATGTCATCCCCCAACTGGCTACCCACTAGTGGATGAAACACGACAATGTGCTCCCAAACCCATATCATCAAAAGTGTTGTGCCACAACTGATCGACTGAGCTCCTCTATAGGCAATTTCATGCATCTAAAAGTATACCATGGCTAGTAAGTAGGGGCCCCATGCATAAAATTTCCCCCTGGCCATCATCCCCACAAGAACCTCACCCTAGTCGACTGGAAACCCATGCCTTCAGCGGTCTAGAATGACGATCCCAACAATCAGAGTGCACAATATGCAATCTCATCGCTCATACCTCTCTACTAGACACTCCCACCTGATCTCATACTCCTTGACACCTAGCTCCATGACATCCTCATTCTTATACTAATCCTCAATAGCTTGGTACCCACGCTCTGGATCATATCTCACCCGCTCGCCATGAATATGAAGTCTCAAAATCTAATAGACATCCTCAAGCATCATTATTGCCTCCTCAATTGAAAAGTGGAATGAACTCATCTCAGAATTCCATCTATCAGCAAGTGTTGTTAGTAGTCCCCTATGCACCTTGATGGTGGGCATGAATGTCACATAGAACAAACCGAGGTGAAGAAGTTGACACTTCTTAGGGTCAATCAGTTAATCCCGCAAACTGAATGTAGATGATTGAGACTCTCATGTGTAGATCGGGTCATATCTAGTCTATGTTCACAATAAAAAGCATTGCATCAATTAAAATCCCTAGTCAAACTTATTGGACCTTAATTGTAAAAGAAATTTTATCCTAAACTAGGGTAAATCCTAAATCAGGAAATTGAATCGCACTACTAAGCACATGTGTATAATAGGTCAAATGTGTCACACTTTTTGCATATGTGTTGCATAATTACACTTGTATCGCATGCCTTAGCATATGTGTCACTTGGGTCATTTACAGTCAAACCCTCAGCACATGCATCACTTATTTTCACATGCGTCATTCTATCATGCATATGCAGCTCGCTTTTGCAAATGTGTCATTCTCATCCACGGATGTGGTGCATGAAGCAAATACGGTGCACTTCATAGTTGTGTCACACCGCATTCATCAAACCCTACTCTACACATGTGTTGCACCATGTAGATGTGGTGAACTGCATCTACATGTGATGAACACGATAATAATTATGACGAATTGTGTTCACCACATCTGCTTGCTGACATTCAGATCCCTAAATATACTCAAAATTGACAAATTAATGAAGTGGGAAAGAATTACTTACCAAGTCCCCAGAGCCCTTTAGCTGTTAGAAGGTCTAAACTCTAAATCCATGGTGAGCATCATGTGGAATGAGTGACATCTTGGCAGAAAATCTCTCCAGAGCTCTCTATTCACCAAAGCTGAAAATGCACAAATGAGCAAATTTACTACTCAATTCCTATTATACCCCCTCCATATTAGGGTTAGGCTTAGGGTTTTTATTGGATGCACTTGTTCCAGGGTCCTGAAACCTAATTTAATCATCTCTAAGGTCCTAGAAATCATACCCTTTTTCATAAATGCATTGTCTATCGTCCAAATTTCTTATCGAAAAAAAATTCAAATTTTTTGAATTTTTTTGAGAATTTGTAAAAAAATTATGAGGGGGCATAGGTCAAGATCTCGATTACATTGGGGCATTTTTTTTAACTAAATTTCTTTGACACAACGCGATAAACTGCATTGTATCAAAGAGGGGCAAAATGTAGACACTAAAAAATGTCCTTCACCTCGAACACTATTTTTCTCGATCAAACCCCCCTTTTTCTTCCTTAATAATTAAATAATTTTAATTATTTGATTATTGTCTAAAGTTATATTTATTATATTAATTAAATAATCTTGATTTATTTAATTAATTAATTTCTTTCTTTTATTCTTCCATTGACTAATTAAATAAATTTTATTTATTTAATTGGCTACTAATTTATCTCTTTCTCTCAGTTTTTTAAATTAAATCATTATTTAAATGAAAAATCAACTTGCCTTCTTCTATAATTAAATAATGTTTTCACTATTTAATTATTCACTTTCCCTCCTAAATTAAAAAATTTATAATTATTTAATTTTCTCCAACAACCTCTTTATCGGTATCATTCTTATCTCTTCACATCTCATTTAATTTCCACCCTTGATTGAATTATTTTATAATTCAATCTCAATCATTCATCCTTAACTAAGTCCTATCCTTTCCCTAACTTATCCCTAACCCTATTTCATACTATATCTTTCAATCTTGTCCATCGATTATCATATCTTATCAACTTTTAATCATATCCCTTCATTCCAATTTGTTTTCTATAAAAGAGGCCTATCATTGTCATTTCAACCTACCTAGTTCATGCTACCTAGACTATTGCAAACTAAGGAGACAAGTACACTCTCAAATATGTTTCTATCATTATCATTAGGTTATTGTTGCATGCTCAAAATTTGAGGGAAATCAAGCATATAAAGAAAAATAGAGAAGGACAATGGACGTGAATCAACCATGGCATAGAGATATTTGGTAATATTGCTTCATTATTTTGTGTTTCTATGTTAGTTTGTGCTTTGTTGTTGGTTTAGGGCTTTAGGTTTTTAGTTTTGATGATTTATAACCTTAACCTTGATTTTTCCCTCTTCTACAAAACTTATGATTAAATAATACAAGTACATGATAAATACTTAATGTGCAAACCTATGAAGGCCCCTAATACACATTCAGTTGAAACAAATATAAAGTAAAGTTGTTTGAAAATGAAGTCCAAAAAATTCACCAATTAAATTCAATAATATATGGTCAAGAATATGTTCAAATATTAGTCTAGATATTGGTAACAACATATAGTTCTTCCATGTTCCTTAGTGTGCAAACTTAGTAGTCTAGATAGAGGACCTATCTAGAGAAGGATAAAGAGAGAAAGAAAGATCTTTAAAATGACAAGTCAAGAGAGAGAGAGAGAGAAAGAGCTAAATAAAAAGACTTAAGTTGAAAGAGATAGAGAGAGAGATGACCTATCTAGAGAAGGATAGAGATAGATCTAAAGAAAGAGCTTTAAAAAGACTTAAGCTAAGAGAGAGAGAGAGAGAAAGAGAGATGGAGAGATGGAGAGAGAGGACATTGTAAGTCAAGAGAGAGAGAAAGAGATTTTAAAATATTTAACTCAAGAGAGAGAGGACCTATCTAGAGAAGTATAAAGATAAATAAAGAGCTTTAAAAAGACTTAAGTCAAGAGAGAGAGAGAGAGAACTTTAAATAGACTTAAGTAGAGAGAGAGAGAACTTAGAGAGAAGGATAGAGAGAGAGATCTAAAAAGACTTTAAGTAAAGGGAGGGAGGGAGAGAGAGAGAGGGAGGACCTTTTAAGTCAGGAGAGAGAAAGAGATTTAAAAAGATTTAACTCAAGAGAGAGAGAGAGAGGACCTTAGAGAGAAGGATAGAGAAAGAGAGAAATTGAAAGAGCTTTATTAAAAAGACTTAAGTCAAGAGAGAGAGGACCTTAGAGAGAAGGATAGAGAGAGAGGATCTAGATCTAGAGAAGGATAGAGAGAGAAAGAAAGAGCTTCAAAAATACTTAATTCAAGAGAGAGAGAGAGAGAGAGAGAGAGAGAGAGAAAGAGCTTTAAAAAGACTTAATTCAAGAGAGAGAGAGGACCTATCTGGAGAAGGATAGAGAGAGGACCTATCTAGAGAAGGAAATATAAAGAGAGAGAAAGAGCTTTAAAAAGACTTAATTCAAGGGAGAGATAGATCTAAAGAGAGAAAGAGCTCATGAGCGAGAGAGACCTAACCTAGATCTAGATCTAAGGATCTAGAGAGATAGAAAGAAATAGCTTTAAAAAGATCTACTTAAGTAAAGAGAGAGAGAGAGAAAGAGATTTAAAAAGATTTAACTCAAGAGAGAGAGGACCTTAGAGAGAAGGATCTAGAGAGAGAAAGAAAAAGCTTTATTAAAAATACTTAAGTCAAGAGAGAGAGATGACCTTAGAGAGAAGGATAGAGAGAGGAAGGTAGATCTAGAGAAGGATAGAGAGAGAGAAAGAGAGATAGGGAGAGAGAGAGAGAGAGGACCTTGTAATTCAAGAGAGAGAAAGAGATTTAAAAACTCAAGAAGAGAGAGAGAGGTAGAGAGAAGTATCTAGAGAGAGAAAGAAAGAGCTTTATTAAAAAGACTTAATTCAAGAGAGAGAGGACCTTAGAGAGAAGGATAGAGAGGACCTAGATCTAGAGAAGGATAGAGAGAGAAATAAAGAGCTTTGAAAAGAATTAAGTTGAGAGAGAGAGAGAGGGCCTATCTAGAGAAGGATAGAGAGAGAAATATCTTTAAAAATCTACTTAAGAGAGAGAGAGGACCTATCTAGAGAAGGAGAGCGAGAGAGAAAGAAAGAGATTTAAAAAGACTTAACATGTTTGAAACTAGTTCAAGTATGAAACTTATGATTAAATAATATAAGTATGATTTACTTAATGTGAAAACCTATGAAGGACCCTAATACACATTCAATTGAAACAAAAATAAATTAAAGTTGTTTGAAAATGGTGTCCAAAAAATTCACCTAGTAAATAATAATATATGGTCAAGAACATGTTTAGCTAGTAGTCCAGATATTGGTCTATACACGCAAAAATAGTCCGGAGCACTATATTAATTAAATACTCGTTATTTGATTATCATTCTTAATTCCTCTACTATTATAAATAAATTGTTAAATTTATTTATACGGTTCATATTCTAAATTCTCCTTTCCCAAAATTCACCTTCTTTCTTAAATTAATTAAATGGACAAATTAAATCAATTTGTTATTTAATTGGTTTTCCCTTTCCCTCTTAAATTTGAAGTTTTAAATTCAAATTGGTATATTCTTCTTAAATTGGTTAAAATGCACAAATGAATTAATTTGGCATTTTGCTAATTTACCATCTTCTTTTAAATTGAATTTTTAATTCAATTTAAGCACATTTCTACAACTTTCCTCTAACCACCTCCAACTCGCCTGCCACCTCATCATGTGTCTCACAAAAATGAATTTTATAAATTGGAAAATATGAAATATCTTCAATAAATTTGCAACCAATTTGGAACTAACTGAGACACATGGCTTCTCCTTCTCTATGATTCCCTTTAACACTTGGCAATTTGTCTTGTTGAATGGAACCATCTTCCTGATTCTCTCCAACCTCCTCATGCTTGACCATCCATTTTTGCCACATCACCTTGAGCCTTAGAGAATCTATAAATAGGACTCTTTGCTAAAACTTTTCAACATGAAGATTTGGACAAGCTTATGCTATAGAATTTTAGTGCATTTGCGAGAGAATTGGGAGAGCATTTTAGCTTAGTTTTGCATTTTAGTTCATTTTAGTGTTATAATGGAAATTTTATTTTGGATAGTTTAGTTCATTCCATCTTTCATTTAGCATTTACATTTGATCATCATCATCATTCTCAGCATTTAGATTTTAGTATCATTTCATCATAGGTTCATCTAGTTTTTATGCATTCAATATCAAAAATCCAAAAACATATGCATGTAGACTTTATTGTATCATCTTGTATCTTGAGTTGTCAATCTTTGCAGGTTAATGTGCAGCAATAATAAGATATGAGAGAATAATTTGTAGGATTCCTTGAGATTAGAGAATCGTGGAATGAATTAGAAGGATAGTTGTAATTTTTAATAGTTTTTTATTTAGATTTCCTTTTAAGTAATACATTTCATGAAGGTGTGTTATATCGGCATTGCAGGACATATTAAATACCACACATAAATTGGCACCCACCATGGGGCCTAGCCCCACGATTTAATCAATTTTCTATTGAGTTTTATTTTGCAGGTTCCATCAAAATATCTGAAACAACACATACAATTTTTTTTGTAGTGCGTTTGGCTCTTATTTTGGCGCATCCGATTACCTATTTTGACGCATCTAGTTTTTCTTTCAGCGCGTCTGGCTCCTGTTTCAGTGCATCTGGAGTTTCCTTTAGTGCTTTCAGATTTTGTTTCGATGTGTCAGGGAGTTTAACTTTAATTCTATCATTTTTCAGTTTTAGCACATTCAATTTATATTTTAGTGCATTCAGTTTTTCTTTCGGCACATTTAGTATTTTAGCACATTCAGTCTGATTTTTAGCACATCTGGTTGCTGTAATGGTGCATCTGGTTTTTACTGTGATTTTTCTAGATTCCCGAAACTAATTCTATATTTTTTCTATTTTTAGGTACCTTTTTCGTAGTCAAAGACCTTGCTAAAACACCTAAAAGACCGTTGTCAAAGAAAGATGGACTAAAACTAATATAGTTGTCTGCAGGGTTAAATCTAGTTATTATTTTCCTTTGGCTAAAATAGGAATCTAGCATAACTAGGAAGGTTAATTTACAACCATGTCTGTTGTGTTTGGAATGGTAGGTGAGTATGCTCTCCCCTTAACTAGGTGATCAGAAAACTAGACCCATTCACTTTATTTTTCATTTTTAACCTTAGAGGGCATGCCTCCCTACTTCAAAAGGAGGGAACGACCCAACTAGTAACACACTCTAAGCCGAGTGACTTCCAACTGGGATATAAATGTGGGTGCTCAAGGAAAGTTTGAGTATCATGATTAGCATTCTGACAAGAAGGGAAACAATGGTCTCTTACTGAATGGATGGTGCCCCACAAATGGAAAGTCCTTACTAAAACCCCTTTGTTGTAGTTTGCCAAAAATTACCCTATCTAGTATTTGGTGCAACAACGATCGTTGTGAAGGCACCCACATCTTCGTAGTTTTTAGTAGAAATGATCAACTTGCCATGGGAGATTCATGGGAGTTGGAATCTTGGTTAGCCTGAGAAGTGAGTGCACTGTAAGGGGGAGCCCATGCAGCCAAGTTTATGAATTCATTCGCTAAGAATATGTGGTTGGAGTAAAATCTGCGTGGGATCCAAAAGAATACAATCTTACACAGCCTAGGAAACGTGCTTGTTTGATGTGTTTTACCAATGTGTTTTTAAAATGATTTCAAAAACAAACATCACATAAACCTATCCAATCATTGATTCAAAAGAAAATTCAGTCCAAATAGTCCAAATTGACTGTCCAAAACTTGAAAATTTTATCAAACTGTCAAAAACCAAAAAACACTTTCCAGTTTGATGCATTTGGTGCATGTTCCAATGCACTCACAACATTCCTCAGTGCTTTCATTTGTCGCTTCAATGCATCTCGCTTATACATTCCCATCATATGCTTTTTCAGTGCATCCCTACCCTATCTTTGCACGTCCAGATCATTCCCCAGTGCATCCATACCCTATTCTAGCGCATCCAAAATTTCCTGCAGCGCACCTGAACCATTCCATAGCGCATCCAAGTTTCAGCGCATCTAGGCCATGTTTCAGTGCATCTGGTGACTTTTCAAATAGAAACCCGAATTTCAACTCCATTTTGCCAATCAATATCTAGTTCAGAGTTTCCCTCTCAAACGATATCTTTTCATTGTCCTAAAGTCTATGTTGAGGGATTGGAAATCAACCAATTTTTTTAAGAAATCCCTTACCAAAAGGATCAAGAAACCAAAGAAACACCTAAGTTTTAAGAAACTTTTGAAAAAGAGATGCTTCTTGTACCAAAGTAGGAAATTCTTGCTCGATTATCAATCCTTTATCCATAGGTATCACGACTTTGATAGAGGATATACTTATGATTTTTCTTTAGAGCCTTTAGTCTCACAGGATTATTATCAACGAAGAGCTCTATCTCAAAGGCATAATCATAGTCATCCCATTCTTCATTCTCACATTCCTCAACCAGCCATCCAATACTCTAACCACCCAAATCAATTCCTACAATAGAAAAATCATAGCCTCAAACTTGTTGAAACCAGCATTGTCAAGTGAAAATCCTTTATCTAAATTTTTGATCAAACATTCAAAAGTGCCTCATCATCATCCCGTTTTATGATTTAGCAGCTTCATTTCACCATTAGGATTTATCATCCTTCATCGGGATTCATCATCCCTCGTCTCGAAATAACGCTTGCTAAACCAGATTTCAACCAATTCTTTTGGCATTCCCCAAACTTTGGTCAAACGTTTAGAAAATTTTCATCACTTGTATGCCTGTCTTAACAAGGTTGCAAAAGCAAAAATTGGATCAAAAGGAAATCGGAAACCAAGAAATCGAAAGCCAAGAAACCATGGCAGAAATAGAAGAAAATCCCTTTTATGGAATTTGTTCAGACGAGGTTGAAGAGATAACAAAGGAAACAATAGATCAAGCCCAACAAGACCCAAATTTCCATAAGTTCATGGAAAATATTTTTGAGAAGGAAGGAAAGAAATACCTTTTAATGTTGGAAAATAAAGGAGTCAAATTACCTGATGATTTTGATATCACAAAATTGCAAAAGACTCCTAGGAAAATAGAAACGGAAATACCAACGGAAAAAAGAAAGGAAACAAAGACTAATGATCCCATGGATGCCTTAACATAACAGATACCAGCCCTTCAACAACAAATGCATAACATGCAAACGGGGGCTACTAAGAGGTATTCCATACAAGATATATGTCCTTACCCATTTGATCCAAGTGTAAACATGATAGCATTTCCTAAACACTGTGAATTACCAAAATTTGATAAGTATAACGAAAAAACATATCCCATTGATCATGTAAGGGAATTTAGAACCGTGAGCTTAGAATTTTCTCATGAATACACTTATCTAATGAGGTTATTCCCACGTAGCTTGGGAGGACAATGTATGCAGTGATTTTTGCAACTACCTCCGGGGATTAAAACTTTTGAGGAATTGGTTAACAAGTTTATCACATAGTATTCATATAACATCCAACACGAAATCACAATGAAAGATCTTTGCAACGTTAAATAAAAGAAAGGAGAATCATTCCTAATATTCTTGCAAAGGTGGAGAAGGCTATTCACGAGATATCCCTGCCCCATACCAGAAAAGGAAAAGATGGAGGTGTTTATCGACAACCTAAATGATGACATGACCTACAGGCTTGAATTACAATGTCCTCCCACTTTTGAAAAGCTAATCGAGAATGGGATTAAAATCGAGAAAGCCTTAGTCAAGAGGGACATCTTGAAAATCTACAATGAGAACAACTCATCCAACCCCTCTAATAACGATAAACTGAAGTTTTGGCAGAAATATAAGAACAATAACAATGACAATTCAATGGAAACACATAATGCTAAACTGGTTTTTAATCTATCAAGAGTTACAGCCAAAGCTAACCCAACTCCCAACCCTAACATGAATCATAACGTTGCCAATCAGAACACGAACCAGGGCAATAATCAAAGCAATAACAATCCTCCATCTAGGCTACCATATCAAACCAGGAATAACCGCAAAAATTTTACTCCTTTAGGTCAATCCTATGAATCTGCATTGAATGAGATTATAGTAGAAAATATCATCACTCTCCTTCATACTCGAGGATTTGAACCTAAAGTAAATTCATCCTAGTGGAATGAGGCCCATTTATGTGAATTCTATCGATGCAAAGGTCACTTGACAAATAGCTGCATGCAATTGAAACCTAAAATACAAGACTTGATCGACAACAAGGTCATACACATTGAAGAACCCCAAACAAATATTGATCATGGGGTATTCAAATATCCTTAGCCAAACTATGAGAAAGGGGAGTCTTCCAACACAAATGGCAAGGGAAAAGGAGTGAAATATGTTTATGATGGCACCATCTACCATATTTAATCCATTGAAGACCATGCAAATGACCTTGACATCAATAACACACCAGACCCTATCACAACCAATCCACCAATCAATGATACCAACATTTCCTCTCATCAATTCAATAATCTTCAACAAGACATGGTTGCGATAGATAATCAAATAAATGTCATCAAGATCAAGGGAAAACAAGACAGTGTCCCTATAAACATGACCACAAGGGCTCAAACCAAATATTTTTTGAAAGGAAGCACCGCTAAAACATCTGATGCTCCATCTTAGAAATACAACATTGTTGATCAGCTTCAAAAAATTCTTGCACAAATATCAATATTGGAGCTTCTTAAGATCTCTCCTGCTCACAAGGAGATCTTGGAAAAATCCTTAGTGGCTACAACGGTACCCAATAATCTGGAAGTATGCACTTTCCAGGCCATGGTGGGACACCTAGTTGCACCTCACTGCTTATCTTTTTCTTAAAATGATGATGTATCTCCCACTCATCCGCATAACATCGCACTCCATATTGAGTTCCTCGTCCATAATATTCACATCAAACGTGTCCTAATAGATAGAGGAGTTGGTCTTAATATTTGTACTTTAAAACTTGTTCGTGCAGTGGGGTTGTAACAATGCAATTGATCCAAGGAAGAAAACCACAATTAAGACCTATGATGATGAGGAAAGAGCTTCAAATGGATTGATCATATTTCCAATTCAGGTGGGTCCAATTCAAAGAGATGTGATTTGTCAAGTCCTGGAAAAATATCTCACATATAATATACTCTTGGTTCGTCATTGGATCCATGAGATGCAAGTTGTCCCCTCGACATACCACCAGTGTCTCAAATTTCCTTGCGATGGGTAGGAGATTACCATTCATGTTGACTCTAATGGTCCTCAACAGTGTAATACCTTTAAATTTGTTCAAGATGTATTTGTGCCACACAATCGTGAAGCTCCTAGTTCTACATCTAATACCCTTGGTAATTCAAGTTCATCATCCAATCAGATAGATAAAGAAGAAAGAACCACCCCTTCTACAGTAGCTAGTCCTGAAGTCTAGCTTAATACCTTGGCCAAACTATTTGAAAAGAAATTTCAAGTCAAAGACAAGGGTTTCGGTGAATATTCCATTGAACAATCCCTTTGTCTTTCATAGCTAACTTCACCTAAATCATATGGTCAACCATCAACCTCATCATCCTCCTACTCAGTCACCCATTTTGATGGTCAGTTCATAAAACGAAGAACTCAAGAGGAGGAATCCAAAGAAAAAGATATCTTGAACTAGCTCTACAAAGATGAAACTAATTCCCAAGCAGCAATGGCAAACATCCAAACCGCTCAATATGGTAAAGGATCCTTAATCCTGGAAAAGATGGGATATGCAGGACAAGGACCTATGGGAAAAAGAAAAGAAGGAATTATTGAACCCATCCAACCCATCATAACCAATCCAAGGGACAAAATAGTATTGGGATATAAAGAACACCAGAAGGAAGGCGAGACAAAAGAGGACCTAAACATAAATTTGTTGAACGGATTCTACAACTACAAGAAAGTGACCAATATGAGTCTAATTCCAATAAATATGAGTGGGATTCTCTATCAGAAGAGTCTTGCCACAACAAAGACATTGATGTGATCCATAAGTACACTCCCACACTCGAGGAGGGACAAGGCTCAGGGCTTAGACCACTTGAAGTAGGATCACAAAATATCGATGACTTGAGAGAAGACGATCAAACTCTTAGCGATACGGATCATTCAAAAGAGAATGAAATCATAGACCTTGATCTTGCCTTAGTTTTATACGATAACAATATGGCCATTAGGACTCTTACGACATCTGACCTGAACCCATCTGATGACCCCCTACCACTGCAACATCCTGAACTCATAGATTGGTACCAAGTCGAGCCTATTGATATCCCCACCTTTCCAATTGATGAGGCCATCATAAATTTCCTCTGTGTTATAAACCCTGAAATAGGTTCCACCATTGAACATCATAATGAAGCTTCTCGATGGGGGAGTGCCAAATTTCCCTGCTGCAAAATAAATGAAACAAAATAAAGATCTGATGGTGAAAACCATTCCATGGCAGTATCAGATCTAGAAAGAGTAAAAATAAAGAGTGTATCCGATGGAGAAAACCTCCTAGAGGTGCCAAAGGATGGGAAATTTGACACTCTCCCTGAAAACTTCGAGGAAAGATCCAAAGTCCTGATTGAACCAACGTAGGCCATCAATGTCGGTAGTGCATAAATAGTAAATACTCTCTACCTGGTAGAATCATTGACAAAACATAAAAATCCCAACTTTGTCAAATTCTTTGAGGAGCGTCAAGTCAATTTTTCCTAGTCCTATACCGACATGCCAAGGATTGATCCAGATCTCATCATGCATCATTTGTCTCTTCCTTCGAGAATCAAACCAGTTAAACAAAAATTGAGAAAGATGCATTGTCATATTGCATTATTGGTGAAGGCAGAATTAAAGAAGTTATTGGATGTAGGATTTATCAGACCCATTGACTATGTAGAATGGATATCTAATATTATACATGTCTCCAATCCTGATGGCAGCATAAGGATTTGCACTGACTTTAGAGACCTCAACAAGGCTTTTCCTAAAGATGATTTCCCTTTGCCAAATATCGACATCATTGTGGATTTGACAACAAGACATGGTATGTTATCACTGATGGACGGATTTTCTGGCTATAACCAAATCAAGATTGCTCCTGAAAACCAGGATAAGATAGCCTTCACGTGTCCATGGGGAACCTTTTGTTGGAACATCATGCCCTTCGGGTTGAAGAATATCGGGGCCACATACCAAAGAGCTATGACAACTATTTTCCATGACATGATGCATACTTTCATGGAGGACTATGTAGATGACTTATTGGAAAAATCCCACACTAGAGAAGGACATCTAGAGATATTAGACAAACTCTTCACCCATCTAGAGAAATTCAATGTTCGCCTAAACCCAAAGAAATGTGTATTTGGGGTAACATCGGCAAAACTCCTTGGTTACATAGTGTCAGAGAAAGGAATTGAGGTGGATCTTGCAAAAGTGAAATTCATCATGGAGATGCCACCCTCAAAAAACATCAGTCAATTAAGGTTCATCCAAGGCAGATTCCAATCAATCAAAAGGTTTATATCACAACTGGCTGACAAAACCCATCCTTTTACTCATCTATTACACAAGAATGTTTCTTTTCGATGGGATGAGAAGTGTGAAGTAGCCTTCAATCAACTAAAATAATACCTAATGAGTCCACCTATTCTAGCACCTCCAACAGAAGGAAAGCCTCTTCTATTGTACATCACCACAACTGACAAATCATTGGGAGCCTTGTTAGAACAAGATGATTCAACAGGGAAGGAGAGAGAAATTTATTACATCAACAAAACTTTGAATGGTTATGAGATCAATTATACACCCATTGAGAAAGCTTGTCTAGCTATAGTGTTCGTTACGCAATAATTACGGCACTATATGGTGACTCATATAGTCAAACTCATCGCCAAAATAGATCCATTGAAATACCTCCTAAGAAAACCAAACCTGATAGGAAGGTTGGCCAAATGGGTGATGATACTCAGTGAGTTTGACATACAGTATGTTGACAGAAAAGAAATTAAAGGGAAAGCCATTGCTGATCAACTAGTTGAGGCACCATTTCATGATGATCATCCCTTACATGTTGAATTTATTGATGCATATTTCCTAACACTAACAAAAAAGTAGTGGGTGTTATACTTTCATGGGTCTTATACTTAGAATGGATCAGGAGCCAAAAAAATATTTATCACTCCCCTAGCGCACACCATTCTGAAGTCATATCGCCTAATGTTTCCTTGCACCAACAACACAACAGAATATGAAGCACTTATCATCAAGATCAAAATCGTTGTCGAATGGAAAATTACAAAGTTGTGGGTCTACGGGGACTCTCAACTAGTCATCAATTAGGTCAACAATGATTACCAAACCAAGGATGATAAACTGATGCCCTATAAAATAATGATTGATGACTTCAAGCAATATTTTGTTAACATAAAATTTGGTCAAATCTCGAGGGGTGACAACAAATTTGTTGATGCCATGGCCACTATGGCTTCCTTGCTGCAGATTCCAGAAAAATGAGGTCACTATGAGTTCATGGTGGAACAACTGTTTACCCCTATGTATGATAACCTTGAATCCCAACTCATATTCCATTTAGACAATGTCAATACCTCCATTTATGGGAAGATATACACTTATCTGAAAGACAATACCCTACCTCTCGATCTCTCCTGCAATCAAAAGTGAAACTTTATTCACCAAACTGCTCACCACACCCTTATAGCTAATGTCCTATACCGATGAGGTCTTGATGGCATTCTCTTATGATGTCTAGAAAGCGATGAGTCTGACATGGCTTTACAATAATTCCATGAAGGTATTTGTGGCACTCATTCAAGTGGTCTAACCCTCGCCAAGGAACTCCTCTATTTGGGATACTATTGGTAGACTATGGAGAGAGAAGCCTTCTGATTTGTCAAAACATGTAGGAAGTCTTAGATACACGGTAATATCATTCATGCACCTACGTAAGAGTTACAACCCTTTGCATCAACATGGCCATTTTGTCAGTGGGGGTAGGATCTTGTGGGAAAAATTCACCCCTCTTCATCAAATGGACACAAGTTCATTATCACAGCCACAGAGTATTTCATGAAGTGGGTTGAAGTAGTGCCTCTAATCACCATCACTAGGAAGCATATCTCCTCATTCATTATGAACTACATCATCTACAGATATGGTATCCCTCAATCCATTGTCACCAACAAGGGAAAACCTTTTAAGAACCAGGACATGCAAGAACTTTGTGAGAGATTCCATATCCAACATCAATTTTCTACACCTTATTACCCTCAAGGGAATGGCCAAGTAGAGGCCTCTAACAAAACCATCTTGAAGATCCTAAAGAAAATTGTCAACGATGTTGGACGTGACTGGCATACTCAACTAAATCCTAATTTGTGGGCCTATTGTACAAGTACATGTACCACCACAAGGGCCACACCATATGCCCTCATCTATGGATTTGAGGTCATCCTACCCATTGAGGTGGAGATACCATCACTTCATGTGTCTTTGAAAGGCATCATCTCAGATGAAGATTACCGTGTCTAGACTACAAGAGCTAGAATTGTTAGATGAACGTCGCCAGCTTGTAGTAGATCACTTGAAGACATATCAGTAGTGAATGTCTCAAAGCTACAATCAAAAGGTCAAACCAAGGACATTTCAGATAGGTGATCTAGTACTAAAGGAAAATCCTCAGAATCAGCAAGATCGAGAGAAGAAGGGGAAGTTTGAGCCAAATTGGTTGGGTCCTTTTGTTGTTGTTTCAGTATTTAGATCAGGGGCATACCAATTGTCAACACTAGAGGGGGATTTATTTGAGGAACCAATGAAAATCCTTCACCTGAAGAAGTTCTATACCTGATGCAGCCAGTGCATGTTTAAAAGTCCTAAAAAAATCTAAAAAGTAGAAAAAGTCTTGAAAAAATCTAAAATGCAGAAAAAGTCCTGAAAAAATCTAAAAAGTAGAAAATATCTTGAAAAAATGGTCGCCCTGATGAAAACCTAGCAAACAGGCATCTTGGTGACAAAAAAAAAAATCAAAAGATAAAAGATAAAAAAAATCGAAAAAAGAGAAAAATACAAAAAAAAATCAAAAAACGGTTGCCCTGATGAAAACTTGGCAAACAAGCATCTTGGTAACAACAAAAAAATCATAAAAACTAAAAAGTGCAATAAAAACAAGTGGTAAAAACCTGGAAATAGACACTATTTGTGATTGAGTCGGCTTCTTCGTCTATTTTGAGTGTGTGTTGACCGTTTGCTTCTGCCACCTCTACGCATTCACACTTATCTTACAGCGAGCTTCATTTCCATATCCGGCTAACGCAGTCATCCCCCTCTGGATTGGTTTTAATTGTACATATCCATAATAAATTTTTCTTTGTTCTCACTAGGGGAAAAATCTTGATCTCACTGGGGGCAAATCACCATTGAGATTTAAACAACAGCTAAGCAATCAGCAAGGCAACCTTGGAAAAAATAGCAATCACTGTAATCATCAGCTTGAACATCGAACATCAACCAATCAATCATCCAAATCAACTCAAGCATCAAACCAATCACATTAGTCCTCATTGCAGGATGATCTTCTGAATCATGATTGGATCATTTTAACACATATGTTCAATTGCTTATATTTTGATTATTGTTATCATTTCTCAAGAGTACCTCGATGATGTCATGCACTAGAGGCGCTGTGATTGAAAATGATATTTTTATTTGTTTGTTGTCTATGATTCAATCATTATTATTGTGCAAATTGTTGTGGGACATGCTCTACAAAGTATCATTGATGTCATTCTGAATTTGCATAGGAACATGATTAACTCTTGTTTGTTTACACAAGTGATGCTCAGGTCATCTTGGTCCAATTATACCTCGATGCTTGTGTTATCTTGCATTATCAAACCTCAACGAAAGTTGTATGGAAGTTATACTCAAGTCATCATGGTCTAATTATGCCATTGATGTTTGTACTAACTTTCAACATAATAAAACGCTCAATGATGACAATATGCACAACGAATAAGATTGACAACATTGCATAAATAGAATTGCATTTCATTTTAGTTTGCATCTGCATTATAGATTTTCTAAGCTGGTCATTCTCAAGGTTGATGTTATTTCTCTCTACAGGATTGAGTATACTTGACATAACAAAAATCATTCATTTGCATTACATTCCATCACCATCACAAACCAGTCATGCATTCATTATAATATTTGCTTCTAAAAATTTCCAAAAAAATAAAACATACCATTATCATTCATATCATCACATCAAGTTCATAATAAATGCATTCATCATTCATCCATGGCCATCCATAATGACATCATAAATTCATTCCACATCATAATCCATTTGTATTCATGATCATCATTCATTTCGCATACTTGTATAGAAAATACCAAAAACATAGAAAAGCGCATTACATTTCATTTGCATCATAACGTTCATCATAATAATAGCATAAAATCATACATCCATACATCTTCATGTATCACATTTGCATCCATAAATAATCCATATTCATATTTTATCATCCATTTGCAGTTCATAATAAAACCTTTTGCATCCATACATCGATATATGCACATACATTTTTTTACAAAAAAATCACATTTCATGTCATTTGTATCCATATCATCCATCTCATAGATACATCATTCATAAACATAATAAAAACAATGCATCATCATCCATACATGCATCCATAACATAATCATATAAAACATGGCATAATGACATCATAATATAAACATATTGCATCCATCCATAATAAATCATCAACACATAGAATCATCGAACGTCATTGCATATCATATAACCCCATAATAATCTATCAAGTATACAATGATATCGACTGAGAAAGAGATACATCAAAAATGTGGCACAAGGTCGAGTCTCTGAAATAAAGTATAAATGAACCATGTCCCTAGGATCCAGTAGTGTTGCCACTTGATGTGGCAGGTCGTTGTCCAACACCTCCTGTCCCTGGTGGCCCTATCCTTGGTGGCCCTATCCCTGATGGTCCTACCCCTGATGGCCCTATCATTGGTGGAGGTTCATCTGGCAGAAGTGGTTGTGTGACCCCTTTGTTGGTGGTGTGCAGATGTGTGCGACAGGATCTGGATCTAGCATAGCTAACCCGTTGCTTGGCTGGTACAACCTCATATTACCTGCCCCTGTAGTATTTTTCCTCCTTGGTGGATGCTCTGAGCTCTCTAACCAAATCGGTAGTACCTATAACCTAAGTTGTAGTCTGTACCCTGTCAGCTACTACCACAGCCTACTCTACTTGTCTCTTGGCAGCATATCTCTTTGCACTAAGTGTAGCTACCTAGGCTTGTAGTTGTACCATATGTCCCTAGATCTGCACCTATGTCGGAGCCTGTGCCTGAATTTGTGCTTGGGCTTGGGCAAGTTATCCCTGAAGTTTTTGGACCTATGCCTACAAAGTCTGAACCTACCCCTGTAACCCGACAATTTGTGATTGTTGTCTCTGTGAAGGCATCCGCACTATCAATGATCGATGTCTGCCTGGTCCCGATCTCCGCCTCTTGGGGATAACCCCAAATTCTAGTGCACCACCTCCTCCCCCACCATCACCACCTCCTCCTCCACCATCATCCCCTCCTCCATCACCACCATCATCTCCACCTCCCCCATCATCCCCTCCACCATTTCCTCCCATCGGTTGCACAGTCGGCCCTGCTCTCCTCCCCACCTCAAAAATCGGTGTCGGCTCATCAAGACTAGAAATCCACGAAAACGGATGTGTATGGAAATAATCTACGTAGTTCATTGTCAAATGAGCATCTACGATCTTTGGATGGTACTTCCATTATATCGGTTGAAGGTCATAGTACTCTACGCAGGCTACATCATAATCAATCGTTGGTCCCCACTTGGGTATGTCCTACTGCCATCGCGCATAATGCGCTACTCCCTGTGGCATCCCTTGGATGCGACCATACTATCTGGACACCCTTCTGAACATAAACCTCTCCAAAATATATGGCATCCTGCCTATCAAATATCTGCTACAAAAGGCATACGATAACTCTCCACCATCCCCTAGCCATGGCTCACAATCCAAATAAGGTCGCCATATCATAGTGTCTAGGTCATCTAGGACCCATCTCCAATACTCTAACTTGCCCAACTTATGTTGGAAAAGTGGCCCGATATACCCAAAAATGTATGATTGTCTTGTTGGTCATGCCCTGTCTCCCACTGGTCATGTGATGGCTATGTGCTCCCAGGCCCAAAGCTGTAAAAGTGTGCAACTTGCTGAAAAACTGCTCGCCCAAAGGTACACCACCTGGTGAATATCATGATATAAATGTGCTAACATGCATGAACCCCAAGCATATCTCATACCATGGGAAATAATTATCTCTATCAATCACCCCCAGCCAATTGAAAGGCCCTTCAACCTATGCTCGAGGCAAAAAAATCCTCCAACGAAGCCTACTAGAACATAGGGTAATGGTTGTTGAGTCACAATCAAATCCTTCCAGGAAAGCTCATATCCAGTAAGAGTACCATCATGAAACATCTTTCGTAGGTCATTTGTCCCTCCCTGGTCCTCACAATCATACATAACCAAGGTCCCCACAACTGGTATCCTGAGTATCCGATAAACATCCTCTAGGGTAACTGTCATCTCTCCTGTTGGTAAATGAAACGTGTTGCGGTCACTATGCCACCTCTTTGTAAGTGTTGTCAGTAGCCTCCAGTTAATTCGGTATTGGGGCATGTCAATCAATGAATTCAAATCGCACTAATCTATGATGGAAAGATCTATCGGAGTCAGTTATGGGATCAGGTCCGATGTCCTCAGAAAGAGCTTGCAAACCTGAAGGTTCCCTAAGCCACCCTCCTAGTATCAATTCAAAACATCAAGTCAACAAATCATTCAATCAGCCTATCAACCAAGCACATCATCTAATCAAATCAGCTCACATGAGATTCTGATCAAATCTCAAGGAGCACCTATCCTCTTACTTGATTCTCATTTGTCGTGAGATCGATCAACATCAATCAACCTATCCTCGTTCCTCACCTATCATGAGGACGATCATCAATCAGATCACTTGGATCAATCAATCAGATCAATCAATCGATTAATCAACATATCCTATTCATCATTCCTCACCTATCATGAGGACGATCATCAACCTATCAATCAACATCACCTTATCATTGGCTGACATGATCAACAATCATCAAAATCTAGGAGGAATTCATCAAAAACATCAATTTTGGTTGAATGTGTTAAAATAGGGCTTCTATGTGCATATCTACCAGATGCGCTAGAAAACCTACTAGATGCACTAGAGCATAGTCCTTATGCATCATTTCATCAATGCACTAGAAAATGGGTTCAATGCGCAATAACAGATTCCCAATGTGTCGTCTCCCAGATGCGCTACTTGATCAACCCTATGCGCGACTCTATCCTATGGATGTGCCATTTGCCAGATGTGCTAATCTATGAACCAAATGCACTCTATCAGATGCGCTAGCCTAATCTTGGGTCCTAACCTGACGAGATGCGCTATTAAAAACTTCCTATGCACTAAAGCAGTTTTCGTATGCGCTAATTTTCCTACCCTATGCACTAAAACATGCAGAAATTCAAAATTTCAAACGGATTTTAAAGCAAGAAAAATCCTAAATTTGAAATTCAAAAAGCAGTTTTTGGGGTACATACCGGAGGTCCATACACGGTCGGACACTGGTAGCGGCGAACTCGCTCGAATCAGTGTGTGTGTCATGGAATCCTCTCCATATTTGTTATGTGGGCTCTCAGTTCTCCAAATGCTCAAGTTACAAATGAACTTATCTTTTACCCTTTTACCCCTTTTAAAGGTTAATTAAGGGGTAATTATGGTGGCATTTTATTTATTTTATAAAGGGGTCTTTTTATCAACTAATCAGCAGTGTGGAAAAACTCTTCTAATTTTTGGGAGATAAATTAGGTCATCGTTATCAAATCTATCGATCACTAGCATATCATTGAAAAATCATTTAAAATTTTCAAAAATCATCAAAAATTTTAAAATCCTTGATTTACCTCCCAAGGGGGCATCCTTTCATCATTGTTGTAAAATCAGAGTCTGGGGCATGTCAAAATTTTTTATCTCTGTGGTCTGGGAAAATTTATTCTTTGAAGCAATGTGGTTGTGCACATCACTTCAAAGAGGGGGAAAATGTATACATACAAAAATGGTTTGGAGCACTATATTAATTAAATACTCGTTATTTGATTAATATTATTAATTCCTCTACTATTATAAATAAATTGTTAAATTTATTTATATGGTTCATATTCTAAATTCTCCTTTTCCAAAATTCACCTTCTTTCTTAAATTAATTAAATGGACAAATTAAATCAATTTGTTATTTAATTGGTTTTCCCTTTCCCTCTTAAATTTGAATTTTTAAATTCAAATTGGCATATTCTTCTTAAATTGGTTAAAATGCACAAATGAATTAAATTGGCATTTTGCTAATTTACCATCTTCTTTTAAATTGAATTTTTAATTCAATTTAAGCACATTTCTACAACTTTCCTCTAACCACCTCCAACTCACCTGCCACCTCATCATGTGTCACAAAAATGAATTTTATAAATTGGAAAATATGAAATATCTTCGACAAATTTGTAACCAATTTGCAACTAACTGAGACACATGGCTTCTCCTTCTCTGTGATTCCCTTTAACACTTGGAAATTTGTCTTGTTGAAGGGAACCATCTCCCTGATTCTCTCCAACCTCCTCATGCTCGACCGTTGATGCCACAGGATCGCAATCCCGACCGTCCATTGTTGCCACATCACCTTGAGCCTTAGAAAATATATAAATAGGACTCTTTGCTACAACTTTTCAACATGAAGATTTGGACAAACTTATGCTGCAAAATTTTAGTGCATTTGCGAGAGAATTGGGAGAGCATTTTAGCTTAGTTTTGCATTTTAGTTCATTTTAGTGTTATAATGGCAATTTTATTTTGGATAGTTTAGTTCATTCCATATTTCATTTAGTATTTACATTTGATCACCATCATCATTCTCAACATTTAGATTTTAGTATCATTTCATCATAGGGTCATCTAGTTTTTATGCATCAAATATTGAAAATCCAAAAACAAAGGCATGTAGACTTTATTGTAGCATCGTGTATCTTGAGTTGTCAATCTTTGCAGGTTAATGTGTAGAAATAATAAGATCTGAGAGCATAATTTGCAAGATTCCTTGAGATTAGAGAACCATGGAATGAATTAGAAGGATAGTTGTAACTTTTAGTTTGTTATTTAGATTTCCTTTTAAGTAATACATTTCATGAAGGTGTGTTATACTGACATTGCTGGACATATTAAATACCACACAATTGGTAACAACATATAACTTTCTTGGTCCTTAATGTGCAAACTTATGAAGTCCTAATAGACATGATTAAATATATTTTGAAAAAAATATATTTAAATTACAAGTTTAAATGATGTGGAAACAAATATATACTTAAACTAAATGTTCAAAACTAGAAATAACATCCTACTACATGCTAAAAACTTATATTAAATAGTATAGTAAATATTTTGAGAATAATATTAAAAATAAGAAAGAAAATATGCATACTTTGTTTCTTTCTATGATATCTTTCCAAATTTATTTCGTGCAACTCTTGTTCTCTTTCTTTTGAATACTTTTGTTGAGTCTTATTTTGTCTTTTTTTTCTCTCCAATTTTCTTCTTCAAGTAAAAGATGACCTAACAAATCCTCTACCAAAAGTTTTCTTCTTTAAAATCTACCTTGATGGATAAAAATATGAATTAATCTTGCAATTTTGATATGAAAAAATGAAAAAATAAGTTCATATTTATATGCATATGAAATTAAAAAAAAGTAATAATAATAACTTGGTCGGCCAGGTATTCGAACAAAGGTTAGCCATTAAAAATAATTTTAACCGTCCCCCTTCGTTTGAAGCCCTTCGCACTCAATTTTTTAATATTATTTTATAGGGTTTGATTGAACACCCCTTCGTTTGAAGCCCCATTCACTCGAAGGGGTTTTAAGGGGTTTGAACAAAGGGGTATTCATTCAAACCCCCTTATTTTTCCCTTGGCCCCCTCCATCTACAATTTTATGCATATTTTTGGGATTTGAGGCTCAAGTTGAGGATCAAAATGGAATCAACTTGACAAACCTAGTTGGAATATTATAGTCCTCGAAACAAGCTCTCCATCAAGTATAGTTTTAATATATTTTGGTTTTATTATCATTTTTTTGTTTAATTAAATGTAGGTTTTTCACCGAAAACCAAGCTCTATATTCTACACATGTGGAAAAATAGTAGATTACAAAAAAAATTGAAAAATATCTATGCTCTTGGTATTAATGCCCTTGATCCAATAAAAAAATGAATTTTGATACACACAAAAAAAGTTATGTGCTTTATAGTACAACTATGTCTAAATTGTAATTGGTTTGACTTTAAAACTTAATTAAGAAAAAAATATTTAATAAAACACTATGAAACCAAATGCATACTCTAGATATTATAGTTACAAATCTAAATTTGAAAAAAATAAAATTATCCTTCATAGAAAAAAAGTTATTTGTTTTATAGTACACATCACTCTTTAAAAATGGTGTTTAATTTGTTAAAAACTAGTTATTGAAGGAGATGGAAAAAGAAATGCAATTTTATTCCAAAAAAAATTAAAAATATATATTTAGAATCTACAGACAAAATTTCAAAAATCACTAGTTTGCATCATCTTCAAATTCCTCGCGGTTTAGTAGCTATAGGTGTCAAAAAGTGAAGATTTAGTTCAAATGTTCATTTCAATGTCAAGTTTGGCCAAAAAGTGTAACCCACTATTGTGGGATCACCCAAAGATGTCAAAGTGAGTAAAGATTATTCATTCAACTAGCATCTTTAAGCACTTTAAGGAGCTGAAAAATAGGGATAATAGTTTTGCACGCCCGAGAAATTTTGACCCAACAAATTTAAGTAAAGACTTATCACTTTTTCCTTGAATTGTGTTCCAAATTTTTAGTAAGAGGTTGGACAGCTTAAAGGGAGGTGTAAGGGAAAATTAGTATGGGAGTTCTTGTTAGTTTTACTAAGTATTGTAACTCAGAGGAGAGTTCTCTTAGGTTTATAATATGCATTGGAACCTATTTTCTCAAGGAGAAGAGCAATATAAAATCAATTTTCTTGAAGAAAAAGTGTACTTCCTCAAACTTGTTTTTGGTTTAAATACCTTTTGATCAATAAAGATAAGTTTGTTCTACCTTCTTAGATTTTTTCCATTGTGCAATTTTTTTTCAAGATGGTTGATGTAATTTTGTGGTAATGTATGTTTCCCCCTTTTTTTTTTCCTATCTTCATTGCCTTTATGCAGAAAGTATGTATTTTTGCAATTCATGACTTATGTTTAACCAACTAAGGATAGAGTTTAAGTTGTGACATTTCTAACTCATTCTAAACACTATCCTTGACATATTGAACCTAGTTATGAAACATTTTTGTAAAGACATGAAATTATGATTTGTGTATGTTGTGGTTTAACCTATTGATCATATTGTGTGTCCAAACAACAGTGTAATTTTTGAAATCAATTTGGTGCATCACCTTATTAAAATTTAGGTTTCATTCATGTCACTTCCTATCTCTTTTCTCTATGAGAAACAGTATCATAGGTTAGATTAGGTGAAGTACCAAGGGAACTAGCCCTCTCTAGATATTCACTACAAGTTATGAGCAACCCACAGGCCATGGAGTGTTTCCATGTTTCACTAGATTGTTGAGTCAAGCACTTGTCAAGGGTGCAAATCTAAATGACAAGTCAGTTTGCAACTTTTAAGTCCCTACTAGTATTCCATGTGTCTATTTCTTATTGCAACACAAGAATCCTTCACACATCATAGCTTTCATATGAAATATTTTGTTAAAACTATAAGCTATAAATATAATTTCATGTGTCCCTAAGTGAAAATTCATTCTTTCCAATTCATGCAATTTCATGGTGTTCCTATATTGATTTTATAGTTTATTATTGGTCCATTAATATATTATGTGTATGCTTCACAAATTAACTATAAAATTTTTGGTTAATTTGTAGTAGGTGGCAGCATCTTATCACATTGTGCAACTTCACATTATGATTTTGAGTGTGGATCTCACTTTCAAATGTGTAACGTGTGATGTCTTTATATCTTGAAAGGAAATGGTAACATGTCTTCTAGCTAGTATTATTATGTGTGGTGGTAGAAAAGTGGAAAATTATTATTATATTTCATGGCTCCTTCACATCCAAGTAATTTTTAAACTATTTTTTCCAAAACCATTAGCTATAAATATCATGTCATGCGTTATTTAGTTAGTTGTCATACCTTCCAGTTCTTATAGTTTTTTGTTTTGCATACACCAGGTTGATAGTATATTATTAGCATTTTAATGCCTATGTGTGCACTTCACAAAGTAAGTACATAAGTCTCATCATCATGTGATAGTTGGTGATATTTAATTTATGATGTACGATGGACTTTATTTCTCTCAAGGGAATGTTTACATGGTTTCCAAGTTGCAATGTCTTGTTGCATCAACCATTCCCTTCATATCGAGGTTTCAAAATGTAAACACCATTTTAATTTTCATGATGTATAATATTTGTCTATTTTGGGATGAAATACTAATGCAATTTCCAATTTGGCCATAATTATATATGGTGGAATATAAATGGTATTATTACGTTATTATTTTAAATGCAATTACCACTTTCTCATATATGATACATGATTAGAAATAAAGGTGAAATAGGATCACATATAAAGGTTTACTTATCAATATTCATGGTGAGATTCTATGATATTATTGGGCCACATATTAAACACCTCAACAAATGTAGCACTCCTATTGATTGAAATGTATATGTAACTTTGATGAAACTAGGTGTAAAATCATAACCATAAGGTTGATGCCTAGTAAACCTTGTCATACCACTCCTATATGACTCAAACCATCATTGATATTTTTTTAGTCTTGCAACTACCTAATTGGATTTTTTCTTTCTATAACCAATTAGATTTGTTTTCCTAAAATTAATTATTTATCATAATGGTGTGGACTCACATATATCAATGGAAAAGGGAAATAACCCATGCAATCATTAATGAAAAATGGTCTTCACAACCTCCACTCCAAAAAATCTTGCAAGATTTTCCCTATAAATTTGTGTGGGATGTTGGTGATTTCCTAGTGTTTCATCTTGTGACAATTGTCACCTATCTATAGGGGTTATATATATAGTTATTTCTATATAAGGTATAGATCTTTCATCTATAAAATGAGGTTGGAAATTGAGAAAATTAGCTATAATTTGTACCATATTTATTTGAACAAATACCAATGTTTTAATTTTTTCTATCTATTATATCATGATACTTATTTTTCGTTGCTTTATATGAATTATGATTTGATTGTATAGTTATATTATTTTCTATATTGTTTTCTCTTGAAGAAAAGTACACTTTCAAGAAGGGTGAAAATTATTTTCTTGTACATTTTCTATAGGATTTATTTTTCCTTTTAGTACACTTTCAAGGAGAGAAAAATTCTTCCACAAATCAAAAAGGGTTTGTAGTATTGATAAGGGATTCTTAATTATAACTTTATAGTTAGATTACATTTACATTTTTGAGTTATCGAAGGAAATACCAATCACTATAAGGAAGTGCTACATATTTTGAACCACCAAAAATATTATCATCAATGTTAAGTGGTGGTAATACTTGGTGAATTTGTATTTCTTTGAATAAGAATCAATAATTATGTAGGAAAACCCTCCTAGCCTACTCAAAATTAAAGAAGGAAAATAACTAGATGAATTATTTTTAATGTTATTCATGCCTTACCTTTAAGAGTACAAGGGGTATATATGAATGTGTGATTAAGAATCCTTTCCATGTATACATGAATATTTAATCTATTTTACACTATAATAAACCTATTACTTTTCACATAGAATATATTGTGCATTAATAGGGCTAGCCCCTATGTCCTATAGGAACATAAAGTGTAGGAAATATATGATTATCTCTCTTTCATCAGCTCATCCTCTAAATGTTTTTTATCATAGTAATTTTCAACTCCTTGGAAATTATTGAATGCAATTTGGAGAACCAGTAGGATGTTCCTTTGTATTGATTCATTTTCCTCCTTAGATTCAATAACACTCTTTTCATCATGGGAGATTCTCCATGCTTCAATTTTTCCATCTATTTGGGTGAAGCAACACTTTTCATCCACTTGAGAAATGGTATTTCTTACTTTATTTCCTCTACTTTTGTTCTATTATACATGTAGCTAATCAAATTCCCTGTGACTAGCTTCTCCACGCCTATAAGAAGTTCTAGTGAACCTACTACCTCTTCATCTTTCACAATAGCCTCTTTCTCTTATTTTTCCACTAAAATATTATTTGATTAGTGTTTGAATTTCCTTCATTTGCATGTTTTCCTCTACCATTATTTGATTGTCCTCTTCCTCTAGAAAATTATTTATTTCCTTTCTTTTTTTCTACATCTAAGTCAAATTTTCATCTACCCTCAAAGAACATTTATAGGCTACTTCTATCAACTTTACTCTAGTCATACCAAACTGATCTTAAATGTAGATATAAAGTCTGATGTTGTAGAGGAATTGATGAGGTACATTAATTTAGAGGGTCAGTTTTTTGCTATCAATGCTTATCATATTTTTCTTTTGAATCATTTTTGTCACAAGAAGAAAATCTCCTTTCCATTTTATCTTTTGGTTTCTTTGGAGTATGGTTTGAAGGATCATAAAAGGAGCTCTAAGAACCATGTATTGCATGTTGGTCTTATTCTATTGATTTTGAATTATGCTAAATATTTTGTGGTTCCTAAGCTACCTGCTATGGCTCCTAACGGTAAGCAACAAAATTTGGATGTGGATTATGAGATTGTTTCAGAAGATGAGCCAGTGAGTTTGAAAGGCAAAAAGAAGAAAGTGGCTCTGGACGAGTCTGAGTTGGAAGAAGAGGATGATGATTATGTGTCAGATTCTCAGGCCTCTATGGAAGTGATATCACAACCTCCTGCTTTGAGGAAGACTGGTAAAGGGGACTATGCTCCTAGCTCGAAGGATTATGAGACTTGTAGTGAGGAAGAGGTTGTTGAAAAACCTGGTAAATCTAGGCCTATTTCTCCTTCTACTATCTTGAAAGATATTATTCATAATGTTGAAGATGTGTCTCTATCGCCCCCTATTTCAGGGACTAAGAGAAAGAAGGTTTCGAAGGAGGGTAGCAAAAATAAATTGGCTATTAGGTCTAGTAGCCCTATGCAGGAGGATCATGTTGCTTCTCCTTCGAAGATGGGTGATAGGCAAGAGGCTATGGGATCTTTGAGTGTGGAATTGGATTTACAAAAGAGAAGGAGGTCGGTGGCTGAGGACATTGTTAGCTCTCTTTGCAAGATCTAAATGACGGTGGTTGGGGTAAAAGGTAAGGAGGTTTGTGAGAGCCAAGATAAGATTATTATCTCCCAGGAGGGGGATGTGGAGGATAAGGATGTGTTTAACTTTGATCGGGAGGATTTTCCCAATGTTTTGGGTATGGCTAAGGAGGGTACCATTTCTTTGTTTAAAAATATTAAATGGGCTTTTCATGAGCTCAATATGAATAATAATGTAAGGTTTTGGGGTGCTATGAGAAAAGTGGGGGAGTCCTCATAGTCCTTTGTTTAGACTCAAGTTTATGAGTTGTTTGATTCCTTGAAGATTGTTGTTGAAGATGAAGCAATTGTTTGAGCAAAGAATCTTGACTTTGGAAGAACAAATGGAAAGGGTTAGTGTGAAATTGGATAAGGTTTTGGAAGGGAATAAATCTGCTTTGAGGTATGTGGCTAAGGGCATCTCTACTCTTAATGAGAAGGCCAAGAATCAAATGGAGGTTTCTTTGGGTGAGAAATATGTTGATGGTGAAAGGCAAGTGGTGGAGGAAGCTTCGACTGACCAAGCTACTGGTTCACAGAATGTTTTGGTTAATGAGGTAAATTTGGTTGGGTCTAGTACTAGAACTTGCAATAAGACCAAGATGCAAGTTGGGATCCCTACTAAAGATATGTCTGAAGTCATGGATGCACATCAGAAGACTATTGAGAGTGACGTGGAAGCTGCAAAAATTCTGAAGAATATGTAGTTCTACTATTTTTTCCTTCCTTTTTGGTTGTTGTCGTGCTAATGGTTTGTTGTGTTTTGGTTTTTGTTTGCTATGTTTAGTTATCTTTCACTTCAGTTGTTATTTTTTGTAAAAGGTTTTGGGGCCCCTTCAAAACCTGTTTACCTCTAATAAAAAAAATCTCTTAAGTAATTTTTTTCATCATCCTCTACATTATCAACCTAAATGGTGAGTTTTTAGAATTCCTATATGTAGTCTTTAACATCCATCTCCTTGTGTTTTAGGTTCTACAAGTTCTTTAATAAACTTATCTAATATCCTATCAATAACAAATTGGCCTTGAAATTTCCAATTGTCTAATGCCTATATTTTATCTTCTCTTTATTTCTCCTTTGCCTCTATGTTTTTGCATGATCCCACCATAAGGATGTTTTAGGTCATAAAAAAAGTGAATCTAAAATCTAGATCTTTTGTTCACCTTCAAGTTCAAGGGTTTGTCATCAAGAAGGTAAAGATATGATCGTCTAAAAAATTAGGAAGGTCAAATGCTAACTATGAGAGTGGGTAGACTCTTTTTCTTTGGATTCAACTTAAATTCAAGAGGGCATTCCTACAAGTCAATAAAACAACTTAATATTTCATTTTTGGAATGATTGATGAGTAAAGTGCATAGTAACTATACCTAGTTGTGTTCTTAACCCATAAAAATTTGTCACTAAGTTAAGAAAACATTAGTTACAACAGACCTATTATGATTTAATATCTTGCACAATATATTTTCCTATGACGGTTATTTGATAGTTCATAAAATTTGATCTATTTTAGTACATTTTACATACATTAAGGTATACATGTTATGTGATTGATTCATTAAATTTTTGACAATTCAAATTTCAATTAATAGTTACCCTAGTTATCTCATTGAATCATGAACAACATACCAATTTCTACTCCTATTATCATAAAGTGGTAAAATATTTTCCTTTTAATAAGTCATTAGTTAAATGCTACAACATTTCTAAATAGCTAATTACAACCTAACCAATAAATGTGGTGGAATAAATTGTACAAGTTGAGGGCTTATCACACCTCAAAACCTTCTAAACATTGATGCCCAACCAAGGAGATAATTTTTATAATCATATACTACAATAGCTATATATGTGCAACATGGAGAGTATATTTTATGGCGAACAGACTATTAGAATTTGAATTACCTAAACAATCATGCACTAATACAATAAAAAACCCAAAATGGCCAACCCTTACAAACAATTTAAAACCTAAAAAATACACTTTCAAGAAGGGTGAAAATTATTTTCTATATTCTTTTCTCTTGAAGAAAGGTACACTTTCAAGAAGGATGAAAATTATTTTCTTGTACATTTTCTATAGGATTTATTTTTCTTTTTAGTACACTTTCAAGGAGAGAAAAATTCTTCCACAAATCAAAAAGGGTTTGTAGTATTGATAAGGGATTATTAATTAGACCTTTATAGTTAGACTACATTTACATTTTTGAGTTATTGAAGGAAATACCTATCACTATAAGGAAGTGCTACATATTTTGAACCACCAAAAATATTATCATCAAAGTTAAGTGGGGGTAATACTTAGTGAATTTGTATTTCTTTGAATAAGAATCAATAAGTATGTAGGAAAACCCTCCTAGCCTACACAAAATTAAAGAAGGAAAATAACTAGATGAATTATTTTTAATGTTATTCATGCCTTACCTTAAGAGTACAAGGGGTATATATGAATGTGTGATTAAGAATCCTTTCTATGTATACATGAATATTTTATCTATTTTGCACTATAATAAGACTATTACATTTCACATAGAATCTATTGTGCATTAATAGGGTTAGCCCCTATGTCTTATAAGAACATAAAGCATAAGAAATATATGATTATCTCTCTTTCATCGGCATGTCCTCTAAATATTTTTTATCATAGGAATTTTTAACTCCTTCAAAATTATTGACTGCAATTTGAAGAACCAATAGGATGTTCCTTTGTATTGATTCATTTTCCTCCTTAGGTTCAATAGCACACTTTTCATCATGGGAGATTCTCTATGCTTCAATTTTTCCATCTATTTGGGTGAAGCAACACTCTTCATCCACTTGAGCAATGGTATTTCTTACTTTATTTTCACTACTATTGTTCTATTATAAATGTGGCTAATCAAATTCCATGTGAGTAGCTTCTCCATGCCTATAACAAATTCTAGTGAACCTTCTACCTCATCTTTCACAATAGCCTCTTTCTCTTATTTTTTGACTAAAATATTATTTGATTAGTGTTTGACTCTCCTTCATTTTCATGTTTTCCTCTACCATTATTTGATTGTCCTATTCCTCTAGAAAATTATTTATTTCCTTTCTTTTTTTCTACATCTAAGACAAATTTTCATCTACCCTCAAAGAACATTTATAGGCTACTTCTATCAACTTTACTCTAGTCATACCAAACTGATCTTAAATGGAGATATTAAGTCTGTTAACATTATCTTAAGTAATTTTCTTCATCATCCTCTACATTATCAACCTAAATGGTGAGTTTTTAGAATTCCTCTATGTAGTCTTTAACATCCATCTCCTTGTGTTTTAGGTTCTACAAGTTCTTTAATAAACTTATCTAATATCCTATCAATAACAAATTGGCCTTGAAATTTCCAATTTTCCAATCCCAATATTTTATCTTCTCTTCATTTCTCCTTTGCCTCTATGTTTTTGCATGATCTCACCATAAAGTTGTTTTAGGTCCTAAAAAAGTGAATATAAAATCTAGATCTTTTGTTCACCTTCAAGTTCAAGGGTTTTTCATCAAGGAGGTAAAGATATGATCATCTAAAAAATTATGAAGGTTAAATGCTAACTATGAGAGTGGGTAGACTCTTTTTCTTTGGATTCAACTTAAATTCAAGAGGGTGTTCCTACAAGTCAATAAAACAACTTAATATTTCATTTTTGGAATGATTGATGAGTAAAGTGCATAGTAACTATACCTAGTTGTGTTCTTAACCCATAAAAAATTGTCACTAAGTTAAGAAAACATTAGTTACAATAGACCTATTATAGATGATTTTATATCTTGCACAATATATTTTTCTATGACAGTTATTTGATAGTTCATAAAATTTGATCTATTTTAGTACATTTTACATACATTAAGGTATACATGTTATGTGCATGATTCACTAAATTTTTGACAGTTCAACTTTCAATTAATAGTTACCCTAGTTATCTCATTGAATCATGAACAACATACAAATTTCTACTCCTATTATCATAAAAGTGGTAAAATATTTTCCTTTTAATAAGTCATTGATTACATGCTACAAGATTTATAAATAGCTAATTACAACCTAACCAATAAATGTGGTGGAATACATTGTACAAGTTGAGGGCTTATCACACCTCTAAACCCTCTAAACATTGATGCCCAACCAAGGAGACAATTGTTATAATCATATGCTACAATAGCTATATATTTGCAACTTGGAGAGTAGATTTTATGGGGGATAGACTATTAGAATTTAAATTCACTAAAAAATTATGCATTAATAAAATAAAAAACCTAAAATGACCAACCCTTACAAACAATAAGACCAAAAAATACACTTTCAAGAAGGGTGAAAATTATTTTCTATATTCTTTTCTCTTGAAGAAAAGTACACTTTCAAGAAGGGCGAAAATTATTTTCTTGTACATATTCTATAGGATTTATTTTTCTTTTTAGTAAACTTTCAAGGAGAGAAAAATTCTTCCACAAATCAAAAAGGGTTTGTAGTATTGATAAGGGATTATTAATAAGAACTTTATAGTTAGATTACATTTACATTTTTGAGTTATCAAAGGAAATACCAATCACTATAAGGAAGTGCTACATATTTTGAACCACCAAAAATATTATCATCAATGTTAAGTGGTGGTAATACTTGGTGAATTTGTATTTCTTTGAATATGAATCAATAAGTATGTAGGAAAACCCTCCTAGCCTATTAAAAATTAAAGAGGGAAAATAACTAGATGAACTATTTTTAATTTTATTCATGCCTTACCTTTAAGAGTACAATGGGTATATATGAATGTGTGATTAAGAATATGTTGTGTGGTCTCACAACACACCCCAAGATTGGAAGGCTTGGGGACCCCCAAATTATTTTTTGAACTCTTATGGTATAAGCTAGCTATTTGGAAGATCACTAAGAAGAGAAGAGAGATACAAAAGAAATCTTTGATGTAAAGAATGCTTCATAGTAAAGCATTTTGGGTATTGTATACCAGGAACTAGGATTGTTTGAAAAGCACATAAGTCAAGCGTTTTGGTCCAATATTTGAAGCCCGGGATAAAAGGAAGTCTGATAAAATCGAAGTCCGAGGAAAGTTTATGGGTGAAGCTGAATACCGAGTACCGGGTACCAGGTTGTGATAAAATGAAATCTTGTGATTATCTAATGAGTCCATGGTCTAGTAGTCTGATACATATATATGTAGAAGATAATTATACAAGAATTTGTGATGTGCTTTTGGAAAGTGTGTTATTTATGGAAATTTGTAGTATAACATTTGAATAATGGTTTTATTTACATGAGATGTTTATAAATGTTTTTTTTATTTAAAAGGGATTTAATGTGTGGAATTTGTGATTGCAGGAAATATAGATTGTTATGCAAAGTTCGGGTATGGACAGTCAGACAAATTTGAATCGTGGATAGAATCATTTCCAAATCGGATTGCTTACTCTGGGAGGTTATAATGCAGAAGGCTTTGAGTCCACCGAAATGTTGGAGATCCCGGTATTATATATGCAATGGAAACAAATGTCTATCTCTAGGGAAGCCCATTCCTGAGAGTAGTATATCTGAAGCAAAACCGAGTGTTGGACTGGAGCCATAATAATGTCATTTTGTATGTATGGGAAGTTCCAACACACTATCCTGATTCAAGTTATTATCCTGGTGATAATGACAGATTAAAACCCAAAGAGCTTCAATGAACAATTGAAGTCAATCTTCAATGACTTCAATTGTAATTTCCTAGTCAATTAATATCTTCCACGTGCCTTGATATGATTCATCCCTTAGATTTTCTCTCATGTATTTGTATTATCATGTATGTGCCTTGTGTTCTATAAAAGGTCAGAGGATTTCTTTTTTTAAGTTAAGTTCAGAATTTGTGGATGTTGGAAGAGCCAAAGCTTCTTTAAGTTTTGTTCTTTTTTCCTATTTTCTAGATCATTCTGATCTAAAAACTTGTATGCATGTAGATATTGATTACTATCAAATCCAATTTGATAGCTACCTATCTCATAAATCTTTTATAGTTGGTTTTGTTAGTTCAGTTGAACAAGCTTGTATGTTGCGTTGTTTAAGGGTGCATACAGAAACTACTTGGTGTCCAAACCAAACCCTTCTCTTTAAAATCTCGCATCATTTTGTATGTAGTTGTGAAGCAATCTAGTGAAGTATAAAGCGGTTTTCTTTGATTTAATTAATTCTTGGGGATATACGTGGAGAATAACCAAGAGAAAGTTTAATTTTAGTATTTTTTATGCTTTATTTTAGAATAGATGTTTAAATTCTTTGAAAATGTTCCAAAAAACAAAGATAAATGGATGGAATTCATTGAAAATATTTCGATTATATAAATTTGATGAATTCTTAAAGCTAAATCTACTTAAGTTGATAGAAGTTGAAATTGTTGATGTTCATGAAATATTATTTCAAATCTTTCAATTTCATGATAATTATTCTTGAAATCCAAATTGAAAACTCAATGCCTAGTATAAATATAATTTTTAACGGACATATTCCCTTTGAGATTAACAAAAAATTCACATCATACCTTGAAGCGAACCTAGTATGATCATGACCTGATTTACAAGAGACTTAGGATTGAACTGAGTCAATCTTATTGTTCTGTTTAGGTAGATTTCCCCTTTGAGATTGTCTTGTTCCATATCTTTCAAGAAGAATAGGCTTCTTCGTGGTTTTCCTATGGATTTTTTTATTTGACATTGTTGATGCGAGTGAAATCGTTGTCAACAGAAACTGGCGCTAGAAGGAGGGCAATCTTGTTATTTTCCTTTTTATCTAGTCCTGAGTTTTAAAGATTATAAAGAGAAGTTAAATACAAGTTAGTATTTCAATATGGAAATTGAGAAACTTGTGAAAAAATTTAACCATAGATTATATCCTTTGAGTTTTCTCACTTTCAGTAGGGTCATCGAATGTAGAATTCATGATACAACCAAACACGGTGAAATTGATTGCGAAATTTTCTTGACTAGGGTGAGCTTAGCCATGTGTAAAGTGATTTCGTTAAGAGAAGAAGTTCTAACTGCTAGAAGGAAAGAGTCATTAGGAAAAATTGTGTGCAACTCTAGTAAAGCCAAAAATGTTAAAAAAATAAACCAATACATCAAAATAGTTGGATAACTGCAATTATTACAATGAAAATCACAACACGCTGCAAGAAAATCAACAAGAATGTTGAGATTTCAAAATATTGCACCAGAAATGAGGAAATGACATTGATGAGTCATCATTCTCCTTATACATGGAAAACACAAATAAAGAAAAGGAGTGATAAAATTGAGCGGGAGACACATATATTTTATCCCGAACAAAAAATTTACATGATAAAAAGGGAAATTTCCTTGATTTTATGCAAGATACAGAATATCATTCTTTTAATTTTTCTCTCTCTGATAATAATATAAATTGTGATACATCTTGGTCTAACAAAGTGTGAAGTGAAGACAAGATTGAAGACATGAAAATTCTCGGAGGAGAAAATCGAAAGATGGACCCAGCCATTCATGGAGATAAACAGAGTACGAAAATGAACCATGAACTGGGACTAAAAGAAGGTAGAGTATGGTTGCATCAGACAAAGTGTATGCAATTGACCTTTAATGAGGTCTTCTTCATACATTTAAGCCAAGTCATTAGTAAGTACTCTTTTGAATTTATGATTATCAAACGCAGAAAATTTAAAATAATTCATTGTTGCAGTAAGATTGGTGATTTTTTTCTGAATGAATTTAAAGATAAGCCTGTTGTAATTCGTACCAAAATGATAATGGAAATAATTATAGAAATTATAATTAGTTGTTTTGTTAGGGTTAATCGTTTGCTAGATTAGATGTATGGTTAGTTAGGGTTAGTTTTTTTTTAGGATTTGTTTTTCTTTTTGTTTTCATTTTTTTTCCTTTTTGCCTGGCCTCTGAATTTGCAGATTCTACTTAACTTACCTTGCAATACTGGAGAGTTAATCTAAACATTTATAAAGAAATACAGTAAAATGTAAAAAATGATAAAACCATACATAGTAAATGCATGCTTTGAAAGTACTAAAATCTATATATATGTGTGTGTGTGTGTGTGTGTGTGTGTCACGTATATACATCAGTATTGAAATTCTTGTTCGAAAAGAGTAGAAAATTCAAAAAAGATGGAGCCTAGCTGCAAGTGGTGGTTTTCATTCAGTCAATATGGGAAGCCTCATCCATCAGGGATAAATATCCAATATAGGTGAGTTCCCTGTGAGTTTCAAAGTCTTGAATATGGAGGTTTGAGAGGAAAGGTTGAAGAGGAACTATTTCCCCATGTTCCAGGAATTGAGGAATATCATCCATCGAGGGGATTCCAATTGTCAGGTGAGCCACAGATAAAATAGTTTCCAGGTTCTCCAAATACTCACATCTCACTATCATGTTGGAAGCTGAGTGAACATCTTCCACAGAAATCCCTATATTTAGAAGAGATGCTACAAAATGAGAAGCCACGTCGGAGTAAAAGAGATAGTAGCAGTTGGATTCTACATATTTTTCCTCGAGGACTAAGCACAAATTTGGTATTGTAAAATTGGAATTCCTAATGAAGAAAAAAATTTCAAGCCTTTGAGATGTGATACTTCCTAAGAAAACATTTTGGCGACAAGAGTAGCTTAAACAAATTGGAGTATCCGTAGCTTAGAAGCAAATGAGAACAAACAGAGCAAGAAAATGCAAAATCAAAGAAGAAAGCTAAGAAAGCGTGTGAAGAATTCAGAAGGAAGCAATGCATAATTTATAGAAAGTCGTGAAAGAAATGCGGTACATAGTTTCCTTGAGAGAAGTCTTGGAAATCGTAAGCAAGGTGGCAACCAGATAATTGTCTTTAGAACGGAAGGATAAATCAATTTAATTCTTTGCACATTGTTGGTGATAAATTACTTCAATTTTTGAGTAGTACGAATATTGTGAATCAAGCAAGTTGAATATTTCAAAGTTAATAGTGGTCTTTTCAATTTATTTTTTGGATGTATTAATTATGGAGGTGTTGGTATGTGCGGAACATAAAAGAAAACTAAGTTGGTGAGGTAGTACACATCATCACCTGGATAAGTGGAGAGAAATGATATGTGCAAATTCAGGCATGTGAATTAAATGAATAATAATGGGATCGTGTTTTTATATAATCATGATAATTTTGATCCATTAATGAGGTGTAGCATCATCAAATTGAGAGTGCTAGCTGAAATTTTAGCAGTTGCCATAAGAATTTATCGGAAGGGTTTTAACTAATGTTTCTAAATTTAGATTTAATTTGGTGATTAAATTGTTTGTTGCTAAATTTTAATTTATGCATATCTTCTAACACATAATGGTTTGCAATTAGCTAGGATTTGGCATAAGGTGGTAAAATTTAGCCGAAAATATACACCAACAGGGAATATTTTAAGTGATTTTTGGGGGAATGGTGAATTGATGAAGGGATTTGCATTGAATGAAAAATAAAAAGGTAACCTTCACTACCACTGTAATTCCCAACCTAATAGAGAGCTTCATTGCTTGCAAGTTGAAAAATGAGCTATTATTGAAATATCAAAACTGAAAAAATGAGTATCATTGCTATATCTAAAAAAAAAAGAGAAAATCAACTCTTTAGGCTATCCAAATAACTCTATCAGGGCTATAGAGGCCTGGCTGGAAATAGAGCTATGTTTGGGGGAATTATAGAGATAACCTTGTTGGGGCTATGGACACTTGACTAGCAGCAAGGATCTATCCCTAGTTGGCTTTGGAGGATTATCATATTATGTAGTTCAATGTCAATGAAATGATTCTTTTTATTGAGTTCCAAAAATTGGAATTAATCAGAGCACACACAGACATTTTTGGGGAGTGATACTTTTATGCTAGAATCTAGGTAAAGGTAAAGGTTATTGTTTTAAAATATGTATAAGTTTTAATTTACAATTAGTGATTTAATTTCAAATTTTATTTAAATTTGGTTTTATTGGTTGCAATTTGTTGTGTGGTCTCACAACACACCTCAAGATTGTAAGGCTTTGGGACCACCAAATTATTTTTTTAACTCTTATGGTATGAGCTAGCTATTTGGAAGATCACCGAGAAGAGAAGAGAGATACAAAAGAAATCTTTGATGTAAAGAATTCTTTGTAGTAAAGTGTTTCGGGTATTATATATACTAGGAATTAGGATTGTTTGAAAAGCGGAAAAGGTAAGGAAAGATATAAGTCAACTGTTTCGGTCCGATGTTTGAAGCCTGGGATAGAAGGAAGTCCGTTAAATTTGAAGTCTGGGGAAAGTTTATGGGTGAAGTTGAATACCAGGTTGTGATAAAATGAAATCTTGTGATTATCTAATGAGTCTGATGGTCTGGTAGTCCAATATATATATGTAGAAGATAATCATACAAGAATTTGCAATGTGCTTTTGGAAAGTGTGTTATTTATGGAAATTTATAGTATAACATTTGAATAATGGTTTTATTTACATGAGATGTTTATAAATGTTTTTTTTCTTTAAAAGGGATTTAATGTGTGGAATTTATGATTGCAAGAAATACAGATTGTTATGCAAAGTTCGGGTATGGACGGTCAGACAAATTTGAATCGTGGATAGAATCATTTCCAGATCGAATTGCTTACTCTGCGAGGTTATAATGCAAAAGGCTTTGAGTCCACCCAAATGTTGAAGATCCCGGTATTATATATGTTGTGGAAACAAATGTCAATCTATGGAGAAGCCCATTCCCGAGAGTAGTATATCTGAAGAAAAACCGAGTGTTGGAATGGAGCCATAGTAATATCATTATGTATGTATGGGAAGTTCCAACACACTATCCTGATTCAAGCTATTATCTTGGCAATAATAACATATTAAAACTTGAAGAGCTTCAATGAACAATTGAAGTCGATCTTCAAGGACTTCAATTGTAATTTCTTCGTTAATTACTATTTTCCACGTGCCTTGATATGATTCATCCCTTATATTTTCTCTCATGTATTTTTCTTATCATGTATGTGCCTTGTGTTCTATAAAAGGCTAGAGTATTTCTTTTTTTAGTTAAGTTCAAAATTTGTGGATGTTGAAAGAGCCAAAGCTTCTTTATTTTTGTTCTTTTTTCCTATTTTCTAGATCTTTCTGATCTAAAAACTTGTATGCACGTAGACATTGATTAATATCAAAGCCAATTTGATAGCTACCTATCTCATGAATCTTTTGTAGCTAGTTTTATTAGTTCAGTTGAACAAGCCTGTATATTGCGCCATTTATGGGTGCATACAGAAACTACTCAGTGTCCAAACCAAACCCTTCTCTTTAAAAGATCACATTATTTTGTATGTAATTGTGAAGAAATGGTGTGAAGTATAAAGTGGTTTGCTTTGATTTAATTAATTCATGAGGGTATACGTGGAGAATAACCAGGAGAAATTTTAATTTTAGTATTTTTATGCTTTATTTTAGAATAGATGTTTAAATTCTTTGAAAATGTTCCAAAAAAAATAGATAAATGGATGGAATTCATTGAAAATATTTTTTTGATGTTCATGAAATATTATTTCAAATCTTTCAATTTCATGATAATTGTTCTTGAAATCCAAATTGAAAGCTCAGTGCCTAGTATAAATATAATTTTTAATGGACATATTCCCTTTGAGATTAACAACAAATTCACATCATACCCTAAATCGAACCTAGTATGATCATGACCTGATTTACCAGAGACTTGGGATTGAACTGAGTCAATCTTATTATTTTGTTTAGGCATATTTCCCCTTTGAGATTGTCTTGTTCCATATCTTTCAAGAAGAATAGGCTTCTTTGCAGTTTCCTGTGGAGTTTTTTATTCGACACTGTTGATGCAAGTGAAATCGTTATCAACAGAATCCTTTCCATGTATACATGAATATTTTATTTATTTTACACTATAATAATCCTATTACATTTCACATAGAATATATTTTCCATTAATAGGGCTAGCCCCCATGTCCTATAGGAACATAAAGTGTAGGAAATATATGATTATCTCTCTTTCATCGGCACGTCCTCTAAATATTTTTTATCATAGGAATTTTTAACTCGGAAATTATTGAATGCAATTTGGAGGACCAATAGGATGTTCCTTTGTATTGATTCATTTTCCTCCTTAGATTCAATAGCACTCTTTTCATCATGGGAGATTCTCTATGTTTCAATTTTTTCATCTATTTGGGTGAAGCAACACTCGTCATCCACTTGAGCAATGGCATTTCTTACTTTATTTCCTCTACTATTTTTCTATTATACATGTGGCTAATCAAATTCCATGTGACTAGCTTATCCATGCCTATAAAAAGTTGTAGTGAACCTACTACCTCTTCATCTTTTACAATAGCCTCTTTCTCTTATTTTTGACTAAAATATTATATGATTAGTGTTTTAATCTCCTTCATTTTCATGTTTTCCTCTACCATTATTTGATTGTCCTCTTCCTCTAGAAAATTGCTTATTTCATTTCTTTTTTTCTACATCTAAGAAAAAAATTCATCTACCCTCAAAGAACATTTATAGGCTACTTCTATCAACTTTAATCTAGTCATACCAAATTGATCTTAAATGGAGATATTAAGTCTGTTTAGGCTACTTGTCGACTCTGTTCTGCTCTGAAGTTCCCGCTCAGGTATTTTTTTGGATTTTTGGTCGCTATTGTGATTCAACCATCAGATGGGTTGGTCGAGAGGGGAGCCCGGAAAGGCTCCCCATTCCAAGGATGTTGTCCTCTTTTCTGTTGTTGTTCCTGTGGTGGCAGCAGCTAGTCTAGCAGTTCCTAGTTTTTCATCTCTTCCTCGTACTTCTACCCTTTCCCCTGGGGAATTGACGAAGGGAATCTCTGGGAAGTCCCCCATTTCTCTGAATTTAGGGCTCAACTCTTTCTTCTCTAAGGAAGCCTCGGCTTCCTACGTGGACAAACTAGTGGGCTCTGACTTGCCAGTCTCGAGTAAAATGCCTTTGGATTCTACTTCTTGCTCGGTCACTAGCTACGAAGTTGATGTTGAAGGCGATGGACAACTTGAAAATGGCTCTTGCTGGAATGTTTTTGGTGTACAGGCCAAATATAGAATTGGTTCGTTAGTGGGTTGCTTGCACTTGGAACCTCAAAGGTAGCTTCACCATAAATGCGATGCCTAGAGGTATTTTTCTTTTTTCCTTTGTGGTGTATGAAGACACGTTGAAGGTTCTAACTAGTGGCCCTTGGGATTTTGACTCAAGATTCAAAAAAATTATATCACTCTACAAGTGGAAGTCAGGTTTTAACCCATTGGCTAATTTGGGAGCCTCGACCCCAACTTGGGTTCATTTGTCGGGCCTCCCTCTATAATTTTGGGAGAAATGAATCCTGTAAGGCATTGCCAACTCCTTTGGGAGCCTTCTAGCTATAGATAAAATTACCCAGGAGATATCTAGACTGGTTTTTTCCCATATGTGTGTCAGTGTGGCTGTAAACACGGTCCTTCATTCCTCAATCCTTCTTAAGTTGAAGTTTGGAAACTAGACTCATCCCTTAGAATATGAAAATGCTCGTCTATTTTTCCAATAGTGCAAGAAGTTTGGTCATCTTAGTGATTCTTGTGGGTTAAAGTTGGGTGAGGGCCTAAAGGCTAAGGAGAAAGTTCTAGAGAAGATCCACCCTAGTAAAGATAAGAGCTCTTCAAAGCAGCCTCCTACTACTCCTGTGTAGGAGGTGTCTCTTCCCCTCCTTAAGGACAAACTTGTTCTGGCTTGTGACTCTATTACTACTCCTATTACTGAAGTAAACAACTTGGAACGCCTGAACTTTTCTTTCTTTACCCCTACTTCCATCTTCCCATCTTCGGGCTTCCTACAATGGTTGATAAGGTTGTGGGGGAAGTGGGTGATGCTAATAAGGAGAACATCCCTTCTGAGGAACTCTTGAAGGAGGATAATGTGAGTGTTGTTGGTGAAAAGACTCGAGCTCAAGGAGAGAAGGATGAACTTGAAGAAGGGGGGTATGTTCTAACTGAAAAAAATTTGTCTTTGGAAGATATTCACTCCTTTTCTCATACTGGTGATAGGAACCTGAGTGACTCGATGGCTCTTCTTGAATTCCCTAATGGTTCAAGTGACAAGGAGGAGGAGGGTTGGTCCCTTGCTCCTCTAAAACTTAAAAAGAAAAAGAAATAAGATGTGGGAGGAAATAAGGTGGGAAGACCATCCCAAAAGGATTCGAGATCCAAAGACACTACTAGGGATGTGGCAGCTAGAAAACAAAGAACCTTGGATTCGATCGCAAGATCAAATTCAAGAAGAAGTAGTTTGTTTTTATTCTCGGGGTTGGAGGTGGGGTTACTAAATTTTTTTCTAATGAAGTACATCTCCTGGAATATAAGGGGCCTCAATAGCTCGTATAAAAAGTTCTTGGTGAAATATTGTATCCTGGATAATAAAGTGGATGTCCTCCTCCTTTAGGAAACGAAGATGAAGGAGACCTTTGATAAATTCATCATGAATTTTTGGCCTGGTGCTCACTATTTTGTCATTGAAGAAGATGGAGCTTCAGGAGGTATTGCTACCATTTGGAATCCTTCGAAATTAAAGGGGACGTTGTGTTTTGCCAGGTAAGAATAGTCTGATGATCACTTTGGAGGATCTTGTCTCCTAGGAGAAATGGAACCTAATAAATATTTATGCTCTGAATTTGAGCAAGGACAAGGTTTTACTTTGGGAATAGTTAAGCAATGCTATTTCTTTAAGGACTTATGAGCACTGGATGTTGGGTGGGGACTTCAACTCTCCCCTCCTTCCTTCCAAAAAATCTAGAGGGCAGGATGATTATTCTGATAGTATGATGGATTTGGCGGAGTTCTTATATTCGACTGGTCTCATGGACATCCCCCTACAAGGAACTAAGTTTACTTGGTCTAATAGAAGAAATGGAAATCACCTTATCCAAGTTAAACTTGATGTATTCTTGATCTCTACCAATTGGGATATCTCTCAATTCCTTTCCCTCTTTGCCCTCCCTAGGTCTAGCTCAGATCATAATGATCTAGTGTTGAAAAGGAATGTGGATCATAATAAAGGTCATTTCTCATTCAGATTTGAAGCCATGTGGTGTCTCCACCCAGATTTTGCTAATTTGGTTAAATCTTGGTGAGAGGAACCTGTTATTGGTACTCTAATGTATTGTCTGGCAAAGAAATTAAGTAGAATAAAGAGAAAAGTTAAAGGGTGTAATAAGGTGACTTTTGGTAACATCTTTGAGATAAATAATTCTCTAGGAAAGAGCATAAAAGAGGTTCAGGATATAATGGAGGCTAGTAGGGTGGATGAGGAGACTTGTGCTAAGGAAAGAGATCTTAGATCCCAATGGTATAGGATAAACAAAAAGGAGGAAGTCTACTAGAAGCAAAATTCAAGGGTCCAATGGCTAAAGGAAGGGGACAGGAACACTAAATTCTTTCACCAATCCACTTTGAAACACAAAAGAAGAAATAGAATCAGATCTCTTGTAAAGGAGGATGGCTCTTTGGTGACCAATGATAAATAAATTGTGAAGGAATTTTTTAACTTCTTCTCTAATCAACATAGGGATCCTGACAGGGATAACCAGGTCTATGTTGACTTTCTTGATGTGATCCCTAATGCTATTTTTGATATAGACTTAAAATTGATGACTAATGTTGTTTCCATGGATGAAGTTAAAAAGGTTGTGTTTTTCTTCAGAGCTTATAAATCTCCTGGCCCGGATGGTTTTCCCCCCATTTTTTTCCAAACCTTTTGGGATATTGTTAAAAATGATCTTCTAAATGCTGCTAGGGATTTCTTTAGATCGGGTAGACTGTTGAATCAGCTAAATGCCACCTTCACAGCCCTTATTCACAAAAATGTTGATGCCTCTTCTATGAAATATTATAGACCTATTAGTCTCTTCAATACGGCCTATAAAAATTTCTCTAAAATCCTGGTGCTTAGACTCAAACCGATGCTTGGTAAAATGATTGCCCTCAACTAGAAAGGTTTTTTCTAGTGTAGAAATATCCTTGATGAAGTTATCTCCACCCATGAAATCATTCTCTATGGATCATTCTAAAAATCTAGGGATGCCTTCAAAATTGACATTTCTAAGGCTTATGATAGAGTCTCTTGGCCTTTCCTCTTTTCTATCCTCAGAAATTTTGGAATTGATGGAAGATTCCTAAAGATGATCTCTTCTTGTGTCACCTCCCCCATGTGTTATGTTTTGGTTAATGGTGTCCCTCAAGGCTTCTTCTCCTATGGTAGGGGGCTTAGAAAAGGATATTTTCTATCTCCCTATCTTTTTATCATAGTGGTTGAGGTCCTTGGTAGGAATATTCAAAAACTGGTGGACTCAAAAGTGCTCAAAGGTGTTAAATCGACTTCATCTCTAGAGCCTGAATCCCACCAACAATTTTTTGATGATACTTTGATGTTTGGGGAAGCTTCGATGGGGGAATTCGCTCTCTAGAAAAATGTGCTCAATGGTTGTGCTACTATCTCTGGCCAATGTATCAACTATGAGAAAAGAAAAATTTACTTCTTTAATACTGATCAACAAATTAAGGAGAGAGTGATAAAAATCTTGGGTTGCAAGGAAGCAAACTTACTTGATGCCTATCTAAGCCTACCCTTGATCTCTAAGAAGCTAGAAAACACTTATTGGAATCAGCTGATTGAAAGGACCCAAAACAAACTAGTTGGTTGGAAGGGGAAGCTTTTGAGTTTAGCGAGAAAGATTCAACTCCTCAATACATCCCTTCAGAATATTCCTATTTACTACCTTTCCCTCTTTAAAATCCATGTCTATGTTAGTGAAAAGATAGAACAAATATAGAGAAAATTCTTATGGTCAAGAACAAAAGAAAAAAATAGAATGTCTCTGGTTGGATGGGAAAAAATGTGTACCTCTAAAAGGAGAGGTGGATTGGGTTTAAGGAGAATATGTACATTGAACAAATCCGTAATGACCAAAGTTGGTTGGAATATCCTCGAAGGCACTAAAGATTGGGTTAAAATTCCCCAAGCCAAATACATGAGGAATAGGAACCTAGGCTATTTTCTATCAGTTTTGGACCTGCCAAGAGGCTCTGCTCTATGGAATCATCTTGTTAAATTGAGAAATGTGTTGAAACTGGGGGCTAGAAAGAGAATAGGGAATGGATTAATACAAACTTTTGGAAGGACCCCTGGATAGATTTTGCTACTATGTCCCCATCTGGAGACTTCATTCCTCTTAAACAAAGCCTTAATAGGATATGCAATAAAAAGGTTTTTGACTACATAAATTGGGAGTTGGGGGAACCTAAATAGAAGGATTTCAATCTGTTACTAAGAAGGGACAACATGAGAGGACAAAGATAGGTTAATTGGGACACTATCCTAACTAGACTACATGGTTTGATAGGGGACGCCAAGTGGTTTGACAAAGATAGGGAAGATGATTTGATTTGGAAAGGGTGTTCTGGTTGTTTCTCAGTCAAAATGGCTTATGAGGAACTAATCAAGGTGCAAAATGTTGTTTCTGACAATTTCTGGGGGAAGGTGTGGTAAAAGAATTTAATCCCAAAAATAAATTGCTTTTGGTAGACGATGGCTCATGGTAAAATTTTGACTATGGATAAATTGGTTAGGAGAGGTTTCCAACTGGTCAATAGATTCTTGCTTTGTAAACGAGAAGAGGAATCAATCATTCACATCTTCTTTCACTGCAAATTTGCAAGGGAAGTTTGGGTTTGTTTCCTATCATTGTTGTCTTTTGATTAGGTGTTTCCTAACTCTATGAAACTGTTTATACAAAGTTGGGTTATTTTCCCTTTCTCTCGCAACGTTATTGTTGATCTCTAGAACCAGGTTCCCCCTTTTGTTGTCTGGGATTTATGGAAGGAAAGGAATAACCGTATTTTCAGGGATGAGGAGAGAAGCAGTTGGGAGGTCAGTTTGATCATAAAGAACCAAATCAAGGAAAACATTAAGGTTGGCAGGCATGGGTTCTCCAAAAAATGGCCTAATTACATTGAAATGAGGATAAAACAAAAATGGGGAATCAGTAAGGAGTTAACCAAACTCAATTGGTCTAAGATGCTAACTAGATTGGCTATGAGATGGAACCCTCCACAGAAGGATTGGGTGAAGTACAACTTTGATGGGTGCTCAAAAGGCAACCCAAGACAAGCTGGTGCTAGAGGCCTAATAAGGAACCACAAAAGTGAGTGTATTGAGAGTTATGGTGTGAATATGGGAGTTTTCTCCAATAATAAAGCGGAAGCTATGGCTATTTTGGGGGGCCTTAATATTTTTAAGGAGTTGGGTTATCAAAATGTGACATTAGAAGGGGACTCTAAGCTAATTGTGGATATCCTAAATGAGAAGATTGTGCCACCATGGGAATTAAAAAAACATAATTGATAAGTGTTAATTCATTAAAAATTCCTTTGATAACTATAGAGTGCAGCATGTTTACCATGAAGGAAACAAAGCGGCAGATTGTGTTGCCAATGTGGCGTTGAGTTGTAGGGGATTAACCAGATGGACATATGGTAATTTTCTGGAGTCTATAAGAGACTTAATCATAAAGGAAAATTTTGAAAATGAGGACACAATATAAAAATAAAACTTCCCTGCTTGTTCGGATAAAAGAGTACCAAGTGGTGCCTTTAAGCTTTTTGTTTAATGATGATATGGGTTGTACGACAAAGTATTGGAGGATTTTGGTGGACAAAAATAGTAATTATTTTTCGGTCATGAAGGTTACCAAATATCACATTAATATTTTAATCTTGTTAAGGGTTGTCATTTCTATGCCTATAGATTTGCCTAGTGTCAACTATTCCCGAATTTCTAATGAGGTGAAGGGAAGGAAACTTAATGTGAAGTTTAATTTTTGTAGGAATAATGATGGGTACTCTGCTCCGGGAAATGTGTTGTGGAAGGTTTCTAAAAGAAACTTCTCGATTCATAATTATTCATTTGCTTTTAGTATCTTCTCGAGAAACAGTGATTCATGTATCGTGAAGAACAAGAATAAGGTGAGGGAGAGTATGAAGAAAAGTGTGAAGCAGCAGAAGAACTTGCAGAAGAGAAAAATGGGAGGTCCTAGGAAGAGGACGAAGCTGCCAAATTGCTAGGCCTTGAAACATAATGTGGACTTATGGAAAATGTTCACGAATGCAAGTATGGTTTCATTCTTCCAATCCCTAAAGGGATACAATGAGAACCTCGCTGCTAAATTCACTAATTCTTGGCAGAACAATAATGTTACCATTGGTGCTATGAAGTTTGAAGTGATGACCAGATTCATAGATGAAGCTACGAGGTTGTAGAAACAAGGTACCAAAGTTGCTAAAAACGTGAGGCGGACTACCAGATGTTTATTGACAAATTTCTTCATGATGGTGAGAGGCTCAAGAGGTTCCAAAATTGGTATGCAAGATTAGAACTTCCTCCTCCTTTTGCCTTAGTTGGTATGTTCATTATGAGATACTTTACTCTGGAAGGAAGGTATATGTCGGTACATGCATACCATTTTCCCCTGCTAAACCATATTAGGCATGGTGAGAGAGTCAATTTTCCATTTTATTGGTTGTCCTCCCTGCAACTCCATATTGAGAAAGGTGTCATCCCTCCTCTCCACCAAGGCCTTATGCTAACCCTTTATAAGTATGTGTTGGCTTTAAATCCCCATGGTAATCCTATTGTGGGAAGAAATGAAAACCTTGGTCGTGATGATGTGGTTATGGAGGAACAACCTCTGGAAGAAAACCCTAGAGCAGTTGTTATCCCGATTGAGGAACATATTCCTTGTCCGCCTCCTACTGTTGTTTCCAAAAAAGTGCTAATCACTGCTCAAATTGAATCTCCGGTTGCCAATGTTTACGATCCTCCTACCCCTGTGTCATTGAAACGTGAGGAGAAAAGAACCTTTGAAATTGAGCTCATAAGGGCCATGCCTGAAAAAAGGAAACATTCACCCCTACTGCTTGAGCTTCCCAAGGCTAAAAATCCCAAACGTGACATCGACTTTATGGATGTCATAAATATTTCGGATGAAGGGAAGCAAATGAAGAGAAGGAGTCAATGCAAGGACAGGGAAGTGGTGGGAGTGGTGGTAGACGGTCGGCCAAGCTTGCTAAAGTAGCCTTGAAGGATAAAAAAGTGAAATTGAAAATGTCTGAGAGTGAAGAGGAGGATCTGGAGTATGAAGATTTTGAAGCTCAGGAGGATGATGACTTTGAGGGCCCGAACTTTGAGAATACGGGTTATGAGATGGGTGAAGAAGGCTCGAAAGAGGAAAAAGAGGAGGAAGAAGAAGAAGAAGTTGATCACTCTAAAGATGATAAGATAGTGGAAGATAGTGTGTACGAAGCTAAGAACTTGGATACGAGAAAGGACTCGAGCATGGAATTTTTAAAGAGTAGACTAACTCTTTTGCAAGTACAATTTGAAGACATGGAGAAGGCTCTGGCTACGCTCATGAGGGTTATGAATAGATTAATGAAGAGGGCAATGATGGGTGCGACTTCTGGAGAACTCAAAATTGCCAAGAAGTTGAGGAAACAGGGGAAACCTGATGCCCTGAAGACCCTGGATGAGACAGAGGGACATGAGTGAAGAGATTATATTTCTCTCATGAGAGATTTTGGGGACCTATTGAAGAAAGGAAAATAATGCCTCTAGTTGCTACTCTTTTGTTTTTGATGAGTTTCCTGTCATATGGTTATAATATTTTAGACTACATTGTTTTATTGGTTATGTTATGGTGGAATGCCACCTGGGATATTGTGTGGACCTTATTAATGGTTTGCGTAGTGCTAAGTATGCTTCTATTTTTTTACTATTTTTTATTAGAACTGGTTGGTTCATGGTTACTATGATTAATGTTGGCATGTGTTCTAACTTTGGTGTTGTTTTTTGGTTAGTTGGTGGTGTTGTTTCCCACCTCTTCTTTGTTTCTTTTTGTTTGCCTTTGTAACCATGGGATCAGGGCCCTTCCCTACTTATCTAATCAAAAACATTCTCTTAAGTAATTTTCTTCATCATCATCTACATTATCAACCTAAATGGTGATTTTTTATAATTCATCTATGTAGTCTTTAACATCCATCTCCTTGTGTTTTAGGTTCTACAAGTTCTTTAATAAACTTATCTAATATCCTATCAATAAAAAATTGGCCTTGAAATTTCCAATTTTCCAATCCCAATATTGTATCTTCTCTTTATTTCTCCTTTGCCTCTATGTTTTTGCATGATCCCACCATAAGGATGTTTTAGGTCCTAAAAAGTGAATCTAAAATCTAGATCTTTTGTTCACCTTCAATTTCAAAGGTTTGTCATCAAGGAGGTAAAGATATGATCATCTAAAAAATTAGGAAGGTTAAATGCTAACTATGAGAGTGGGTAGACTCTTTTTCTTTGGATTCAACTTAAATTCAAGAGGGTGTTCCTACAAGTCAATAAAATAACTTTATATTTCATTTTTTGAATGATTGATGAGTAAAGTGCATAGTAACTATACCTAGTTGTGTTCTTAACCCATAAAAAATTTGTCACTAAGTTAAGAAAACATTAGTTACAACAGACCTATTATAGATGATTTTATATCTTGCACAATATATTTTCCTATGACATTTATTTGATAGCTCATAATCTATTTTAGTACATTTTGCATACATTAAGGTATACATGTTATGTGAATGATTCACTAATTTTTTGACAATTCAAAATTCAATTAATAGCTACCCTAGTTATCTCATTGAATCATGAACAACATACAAATTTCTACTCCTATTATCATAAAAGTGGTAAAACATTTTCTTTTTAATAAGTCATTAATTAAATGCTACAACATTTCTAAATAGATAATTACAACCTAACCAATAAATGTGGTGGAATAAATTGTACAATTTGAGGTCTTATCACACCTCAAAACTCTCTAAACATGGATGCTTGACCAAGGAGACAATTGTTATAATCATATGCTACAATAGATATATATTTGAAACTTGGGGAGTAGATTTTATGGTGGACAAACTATTAGAATTTAAATTCCCTAAAAAATTATGCACTAATACAATAAAAAACCCAAAATAACCAACCCTTACAAACAATAAAACCTAAAAATATATGGGTCTATAATATTGAAAACTAGGATGCATTGATAAAAAATTGTATAAAATTACAGTAGAGCTCACTTAGACCATTACCAACATTATCATTAATATCTACACATACAATGACATTATTAGGGTTTACAATGCAGTTCAAATGGGCCAAAAAACTTCATCATTTTGGTCGTTGTCAATTCATGCAATGATTGTATATTTTTTTGAGTGTGCTAAGCTAAAATGGTTTATAAGTTCTACAATGAATAGCCTAGAATATGGCACAATGCATTGATTTCCAAAACCCTAGTAATCACATTAAACACTAGCACATCATATTATAATTTTATGCACTTTTCTTCAAATCTACACCTATAACATAAAATATTCATTATGGGATTCAATAAAATTATTTTAAGTGGCCACACAAGTCATAATTGAGCACAATGGACAATCTAAGCTATTTCCAGTATTTAACACTTAGAATTATTTGAAAATTTAATGTCTACCACTTTGGCTACCTACATCAATGCCACCATGGCTACTAGAGTGTTTTTTGTCACCTATGTTGTGATTTAGGGCAAAAAATTGTCATTTGAATTATCACAACTAGGTTCATTGGTAAAAAGAAACTAGAACCAAACCACTTATCAAAAAAATTTATCAAAAATTACATTGAAACTATGCCAAAATAGAGAGAAATCTTGAGTAGTAAAATGATGTCCTTGCTAGCTATCAATAATTTGTTTTTATGTACCTAGATCTTTTATGACACATGGATTTTTTAGGTTGCTCCAGTCAATTTTTGAAAATATGAAAAAAAGGAAGGTGAGATTTTTAAATTATCATGGTTAGGGAGAAACTCATGCTTTATGTCTTTTGTCGAGGTGTTGATTATTATAGGTGGATGGGAAATCATATACTATATATGTGTGTGTTTGTGTGTGGAATGGAGGAAGTTTGAAAGGGAAATCCTAAAACAAAGTTCATTTTTTTGGAATGTTTGGGATCAAGAGTCAAGAGTATCTTGTGACTATACCAAGGTGAAGTGGAAGGACATAAATATGACTCCAAAAGGAAAAGAAAAGAGATCAACTAGATTATAAGGAATTGAGGAAGGGGTGATCCCACAATAGTGGTTTACACTTTTTGGACATCCTATTTTTTGCCAAAATCACATATTTTAAAAAAATATAATGATTTAAGCCTTGAAAAGTTCCATTTAAAGAATTCCAATTGAAGAGGTTTTGATCAAACTACCTTAGATCAAACCCCCTTGGATAGAACCCCGCTAGTTTTAAACCATATCTATAACGGAGTCTCCTTTACACCTATCAAAATGTTGATAAAAACCCACTTTTGATTTACCTTTTGGGGGATCAAATGAATTCATTTAAAATTTAGTATTTGTAAGTATGTAGTCCTTATTATAAGCTTCCCAAAAAAGTACAATTTCAAATATATTTAATTTGATTATTATATTTATTTTTTATTTCTTGTTAATGTAGGTTTTTCACTAAAAATCAAGCTCTTTGTTTTGCACATGTGGAAAAATAGTAGATTATAAATAAAAAATCTAAAAAATATGTTTCTGGTAGGTATTGATGTCCTTGATCTAGCCAAAAAAAAAAAGAATTTCGATACATACAAAAAACGTTATGTTGTTTACGGTCTTTCTATGTCTAAATTATAATTGGTTTGACTTCAAAACTTAATTAAGAAAAAGATATTCAATAAAATACTATGAAACCAAATGAACGTGCTAGATATCATAGTTAAAAAGCTAAAAAAAAATTAAAAAGAATTTTATCCTTCATAGAAAAAAGGTTATGTTATTTACGGTGAACATCACTCTTTGAAATGGTGTTTACTATTAAAAACTAGTTTTCAAAGGAGATGGAAAAAGAAATGTATTTTGATTCCAAAAATTTTAAAATATATATATTTAGAATCTACAGATAAAATGTCAGAAATCACTAGTTTGCATCATCTTCAAATTCCTCATGGTTTAGCAGTTATAAGTGCCTGAAAGTGAAGATTTAGTTTTAAAAAATCAGTTCAATGTCTAGATTGGTCAAAAATTGTAAACCAATATTGTAGGATCACCTGAAGGTATGAAAGGGATACACAAGAGAAAGGAAATTAAAAACCTTGAATCAAGAAAATACTTAATGAAACTAATTTAGAGACTAAAACTTAGGGAAGAACCAAATAAGGTATCTTTATTAGGGGTGGTTTGACTCCCCTGTCTGAAACAGGCATTTTTTATCAAAGACCAAGCTAGTGGGGAAAACATGGAAAAGGTACCTTAGAAAGGGGAACCAAATGACCCCAAAAAATTACTTAATATTTCTTTTGTATTTTATGCTTGAACCCCATATCTCCTATAAATCACTTAAAACCAAAACAACTATCAAAAAAGAGAGAGAAAACAGTTGATTTTATTTGAAATCCTAAGAATTATATTGATCCTAAAATAAATGAATAATTACAATATATAATGAATTCCCTTGGATAAAGGATAAATAAACCCTAAATGAAACTATATGTGAGGATTAAATTATATCATGACATGTGTCCTAATCCTATGACTAGACAAAAAAATCACATGAGCCAAGTAAGCTTAAGTATGCTAGTGTAAAAAGGGACCTAACAATAATTAGGTAATTACCTTTTTACTCTAACACTCTTCCTTAAATGTGACTTAGGGAGAAGCTAAAAATCTAATGATGAATGCATCGATGGGCCTTGGCTACAAGGCATGATCATGCACCCATGTACAAATAAAACTTCTCTCATTACAAAAGAAAAAGAGAAAACCTAGGAAAACTCCTCTCCAAGAGAGGATAAAGAAATGAATACATACATGGGATGAAAGAATGAAGGACTCGGCATGAACCCCTAAGTACTGCTTTAGTCACATAATTAAAATTGAGATCCCATGATAGGAGATAAAATAAGATGCAATAAATCCCCCCACATAGAAGTAGATACTATGCCAAATGTGAATACATGAAGAATACTAAAGATGACCCAAAAATAGAAAACAATATTTCTCCGCTTAGGAAGAAACCAATGGAAAATTTTGAAGAAACTCCCTCAAGATAGATGGGGGAAAAGGTCTAATGATGTGTTCATCTAAAAATTGTTCAATTTTCCACATGTCTGAATCAAAAGAGGTCATGTTTGATGAAACAAATCCAAAACATTGTGAAGAATCATATAGAAAAATATACAAGTCCAACGATAAGGTGATAACAAGTGTGGTGTATCTATTATCAAAGAGGAATTGGATATTCTCAATAGTGTCCTTGATATTTAAAATATCTAGTGAAAAATCATCCCAAATAGTTGAAACTGAAATATTGGTAACATCTTATTGAACTAAAATAATCATTGAAGAAGAAAGAGATGGAGGAGATGGAAGTCTCATGAACAAAGGTGGATGGAAGTACACATAAATTCATGTGACCAAACTTATCCTTAGGAATTTGATCCATTCTAGATGCATGAGAGTGTATACCAGTTAAAGGTACTACAAGATCATCTATTTAATAATGTAAAAGGGAATATAATGAAGATGCATAATCAACCATCCTAATAGTAACAATCTCTCTACCCTACAATTCTATGATAAGAAATAAATCAAGTGGTGTACTCAATAGTCTTCTCTACCCCACTATGTTTTATTTGATAGATGGAAAGTAAAAAAATTTATAGTGAAGGAACACAATGTACAACATTGAATGTGTTATAGTCAATATCAATAGATCACTTCCCACAAAAATTTTATATGTGTTTTTTTCCCATCATATGTGTAGTAAATTGCAAGGTGAAAATGAATGGATCAAACCCTATAATGAATCCATGTAGTTTGAGGCTCCTAGATCAAAAATCCATCACCCTAACTAAAGACTAATAGATACAAAGAGTTCATTTCCTTTCATCTTGTATATTCTATTTTTCATTCTAGTTCACCTTGATTGTGTAGATGATAATGATGTTGAAGAAGAGGATGCACTAGATTAAATAGATATAGGTAAATAAATAGTGTTTCTCTAAAGAAGGTTCTTTAACTCATCAATTTATTTTCCATAATACTTATGCTCACCTTGTCCCTTTTTTTTCAGTATACACATTTTGATATCTCCTTAGATGTTTCCCCCTTAGAATAGAAAGAGGACTAATAGGTATCTCATGATTTTGATTCCTTTTCTTGGTAATTATTCTTGAAATCCTTATTTTTTATGTTTCTTTTCTTTGTTGTTTGAAGCCTTCAAATCTTTGGTGCTTTGAGTTGCAATAAGAGTGTGGTTTGGAAGACTTCAATGTACCCATTTATACCATTTTTTTCTACTCCCTAGTGAGGGATTCGAAAAAATAATTATATATATGCATCATAAATGCAATATCAAGATAATCTCTAGTAGCATAAAATTTATAAACAACAATTGAAAAATCAATACAAAACTTGGAAAGGATGAAAAGAATCAACTAGGTGTCTTGTTTCTCAATACCACAATGTATCAAATAAAATCTGAGTGATTTTATTTTTGTGAGGAAGTCTTGGATACTATCAAAATCTAAGAACTCAAAGAAATAAGTTTGTTCTCCAACTAAATACTTCTCAATGTATTCATATTCCCAAATAAGGTCTCCAAACAAGTCTAGATCAGATTTGGTGTAGTCAAAGCCTCAATATGAAAAAGGATATGATGAGACATGGAAATTCATAATATTCTATAGGCTTAATCACATCTATTCTACCAATTTCACTTTTCTATAGCTACTATCGATTCAAGTTTTATACCCATTGTTACTCAGTATAACCCTTGTTTCTTTAGATTAATCTCCATTCATTTTTTCCACCCATAATAATTGTATGGGGTGAGTGAAGAAATATAGGTTGGATCCATGATTTTTTATAAAAATATATAATTTTTAAGGAGAAAAAGTAGTATACCCCTTATAATGCAAGAAAATAACCCCCTTGTTCCAAAAAATATTTATTTTTTGTATTTAAAAAATAAAATAGACCAAAAAAGAAAGTTTGACTTCTAATGAGAATAACAACTAATTGGTAAAAATTATTAAAAAATGAATATATTATTGTGTAGATCTTAGAACCAACTTTCCAATGATTCTCATTTTCTAAAAATAAACATTAGATGCCAAGTTATGCTCGATTTATGAAATTTTCTCCAAAAATCCTTAAATGTGTAGGTTGGGGGCTAAAATAGGCCAACCCCTAGTTTCCTAGGTGACCAACTATTGGGATCTGGGGGCACGACCTAGGTGATAGCCCTTGGCCACCCATGTGACCCTCAATGGGGGCTCAATGCTACTCAAAGTGGGACATGAGTGTCGAAGTAGTGACAGCAGTAAGTACCATTAGTTACAATGGTCATTTAAATTGCCAATAAATTTTTTCATGAAAAATGGAAAAAAAATATTGGCAATGAAAAAATTGGTAACAAAAAGGGCTAACATCAACTATACATGCAGCTAGCACAATAATTCATACACCACATCGAAAAAAATATCAATAATTTTAGAACTTTAAAACTCATTGGATTCCTATCGTACATCTTATACAATCCAAAGTATGGATTTGTATACAATATGGTCTAGTATGGATCGATGTAGATGTATAGATTTTGTACAAATATATGGTATTTCACAATCAATATTTTGGTACCTAAAAATGCTTCGAAAAAATTAGCCTACATTTTCATGGTGTATGATGACATGTCTCTGGAGTTTTATCGTGTGTCACCTTGTCCATGGTAGATGATGATGTCACAATCAAATTGGGTAAATTTCCAATCAAAGAAGAAGGTGACAAACCAGTATTATGTGGAAAATGATGATGAAAGAGATCTAATGATAAGGATGGTTTGACAATAGTAGTGCAATTATTGTCATCAAAGAGGAGAGATAACCCCTCAAATGTGTCCTCCAAATCTAAAATGTGAGACTTCACAAACAAGATTGAAATACTTGTCAAATAATCATCCCACAAAGATATGTCTAAAAGACAATATTTACCTACTACAAAGAATCATTGGAATCTTTCAAATACGCAATTCAGAACTCTAATGAATCAATAGAAGATGGATGATCTTGCTAAATAGAAATGATGGGAGACTTAGTCAATGACTTTGGACAAGGAATCAATGAAGGTGAAGGTACAAATATTTTCTTTAATGGAGAATTAGGATCATTTGAAGAAACCTCGTCATCTTCTGAAAACTCAAAGTACTCCAAAGAATCAAACTCCTGAATAGTATCATAGTCATAGGGTATCATGTCTAAAATATGAAGAGGCACAAGACAGTATGAAACAGGATCATCTAGGAATGGTTGAGTATTAGGATCTCCATATATCTCCCAAATTTTAGTCCAAAGAGCATGAAGACACTCAAAATGAACAAGAGCATTCAAAATTTCATCATCAACATCCATATTAATAACTCCTAAGACATGATACCTTTTACAATTCCAAACAAACTTCTTACTATCAGTACTTGGAGGGGAAATAAGACCATACAAATGTGGCAACAAATAAAGCCAATAGAGACATTTTAAGATGTTTTTTCCATTGTTTATAGTTTCCCCTCTTCAAGATGATCAAAGAAGGATGAAATGAAAAACCCATAATGAACTATGAGATATCTCCAAGAATACAAAGACATCACCTTCAAAAGTAAATAGAAACCCCAAAATATGATGTATACCACAAATGAATCCCTCCAAAAAAGATAAAACCTCTCTAGGTGTCAAGATGTGCAAGTACTTAGTCACAATGCAAAATTTGAAAATACTAAATCAAATATACTTGGGGTTAAATTTGGAAAAAGTGCATGGACACAAAAATAGAGCTCCTTAATACATTTTTGATGTTGCAAGAGTCATGAAAAATGAAGATCGAAGAAAAAAATCATGATCTCAGAGGTCCAAATGGGAAATTTGACTTCAAATAGCAATAAAATGCACCTATAGAAAAGCCTGGAAAAATGAACTACACCACTGTGAAGTTCTTAGAACTAAATTTTTGATGATATCTTAATTTTGAAAATGCACTCTTGGATCAAAATATATGGTCCCCAAAAAAACTACCCTTTAGGGCCTTAGTTGAAAATTTTGGCCCCTTGGGGCTTGCAGTAGGTCACCTACATGATCAAGTGTTGCAAAGTTTTAAAAAAACTTGCCACCAACAAAGTGACAAGCAAGTGGAAAAATCTAGCAAAGGTGGTGCAAAAGGGTGGTGGGTTCCCACATCCCCTGGGCTTAGCACTAGCACTACATGCACAAGACCAGCAACCCCACCAACACTAAATTGAGTGCAAACAATGATAGTGCTAAATCAATGCAAAACTTAAATTAATGAAAAAATAGACGCGTACCTGCATGATGCCAAACCTACTTAGGGTGATGCAAATGGTACACCAGTAGATGAAAATGTTGATAGTGGACAATATTATACTAATTGATGAATCTATGTAGACAGCCAACACCAGTAGTGATATGACTGAGGTCACACTGTATGGATCTGTATGAACAAAATTATGGTGGGGATTGGAAATATCTCTTAGGGCATTGGGAAAGTCTCTATTTTGGATGAAACAATAAGTGATCTTAGGGTTTTTGGGCCTCTTGGACATGATGGCACAATTGTTTTTACCCAAAATACCCCAAAATTGTAGCTGCCTCCCAAATCTAGCAACCACGGAGCCCAACTTCAAACCCTCATAGATATGGCCTCACATGTCCAATTTAGATGAAACAAAAGGAAAATTTGACTTTTTTAGACACCTTGAACTCAATGGTGAGCTCAAATTTGCACCAAAATTAACCTACAATATAAAACCACAAAAAGAAAACCCTAAAATTTGGTATTTCTATCATTTTTGTGTGATTCTCCAAGTCATCATATGGTGCAAGAGAACTAAATACTAAACTTTTCAAGATCCACCAAGTTTTTCAATCTAGAAATAGCTCATGTCAAAAATCACCCTCAGATCTAAGGAGTTTTCATATCTAGAGCTTTGATACCATGTAGGAGTTGAAAATTATCTCACACACTAGGATCACCTAAAAAAAATATAACCTTCCACAAGAGAGTATAACAAGATAATAGCTTGCTTGATATTATGATTACAAATGTACATGAGCCTTGCTTAAATAAACAAGGTGAGAGATAGGATTAAACAAGATCATGACATGTCTCTTAATCTTATAACATGAGACAACTAACTTGACAAATTATAAATGACCTAGGACACAAAATTAAATGACATAAGATAAGATAAGATCTCATCAAGACAACTAAGACTTCTAGAAATATTCTTAGGACCTAAGTAAACTTAACATGTGAATAGGACCTACTAGTGGACTAGATAGGTAAAATAACATATCCATACCAACATTATAAATAGGGGCAGAAATAGCCTAAGTGAACAAACTAAGAGGAAATCAATGAAAAAATGGAACTAAAATATTGAGTCCCAATAGGCTCTATCTAGGGACATGTGGCACTTGATGGTATAAAAATAATTTAATTAAATGCTCCAAGTTACAAATATAAAAATGGTGACAAAAATAGATAGAGAATAACTCACACTTCATCATGAAAAATAAATGCCATTGGTTGTACAAAGACACACAACATAGTATTTACAAAAAAAAACCACAAGCAAAAGACAAAAAAAATAGCATTTACAAATTAGAGCTAGCAGTATTCACATGAAATCATTATTTAAGTAACAATTCATGGATGGGTAGCTCCATCAAATTCCCTATTAAATGTTTCAAATGGTATAAATTTCCTCCATATACCTCAATAAATTTGTATGGACCAAAACATAGGGGATCCAACGCTTCATGCTTTCCTATGTCCTTGGATCTTGCATTCCACATTAGGACCAAATCTCTTCCCTAGAAGTCTGTTTGAAGTGCCTTGTCAAACAAATACTTTATCAATTGCTAATTTGATTAAAAAAATCATGTATAACCCTTTTACTCTCATCCAACTTGACCATCTATCACCCTATGAGAGAATGCAACACCTTAACTATCACCAATGTCCTATAAAAATTGGTACACATACTACCCTAAATTGATTAACATCTTTGCATCTATCTCATAATACCCAAATTCAAATGGAATTGTGTCAACAAAAAACTTGTAGGTTACCTTATCTACCAATAGTGTATACTTTAGTCTATCATCCCACCTCTTGTTTTTAATGTTAATGTTCTCTTGATGATCTTCTTAAGGATTTTGTTGTTGGACTCAACATGTTCATCACCTTGGGGATTGTTAGAAACCAAGATCAGACATACAAACCAGAAAATACCTTCCACAAGAGAAAAACAAAAAAAGTAAGAGCAATTTGCATAAAGATGTGCAAAATGAATTGTATTCAGGAATTAAAAAATTACAAGAGATGAATTACTTTATAAAATAAATGTATGCATAACCCTGAAAGTAAAACTTAATTTTGAACTAAAATTAGCTCAACTAAATAAAGCTTACTTATTAATTAAGTAAACTAATTATTACCTAAGTAAAATTAATAAAGTGTAATTAAATAATCAATTACACCAATACCCCCCCTTAAGTGCAACTTAGAGAGACTAAAATGCATGCACCTAATTTTAGGATAAATGCATGAAAGCATAAATGGGTCCCGACTACAAGGTCATGTTAGGTACCCATGTACAAATGCAATGAATGGGAAAGAGGAGAAAACCCAGTGAGACAAAACCCCCCCTCAATGAGATGACCTATTGCAAAGAAGCAATGGAAGAACACTGGTGGAGTAACACTGGAATCCTGAATCTGGAAAGCAAGGAAAGATACCTTTGTTTATGAGAAACCATATGAGAGTCACTGAAGGACTCAAGCAGAATCATGATAATGCAACAGCAGAGCCGATGCCAAGGAACATTGGAAAACTTACAAACTGGAACAACCCTGGAATCTATGAAGCAAAAGTAGATGAATAAATGATGCCCCCCATAAAAGGGAATGATATGATGAAAAAATTTGGAAGCTATGTGTATCTCAATGCCGATGCCAAACTGTGACTAAAACTAATCCATGGGAGCAAGTACCATGAAGATTCTAGAACATTAACCATAAAATGAATGGCCCTCAAACTGAGATGTGACCTGATGTGAATCTGATGCGATTCAAGATCATTAACCATAGGCTCTCAATCTAAGATGTGAACCGATGTGAACCAAAATGTGTCAAGCTATGAGCAAGATGTGGCCAAAATAAACTACAAAATCCAGATACAACTCATGCAAGTTGTCATCAATATGAAGATAAGATCAAAGTGCATGCCATGTAACTACACTCTAATCAAATTATTATGCAAGAAGCCCCCCTGATGGAACTTTATAGAAGTTTATTTATTACAATACCCCATTATTGTAAAAGGAGAACATGCAAAACATGCATAAATCAAAGAGAAAATGCAAACCTAATGCATGAAAACAAGAAAGAGTGCATGCACAAATCAATGTTCACATTTGCCTTCATGATTAAAATTATGTGTAGAGGAATGAATCATCTTTTCGGTGCCGCTTGAATCGCAAAAAACTGATAACCGAGGCAAACGTTATGCCCTCCGAAGCAAAAACTACTTCATCTGATTTCAAAGGCTTGCAAAATAAATCTAAAGTAAAATCTAGAAAAAATACCTACACCACTGGATTGGGCTCGGAACTAGCTTTCCAACGATATCTCGTTTTCGAAAAACGGACTTTGTATGCTCAAGATACGACCATTTTATTAAAAATGTGCATTTAGGTTTTAAACCAAATATTTTATTAATTTAAAGATTAAAAAATTAATAAAATATTTTGTTGTACCTTCATGGCACGAAAACTGAGGCAGCACAAAAATCGAGAGGGCACAAAAATAATCTGGGCACCAAAAAATATGGCATGAAAATCGAGGTGTCTATATGGATCCATACAGTCATACGGATTTTTTTGGCAGCATTTTTTAAAATCCCCAAAAACACTAAAAAATCAATTTTTAGGAAACCCTATCAGATTTTATATGAAAATAGGGGTTTTTGGGCCTTTTGAGCACACCATTGAAGTTTAGTTTACACTAGCATGCACCGTTTGAGAGATGAAGGTCAAAATTCTCAAAAAATAATGGAAAAACCCTCTAATCTGGCAAAAAACTGTCGTAGCTTCAAACCCTCACAAATCTGATAAGCGAAGATGAAAATTAATAAAACAAAAGTCAATCCTGACTTTTTCTAGTGCAATAAATCCAATGGAGATGCTCGATCTGATCCAAAACGCTCCAAAAATAAGCTCAAGGCATGAAACCCTTGAGGAACCCCGAACGTGCTATGCAATGAATTTCTCCAAAAACTGAGAAGGGGCTGCAAATCAAGGCTCTGATACCATGTTAGAAACCAATATCAGACATGCAAACCAGAAAATATCTTCCACAAGAGAAAAACAGAAAAAGCAAGAACAATTTGCATAAAGATGTGCAAAATAAATTCTATTTAGGAATTAAGAAATTACAAGAGATGAATTACTTTATAAAAGCAATGTATGCATAACCCTAAAGGTAAAACCTAATTTTGAACTAAAATTAGCTCAACTAAATAAAGCTTACTTATTAATTAAGTAAACTAATTATTATCTAAGTAAATTTAATAAAGTGTAATTAAATAATCAATTATACCAGCAAGGGTGATAGGGAGACAAGAAGATAATATTAATTCTATACTCATTGCATAGTTTTGAAACTTCATGTGACCTAAGTTATATGGAAACATTCACTATGACTCTTGTAGGCATGCCAAAATCTAGTTATAACATTATTTAACAAAAAATTGATTACTACCTTGGATGTATCATTGTGAGTTGGGATTGCCTCAAACCACTTGGTGAAGTAATTGATTGCCACAAGGATCCACTTATATCCATTGTTGTACTTTTCTTTTATTCCATGTTGAATTCAACTCCCTAATGTTGAAAAGGAGCATCTACAGTCACTAGTAAGAGAAGAAGAGCACTAACAAACTTAATTTTAAGAAAAAACCTTTAATGGGAAACACACTTCCTTACCCTTTTAGCCACATCCTTGAACAAAGTAGACAACCAAAATTTCAATAAAAATTTAGTGATGTTAAAAAATCGCCAATAAATTTTTATTTTTGTAAAAAGAGGAAAGAATCGCCTATAGAAATTTTGTTTTCCTAAAAAAATGAAAGATTCGTCAAGATTTTATATCTTTTTTTGAGGGGGGTTTCTTAAAGTTATCACTGCTTAAAATTGAATCCTTTCACAATTTTATAACATGCTCCATTAAGCATCATGATGCACACGACTATCATGCATTTCAGAATGCATTATGGTCATTTTACTTAGAAAACCTTGGGTGCCTAATGTTTCACCAACAAGGATTGGCAACCAAAAACACATTTATGGGTTGACATATCAATTTTCTTACAATGTGTACAAGAAAGGAGTCACCCACTTAGAAATGTACCACTACTAGGTCTTTTGGGCACAATTACATATTAAATTCAATACTTATTTATTGTCAAGGTTTTTGTTAAGGTTACAACTTGGGCAAGCAAGGAGAACTATGAAACCATATGGCATAGAATACAATTGCCTCCTATTGGCTTTATGTGGGCTATTGAATTTTATCTTAGATAACTAAGTGGGGTCTTCAAATAGGATTTGAGTATGCTTGTCAAAGCTAGGCTTGCTTGTTTCAATGAAAATGGCTCCTAGACTATTGGGGTAAGTATCACCTTCCTTGCTTTTTATAGGGATAGATTACGCCTAACCTTGTTTAACTATTGCAATATCTTGATTTTTAATGTAACAATGGTGCATCTATTCAACAATAAATGGAATAGGATAAATCCTTTCATTTACTAACCCTATTTTTTCTATAAATTTCCTTGTAACAAGGAAAAAAACCCTCAACTGCTTAAACATGTGAGACACTTGCAAATTTCATGCCCTTGTGTACTTTAACCCAATCGAACCTTTTAGACCATGTCCTTTCATTCTCTAAAGCACTAATTACCTTCAAGCCCTCAAATTGATCAGAAGTACAATGTCTCGAGTGCAATCCTCGCCATATAAACCAAGTGTTGGAAGACATCCAAATTCTAACCAAAGAAACCATTCTTGCAACAAAATTTCATGTCTTAAAGTCAATGAACCTAACATCCCAACACCATTTCTAATTCCTTGCAAGCCCCTTGGGCTCCCTCCCATCATATTTAAAGAGCAATACAATGATCATTTGAAAACTGTTCAGTGATTCAACCATTGGGAATCTTCCTAGGATCATTTGACACATGGGTAAAAGCTCAAAAATGTCATAGTTCAAATGGCATACTACCTATAGACTAAACAGAATGATTATATTTTAGAATTATCTAAAATGTCCATAGACAAAATAAGGATTGTCTAACCTAGCTTCTTTCAATTGAACTCAATTTGTCTTGCTCGTCAAATGGAAATTACTTCAAAGTTCACCCCATCAAACTCAATGATTTTATCTCTAAATTTATGAGCCCCCCTTTCACTATCTTAAGATTGAACTGCTCCTAGTCCAAAGCTTCCAACAACCCCATAAATAAGCTCTACCACGTACCCTAAAGGCGTGTGTAGCCATTCTTCAAAATGCATGCACCTTGTACACCACAAGCAATTAGGGGAGAGGACACAGTAGTTAAGCATGTTTCAATAGTTGTGATAGTAGTTGTTTATATAATGCTCAATATTTTTATCAATATTGGACCAATAGTTGTGACATGACTACCCATAATTAAACAAAATGTATTCCTTTGATCTAAAAAGCAACCAATCATGTGATGCCACATCAGCGCTCAACTACCCATGATGTGAATGCACAAGTATTGGTCAACTACATCTTGACAAAAGGCATGTTGATGTGGCATCATATTTGATGATGTGTCCTTGAAACGAAAGCGATAAGCAAGGGACTTGCCAAGTAAGCTGCTGTAAAAAAATGGGAGTGATTTGAAATTTCTAGGTAGGATTATTAAGAGCGCGAAGTTAGGGTGCACAACTACTGGGTCATCTCCCCTATCATCTACAATTGTGTGTGCATCTAGTTTCACCATGTTCATTCTATACAGCAACGCCTTAGCACACATCTAGGCGCAAGTAGGTGTTTCGCGCTCTGCCACATATCCTGACTTGAGACCCACAAAAACTTTCTACTATAATATTCACCTGCAGACCCATAAAAACTTCTATTTCCAGTCTTATATCCTACAATGCTTGCATAAATCTTATAATCCAACACTCAAGTAATCTAATGCATATATCGTAAAATGAACCCAAATAGGTCAAGATTTCATGGAAAAATTCACTTGGCAAAACTGCAATCTTACAATTGATCTATCTATATATTTTTCTTCAAATCACTATCATCCACACGTACAATATTGAAAAAACTCTCTAACTTCTCAAAGCCAGACCCCTTCTTGAACTCATCTTCCCATGAAGGAACCACCATTTTCTCCAAAGCCCATGGTAGCAAGATCACCCTAATGAATACCAAAATCAGAATTATAAAAGCAGACCGGCATAGATGTCTTTTAGTTCCTCCGCATTGAATTACATGATCCTGGAGCATTGTAGGACAAAAAGCTGGCATTGTGTAGTGTCTGATACTTATGGTTAGTACCTTAGTTGTTCTCTCTATTTTGTGTCATGTCTTGCTCAGGAAGCTTCCTAAATGTGAAGAATTTTTAACCAGATACAAAGAGGGCTGCACTTTTTTAGTGGCAAACTCAAAATTCCCCCGCCTCTTCAGATATGATCCTTCAAATTTTCATGACACGAGACACCCTTGGTCTCCCAATTCTCTTCAGGGGATATAGCTGTTGTCTTCATTCCTCCCAAAGACAAGCAATTTGTGGCATCATGGTGTTTTGGCACCTTGGGGCAATTTATTTATCGAACAAACAAGATTGTTGAGAGACAAAAGTTGAATTGACAATGATGGCATATACTCTCACAAGCATAAAAGTCGCTACTAGCATTGGTCTATTAACACAGTTTTCAAATGCCACATCCAACTACAAATTCCACAATCTCATCAAATGCTCTAAATTGACATGTAACAAAATCACTAGGAAGGTTAAATTTGTCAGAAATACAAGCTAGGGCAGACAACCCCAGAAAGTACTGTAGGCATGAATGGCAACAACAATTGAGCAGAGTAATACAAGTGGAAACAAGACAGCAACCCAAATAAAGAGGGCAGAACCTGTAAGACTCGAATCATTTGACACTTTCAATTCATAACCAGTCGCGCAAATTTCTGCACTAAGTTTGCAAAAGCCAAACAACTAAATAAAAAGTACAAAATCTGTAAAACTCAAACCTCTTGCCATTTGTCATTCATTACATGCTAATGCAAAGATTTTTTGGATAGAAATCAGAAAATAAGCTATGTCCAAAACATGTTTTTCCCACATTAGGAACCTCAAGAAACAAGGCACATTAATCTGCCCTATGTATAACTTACATATCCTTCCAGTCACACTCATTCTCTACTAATCACTCCAGATCCTAGATCAATTAAGGCACTTGAGAAATCTACAGTATTATTAGCGACATACACAGAGACAATATTTTAAGTCTCCAAAGGACTTAGATTAATAAGATAGAGGTGACGCTCCCTCTCAATCACATAATTCAACATGTAATTGCAACATTCTTGACAAAGCACAGTGTCTTGCTCATATATTGAGAAAAGCAAGGCCCGGTGACAATAAGGATGCAAGGTCCAGAAATGAAGAAAGCAAGGTTAAGGTATTAAAAAAAACAAGAACAATTCCAAATACAATTGCATGTTCTCGAGAAAGTACAGTATGCTGCTCAAATGTTGAAGAAAGAAGGGCCCAGATACAATAAGAAAGTAAGGTTTAGCCATAGAAGGATGTTTCCAAATGCATAGAAAGTATTCTGACTGCATATAAGCTTGAAATATCCTTCTACAAAGTCAGAACCCTTAAATGCACAGCTCGCCAAAATCGCCAAGATCATCAGAACAACAAAATCTACCATAAAACAGGTCAAATGGGTAAAGAGATTTGATACTGAGCATGCCAAAAACCAGCTCTTCCATATGTGAAACTGAAAAAATGGCTTCTTCAGAAACTAAACCTCTGATAACTACTGTACATGTGAAATCAATTATTTCAAGTGTCCCTTAAGCCTTTAAAGGCTTGGTCTACCCAACATTTGAGATCTAAACCTTCCAGCCGATCCTCTTATTACACAAAATCCTGCTTCCTATGAGCTGAATTTCATAACAGACCGCTGAAAAGAAATTGCCACACAAATTATGGGTCAGTTAGGCATTTGTACATTATATGGCACAAAGCCATTACATATCAAATTCTTTCCTTGCCAGGGCAGGCTGCTGAATAGAAAGATGAATAAAAAGTTCCATCGACAGAATAACAGAGGCAGCGCATTTCCTAACTCCCAGATCCTTGAGGTGCCTGAACAGAGAAAACGTATCATTATCAGCTCACGGTATCATAATCCAAGCCACCAACATCCCACCCAAACCAGAAGGCTAAATCTTTGCTCTCCCTTCTCCAATAAACCCCTTACATTTAATTCTTTAAGCTCAGTTGCCAAATACCTAAAATTTATGTGCATACACAGCAAATGGTGAAAAACTAAACAGAAACTCTGAGAATTTCTCCTGAACCACACATACCCCTTTTAACCTCTATTAGCTGAGCTAAAACAGATAACAAAAAGACTAAACCTGTATTTAAGTGAAGGAAAACTGCAATCAAGAATTGGGAAAAATATGCTATAATGTGGAGACATGCTTCCAACAAAAGCATAGATTGCTTTTCTGCAAAACTAGTCGTACAATGCAAATTAAGAGCAAAAATTTCACCCACCCTCTTAGGTGGTGTGCCAGATCTGGATCCAGATCCAAGTTTCCCCTTTTTATCAGGTGGTTTTATGATTTGGAAGGAGCACATTAATGTGTCATCAACATTCATCATAGCCCCAGCATTGTCGAATTCTCCACAATAATTTGGAGCAGAAAATATGGTGACCAACTGCCTTTTAGCAAAAAACTCGTATCCATCCTCCACCACCTGAGTCAGTTTTAAATTTTAATTTCATCCATTTAGTCTCCTGAATAAAAGGAGAACACAAATCTTCAAATTTCATTCAATCAGCTTTTGGAATCTATGTAAAACAAAATCAGATTAATAGGAAAGAATCTCAGCTACAAACCTGATGTGCTCGACAAATAAGATCAAGGTCCTGTTTCTGTAAAAATTCTGAAACTACATTGGGTCCAAAGGTGTATGATACACCTCTATCATTCTCACCCCAACCTTCAATATCCTTATCTGGATCTGCCCAAAGGAGGTCACATAGGAGACCCGTATCTGGGACATCTGCAGGCCTCGAAATGTTTTGGATCTGATCCAAACTTTTCAAATCAGGTGAAAGGCCCCCATGCATACATAGAATCTTTTCATCAATAACTGCAGCAGCAGGCAAACAGTTGAAACAATCTGTAAATGTCTTCCACAGGCGAACATTGAACCGCCGCTTACATTCATCATAAAACCCATATATTCTGTTGATGGAAGCACATTCATGGTTTCCCCTTAAAAGAAAGAAGTTTTCTGGGTATTTGATCTTGTAGGCAAGAAGAAGGCATATTGTCTCTAAACTCTGCTTACCACGATCAACATAATCACCCAAAAACAGGTAATTTGCATCTGGTGGAAAGCCACCTTTATCAAATAGCCTTAACAGGTCAGGATATTGTCCATGGATATCACCTGTGTGCAAATAACTCATATTAAAGAACAAACCTACTATCAAGAAAAAGTATAAACAAAACATATACTCAAGAAATATACTCTCTTTAGCATAATTCTCTGGAGGAGTCTTTCCATATTATTAAAGCAAATAATGCAAAATAGCCACTGTCTATTAATTGCCTTAAAGAGGATAACATTCACAGACAGACAGCTAGAGGATCACTCTAAACACTAGGAAATAAGGTTGACAAGAAGATGACCCCTGTAAAACAGTAGAACCTCCCCAAAAAGAAATGTATAACTATAAAGCAATTATTATCCAGTGGGTATTCAATGGTTATTACGCCAATGAACATGTTTGATCAACAAGTACACTTGAAAGCATGAAAACATGTCTTGGAAATGCATCCCCCAAAACCAGGGACACATCGCCAAGATAAACAATTAATATGTTTCTATGCCAAGGCTCAAATGTAATTACGTAACCATTGGACATTACAGATTGGACCGCGATCAAAATTCATATATCAAGTTTGCAAAATTCATCTATTATTCTAATGAAAAAGAGCAGAGAGCTCAGAAACTTTAGTGATAAACAAAACACATTATAATACCTAAAAAAAATCAAATGCTAATATAGAAAAATTGTTGGGGTCCTCCAATGCACAAATTTAGTATATATGCTGAAATCTTATATCCATGTGTAACCTTTAACAGTTGTCTCCAGATATTAAACAATCTGAACTTCAACCTCTGTTTAAAACCGTCAGACTTGTTTGTAAGTGAAAATATACAAATTGCGGTTTCAACTTTCATTTGTAAACAAGATTTTTTCATTAAATAATTCAAAGCGTGTTTAAGTACAAATGTAATGTCCCCCCTACTTGGAGTATGCATGAATCTGCCTTAAGAGACACTTCCACAACATAAAATTGTTTTACAAATAATATTCCATAGTAAATCATATAAGAAATATTGAACTTAAGAATAAATGAACTATTAACATTTATGAAATAATGAATGGCAACTTAGACTTCAATCCAATCTATAGACTCTTTTAAATAACCAATCATGGTAGAGATTCGAGAGAAATTCATGATAGGGCACTAGAAAAATTGTTCATCACAAGTAAGCCCAAGGGCGGGCTCATACCCCCCTTGGCCCCAAGTGGACGGAACATCCCACCAAGACAATGCCATCCAACTTACGGTTGGCTTACTTACAATGTGAGAACCTATACATTATTCATCCCAATTAAGCCCAAGGACGGGATCATACCCCCCTTGGCCCCAAGTGGACGGAACATCCCACCAAGATAATCCCATCCAACTTAGGGTTGGCGTACTTAATGAGAGAACCTATACCGCCCTTCCCTAACATGTTTCCTTGCCAACCTTACACATGATTGTTTAGAGAAAAGGATGATGATTATAATAGATTCACTATTTCCTTCTCTACCAATTAAACATAACATATCTCTACTCATTGCATATTAATCATTATAAAATTATATATTTATATATATATATATATATATATATCCCTATCAAAATTATATATTAAATGCATATTCATTCATTTGCATACCAGTTACTTATTACACCACTGGCTGCTGCTTTTCTGAGTGCAGATAGTTATTTCTGATCTCTTCGATCATCTGCTCTTTTATTCAGATTTCTCATTGATTTCTATTCAATGATGCCTCTCCTTTGAAGTGTGTCTCATTTTATATCCCCACGATGGGGGAAAAGGCATGCCTTTTCCATTGCATCTTTCCCTTGATAAGGGACATGTCCCTCTGCAGGTTGATTGCTGCCTCTTCCTAGCCAATCGATGCAGCCTGATATTATTGGATAAGACATGTCCCTTGTTAAGCAAAGATATGCTCCTCTTAAAACTAATCGCTGCTGTTCCACATCTGATCGCTGCCTTTTAGGGATTTAATATCTTCCTTTAATATCTGCTGTTTACTAATGAATCGCTGCTGTTTACTAAATGAATCGCTGGCTGCTCTTAATCACCATTATAATTGTATTTCCTTTCAATATGTATATTATTTTATATTTACATATTATATATTAATATATTATATGTTTCTTATTTTAGTTATATATATTTTTTAATATTTAAATTATTAATTTATATTTATATTTTTAATATTTCTATTGTTATTTATTTTTTTATTTTTTTTGTATTTCAATACTTAGTGTTGCAATTTCGGGGGCATGACAACAAATTACAAAACATTTTCTCCGAATATCATTTTTCTTTAAGTACAAATTGCAGTATGCCATTATGCCATTATGCCATTATGCCACTTAAGGATTGTCCTTTAAGCATAAATCCTTAATGACTACCCAGAGTCCAGGAAACTGAGAATCCCTAACTTTCTCATATGAAACTAAAAAATTTACCCTTTGTCTGAGGTTAAATGTACACACCATAACAAATGGCCTGTATTAACAAGATATTGATGCCACACAATAAACTTCTTGGAACTTCACCCCCACAAACAGTACAATTATTTTTTTTAAATCTAGCATTGTTCATAGGACTTTGATAAGAGGGTAGAGGCAAATTACCTAGGAAAACAAACTGAGAAGGAAATTACATCAATGTGCACAAATACAGAGAGTAGGTCAATGAGATTTAAAACTACAGGTAGAAGAGATACCAAAGAAAGGAGAGACTAATGAATCTCACATGTAGCAAAACTAACTAATAGTTTACAAGGAAAATGCAAATCAGAATCCTGTGAAAAAGCAGAGTGCATGTTGATATTATAGCAGCTAAGGGCTGCACTTCATTGCACACGCCTCAAGAAGGAAACATAAATTAAATGAGTAGCCATTCAGCTATTTAATTTATGTTTAATAATAATTATCAAAGATAAAAGGCTGACCCTAATGGATTCACATTTACTACTTGTTGCATGGGCCGACCTTATTTGTATTTATCATTTACTTATGTTTCCCTAAGAGGGCCGACCTAACTTGAAGAGGCGCCTCACTTGTATATATACAAGGTCTTGTATTGTCATTAGATCATCAAGTTAAGTTCGCATTTCTTCAAGCAAGTTCGCACTTAGGCAGCAGATTATCATTTTGTAGCAGCAGACCTATTTCAAGGTGTTTCATATTCGCACTTAGGAGAAGTGCTATTGTATCAAATTCGCCTATGTGTTAGGCCTGAGTTGTAAGCAGATTTCTGCTCTTGTACAAACTTATAGAAGAGAAATATTGGCTGGGTTTTTCTCCCTCAAGAAGGAGGATTTTCCCAGGGTACCTTGCTGTGTTTATTGTCTTATGTGTTGCAATAATTCAAGTATTTTCTGTTTATGATCTGATCTAAGAAACACTAACAGTGCAAACCAGCAATATGTATATGACCATCATAATACAAAACAAAGAAATGTGCCCCTGTACTTCAGTCTTTGGGGTATCAGTAGGATCTATGTCAGAAAATTCATGTTCATGTCATGTTTGGCAATGATAAAATTTGAATTAATTTGGTAAGGAAAAAATAAATTAAGAAATCGTGATTAAATTCACCTAATATAAATTAGAACTTTTTTTTTTAAATATAAGTAACAAATCCATAAAATTGTCAAAATAGTTTAACATTGCTAAATAGATTTGAAATATTTATAAAAAGATGCCACACTCATAAACCGTGAAAAACTTATCAAAGTTAAACTATTAGAAACATATTAAATCACAACTGGAAAATGTTTCTTTTTGTCAAAAAGTGACAATCAAGAGTCAAAACTCTAAAACTTTTGAAAAATTCAAGTCATCCAAAGCACTTGCTTGAGATGTCGTGTCATCGTCACTAGATGCACTACTCAATTCATCATCAAAAAATTTTGGCTTGTATGCAACTATTTCGTCTTTTGGAATTTGTTGTAGTTTTGAAAAAGATAAATCTTTTGCCGATTTGCTCATACACAATTGTAAATTACTTCGAATGTAACTAGATCTCCCAACTTTCCAGCCAAAAACTTGTTCCTCTTTTTATAAGCTTCAATTCCTCTCACAAGCTAATGAACTTGCTCCTTAGCTCAATATTTAAATAGCAAAGCATTGTAGTTCATGGGTTTGTGCTCCATAGGCCATCCAACATCTGTACCCAAGGATATCAACATGTGACATATCATATTTGGCTGCTAACATTCCAAGCATCCCTTCTATTGTCTTGCATTTCCAACACTAATCTCTAATTAGGCTTGTGATTGCTAAATTTGGTTCAAACCTCTCAATGGCTTCATAAATCCTTGCCATAACATCACAAGCATTTTTTCTAACAATTTGAAAAAACTTAGCCTTAAATAACAAGTTCCTGCAGGTAAAGGTGTGTGCATCATTCTCCAACTAGAATCAACTATATCCCATATCTCCATGTAGCCTACTTCCACACTATTGAGTGTTTTTTAACGGCTTCCTTGTAACAGCCCATGCTCTCATAAAGCATGCCGAAACAAGGGGTGTCATCATTAGCTATATGAAGCACATCAACAATTGGTCCACACACATTTAACAAACTTTTTTTGTAATGTCCTAGAAATATTATTTAAAATAACTTCCTCTATAATCTTCCCCCTAGGACCTTTGGAAAGAGCAAAATTTTCCAACTCATTGGAGTAAATAACAAATCTTAGAGCTGCTTTCTCTTCAATTATTCTTTTCAAAGTGATATAAAATGAAGCAAATCTTGTTTCACAAGGCCTCAACAACTCCCAAGATGCATGCCACCCATAAAGATTCAATGTGAGAATGATTTCTTAATAAAATTTGCAATTTATCTCCCTTTGAGAATTGCTTCATGTACCCATGCAAATTCAGCCAAGTCTTGAAGCAAAATATCTAGACAATGTGCTGCACATGGGCTCTCCGATATATTTGCGGGTACTTCTATACAATCAACTTCCTAGCTCCCACACACTTTGTAGCACTATCGGTTACTACTTGGATTCTCCACAACTACTTCAAGAATGGCTTCCTCTGATATTTTTAAAATATATTATAAAATTTTCTTATGGGTCATGGTGCCAATCACCTTTTAAAATAGAACACCTTGAGGGTACGCTACCAAAACATTAATCAATGGTCTTTGACATATATCTAACCATCCATGGCTCCATAGAGTGCAACCTATTGCCTTCCAGGAGGCTCTGAGCTCAACTAATTTATTAGTCGCTCTATCTTTTGACCTCTACAAAAGAGTTTTTTTGAAAGCCTATGAAGAGGGTGGTGTGTACCATTTGCCAAACTCTACAACTTTCTTAACTGCATTCTATATGGATTCCTAACTACATTGAATGAAATGGCACTTGAATAAAATAAATCAGCCAATGCATCATCCACATGTTTTTCCACTAGTTTTTTTACGCTATTCAATGTTTCACCCCCTATCGATCCACGTGTTGAGGCCTTGGGCATAGTAGAAGAGAGACACAAAAGATGTTAGGAACCTAGACACATCTTCCTCATTCTTTGTTTCTTTTGTGCTGATTTCCTCTTTCCTACAATTGAAGAGGAATGCTCTTTCTCTAGAGCAGCTCTAATCTCTAAAGTCACTTGATCACATGGAGTAACACCCCTCTTGCACCCCCTATAACGCCAAGCAAGTGGTCCATCATCCTTGTTAATGATCTAGTAAAAGGATACTTAAACAAATTACATTTGAGATTAACATCGTCATGCGAAACATGTTTCTATCACTCAACTTTTCTTTTTGAGGGAACCATTGAGTTACAGTCTAGATGTTTTAAGCAACAAACAATAACATTTAATAATTAAAATTTTAACAATTAAATACTAATTTTTAAAATTGACATTTAAAATATTAGCAAACTACTATCACAAATAAAGAATAAAAGCTTCACACGCATAGTTTAAATAAATTTTTAACATTATATTAAAATTAAAATACATTTTAAAGTGAATTAATAGTTTGCGAAAAATGTGCGAAGCTTCTCCGCGCGAAGCGACGATCGATGGAGCAGATGTTTGCACCGATGGGAAGTTGTTGTGTTTTGGAGTGAGGGTCAAGGCATCGAGCAGAGGTAAGAGAGTTTCAAATGGTCAGCTGCAGGCAGGACACTCGGAGGCAAGGGATGGGAGGAACCGGTACTCCCTCCGTTCTGCGTTTTGTTCCCTCTCACAACCTACCCCAGGTTTGGATTTTGATCCTCTGCGAGCTGATTTAGGCTAAATGCAGGCGGAGATGATGGATACCCTTGTTTTGGATTCTGAATCCCTGGCAAAATGCAAAAACAAGGCGAACCCCTACCATGTTTGTTGTGCCTTTTGTTTGGCACAAATCAGGAAGGAAAACCCTAGCCCACCTCCTCCCATTTCACCGTCGAAATTTGATGCCATTCCCATTTTGAGGCAGGTGCAACGTTCGGTAGGCTCATCTCTCACTGTTGGCGATGCGGAGATTGCCTTCACTGACGAGCCGACAGATCTCCACATTTCGGACAAAAATATCAATGAGATCTTTGCCAACATTGGCGTGCGTTCTTTGGCCCTGTGGTTCAAGTGTAGACGTTTTTCCATGGATTCAGTTTTGGAATGAGTAAAAATGACCTGGACCAATCTATCCCTTCCTATGGTTGAACCAATGGATTTTGGCTTTTTTTGTTCACCTTCAAATTGGCTGAGAACTGCAACTTCGTAAAGCTTAAGGGTCCATGGTTATATGGGAACTCTGGCATTTTTTTGTCCCTATGGACCCCCTTTTTTGATTCTGCCATGTTGGTCTTGCTGTTGCACCAAAAGATCAACCTATCAATGCCTGATACAAGCTAGAGTTAAGATCCACGGGAGGCGATTAAACCATGTCACGAATCCCGAGCATCGCACTAAACAACCAAGGAGACCAAGGGCACACACCTTGCAACAATCCCCCCCCCAGCGCAAGCGAGGGATTCGAACATGTGACCAGCTCTAATACCAATTGTTGGCCTTGTCGTTGCACCAAAAGATTGACCTATCAATGCCCGATACAAGCCAGAGTTAAGATCCACGGGAGGCGGTTAAACCATGTCACGAATCCCAAGCGCCGCGCTAAACAACCAAGGAGACCAAGGGCACACACCTTGCAACATGCCACTGCCATGGTTTCTAATATCCCTATGTGGATCAGACTCTACAATTTGCCTCCTGTGATGCGTTCTCCGGACCTCATAAAAAATTTGATTAATCAGGTAGGTGTTTTTGTCAGGATTGATTTTGTGGTGTTTGATCCTTCTCGCAGGTATATTAGGGTCTGTGCTTTGGATGATATCTCCAAACCTCTATCTCACTCCATCCGCATTCACTCATCTTTTGGCACCTGGACTCAGTTTCTGAATTTTGAGGGGCTCCCGTTCAGATGTTTTCGTTGCAACAAGTTGGGACATAAAGTTGAGGCTTTCTCAACCAAGCGTTTATCTGGCACAACATAAATCAATCTCAAAAAATGGGTGAAAAAGACAGGAACCCCTGATGCTGATTTCATCTAGTAAAATCACGGGCAGTTCTTGTCCTCTTCTTTGGATCTTGCGTCAAAGACTGTGCCTTTGTTGTGGCTTCTCCTCCTCATGTCGACTGGGCTTTCAACAATTTTGATGCTCTTCCTCTTATTCCAAAGGAGGATGGTTCCGATTCAGAGGGTACTTATCCATTCATGGAGGACTTGGAGGAGAATTTTGATACTTTCGAACAGGATTTTGTTCTTGCTCCCTCTCAGTCTCTTGGGCTTGGTCAAAGGGTTAGCAGCAAAACTAAACCAGACTGCGGATCTGGGAAAAAGAAAGGAAGAAAATCAGATGCAGAGAAACTCTGTATTGAAGGATTGGATGTTGTGGAGGCGGGGTCTCAGTGGACTATGGAGGCTCTCCTTTCACGGCAAGCTAGAAAAGTTTAGTTTTCCTTGGTTTTGGGCTTGAAGCCTTCTGTATTCTATATTTGTTTTCTCTTTCATCTCTTCAGGGTTCAGTGTATCTTGTTTTCTCCTCAGTTCCTCTCGGACTTCTCTTCCTCCGATATGTTCCTCTTAGTTCTCTGTTCTTCTCTTTCTTGGCCCGGCTGGCCTATTGTACTTCATTTTCTATGATTTAATAAAAACTCTGGCTTCAGCCTTTTATTGACCAAAAAAAACAATTAAAATACATTTTAAAATTAAATCTATTAAAAAAAAATTCTAATATTTTTTAATACTATTTTATAATTTATAATTTTAATAAAAATTACAAACTACAAATTAGAAAATATATTCATAGTTCTAAAATCTAAATATTTAAAATATACTAAACTAAAATTACTAAAAATAAAATAATAGTATATTGAATTCAAAATTTAAAAATATTAATAAGTATAAAATTTTAATTTTAATATTTAAATTTGTTAATTTTTATATGCAGCAAATTAAAATTATTAAAAATTAGATTATAATATATTATAATTTAAATATAATAAATTTCAAAATATTAATAAGTTTAAGAATTTAATTTAAATATTTAAATTTGTTAATTTTTATATAGTAAATTAAAACTATAAAAATTAAACAATACTATATTAAATTTAAATAAAATATAATAAAAAAATCCCAAGCTCCCGAAACATCGTCGCTGCCGAAAGTTACAGAAGTTGTGTTGTTGTCGGAGGGGAAGATTTCTTCTGGTGTTTCTATTGGTGATTTGCAGGACAGCGGGGCTTCCTCTATCGAATGCGGACTGGGGAGTGCGATTGTGCGCACTCGTGCGGGACTGGATCCCTTAGCCTCTGTGCCTTACTCTGGTTGCCATGGTGCTTGGGCTATGGTTGGGGCGAGCTTCCATTTGAGTAACAGAACTATTCAATCCACTAAGATTCCCAACAAATCGCATTCTATTGTTCCCTCCATAAAAGCCTCTTTTTTGGAAGCCATAAAAAATGATCGGGGCTATGACGTGCGCTCTGCAAATGCCCCTCTATCTAGTGACTCCTTAGGAAACCCTAGATTTGGGTCTGGTCCGCTGCTTACCTCTTTGAATTCATGCCACTCAGCAAACCGAGGGCATTCCTTTGCGAAGGTGGCTGGTGGGCTGCCTGCGGCGGTGCAAAAGAGCAATAATCTAAAAAAGTTTGTTCGTTCATTGCCACACAAGCCTATGGGAATTAAGACATCAAACGCTATAGATGGTTGGGGTTCACATGGAAGCGAATGCGGGCAGAGGAACGGTTTTGGCCTATGGCCTTCTTCTGACAACAGTTGGTGAGCGGCAAAGCCCAAGGCGAGAATCAATGGACGCTTAGACATAGATGCCACATCGCATCCAAGGGTAATACCTCTCAAATGTGCCAGTTCCACTCCCACGATGAACTTGGGGGGTGATGTCGCACAGGAATTGTAGAAAACGTGGAGTTTTTCGCGAAAAATGGCTTGATCGAGAGATTTAGAGGGTTGTGGCCTAGCTTATCTGAGCTACATGATTGGATTGCGAAAACATGGAGGCCCATCTTGGAAGGAAACCTTCAGATTTATCCTTGTGCTTGAGGATTCTTTGTGGTGGTTTTTGATAGAATTCAAGATCGCAACACAATTTTATACAACTTTCATTGGAGCTATAAAGAGCACTTTTTTATGTTGAAACCTTGGTATCCTGCATTTAACCCTGCATCTGAAATTTTTGCAACAGCTCCAATCTGGGTAAGACTCCAAAATCTGCCACTTCAGTTTTGGTTTGATTCCTGTTTTGAGGCTTTGGGCAATTCGCTAGGGAAATTCCTTATTGTTGATACAAGGTCTTCAAACTACCTGCACACAACCTATGCCCGAATCTTGGTGGAGATTGATATGACTCAGGATCTCCCAGCCAATATCCTTCTCAAAACTACCGATGGGAGTTGGAACCAGATGTTAGATTATGAGGGACTTCCTTTCTGTTGTCGTAGATGCTTCAATACAGGCCACATGGCTGCCCAGTGTGCCAAGAAGAAAACGGAAGGGCAAACCACTTGGTGGAAAGAGGTATCTCTCTACCACTACTCGGTAGAGAAAGAAGATACCACCTCTTGTCAGGAAACCACTGCTCTGACCTCCAATGAGAAAACAGAGGGGGTCAAATGCCCAAAGGATTCACATATTTCAGACAAGGCGGGGGTGGGGGGTAGATTCGCCTCCATCAGGGAAGGATAATGTAACGCCTGCATAGGATCACAATCAGATTGGGGGTGCGGATTATCAAACTGTAGCTTCTGAGTTAGGGCCCCTTGGAGGGAGAAACTTGCATATAGAACATTCAGATGTGGGATTGACTGAAGGGACAGAAGAAGACCGCTGGACTTTGGTGCAGAGGAAAAGAAAGAAAAATGAACTATCACTCAATTTGCATCTCTGTTCCCAAACAAAATGTGGAGTCAAAGACAATGGATGTGTGGAATCTCATCTTAAATATAAATCTAAATAAAAATAATACTTCACATTTTAAAATGTTTTTTATTAAAAATTTAAAATGAATGTATTATATTTTTTTGATATATGAAAATGGCCTAAGGGGCCATACCCATATATTAACTCTATAAAAATTTACAAAGTCTAGCAATTCCATAGTGAAGGGCCCATAAAACAAAACAAAATATCTAGTGCTTCTTAGCATAAAGCCTTACATTCATCTCCATTAAAACAAGGCATAAAATGTTTCAGCCAAAATTGAAAGTTGCCTCCTCTAAATGGCTCCATAGCATAACTAACCATGATGACATTGCATCCACAAAATGTCCTTGATAGGGCTTCATAAATAACCAATGCAAATTAACAATTATCTGCCACCATTGATGCGAGTCATCTATCGACGAGAGCAACTCAACATGAAATAAAGTTGGACACCAAGCCAACAACTTTAAGTCAATCCCAAATATGTGCCCTTTAAAATGTCAACACTAAAGTTAGCAAGTTCATCTGCATGCTTGTTCCCTTATCTCAAAGGATATTTAACATATAATTCCTCATAGTTATTTAATAATGGCCAAACTTGAGTTAGAATTTTATTTAATTTCCAGTTTTGAGTCCTCTTCTTCCTAAGAGCATTAATGATTATTTGTGAATTGCCTTCGATTTCCAAATTATTTATCCCCAATTGTGAATTGATTTGAAGACATAGAAGAAACACTAAAGCTTCAACTTTATTGTTCGTCCCATACTCCAGACTTTTAGAAGTAACACTTACAAGGCAACCTTCATGTTCCTTACTATACATCTCATCCCAAAGATGCTTGGATTACCCCTAAAAGCCTTGTCAAAATTTAATTTGCACCAACTAATGGGTGGAGGATTCCATTTGACATTCTTTCTACATACTTTAGATGGGTTAATCCATCCAACCCCTTGAATAAGGGGAATTTTCAGACCTCACCAACTTTTCATCAACTCATTATCCTATGAAGTAAATGCCCTACTCTTTTTACAATGGTTTCTAGCATTGTTGTTCATCACCTCTTCAATAGCTCTTTCCAACTTATGACATTATCTAAAGGCATTTCTTTTTCTTGAGAAAGCTATATTCCTTTCCCTCCATATTTCCCAAATAACTATTGAAGGGCAAGCCATCTAGATCATAGATGCAACACTCGCCAAAAACTCGGCGAGTTAAGAAAAACTCATGAGTTTTTTTGGTTGGTGAGTTTTCCAGGCAATTGTACGCCAAGAAAACTCGTCGTACATTCTGGAAAAACTCGCCATATTTTTGGCGTTTTTCCAGAATGTACGGCGAGTTTTTTGGAAAAACCCGCACAACTATCCACACGCCCAGGCAGCAGCTAGAAAGCAATTTTAACTTGCTTTTTTTCATTCATTTCTCTTCTCACTTAGCAAAATACCTCTACAAGGCATTGTGCACTCATTTGCGGCGATTTTGCATTGAAAAGACAAGATTTGAAGGGAATTTACATCGAATTTAGAAGGCAAATTGGATTTCCAAGTAGGTTTTCTTATTTTTCTTATTCTTTCATTTTTTTTTTTAATTCTTCATTCTTGTTGGTTCTATGTTTACAAATCATCTGAATGTAGTCTGAAAATGATTTAAATGCATTTATATTCATCAAAACAAGATTTAGATTCATCAAGACAAGATTTTTTTTATCAATTTTTCTGATTTTTTTGAAAAAAAATTGAAATTTTTTTAAACCCTAGTTATTTTTTTTGTTTTGAATCCTCTTTTTTGTTGAATAACATGTTTACAATCTTAGATTAGCTTAAGTTTTTACTAGTTTGAAGTAATTTTCAGATTTTTTACATTTTTTCACATTTTTTTGAAATCCTAGTTATTTTTTTTTTTAAATCCAATTTTTTTGATATGAAAATGTTTAGAATCTAGTGATAGATTTTTAGTAATTTAAACTTAAAGTAATCCCTTTTGATTTAATCTAATTTAGCTTGTTTTTAAATTTTCTATAAAAAACTAACAAGTGCTTTGACTTTCACTTTGTGTAGGTTAATAATTAATTGATAATGGCTACTGAACCTGCTTCCGCCTCAAGCACTATCCCATCTGTGCCTGCAGGGTTTGTAGGCACTCGTCCTCCAGGAGCTAGAGATCCTGCTTGGAAATATGCTTTTCTAGGACCCATACCTGGCATGGTATATTGCATTCAATGTAAAAAAGTATATCGTGGAGGCATCAATCGCCTCAAGTCCACCTTGCAGGCATCCCTCAACGTGATGCTAAGGAATGTCTTGAAACCACAAAAGAAATAAAAAGACATATGAATGCCATACTTTCAGCTGCAGAAGAAAAAAAAGTGCAAAGAGAGAAGGCAAGACTAGCAATGCAAGCAACCATTGCCTCTTCTCAAGTTGCTCCAATTGAGTCGGATGATGATTATGATTTTATTGAGGAGATAGTGGGCTCTCTTCGTGGCCCACGTGTGCGAAGATCAAGGCAACCCATTAACACCTCCATCTTGGCTTCATCTACCACTAGTAGAGCACCAGGGGCAGGGGCAGCTGCAAGACCTACACGGTTGGATAATTATTTCGTGCCTAGAAACACACCTAGTGCACAACCTTCCTTAGAGGCGACTGGATGGAATAGGGAGGTGCATGAGCAAGCAGACATTGCTTGTGCAAATTTTTGGTATTTTAATAATATCCCTTTCAATGTGGCGAGTTCTCCTTACTGGCACAATTTGGTCACCGGATTGACGGTTGCAGGAAAAGGCTACAAAGCGCCTTCTCGCACGGACTTGAGTGGGAGGATAGTTTATGTTCTTTAATTTATGTTTTTTAAGTTTAATTTATGATGAATTTAAGCTATTTTTTTGTTTACAAATTAAAATTGTGTACTTCATTTCACTTTGTATTTGTAGGTTGCTTACTAATGCAACTGAAAGGGCAAGGGCAGCAGTAGACGAGCAAAAAGAAAAATGGATAAAATATGGCTGCTCTATTCTTTCTGATGGGTGGACGGATGGAAAAAACCATACCATCATTACTTTCCTGGTTGCATGCAAAGAAGAGGTGGTGTTCTTAAAATCAGTTGATGCCTCCCACATTGTAAAAACTGCAGAAGATTTGGCTAAGATGTTGGAGGAAGTTTGCATGGAGGTGGGGATTGCAAATATTGTGCAAATCATAACTGATAATGCAGCAACATATGTGGCAGCAGGAAGACTCCTCCAAGATAGACACCCCTCAATTTGTTGGACACCATGTGCAGCCCATGTCCTTGACCTTCTTTTGGAGGACATAGGAAAACTAGATTGGGTCACACCAATTGTAGAGGACGCGAGGAGGATTACTAAATACACCTACAATCACCCTTGGGTTCTTCGCTTGATGAGGGAGCACACCAAAGGGAAAGAATTGGTGAGGTCAGGTGTCACAAGGTTTGCAACGATTTTCTTAACGTTGCAAAGCATTCTTAGTTCTTTGACGACTTTAAAACAAATGTTTGTGAGTCAACCATGGATGGACTAAACCTATTCGAAGAAGCCGGAAGGAGAAAAGGTGTCAAAAATTGTGTTTGATGCCGAATTTGCACAAAGGGCAATAGAGATTGTGAAGGTAACTTCAATTTCAAAACATTGAATTTGAATTCAAATTGAATAAATTTTTTAATGTCTTTCATTGTAAATTTGAAACTCTAATCTTTTTGCATTTTTCTATTGTAATTTGTAGGTGTCGGAGCCCTTGGTTAGAGTGCTCCGCTTGGTGGATGGGGATAAAATCCCAATGGGATATCTTTATGAGGCCATGGATAGGGCCAAGGAGGCTATAAAAAATTATTATAAAGGGGACAGCCTCAAATTTGATCCCATTTGGGAGATTATTGACAGGAGGTGGAACCATCAACTCCACCAACCCCTCCATGCAGCAAGGTACTTCTTGAACCCTCATTTCTTCCATTCAAGCACCTACTCAGATCCTACTAGAGAGGTTATGGAGGGCCTCATGAAGTGCATTCAGAGGATGTCACCCACCCTTGAGGCGGGAGAACTCGTTGTTAATGAAATCCAAAGTTATACAAAAAAAAGGGATGCACTCTTCTCTTTAGAGCTAGCAAAGAGAGCAATACACAATCAGCCACCAGGTTATAAATTTGAAATTTACAAGTTACAAATTTGATAATTTGACAAAATATGTTTTCAACTTTTGACTTTTGACTTTCCTTTCTAAGTTTCTAAGTTCTTTTCTAACTCTTAATTTGTTTTTTGTTTTTTGTAGATGTTTGGTGGTCAAATTGGGGTGGAAATACCCCACATCTCCAACAATTTGCCCTCAGTGTCTTATTGCAGCCTTGTAGTTCGTCCAATTCAGAGTGCAATTGGAGCTTGTTTGAGGGCATCCACACAAAGAAAAGGAACAAACTAGCTCAAAAACGCATAAATGACCTTGTATACGTGCAATATAATCTTCGGTTGCGCAAAAAACAGGTTAAGGAAATATCAGATGATCCAATTGATTTGGATGAGATAGATCCATACAATGATTGGATAGGGCAAGATGAGCAACCTCCATTGTTTTCCGAGAATGAGATCTATGACTTTGAACGACAGGCAATGGAGGGAGGGGGTGGATTTGCATTCTCATTGGATGACATTGAGGATGATCTTGAGGAGGAGTCATTGGCAGTGCCAGAGCTACCAGTAGTAGGATCTACATCCAGGATGGAGGTTGAGCAGCCATAGCAGATGCCTACGAGTCGGGCCACGACTACACCCTCTCCCGTAGTACTAAGAAGTACTAGACATGGGAAGAGGAAGATGTGAATTTGTAAAAGCTGAAATATATTAATGTTGTATTTACTTTCAATTTTACAAAAACAATTTGCTATTTTCATTTTGTTTCAGACTATCAGTATCAACGTATTGAACATTCCACATGGGGATGTGATTTTGTATCTAATTTTCTTTCAAATCAATCAAATATAACTAGACTCAGCTTGTTTCTTCTATGTACTCATTTTATTGACTCATTGGATGCATCTTATCATTGAATTTTGCAAAAAAAAAGTGTTTTTAATGAAGCTTAAGCAGTTTTTTAAGTTGCCGAGTTTTGTCGAGTTTTTTCCGAATTTTTGCCGAGTTTTTTCCATACCGTATTTTCCGGGCTTGGTGAGTTTTTGAAATTGGCGAGTTTTTCAACTATGATCTAGATGCTGCAAAAAGTAGATTTTCTATACAATGAAGGCCATGAAATGAAGTGATGAAGACTGTCCTACCTGTTGGGACTCTACTAATTGAGTTTTTTCTTAACTACATCCCAATATATCCTACCAAACTAACAATTAAGGAGCAAATGATTCACAAATTCTTCATCAATTTTGCATAAACACATCTTGACCGGCCTAAGATTCCCAATTTTTGCAACCTATCAATCATGAGAATATTTTTATAAAGTGTTGCCCATGCAAAGGTACTAGCTTTGGAAAGGCAATTCTTGTTCCAACAAAAGGTGCAATAGCCAATCTTCTAACTTTTCTACATATTCTAAGAGTTTATAAAATTATAACCCAACTTGACATTGCACATACCTGACTTTGGCTAGAAACTTGAACTCTACAATCTGTATTAAAAAAAAATGATTTTTTCCCATTCACACTTTGGCTAGAAACTTTGCAGTAATCATCCAAAAGTTAAAACCTATTTTATTGTATGAGGTTCTCTTAGACTAGCAACTCCAAAGAGGAAGGTATCATCAACAAATTGTTGGTGAGTAATAAAGCTTACATTTGGGGCAATTTTAATTCCCCTCCATCTATCCCTTTGGTTTTCTACCTGAATGCCTCTCCTTAGAGCCTCTGCCATAATGATGAATAGGAAAGGAGACAAATGGTCTCCTTCCCTAAGGTTGCAAGAGGCACCAAAGAAGCTCCCAGGATCCCCATTAACTAAGACTACAAACCTTGGAGTAAAAATACAACTATAAATCCAACTACACCAATCTTTCCTAAATCCAAAATTTTCCAAAGCCTTTATCTGAAAACTCCAATTTACATGATCAAAACTTTTTTAATATCTAGCTTTACCAGCATCCTTTTTACCTTACAATTCTATAAAGAATTGATTGATTCATAAGAAATAATAATTCTATTTGTAATAGGCCGGCCAAAAGTAAAACTACTTTGTTCTTTTGAAATTATTATAGAAATGAGACTTTCAAGCTTGTTTCAAATAGCCTTGGAGATTATCTTATATAAAGTATTGCACAAAGAAATGGGCTTAAAAACCCCCATCAATTCTACAATACTTTTCTTAGGGATCCAAGCAATAAAGGTGTTAATTATATCCTTGGGAATTGTTTTTTTCTTTCTAGATTCCTCAATAGCCTCCAAAAGATCTTTTCTTATAATGTCCCAACAATGATGATAGAAACTATGTAGAAACCCATCTGGTCTTGGAGACTTATCTGGAGCAAGCTTAAACATGGCTAACTTTATCTCCTCAAGGGAGAAAGGTCTCATGATATCACTGTTCTATTCTTGAGAAATCAATCAGGGAATGTTATCTAGAAATCTGAATATTAAATCCTCATTTGCAATGTCATCCAAATTCAAAATATAATTAAAATATTTGCTTGCTAATTCACTAATCTCATCAACATTCTTAATAACTTGTACCTCGCTATTTCTCAAACTTTGAATTCTATTCACATTTCCTCTATTTTTCATAGAATTGTGTAAGTATTTTGAGTTCTTATCACCATCTTTTAGCCAGCATTCCCATGATTTCTTTCTCCAAAATGCTTCATCCCTTGCAAGGACTTCTACATGTTTTTCTTTTAGCATTTTTAAAGTATGAATCCTAACCCGTCCTTAAACAAATGATTGTTTCATTAAATTTCTCCATTTCATCTTCTAGAGTTTCTTTTTCAACAAAAATGATTTTAAAGTGAGCCTTATTCCAAATCTTAAGTTGATCTTTTTCATATCCCAATTTCTTGAAAATTTGGAATTGCTTAGTGCCCTTAAGCTTTGGGGCAATATGCCACCATTCTTGAATTTTGTTTTTAAAATTTGAATCCCTGAGCTAAATGTTTTCAAACTTAAAGTATCCTCTAACTGGCCTCAAATCGAGAGTTAAGCTTAGATCCGCGAGGAAGTGAGCAAACCCTGAGACCAAAAGAATATGGCTCTCCACAATTTATGATAATTTTTACCAATCCCTAAAAAGAAAAAAATATGTCTAATCTCTCAGAAATATTGGAAAAACCCAACCACCTATTAGTCCAAGTGAAAAGGCCATTCTTGGGAATGATATCCACCTAAGCGTTTTGAACCACAAAGAATTGGAAATCCAACTGAGTTTGAGAGATACTACCCAAGGTTCCTCTTTTTTCCAAATTATTTAGGATTGTATTGAAATCACCACCAATTATAACTTCTCTTCCTAAGCTTTGTAGAGTACTAGAAATTTGATCCCAAAGTTGATCTTTTTGCAAATTTCTAGTTGGGCCATACACAATAATGATAAAAAATTCAAATCTAGAATTGATATATTTTACTTTGCATACCTGCCAAAAATGAGTCTCTAATATGGCTTCAAGGTCTCTAGTTATCAAGTTTGATAAAATTCCAACTTCTCCCAAAGTGCTCGACACCTCTCCAAAGGTGCCTCACCATTGTTTGCCTTTCAACAATAATTTCCTTACCTCCAGCATGCTTAATTTAGTTTCTTAAACCAATAGAATATCTAGTTTCAATAGCTCCATTTGTCTCTTGAGCAAGCAACCCTTGTTAAGGGCATTCAAGCCCCTAACATTCCACAAAAGGAGTCTCATTGCTCCTTGGGAGGGATGATTTCCCTCCTAGACCTTAGTTTTCTTTGTCCTTTGGTTGACCTCGCTAGAGCCAACTACTCCTAATTAGTTCTTTTGTTGACCTTCACCCTATTTAGGCTTTTCAACATTGATTTCGATTGACTAATCATCTTGATTTGAGTCCCTCTCTGATTCCACCAAGCCTGATAAGGGCCCTTCTTTTTTATCATTCTTGAAAGAATGTTAAAGGCTTCCAAAGAGATTTTCCCTTTTCCTATCTCAAGTTTCTCTACAAAGAAGACTTCATTGACATTAACATTGAGAGTGGATCCTTCTAAGATTTGAGAGGGCACAACTTCATCTCCTTGTTGCTCCTTGGAAGAGATTTGGTTAGGGACTTATCCTCCTCTATTAAATTTTCCTTATCGATTTTCTTCTAATTGATTTTGAAACATTCCACTGATTTATGCCCACTTCAATGTCACTGACTACAATAAAGAGTCACCTTTTCCATCTCTACATTTTTTATTCCATGATACAAGCTCAAATCTTAGCTCTATTTCCTCGAGAATCAGATTTTCAATTTCAATCAAAATATTCAAAATACATAAATCAACATACATCCCTACTTCCTCTTTTAAAACTATTTCATCCAATTGAATGAGTGTTCCTAGCAAATTTCCAATTTTCTAGAGAATTTCCATATCCCAATATTCCATTAGAAGATTATAAAATATGATCCAAATCAGCACCCTAGTTGGTGATTAAGTTAGTGGATTGAAAATCAATCCCCAATCTTTAACAAAGAAACTCATTTCGTCCATGATCCAAGGCCCTCTTGCCATAATTTATTCCTTTTTGTCCTTGAATCACATTCAACTTAAAAGAAACCCTAAGATAAGGATTTCAATTTTAAATATGTTTCCCTAACTTTCTTCACACCATTTATAAACCCTAACTTCTAATGACCAATCCCCCGCCCATTTCAAGAGTGCCTATTGATTATTAAGGCAGGAAGGGTGTTCAATTTCTTCCTTACAAATCAAAATTATTCTAGCTTTTTATTTTTTGATAGAAGGATCCCAGGCAATATTGCATTGATCCCTGTAGCAACAAACCTCCATTTTTCCACCTTATTCTTATCAAAGAAATCCAATCTCCAATTCCACCGTTCAAAATGGATGTCCAGGACCCTAGATCGTTGGATGGAGTATGAAGACCTTTATTGACGTTGTTCATTATAAAAATGCAAAGGTTTGTATTGAGGGTAGACAAAATAAATTTCACTCTTCTCTCTTATCACCTCTAGTTCGATGATTGTGATCTACTAAAATTCCAGTTTAAGCAAAAATTAGGATCTAAGTGCTAGACATGCTCTTTCCAAAGTTCAACCAGCCTCTATACAAATCCTTCGCTTGACTCTCAATCTTGTTGCCTTATTTCCCTACTGTTCCGAGGATCCCCAACAATAATTTTGTCACCAGAAATTCGAGGCAAGGCCAAAAATATGCTAACCCTCTTGAACAATCTTGTTCTCCCTAATGAATGACAATGTATTACATTTTAGAAAGAGGCAAAATAATTTATTTATTTTAAAACTAAAAATAAATAAAAAACTGGAAGAGGAGGAAAAAAATGCAACCTACCTAGAAGGAAGTTGGAACAACAGTTGGCCCACCGCACTAAAGACTTGCAAGTTGCAAAAACTTCCAAGCCCCATTCCAATAGAAATCTACTTGCCTACAAGCTGCAGCAACTCACAAACTCATCTAGGTGCAAACTTGAAACTTGAAACAATTAACAACTTAAATGTACATGCTAATATAGTCATGGACTCAATTTTCCTTCAAACGCTAACTCGCCTCTCACAGCCAACTCATCACTCCAATTGATGTCTCCAACAGTCACCTTCAACAATCCACAAGACTGTAACATGGGGGATTCAGAAAAACAAAACCAAACTCTACAACAAATGGTCACCAACTCTCCATTAGGGTTGCAAGTTCTATGTTTTGACTCATCTTGGGCATTATTTTATAGGAAAAAAATTTAAGAAAAACTAATAGAATGTGCTTTTTTAAAATATATTTCAATAAAAATGCCTTGGTCTTTTTTCTATATGGATTTAAAGGCAGATATTCACAATTTATATAAGTTTTTTTAAAATTCACCAAATTTCGAATTTCTAGGATGAAATTCAACAAACCCTTTGACTTGGAGTGGGATTATTTGTGTTAGATGTTTGATGAGGCTAACACCATTTTGTGATCGTACTAGCTCAATGTTCTCTTTTTATTTTAATGTAAAGAAAAACACAAGAAAAAAGCTAAGTTGCTGAATCAGAATTGGGTACGAATATGTGGGTACAATATGCCAATGCGGCAAAATTTTCTAGAAACATATAAAAAACATAAACATTATCGATATGTCCATACAAAAAACATATAAAAAACATAGACATATACATATTTGCAGCCTAAAAACATAAATTAAGTTCAAAATACCACATATCATGCATATGCTATAAACAAAAGTACCACAAATATTACAAATTTGAAATAGAATATACTAATTTGATATCAATTTGTCAAAAATTGTATGTCATGATAGATATTCATTGTTCAATATTAAAATAATACAATTAGTAATCAGCATCATATGGATCATCATGAAGACCAATATCAGCATCCTCATTGACATTAGATGATGCAAGTGGATTAGAAGAACCACATGCAACCCCATTGCCACTCACAATAAAAGTACATTGGTTATCCAACAAAACAAAAAGTAAAGATTGTGTAGCAACAGAAAAACTCCAAGTCAGTTCGCTCTAGATCTACATCTAGAAACTTTGTTGCTCCTTCCTTGTACTCATTTTGTTTGAGTAAAATGGTGCAAGTTGGAATGCACATAAACTAGCTCATCTGCTTTACTTGTCACTTGGTTGCATTTCATTTAGTGGAAGGAATATATACTCCAATTCCGTTCAAATGAAAAGGAAATGGCAACCTAGTAAAGTAAAGTGAGAGAGTTACACTTTATAAAATTGTAAATCAAACTTCAAATTTGACAATAATAATTTTATTATTTTGGAGAAACAAAAATTCAAATTTAGAGAGCGCAATAAGAATTAAGAAACTTGAGATAAAAAAAAAAAATACTGCAAGAGCCTAGAGGTGTGGTGATGTATGGCCATTGAGGTACCACCAAGTGTGAGCATCCTTTCTATACTTGTCATGGAAAGCAGAAACACTTTGACCATTGGAGGCTACAAAAATGACTAACTCATTTGTAACTAAATCCTCCATTTCAAGATTGGACAAGAGTTTAGTATGTGCTTTCCTATACCCTTCACTAACTTACAATTAGAAACACAATAAGAACACATGATTTATGTGGAAACCCTTTCGGGAGAAAACCACAGCACAATATTGCATGTATATTATAGCTTAATCTTCTTCTTGTTGTAGGCTCCAACCTACTATCAAAGTTTAAAATCTCAAAACCAACTGAGCTCCAACTCAGCAAGAGGCTCGAACTTCTACTTGATAGGCTCCAACCCCCACACACAAACTGAGCTCCAACCCAGCAAAAGGCTCCAACCTTAATTTGATAGGCGTCAACCTATTGGAGGCTTCAAACTATTGGAGGCTTCAACCCACACAAATCTGATCCGAACTTCCTTCCTTGTAAATCTGATAATCAATCACAAATCTGATCTAATGTCAAATCGGATTCAACAAATGACCTCTCTCCTTTCACAAATTTGATCACACTCAAGTATCAACCTTCCTTTCAAATCTGATCACTAATAATGTCTTCTTTCCTCTCACAATTCTGATCATGACAATGTCCACAAATCTGATCCAAATCATGCACCAATTCCTTTCACAAAACTGATCATAATTATGCCAATATCTTCACACAGATTTTTTGCCTTATAATCTGCTCTAAATTTCCATTACAATCTGCTATTTAACCTGCACTTATTCCTCTCTATAATTCTGCCATACACTCTTACAAATCTGCCTTTACTCTTCACATATGGGTTGCATATATATTCCAGTATGAATCTGAAACACTCTTCATTTCTGCTTCTTTTTCTCTTTTTATATCTGCTTTTAAATTCAGAAAATATTCATTACTTGCTTGTCTTAAAACCTGTTGATGTGTGTTTTGTGACACACAAAAAACAATCTAGAATAAAGTGTCCATAGACACTCTATCCTCTCTTGAAAAATTACCTCTTGTGCTAAGATTGCAAGACAGGTCACACGGTAATTCCAATGTTTCAAATTTGGGGTGTGGACAAGCTCTGTGGTCGTTGTGTTTTGCTGGTAACCCCCAGGGGCATTTTACTTCGGTAAATTGTTTGGAAGCAAGGACTTGAGTGCAGTATTGTAACTTTTGGGATTTTCTGATTTTGAGTTAAAAAATGAAAAAAAGGGGAAGGGTTCAAGAAATCCTATATCAATCCTAAGGAACTGGGAGACTGCGAAGATTAAATGAAACTATATGAAACCATGCTTTGTCTCGCTACGTAAAACGACAACTACACAAAAGCAGGTGCAATCTTCTGGGATCTATGCTTGAGAATTTTTTACTACAAATAACACCATCAATTTGAACAATATTACTTGAAGTAAATGTTTGAAAGCATCCACACTAAAAGCTCAATCTAACTTTACGCATCAAATGAAAATCATCCATTTGAAGAAAGTGTGAGCTAGTTACACTAATCTTTACTATCAATCTTTCGTTCCACTAACAAATAAATTTCTAATCTAAAACAATCCTATGAGAAAGAGAAAATATGCAACCATGCACCCATTTGACAATAAAGATTTCAAAGCATCTCATGCAATTATGAATTTCATTATCACAATAGTTTTTCGCAACAATTTCATAAAACTCTTCTCTTACTTCTAAAATCTAAATTGCTAAGCTAAAATTCTTCTAACTCTAAAATTCTAATCTCTAATCCTCTGATAATTCTTCTTATTCTCATACTTCAATTTCTCCAAGTATTTTCATGCCATTCAAGGCTTAGGCGCACTTGCCTTGTGCAATTTATCAATTTACCAAGCTTGGGGCGGACTTCACTTGTAATTTGCCATTAAATTCAACATATGGCGAATTTTCTCTTGTAATTTTACCATTTCCAAACATCTTGGAGCGAACCTCTTCACAATCTCACCCTTCTCCAACCTTCTAGGGGCGGACTGCACATGTCTCTTGCCATTTTCCTCTTGGGCGGACCTCAGCTTGCAATTGTAATTTCCATTTATGCTGGGCGGACTTCCTTGTGCCTTGGTATTTTTGCACATGGCGGACTTCAAGTGTGCCTTGCCATTTTGACTTGTGCTGGGCGGACTTCATCATGTTCATGCCATTTGACTTATGGCGAACTTGGCATGTGTTTTTCCATCCTTCTCATTGCTGGGCGGACTTGCTTGCCTTCATGCCATCTCCCAACACCTTGGAGCGGACTAGCTAGTCTCCTTGTAATTTCCTTAAGGGCGGACTTGATCATGACTTAGCCATTTTTGGCATGTTGCTGGGCGGACTTGCCCATTCTCTTGTAATTTCTTGGGCGGACTTCCTTGTACCTCCGTAATTTTGCCAAACTACATGGCGGACTTGGCTTGAACTTTGTCATTTTTCCATGGGCGGACTTACATGATGCCTTGCCATTTTTTCTTTCTTCATGCTTGGGCGAATTTCAGCATATGCATGTCCATGCCTTAGGCAAATTTCCAGATTTTTCAAAATTTTCACCCATTTTTCTCTTGTAACATTCTGAAGTTGAAGTTGATGAAGCCACGACTTGCACACTTTCCGAAAATAGAAACCCTGCCAAAAATAGAAATTTTTCCAAAAATAAAAACTTTCTAAAAATAGCCCCTAAAAAATAGGGAATCCAAAATGGGCTAAAAATGCCAAAAAAAAGTTCCTAAAAAATAGGGGCCCGAGGTGAAAACCCTAAAATTTAGGAAGTGTCAGAATTGACTGAAATGACAGTTGATCTTCGTCCACAAGGCCTTCTAAACACTTTGGCGACGTCCATGCACTGATTCTGGCTCACAAACATTTCTTGACTATGCTGACCTTCAAAAACTCAAATTCTAAGCACCCCACCAAAAGACCAAAACTCAAAAAGAAAAAAGCTCAGAGGAAAAACTACTAGGGTCCCCATTTGCAATGGGGCGATGTGTGAAAAGGTCACAACAAAACCCACATCTTCATCTTCCTCAAATAGCATCTAATGTGCCTCTTCATAAAGGAGGCGTCTAATCACAAGGAGGGACGACTTTGTCCAACGGGTGGCAGCATTTAACTTCCATACCTTTTCAAAGTAGGCACACCATTGAGGGGTCGGCCTTGTCTATAATTTATTTCACTTAGTAATAGGTTGGCCAGCAATCAGTCTTCAAATTAAATAATAAATATTCTTATTTAATTTAATGAATATTCTCCAATGTAGGCACCACAATCTTGTCTTTTTCAATCTTGAAATAGCAAGTGAGCTCAAATGATATTTTAATCTATTTATAATGAGTAAAGCATCAAAGGGAGTCGGCCAGGCTTTATTAATTCCTTTAATCTGCTGTTCTTTAATTCCTTTGATTAATTGTGATGGGATTAATTTGCTGTGCTTTTTCCTTTAAACCATCGACCAGCTTTTTGTGCTATTCTTCCTTAATTAAATCTGCTGTTTCAGACTTGGTACCAACTACCAGCATATCTCTTCCTTTAAATCTGCTATGATAATAATTCTTCATTATCATATTTTAGATTTTATTTTGTTTTGTAAAAGAGGGTCGAGATTCTTGAATAACCATGGCCTTTTATCTCTTGAATCTGTTTGGCCTTTATTTTGATTTTTTCCATACAATGACAACTACATATCTAAAGAATGAATGACACTGATCGTGTTACCATACGCATTTGACATCAATGACAACGTTTTCATCAATCTCCCTTGTTTTTCTTTGTCATAAATGACGACAATCTTGTTCATGCATCTTGGACCAACAATCTCCACGAGAACATTAATCTTGCCAACAATCTTGATCTTATGACTTTGTCATTAGTGACACATTTTTGTTCATGGCTATCTTCTTAATCTCGATGACAACACTTTCAATAATCTCCTCAAACTCTTTCAATAATCTCCTCATTTATCTTTGATTTCAATGACAATCTTTTTGTCTAACTTTGACATCAATGACAAACATTCCAACAAATAAAGTGGATCATACTCATGATGGGCTTGATGAAACTAAGAAGATATTTCACATGATCCCGCCAAGTGTCATCTAGGATCATCTACTTTACATTTGTTGCCCTCACTATTGGATTTCCTCCATAGTGACCAACATTGGCTAATGACCATGCTAAGAAGTGGCTCCCGCACCTTCACAAGTTGTCTCAAGATGATTGTGTTGGATGCAAATCAAATCTCAACAACCTATTCAAAAATTCAAAAATAAAAACAAAGAAGAAAGCCTATTTGAATTTTAAAAAATAAATTAGTAATTTACTAAAATGCAACATGTTGCTTCAACCGATTTTGATCTTGATTCTATTGATTATGTCATTGATTAAGTTGTTGATGACAAAAAGAATTAAAATTGTAATGTTTCAATTACCTTCAATAACTCCAATTGCAGGAATGATCTAAAATGGCTTGCGAACTGTGGTGGTTGTGATGAACATTTTGATCTCTTCAGTCGTAGCATAGATTTGCTTGATCCAATTTATTCTCCTAGCCAACTTTTGTAGCATAAGGTTGAACGAGTGGATAGCACAAGGTGTCCAAAATATATATGAAACTACTATCTCAAACAACATACTAGACGCTCTACAATTCTTTGCATGGTCCATTATAACTTGGACAACATTTTGAGGACCCACTTCTTGAATGCATTGTATAAGGATGTCAGCAATAAATTGTGCATCCTTGACCTACCCCTCACAATCCATGGCTTTCAAAACCAATGTGCCTTTAGGGTACACTACAATCATGTTGATTAACAATTGATTTCTTGCATCCTTCTATCCAACAAAAACAATGGACACCACTATTTTTCCACAAATTCCTTATGGGAGCCAACAAAGTATCCATATTTTTTTACCTCCTTTACCAATAAGGTGTTGCACACCTTCTCATAACCTAGGCCTATGTACCCTTCTAGAGCCTCATTTACTTTGCTCAACACATCTTGCCAATATGGTAATCGAACAATATTGAAGAACAAGCCATTTGAATAAAAGCATCTTGCAACTTTTTGATTTGCAATCTCTCTACCATAATTTTGAAATGCCCTCTCTAATGGCCCCCTCAAACTCTTCGCATTAGTGGGCTCTTCTTATTTCTACCCAAAAACAAGTGGCTCTTTACTACAGCATCAAGGAAGATACTATACAGCTTTACTCTCTAAGCTTGTTTCAACTGATTGACTTCTCTCCTTTGTAGGAGTTTTTTTTGTGTTTGTAGCATAGCTTCAATGAAGTTCACGCATTTTTCTTCTTTGGCGAATTTGCATTTCAACTTTTACAAGTAGCATAATCAATCATCTTCAACTGATGTTTTGATCGACATTGGCTTGTGCTTCTTCTTCAAAGTTCAGTGCACAAATTTTAACTTTTAGAGTGTTTGTTGTTCAAGAGATTTAAGGAACACGATGGGTCACTTTAGAACTGTTTGATCTTTTCCAAGATCAACAACCAGCACATGATTTTGAAGTTGTCAACCTGACAACTTAAAATTGATGTGCAATTGACTAGAAGCATCCACATCAGCAAGCCCTTGTGTTCAGAAAATCCAAATAACAAGTGGCATCAACAACTCGGCCACATGGCAAGATTTTGCAACTTCAAGAAATTGTCTATCTATCAAATCTTTCCCATTGTGGCATTAGTCAAAGATAGTTAGGTTGTTATCTTGGTGGGCCCTCTTTTGTCTTTTGTAGTTTTTGAAATAAGTGATGCCAACTTGGCCACATGGCAAGACTTCGCAACTTCAAGAAATTGTCTATCTATCAATTCTTCCCCATTGTGCCATTGGTCAAAGGTGGTCAAGTTGTCATCTTGGTGGGCCCTCTTTTGTCTTTAGTAGTTTTCAAAGGCCAAGGAAAAAGAAGGCAAAGATATCATATGCCACATGGCAAGTTTTCACATTCTAGAGAAGTTGTCAATTTGGCAAGAGATTGTCATTGTGCCATTGGTTGGTGATGGACAATGACATTGGCGGGTTCATTCCCTTTGCAGTTCCAAATAAACAAAGGTAGATATCCAAAGTACTTCGGAACTGTTCAATCTTCTTCAAGATCAACATCTCACACAAGATAGTGAAGTCGTCAATCTAACAACTTTGTATCATTGTGCTATTGGTTCCTCAAGTCCACATATGCACTTTAATGGCCCTAACACTTGTCCAATGTATAAGTAGTGCCAATACGACAATAGGACACATGGCAGCCCCAAGCTCTCAAAAGGAAGTACCAATTTGATAGCTATTTTTCATTGCATTGGTCAAGGCAATTCAGCATGGCATATTTGTGGGCCCCTTTCCGATCAACCTAAAGAACCTACACACCAATAAGGGAAGGAAGAGCAATGTACTTGAGGTACACTTGGCAGGATTATGCTCATATTGAAAATGGCAAGAGTAACCATTCATCTTCATTGCACCATTGGTGGAGATACAATGGACAAATTTGTCAACAACCTTCCACACCATTCGATCTTCCACAAGGGATTCCCATCTAATGGTCATTGAGAATTCTATTAAAAGATAGAAGCATGCCACCATTTTGATAAGCACCACATCACAAGAATTCAAAAGCCAATTGAATAGTGGTAAAGGGATAACAAGGTCAAATCTTCAATATTATGATCACCATTTCACCATCAATATTTGAGAGCCACTATTTCAAATTCAAATTTAGGCACACCCATGTGACAATTGGGCATGCAAACAACAATAGCCACCCTTCTTTTTAGGATTTTGATCTTTTGCTTTATGACTTTTCTACGCACTTGTTAGTATAAATAAGAGTTGTAGGCTCATTTGTAAAGGAGGAGATATTGGGCTCAATGTACTTACTGTTTTCTCGAGTATCTATTAATGCAATAGCCTCTATATATTTGAAATTATTTCAAGAAATTCATCAATTGTAACTATGCACTTTTCATTATGAATATATGAAGTTGTGATCATTCCATCTCTCTAGTATATTCATTTGATGGCCTTTTTCATTCAATGAATGATTTAAGTATTGATCTCTTTGATTATAGCTATGCAAAATCTATTGTTAATGAATAAAAATTGATCCAATGGATAGTTCATGTTGTTCATCTAGATTAACTTAAGGATTTTTGTAATTTCTTTCCCCGTTTCCCGCACTTTGATCTAAAGGAAGTTATTGAAAATCCTAAAAGTCAGCTTCTAGAATCCTAGGGGTCACCTTGCAAACCTCATCCTACATTCTTAGGCTTCCCATATTGGTGCAAGTTTCTGAGAGAATGCAGATTGAGCATCAACAGACAATATGAGATGGAGAAGCAAGGCACCCTTATGGTCCCCTTCCTCTTCCTCTCCTCAAAGGATGCCCCGCTCTGAGGGCAACCCTTGCATTTGCTTCCTCTTGCTCTTTGATATATTCTACTATTTGATGATGTGGCACGAGCACACCACTCTTTCTTGGACATGCTTTGATTCCCACATTGGGAATGACACACAAATAGGCTTTCACCTAGCTATACGAGCTAGTATACCTCTAGTCACACACACTACACATCTAATCAAATGCCCCACCACCTCAAATCTATTGTATCATTTGTACATCCCTACACAAAGGTGAATTTGAGTCAATTTTGAAGGTGGGTTGGCCAATGGAGCTAGTACTGGCTGCCATTGTATTCTCTGTAACAAGAAGTTCACAAAACAAATATTGAACAATAGGTTTTTAAATTTACATATTGTTTTTAAAATTTCAGATTAATATTTAATATTTAGTATACAAAAAAAAAGTTTAATAAATTAATATTAAATATTTTAATTTTGCCATTTACATTTCCAATATATAAATTAAAAAATCTCAAAACTAACGACAATATATAGTATATAGTATAACGTATATACAATTCTCACAATACAGTTTTCAAATTTAAAGTTTTTTACTCAAAAAACAGTTTTAAAATTTTAACTCAACAAGCAGTTTTTAATTCAAAAAACAATTTTCAATATACTTGTGTGAAAAACTGAATATCTATACTGAAACTGAGTAGGCTTTGATCTTTAATCAATACTTGGTGACTCTTGGTTGAGGACTGAGGTTGATTCGAGCAGCAAAACCCAGTAATGGCAGGTTTTTACTTTTTTCCATTCAAGGGATTTTTTTGCTACTTACAGGCACATTAAATACAAAAAAATTGCTAGTATTATTTCATGCCAAATATAGTCTGTAGAAAGAAAAAAAAATTCAAACATAAGACATAAATAAAGATTCAATGTTGCCAATACCACTCAAATTCTCAATCAAGTATGATGTACCCATTACAAATTAAGTCTTAAAGTACCAAAAATCTATTTTCCATCCAGCACAGCCCAACACAATTTCTTTTTTTTAAAACCAGAGCAACACCCCTGGTGGGGTCCAGGGACAACAACTGAGCATATTCCCAAGACGCGGCACAGTTGAAAGGCTAAGCCACCATGCCCAAGTTAAGGCCTACAAAACCACAAAGACCTCATGGTGCATGCCATTTTTCACAATTTTATTGCTTTTAACAAGCTCCAAAGTCTTAAAAAATAAGGTTTTAGGGTTAGGGTTGCTAATGTTTTTCTAAAAATAAGTAAAAAGAATGTGGAAAGGTTGAAAACCAGCAATGCTGGAGGCATTGCCTTATTTTTTATCATTGATCCACCTGTTCAGCTTCACTCTTAAAGTCTCAAAAAATTTGTTCCTAGAGCATGAAGCTGAAAAATGATGCAAAAATGAAAAAAGCATATTTATATTGAAGAGAGCAAGAAGTTTATTAAAAATACTGCAGCTTATTCAATAAACCGTGGTTTGTTGACAGATTATTGAATAAACTGCAGTTTTTTGGTAGTTTCAATAAACTTTGACTATTTGTCTGAAAAACCCCAGTCAAAGGAAAATACCAACTGGCCGGTTCAAACTGACACAACCCACAACATGCCAGGACACAACTAGCTATGGATTTTCCCTTTTTTGCTTCTATGATATGAATGATTGATATAGGATCAAGTGACAACTTTTGTGAATTCAAATAAATTGAAGTAAACAATAAGGGTTGATTTTTAGTCAACCCAAAGTGAAACAACAATTTGGGGTACAACAGCCCATTGTGGAAGCCCACAAGGGGATCGTGTTTCCACCTACCTTATGTATTTTTCAACAAGGTGTAATACCCTACCCCCTCTAGATTTGGACCTATGACTTCTCGAGGAAGTACACAACCCTTCATTAGGCTCACTCAAGGTTGCTTATATTCACAACAAGCACCAACAAAACCTCATTCACCTTTACTGGCAAGAGGTAAATATTAAGCCATGCAAGAAATATAAGGAAATCAAAAGCTAAGCATATGGAACCTTTCTCTTGAAATAATAATAAGAGCTGTTTATGATTGTCGAACTACACTAGAGAACAAAATTAATTATGTCTACATAATGGCATCTAGACCTTTTGTATTGGGATAATTTGAATAGTTAATCTATACCTTATAGTAAAATTCATATTGTGGAAGATTTAAGTAGGTCAAAGGACACGACTAGAATTTTGAGGTTGCTAGAACCTTCCTGAACAACCTCCTTTGACATATAGTTCTTTGCATTCAATAAGGTCTATGGCTCTATTCCAGCTCTTCATAATTGCTATATGTATCGTAGTATGTCATCTAAGCTATATCTAGCGTAACCTTGGTAACCCATTTGATGGTGCTTGGGAGCACAGTTTGTAATGTTTGCATTGTCGATTTTTGGCAATGGTGTAGAAGAGTTGCATCCCTCTTCTTTTTTGGAGACCAAAGAGCACAATGAGTTGGCTAATGTTTCAAGCAGTTCAATTCTTAAAAGTGTCAAATTGACTTGGGCAAGTACATGGGGGTATTGCACTCAAAGTTAAATAAAGGTTGTAATCAGGAATACCATGAATTTAACTCGTGTCTCCTACTAACAATTCCCCATGGTGCTTCATGGGTATTGTAGTCATTTTGTGCCTTCCCCCCTTACACTCTTCACTGATGATAACTGATCTGAGAAATTCTATGTGAATTGTGTCAATCTTTGCAAATTTATAGGGTTCCAGTGCCATAGTCCTACGGTATCTCTAAACCCCTTAAACCCTAAACCCTTCGGCCCCTTTTAGTGCCTTAGCGTTATATTTTCGTGTTAACTGACTTGGCCCATTGTGGATCGCTTAAGTTATATTCTACATCTTTGGCGTCGTTTGTCAATCGGCCCCCTTATTTTGCTAATCAATTGAGCCAATTAATTGTGTGCCTCTTCAAAACACTCAAGTCTTCCTTCAATGTTCTCATAAGGTGGTCCCTACCATTGTCCGATTGGCATCCACATGGATGAATTTCATTTGAGTGCATCCATCCTTTAGAGTGTCTTCAAAATTCGTGAGCCCATTAAAATTGTGCTCACGCGCTATACTACAACATGGATTCCACTATTGGTGGCGGTCCCAATCATATTAGGCTAGTGGGTCTGATCTATGCGGATGCGTTAGCACCTTATTGATAGCGCACAATCTCCTTATAGTGTAGGTTCTAAATGATTGAGCTCATTCAAGTTGTGCTCATCACTATTCAGCGATGTGTCACTCTCGATGACCTATGCTTGCCTCACAAAGAAAGGTCATATTATTCACAGATAGCAATCTTTTAATGGTAGCGCATTTATTCAATTCAGCACAACTTCTTGAGGAGACCAGAAGGTAAACATGTGCTAGTGCGCTCTACAACCATGTGTCATCTACTCGACGTGGGCTCAAGTAAAGGTTTCAAACATTGTCGAGTACTAACAGGATTGATGAGGCACCATGCGTCGAGTTCTTATTGCAGTGTAAGCTTTCTTCTGAGCATGAGTTGTAAAAGCAAGATTATTTCAAATTTGTGCCAGTGCACTCTATTGCCATAGTCCTTAAGCTATCAATGTGCCTTCTCCAACATTGGGTTGCCTCCTTCCAAGTGGCAATTTCTTATTGCATTGCATCCACTCCTTCACAGTGCAACTTCATTAGCGCTCATCCTTTCAAAGTTGCAATCATGTGCTTGGCTGCCACAAGTCACCCTCAGGGTGACGTGGTCCAACATGCTATTTTTCTTCATTGAAGCTTATGTTGTCTATAGTGGGCTCGTTCCTTAACGACTCAAAGGTTCAAACCAATGAGGGTCTACCAAATGGCAATTTTTTATTGCAATGCGCTAGTTCTTCGCAACGCATGCTCCAAAAGGTAAATCATTTCAATGCCATGCTAATGTGCTCTATTGACACCTAGCGGCCACGACAACCAAAGTATCTAGCATGTCCACTAGCCTGACTACATCCATGGAGCCCACCTTTAGCTCGGAGCACTTATCCAGGTGTTTTAATCTTATTGGAGCATGCTACCTCTTCATAGTGAGAGTTTGCCCCAACATCTTAAGAGATTATTGTGCTCATGGGCTAGTTGTCCGATCGGGGTCTTTTAGAAATGAATTGACAACCAACATTTAAACTTCAAAAACGGCTAGCAAAGGATTCAAACTTTCGCATGAACGCCATTGGCCTATGAAAACAACAAATTGAATGCTCAACGACCCTCCCGACTACAATTATGTTCTCTAGAGCCATCTTCAAGGTCGTCTTGAGTACTTCCAAATGGGATTTTGCGGTGTCCATGTTCCTTTCTGTAATTGCAGCCTATTTCTATCAGAGGACCATCCCCAGTAGCATTCTATAGCAGATTCTATGGGGTTTTCTTGCACTTCCCCTCATTTCATCAATGCTAAGACAGTTCCAAGGATCAAGAATGTTTTACCCATGCCTTCAAATCGGATTGAGCTAAACAAATGTTTGCTCTCTATTGGTTCTACAGGTGGCTAGGGTTTTTTAAGGTTTGGTGTTCATTCTCAAAATAAAGCCTGATTAAGGCTCAATTTGTAAGGGTTCTTCCTTTTTTTGGAGCAAACATATGTAGTTTTACATTTCTGCAATTGTAAATCTAGCTTCCATGCCTTTGTGTTAATAAAATTGCTACTTCACCTTTTCTCACTTATAATATATTGTGCAAATCCTCTTGCCTTCGTATTAGTATGAATGTTTCTATGTTTTCCAAGATTGTATGCTATGTTAAATTTGTTTACAAAAGCTAGCTATGGATCAATTTGTCCCTCTTTGTGTATGTCAAACCCTAACCTCCATGCAAACCTCTAGGAATTAGTATAATAGAGAGTTGTGTGAATTTCTTTGACAATTTGATTAACTCACTATATTGTAGTGAGTAGGAAGACACACTCTAATTTAGGTGCATCACCACCCCTTTGCTTTTTGCATTCCTCTTTATCTCCCTTTACCTTTTGGAAGCTGTTAGTTGTAGGATTGGTTTAGAGTTATTCAATGTTGGGTTGGAGTCTGGACCAACACTGGTGCATTTAGGTTAGAGAGGAAGTCAGCCTTCTCCTTAGGTTTGATCTCAACAATAAGGATCCCACACCTGAGATCAATCCCATTGTGTCATTAGAATGCTAGACCTAGTTCAATAGGGTGCAATTTCATGTGACAAAAGATACTAGGTTAACTGTTTAACAGTGTACCAAAGAATAAATTATTTGTCCTTTGATTTTTGATCAAAATCTTATAACAAAAATGGCAAACAAATTGGCACCATCTCTACAAAATGAAATTATCAAGAAGAACCAATGATCCATATCGAGCTTGAAAATTTTAAATAGGCATAATTTCACTCACTACAATTTTTTGGAGACACCATCGCAGGGGATTCAAGTAGGATAACCCCAAATAATCACTACATTATATACACAACCAAAATTGGAGGAGTTGTGATAAGGCATTGAGAAAAATGTAATTTAATCTTACGTTATTTTGGTATTCCAGGCAAGAAAGCAAATATGATGTCCATCTTTAAGTGTGTTACAAAACTGAAATAAAACAATGTCACAAATCATCAAAACTTTAATGTAACATAATCGAAAAGAAATATAAACCTCAACCACAATGCCTAAGAACACAAAGTTAAATCAAACAACCACTTTCCTAACATTTGAGATCAAGAAGAAGCTGGTAATGGAGTTCACATTGATATTTGTCACTTGAGAAAGAAGCAAAAACCATTGCTAGCATAATTACTAGGTTCGAAAAATTCAATTCATTTGGGAGGTCAAAAAAAATCAGAAATCCAAAATTTTCAACAAAAAAAAGGGCAAAATTGAAATGTCTAGACTAAATCAGACAAAACCAGCTAGTCTGAAAAATCTAGATCTAGCCAAATTTGGTAACTATGATTTGCTATAATTGGAATTGAAGAAATAGAAAAAATAAACAATTGAGAATATCAACCACCCACATAAACCACAAATATTCAACTTAAAAAACAACTTTTAGCACTATCTAAGGACAAATAATCGATAATCACTTAGGTGTGATATATTTCAATAAGTGTTTGCACAACTGAAGGGCTACATCCTCTAGAGGGCTTCAACTCTGCATTTTTCTCTCATGTAAGGATATACATGAAACCCAATCTTGCCAAAAATTGAAAATATTGGACATACATGCATAGGACAAAGGAAAGGGTCACTAGCTTGTGAGAAACAAATGCAAATGCTTAAGAATTTCCAGCACTAATTACAATTAGATATACCATTTTGAAAGACCCCCAATAATGTAAAACTGCCAATTAATCACTACATTACATATGCAGCTAGAGTTATAAAACTAGGGAGAGATGTCAAAGAAATATTAAATTTTAATTCAGATATTAATGATCACCAATGGCCAGCAATGCCCAATGGAGCACAAAATAACTTTCCAAACTCCACCTCTATATCATTTTCGAGAGAGGGGTGGTAGGAAATCTGTGGATGTGTTTTATGGAGGGCCAAAGGCCACCTTTTTTAAGACTATCGGGTACAACAACTTTTTAAAAAAGGAGAAATTAAAAACATAGAGAATTGTTATATTTAAATTAACACAATATTAAAAAGTCAAATAAGAACTAATAGGGCTACATTGATTGAGTAGCGACGTCGTCTCTGCGTTTTCCCTCAGCCACTGTGGCTAGGGTTTACTGCAGCAGGGTTGGGCATAGGATTTCTAATACTAATGGTCCTGCAGGTCTGGGACCTCTCCCATTTGCGAAGGTTGTGAAAAGCGGGCGATCATTCTCAAAGCTGGGCGGGGGACATTCATTGGCGGGGCAAAATGGGAGGTTTGGGTGCTTTCAGAAATACACAACCAGGGCTCCTTTTGGGCGGGCATCAGTGCCAAAGGGTGATTGGAAGAAGGAAGGGAGGCAAACAAGGAGATTGGGAGTGGGATTTAAGGATCTGAGAGTGGAGAAGGATATCGGGCCCCTGCGTTGTGCTAGAACGACCCCCTTTGTTTCCTTCGATGGGGATATTGCAAATGAAGTGGCAAAAAATGCAATGTATTTTGCGGAGTTGGGTTTGATAGGTAGATTTTGGGGTTTATGGCTATGCCTTGCCGATCTGCACCGCTAGATTACAGACACTTGGCGCCCCATATTGGATGGTGATGTTCAAATTTACCCCAATGCAAGGGGGTTTTTTGTGTTGGTGTTCGATAATGTGAAGGATAGGAATGCAATTCTCTACGAATATCAATGGAGTTGGGAGGACAAACATTTGTTAATGTTGAAGCCATGGCATCCCGCTTTCAATCCAACCACTAAATCGTTTGATTTGGCTCCACTTTGGGTAAGACTTCCAAATCTCTCTCTACACTTCTGGTTTGAGTCATGCTTTGAAGCCATTGGTAGCTCGTTGGGGAAATTTTTGCAGGTTGATGAGGGCTCTCTAAATTTTCTGCATACTACTTATGCACGCATATTGGTAGAAATGGACATTACAAAAGATCTTCTTGCAGAAGCACTTATGAAATTTTCAAGCGGGGAATGGAAACAAATGCTTGATTATGAAGGATTACTATTATGTTGTCATAGTTGCTTCAGCATTGAGCATATTACCGATCACTGCTCCAAGCGTAAGAGGGTTAATCAAGAAACTTGGTGGAAAGAGGTTTCACCCCCTCACTATTCGATGGAAAAAGAATGTTTAGATGGCAATGCCCCAACTGAGGATCCAAATGTTAATGCCTCTAGCAAGGAATCCCCATGGAAGGCTCAAGTGCAGGCGGAGGGTAAGTCATCCCTGGTGGAGCAGGGCAACATTTAAAAAGAAGAGCTAGGTGGAAGGTTTGAGTGTTTGAGCATGGCTTCCTCAAAAGGTAGGAGCATCCCAACTGAGGATTTGGGAGAGCCTTCATGGATAGATGAACAGGAGGAGATTTGGCATAAGGTTCAAAGGAAAAAGAAGAAGAGGGAAGTCACCTTCAACATGCTTCTTCGCTCCCATGGCAAAGGAAAAAAGTAACAAATGGCCAACAAGAGGATAATTAAAAAGCTTTGTTGCAGATTTTTGTAATGAATGAAAATCTTCTATTAAGTTATAGGAGAAGGGCATATAAGACGGGTAGAAATGCGTTCAAGGGTGGATGCATGTAGGGGGAGAGGTGAAAGGTATAGTGGGTTTAAGAGGTATATGCATTACAAGCTAGAAGCTTCTCAAGGATGTAAATGATGGATGTGATGCCTTTTAGAGATTCAATAAAAGACATGCAGGGTATCCCTACTTTTATCAATAAAAAAAAAAGTCAAATAAGAACTTTAAATTTCTATAGAACATAAACTTGAAAGGCATCCATAACATTAAATAGATTCAAAGAATTCAATTGAGAATGCATCAAGATTAAATCATAGCAATACTTGAAAATTTCATTGTTTTCATTATATATTAACAGAAGGCTCGAAAGGGTGAAAAAAAGTCCAATAACAGCAATAAGCTATTAATAAAGAACTAACATCCTACACCTGTGTATCATGCCTCGGTTCATGTTTAAGGCATCTTCATCTAGAATATTTGTATTAAAATTGACATATGACTCTAAGTCACTCCCAATATCAAATTGTGACTCACCTAATAGGGGGGCCTCAACCAATCCTTCTTGCACTTCTCTTCCTCATCAATCCCTAGCATCTTCTAGATCAACATCCCAACATGCAATTAGAATCTTTCGATACTCACAATCTTGCCAATCTGGAAGACGTAGGAAACTATGTAGTGCAACCAACTTTTCTACTTGACCGAAAGTAAAGCCATTCCTCTTAACAGAGTGAATGAAGTTGCATGTGTACCAGTTCCTCTCTATAGCAAAGAAACTAGTAATCTAAAAAAGGAGGCAAGAGACAAGTATCCTCAACTCCATTGTATCCTTCCCATGCCAAGAACATCATCCAATAGGGTCTTTTTGAACAAGGATATCACTTGTCTACTTTTGCTTCTAATTTATTGAACGTTAGACCTAGACGACTTACAAATGCCATAGTTAACTGGAGACATGTGCCCTAACCCACAACACTCGTCTCCCATATAAAAAATGCACCCCTATCTTAGAGACTCGTGTGGGGATGTATCCATGTGTCAAAGAGACTTAAAATAAAATTTAATAACATTTCTATACATCTCCTAGAAGCATCCCTTCAAAATTGGGAAGTGTCCTTAGAGAAATGGGAAACTTCTAATAGAATTTTCTTAATTTTATAATATAATTACATTGGTTTTTTCCTGGCCATAAATATAATAACTAAAGGTATACACTACTAGACTTGTAGTTTTCTATTTTTTGCATGAAAATTCACAAGTATTTTCATAGCAGAACTTTTCTAATCAAAGTGCAAAGAGTTTCTAGTAAGACGAGAAATAATAAAAAGTTTTAAGATGTCTCCATACACTAAAACTTTTATTAATTAATTGAAATAGGAAAGAGTGATACTCCATGATAGTAGCTTGTGCTAATATACTATATGATATTGTGTAAGACTAACATACATATACATATGTGTTTATATAAACATAGAGACATTTTCTGAGTATTGACTACCGTAGTTTTAAAACAACCATGTTCCCTTCTTAGTCCATGTCTGCCATCTCCAAGTAACTATAGTTTAAACTTTTAATGTTTATGTCTCAATGGCTATCAAAAATCAATATAATTAAACTTTTCTGTCAGTGACATCTATCTATAATTTGAAAGATTGGTTTTCAATTTTTAAGCATTTCACATTTTTAAAAGTTGCATAGCTCCATTGTCTGATTTTTTTTTTCTAAATTTAAATATTTTTATTTTTATCATCTTCAAGTGCTTGTCTTCCATTTTTTTGAAAAATTGTGTACTGATACCTGTCCCTCTCTCTCGTACCAACCCCAATCTCTTGGTAACTATGAAAAATTGAATACATTGCTCTCAAAATCTAGACATGTCATTATTGCTGAACATTTTTCAAAAGAATCTTCATAAACCCTTATTCACCTCATCATCAAAAAGAAGGCCCTCTCCCAGCCCTTGGGGCATACTTGGGCTCAAAGCATATTATGTCATATGAAGTGTGTTGTTCATTGTGTTCAACTTTTATCTCACAATAGACAAACTGCTCTTAAATATCAAAAAATATCAAATAAAGATCACCACTATGAATTATTTGCTTCATCTAGTTAAGCATGTTGTCAAATGTCTCATAAATCTATCCAAGGCTACAATTGTTTGTACAAGCATATCTAATTACACAAACAGCATATAAAACAACTGAGACAACAAAAATCCAGAACTGAAATCTAAGTTATAAATTGAATAATAAAATATAAAAAATGAAAATAAAAGATTCTTGATGTCATACTTCACAGCAAACTACCAGTCATCATCAAGAACCTTTCGTTTCACCTTCTTCCCTTCAATTGTCTTGGCCACCTTGATGTCTCCACCTTGATCACTCACTACAAACCACCATGGATTGGAGGGCCTCCTACATCTAAAGCATCCTCTCTAGCAAAATGAAGTAGCTTGTATACCTAGTCTCCACTAATTTGAAGAATATCTTCCTCACAAATGCTCTAATAAGAACAAATGAGTTGTGGCAGTTGCAAATAAATGTTTGCATGTCTCTAGCTTCTGCCACCATCGTCTTTACTTAATCTATCTTCCCAATGCCTTTCACTGTGTTGTTTAGCACATGAGCACAACAAAGGTCAAAAAAATGTATTACCAGCAGCTTTACAAGCATGAACTGAATCAGCCACAACCTGCACAACATTAGAGGCTCCAAACTCCTTTATGTCACACTTCAAAATCTAAAATAATAAGACTTTAACTTAGTGCTTCACTCAGAAATCAATAGCATTAAAAAAGACTGAGCCAACTAAACCTAGCAATCAGAATTGCCTGGAAACAGCTACAGATACAGTATCATATACAGATCTAGTATCAAATACGAATACAACAGATATTCGAGACACCCTAATACAAATACAGTTGGAGTTTCAGATATAAATACAATAAAGTTTCAAGACCCCCTAATATAAATATGGTTAGAGACAGTAATTATAAAATTAAACATACGTGCAATTATTTATTCATCCAAAGTTATAAACATAACACTAAAAATATTAATTTATATATTTTTTGGTTTTTAAGTCTATAAAATTTATTTGCTTATTAGATTTGTGTCTTGAGTATTCAAATATATAATGTGAAACAATTTATTTTTATGTTTTATTTTTTTGCGATCTTTTAATGTTTTTTTCAAAACTCTAAACTGGATATAACTCAAGACGCCAAGAAAGCACAGTATCCTATCCAGACACATCAATATGGCCCAAATATGAGTTTGCATATGGATATGTCCAGATACAGTATCTATGCATTACCCAGAAGTATCATATCCATGTCCAGTATTTGATAGATGGATACACATATCTAGGCAGAGGTGGAGAAGTATCCAGTCAATGTGATAACAATAAACTGATGACAATTGAGTGGCCCATCCTCGGCCAAGCTTGTCTCATGTCTTCCTTCAACATGCTCACCCTCAAATATTGTTTGTAAAGGATGGTGATATGCAATTTATGTTCTCTAGAAGGGCCGTATAAGGAACCAATTGCATTCAATTTTTTCCACATGAAACAGAACGAATTGGCATACAAAGGTGTGGCCACTCTGTCATCTGCCTCTTCAGATGCTTGCAAGCTTAGCATCCCAGAATTCAGATATTCTACCTAGCCCCTCAATTGTGGCCTAGCACTAAGAATTAGAAAGTTCCATGGCATATCCTAACACCATATCCATCGAGCATAGAAAATTAAGATAAACTCTAGTGTAATTCCTTTCGAAATCTGTGTTGCACACGTAGCACAACCAAGCAGACATCCGTTTGAATTGGATGAACTACAACATTCAATTGCGTGCTACATAACTTAATAGGCAAGGCCACATACCAATTCGGTGATGCAAATTTGACAAAAGAGATACCCCTGGGTCGTGGCATTTACAATTAACGATTACCCACAAAAGCAAGAGTCTTTTCTATAAACATTACTGCTAAAAACTCCGACGTTTGCAAACCAAACCCTACGATCTATAAAAAGAGTTTCTCAAGCCAGTAAAATACTGAGTCAAAACTGAGAAAGAATAACTAACCGCAGATCTTGATGGGAGCCTCGAGCTCCAGGAAATTGGGCTGGCTGATAAATATCTCCTTCGATGTTAGACACAGTTGCCGAATCTCCGCCTCGGAGATTTGCACCTGTTTTACCGATCCGCCATCATTCCGCTCCAGCAGCCGCTCAATTATATCATCCAGCAAACGCTCTTCCATTTTAAAAAACAACAGACCAAACCGTACGCCGGGCGAGATGCCCCTGTAAATTAGCTTTCTCAAGTTCAAGCTGCTTCAGACAGAGGACTTCCTGAGATCGAATACCGTGGGGCCCAGAAATTATCACTAATTTCTACGCTAGCAATGACGATTGCGAAGAATACAATAAATTCTGAGGCAATGGGAGCAGCTTTTATAGCGCAGACGACGCGACTGCGAATCCCGTGGAGGAAGGAATGAGTGGAGGGGGGGACCTTGAGTCGCAGAGTTGCCACGGAAATGAAAGTCTTTTGTTAATGGATTAGCGAATAAATACTCTTATTTCTCTCGGAAGTAATGTGTGGAGGAGGGGAGGTTGGATTGACAGAGAAAGAACTTTGTTAATGGATTCGCGAATAAATATTGTCTTATTTCTCTTCCTCTCTGCGCGAGCCATCTTCTAGCGAAACCGTTTGCCTCTGGGACGTTCCATTCGTTTGCCCCCTCACTCTCCTATGTTCCTATCTTGTGTGCATCGACAAAAAGGACGGCCAGGAATAGAACATTACCTTTCACTTTTCCTCACAAAAGATGCTCCATTCACCTGTTCATTAAATTAAATGAAATAATTTAAGATGGTTTTTCCTAGTTGAATATCTAGTATGGCAGAATTTATATTTTTAATAAAATGAAGTAAAATAATTTTCAAGCCTTTGTTAAGATGCTTTCTATATTTAGATGGTCGGGAGATTTTTTTAAAGTTTCATTTTGAAGGCAATATATTTATTTCAAGTTTCTATTTCATTTTGAGAGAATGTTTCAATATGATTATATAATGACATGTGGCACAGTTTTATGATGTGCTTGATTCTTTCTCATTTATATCCATCTTTATTTACACGTATTTTCATACATTTGTCTTTATCTCTACCCTATCTACATTTATTCTCTTATATTCACATCATTTAGTCGCTTGAATTCCCATAAGCTCAGCTCTTACCCTCAAATTCCATGTTCCTCATCCTAAGTTAGTCTAATAGCATACAAGATCAATCTTATGCTACACAATTAATCCAAAAATCAAAATTTTAAAATTCAAATGATTGACTCCTACCCTTTGTAATAGTTGTTGGGAGCCAAATTTAATGTGTTTGTGTGATGAATCATTGTTTATTTGTACTTATAGACAATAATTTGGACATTAATTCATCATTTTATTATCATTCAAAAACTTAGAACATGCAAGGAGCACTCTATAGGAACATCTCAATTTGGAACTTTAAAAGAAGCAATACTTTGCTTTAGCATTAGAAAAAAAAAAGAGTGTTCATGTGTTTGCTCAATATATGTCAACCTTTATCATGATAGTAAAATCAATCCAATTAAGGGGGTCAACCTATGAGAACTTAGCCCTTGTGATTTAGTGATCTCCTCAAGGTATTTTTAAATACTACCAATCCTTAACAAGCATCGAATAGTAGAGATTATGATGGAGTAGATAAAAAAAGTTTATATTACATTCGATCAACACCACATATTAAGGAGTAGATCTTAGTCACATAATTAAACTCTCAATGAGTTACTAATTTGCATAAAATTCTAATAGATAGTGAGGAGTTGTGATTTGGTGACCTCCCCGGTGTATTTTTAAATACTAACAATCCTTAATAGACAACAAGGAGTAGAGATTTGTCACATCCCATATTCAAACGAGTGAGAAATTAAAAATAAATAAAATAAAATAGAGTTGATGGAGTTGAATTAATGAATCATGGATTGCATGGTCCAAGGAAGAAGGTCTTGCAACTCCATTTGCTACGTTATGGACATGTTGTCGACATTAAAATGGAAAGGACAAAATGGTTAGAAAATAGGAAAAGTATGGGTATCCCTCATGGCATTTATGAAATGTTTTTGTGGGGAGTACCAAGATTGTAGGATATGCACAAATCAATTTATTGAAAAGGATTTAAGAACTCAAGCAAAGGTAATTGGAAAGTGTAAAGCCAAAATTCCACAATTGTTGCTAGCCTTCTCCCTACTTGTGCAGAATTAAGAACATTTGAACAAGTTATTGACACCCATCAATGCATAAGGAGAATTGTTTCTAGCTTTCTCCCTACTTGTACAAAATTAAGAGCTTTTGAACAGGTTATTAACACCCATAAATGCATAAGTAGAATTGTTGCTAGCCTTCTTCCTCCATGTGAAGAATTAAGAGATTTTGAATAAGTTATTGACACCCATCAATGCATAAGGATCTAGGTGATGGTGCATATAGGGAGGAGAGAAATTTTGTCAAACATGGAAATTGGCGCTACCACATAATTTGAAGGAAGGGCACAAGTGGGGTGGAGTAAAGAGGAGAGAGGGAGCACAATTGTAGTATGATGCACAAATGAAGAGAAAGGTGCAACATAGTGGTGCCTATTGAAAGAGACAAAATATCTCTTTGGTTGGTATCTTCTAAGCTATTTGAATATAGGATAAACACATATCAAACGATAGGGTAGATTTCAATGATTGCCTTAGAGGTATCTTCAACATCATCCTTAGAGCTAGAGACAATAATTCTTAGAAATGGATTTTTGTTTTAGTGAAAGCAAATATCTAAGTTCCCACTAATGATTTTCTATTCCATAGGCTTGACTAGAAGGTAAGTTCTTGCTCTATCTTAGTTTTCTTCCAACTTGGTTGTAAACTTAGTACCTACTAATGGTTTATTTTTTATATAAAGGAATCATCTTTATTTTAATAAGGTGCAATATTACAAGTCATTTAGAGTTCCCCAAACTAGAAATATCAACAACAATGAACACTGAGAGACACGTATCTACTGTAGGATTGCTAATTATTATACTTTGTCAATCCTTGTTTCTCTGACAAGCATTTTTTTGAAGTACTTGCATTTTAATAGTGAGTGTAGCAATTGATGATGTGAAAAATTTGTAACAATAGTTGAATTCTCTATATATTTACTATAAAACGCATACTAGTATCCCTTCTTCATTCTAGAAGGCTCACACCAAATACCCCTATCACTATACCTCTATGATTTAGATCATTTTTTATTCGATTCAACATCAAGATGCTAAGAGAAACATAGTTCATTCCTAAAATAGTATTTAATTTTAAATTGATTCATTATTTTAAAGAATAAATATTTAATCTAGTTGTATATTATCATTTTTGTGGATAGAAGCTATATGCAGAGTCTATCTAGCAAACTATGTATTATTTATTTATGTTGATAAATCCATGTACCTAGAGTTATATTGTTCTTGATATTGACAAAATTTATATACCTAGATATAGGCTATTATTAATGCTAATAAATATATATTTATAGAGCCTTGAAATAATGGATATGGGTTATATGTGGTTTGAATTCCTTGAAATCATAGGGTCGTGTATTATGTCATAACCCATCCCTTTACATTATGGGATCTCTTAGTGACTTGAATTAAAATATTTATGGATTAAAACTAAATGTTGTGATTAGGATAATATTCTTAATGATTTAGAACAAGATTCCTCTTTGAGAAATGAGTAGGTTAATATGTGTTGGGTATTAAAACAATGTGATTCTATCCCCATTAGCTTATAATACACCCTTAGGTTAACTAGCATTGCATAAAGCAATTACCATACTATTCTCTAATTTTATAATGCACTAAACCATTTTTAACTTGTAAATCTTTACCTATTGGTATATAGTACAAACCATATGAGGAAGTGGCAGCTTGTCTTAAAAATAAATGTATTAATTATAAAATGGTAATGCTTCTTGTTGTTGGGATTATATTAGGTTCAAATTGTGATTAAACAAGAGAATTTATTTGAGACTAGTTTGAATGTATTTCAACCTTGAAAATATGATTTTGTTCACTTATATTTAAAATTGGTTCAGTTAGAGAACATGAGAAGCTAGGCAGATATCCTTACAACTATTATATCCTTGAATTAATAGTATGAGATACCTATATTTTAATTGTATGAAAGTTATTAGGTCATTACCTACAAAGGAATGTGTAAGGCCTTATTAATGCTTGGTCAACTTGGTGTTAGACACACAATTCATAAGAGAGGTTCCTAGATGAACAATCCACTAAACCCTCGCAAAGACTCCATTAAATTATCAAACAGGGCTTTGTAAGCTTGTGATGATGTTGGCACTATATGTGCATTCATAGACTCTACACGACCTATATCATCAATTATAGGTGGTTTACACATGTGCAGGAAAACAATAAAGGTTGGAAAAGGAAATAAAGCATAAACTAAAAAATAGGGGAAATAACTTAATTTGTTATTGATGTTGTAGGTACCTTCGGCTTAACAGTGTAACTATTAACTACTAAACCTGAACTTTGCAATTTCACTGGCAACTCTGATTCTTACTTCTAACTACTTGACTCGCTCTGGAGGATGGCTCAATGATGCATTACATAACTTAAATCATGAGACTAAATAGAATTCACGTGCATGTAATGAATAATCTATTGAAATGAATGCAACAATGTAAACAGATAATTTAATAGAAGAAATTAAGGTGGTTGAACAGTACCTTGAGTGGCCCTTGCTCAAGTTGTTGTACCCATAGGAGAAACCAAACATTTACTACTTGATTCAACTAATCATAACAGTAAACTAGAACATCTTTATTACATATAACTAAAGTCTACAATCTGACAGGAATATTCATAGATTTATCATTCATGAATACATAACAGGAAACTAACAAAGATATTGTCTAACAAAAACTATATATATCAAAACCTATCACATCCAACTAGATCTGCTCCTCAACTACTAATACAACCATATAGGTTCGGGAGGAGGCTTATTTGTATAAGAACTAAAAACAAAATTAAATGAAGATGTCCACTCTTCTTCAAAATAGAAAGAGACAAAGACTTTGCAACTAAAACTATAACTAAAAAAGATAGAAGAAGACAAATAGGTTTTCCACTCTATTTTAATAGCATGACAAAGACATGCTCTGTTGAAATAGCCACATCAATTTCCTGATTACTGCAAAATTCTTATTTCCTCCATCATCTTATTGAATGCTCTGATGACTAACAACTAACCACTCCAATGATTGCTTCCATCATTTCTACAACTTTCACATTTCCAACATCCTTGGAATCTCCCCTGTAATCGGCCTATAATTTTTTGGCTATGGATTGAGTTCTCCAGTTTTTGTGGGTTTCTATTATTTTGGTTGCAATGAGAGTTTCATCTAAAGCATGTACATATCATTTAGCAATCATGAGTTAAACATGGAGTCATACTAAATTTCATACACATTCATCCATGCAAACATCATCATATCATTATCATATTTCCATTCATCAAAGTCTGCTTTGATGGAACAAAATATATATAAGGTATATAAGTTCAAGAATGTATATGAAATAAGCAACTTAAAGTGTTTAAAATATATGAATTAAACAAGAGAAAATTAGCTATTAATCAAGCTCATCATTCCCCCAACTAATAAATTGCTTGTCCTCAAGCAAAATTTGGGCCACAGAGGTTGTATTGCAAAGTGGTCTCCCTGAAGTCTGCAAAAATATCAACTCCCTTAACCTATCTCAAATAGTAGCCTTTTTGACATGAAATCTTTGCTAGCCTCAGATTCTCTATTGTTTGTATTTCATCCCAATTCCTCCTTGCCCAATGCAGCACTAGATAGAGGAGAAGTGGTGGGTGAGATGTCAAAGGAAACCATGTAAGCCCATTCTCCCTGGCAATGTATATATACTTGTGAGACCTTATAATAATGGCTATAAAATTATATAGGGAGTGAGGTTATTTTTCCTTTAATTCAGGGGTTAATTCCTCCCATCTTTTCTTTATAAAATGGAAGGTGTGATTAGTAGATCTTGTAACTAGTTGCTTCATCTTGATGTAGTCACGTGCCCTGACACTCATTATTTTCCTTCCTACACCTTTATATTTAAGGAGATCTAACCACTCATCAACAATTGTATTGGGATCTTTAGATTCTTTCATCAACTACAAATTAAAATATTTCTCCTTTTCAGTATATTCTTGCAAGATCTCACCCCTTTATTGTTCATTCCTGACATAAGAGGTCGGTGCTTTAATCTGTAAGTCCCCCACAAACATTAGAGGATTTCATTATGTTTGATCTAAGAGCACAAAATTATGCAAGTAAAACTCACATAATTGGTCTTGCATATCTGGTGTAGAGTCAGAGAAAGTTTTTAAAACAAAAATTTATATTCATTGACATTGGAAAATCACTAATTAGTTGGATGAATTGAAAACACAAATAATTCTCCTACGGAAATAATGCATAAACTCTTGTAGGAGGTCTACACTTTAGAATTTGTGTAGCCTTGTCTGCCACTTCTTCAATCTTTACTTCCATCCTCCTTTTTTTTCTCTTTTTGTTCAAGTGTCATCGTGTGTTTGGACATCAACTCGGCTTTTTCTATTTCCCACTCCTTCTTCTGAAAGAACTCTTGGGTTCCTCTCCACAATTCCACACCTAAGGTCACTAATATGGTCAAGAGGGAATTGAAAGTGAAGGAATTGGAGCTTGGGGTACTAGTTTCATGTTTTCTACTTATACGATAGCAAGATGCGCCAATTCATCCAACCTAGACCCATGCTCATATTTACAATTTTTTCCCTCCAACTCTTCAATCCTTTTATCCCTCTCACTTTCTCTTTGTTGGTATATTTTCAACAAGCCTTCCAATTGCTTAATCCTTTCCATAGCCTCATGTAATTATTTGCCAATATCCTTGATCTCAACAAAAAAATCTTCATCTCTTTCTAAAAATAGTTCATTCCTATTCATTTCACTCATATATTTTTTACCCTCTGAATCAGGGCTCTTTGGGGTTCTTTTTATTGTTTTTTTTGCAACAAAAGAATCCTATGAATTAGATTTAGAGGTTCTTATGAAATGATATGTTTGTGTAATAGGTACATTTTCATTACCAAGGGAACTCCCCTCCAATTCTAAGTCTATCTCAACCATAACAACATCTCCCTTTTTTATTTTTAACCGACCCTTACATAACACCTTTCCTCATTAGACGATGTGATCACCTCCTAGGCTATGTGAATTTATTTTTCCATCATGTAGGTGCAAAAGAAGATTCACCTAAATCCTTTTCCTGATTCTTGGTATTTTTCCAGAGGTAGGGGTTTCTTGGGTATCTCCTACTACGTGTTGCTCAAAGGTTGTAGGTTGAGTGTCATGCAGGATTTGCTCCTTTGGCTATCCTACGTTGTGGGTAGGTGACACAATAAGGGATCCATAGGGAATTTCCCTAACTAATACAATAGGTTCTTCTACTCTTTCAAGGACAACAAGTTCTTCAAGGATGGTGTTGATATGGTTGCAATTTAGGAAACTTTCCCATGAAACATGTGGAAATTGAATTCTCAAACTTCTTTTTATCAACAATATGACTAAGAAAAAATGTGATAATGTTATGTTATTCCTCCTCCTTTTATACTCAGAACTCATTCTTTTCAATAAATTGTAAAGAAAATTTGGAACATTCACATGCCTATCATGGCAAAGATGGCTTAAAAGCTTAAAATGGACTGTATATAACAAAGATTTCCTACCATCATAGGTTAAGTATTTGATTATGTAAGTAGCTATTGAAGCTCATATCCAAGGTAAGGATAATATTTTGTACCTTGAGAAGACGAGTCTAGGTTTTCTCCATATTCTTTGAATTTGTTCCTAGTAGCAATGGCATCTACCCTTATTAGAAACTCTTCTCCTTTCTGTGGCAATCTTGATACCTCAACAATGGTGACTTTTGAAGCATCCACCTTCAAACCTCTTACAGTTGCTTCATCATTTTGTAGTGTGGAAGCAAATTACTGTGGGGTGATCCCACAATAGTGGTTTACACTTTTTGGGACATCCTGTTTTTTTCTAAAATCACATATTTTTAGAAAATATAATGATTTAAGCCTTAAAAAGTTTCATTTAAAGAATTTTAATTGAAGAGTGTTTGATCAAACCACCTTAGATCAAACCCCCTTATTTTTAAACCATACCTATAACAGAGTCTCATTTACACCTATCAAAATGCTGATAAAAAACCACTTTTGATTTACCTTTTGGGGGATAAAATAAATTCACTTAAAATTTATTTTTTGTATGTAGTCCTTATTATAAGCTTCTCAAAAAGTATAATTTTAAATATATTTAATTTGATTATTATATTTATTTTTTTATTTTTTGTGAATGTAGGTTTTTTACCAAAAATCAAGCTCTCTATTTTGCACATGTGGAAAAATAGTAGATTATTAAAAAAATTTAGAAAATATGTTCTATCTAGGTATTGATGTCCTTGATCTAGTAAAAAAAACAAATTGAATTTTGATACATACAAAAAAAATTATGTTGTTTACAATCTGCCTATGCCTAAATTGTAATTGGTTTGACTTACAAACTTGATTAAGAAAAAATATTCAATAAAACACTATGAAAACAAATGAACATGCTATATATCGTAGTTAAAAAGCTAAATTCAAAAAAAATAGAATGTTATCCTTCATAGAAAAAAGTTATGTTGTTTACAGTGAGCATCACTCTTTAAAAATATTTTTTAATATAGAAACTAGTTTTCGAAGGAGATGGAAAAAGAAATGCAATATGATAAAAAAAAAAATTAAAAAATATATATTTAGAATCTACAAACAAAATTTCACAAATCACTAGTTTGCACCGTCTTCAAATTCCTCGTGGTTTAGTGACTATATGTTCCCGAAAGTGAAGATTTAGTTTAAAAAAATTAGTTTAATGTCCAGTTTGGCCAAAAATTGTAAACTGGTATTGTGGTATCACCTTGTGTCATGACTTCATTGAACTATATGAGTTTCAAGAAGTACTCTACCCAACCAACTTGTCTAAAAATGGGTAATACCAACTTGTCTTCCAACAGCTGGGTATGTGTTGTTGGTTCCATCTGAATAATTTCACCACCCATGATATTGTTGTTCTTCTCTAATTCCATTAGTTTTGCTTTATTCTAGTTCAATTTCTATATTCATTTTCTGCATGTCACACCAACTACACCACTTCCACTATGTTGTATCTTCTCAATTCAACAGCTTCAAACCCTTCTCTTCTCCTGTGAGCTGGTATTTGTGTAAAAATGGAGGAAAATATAATGACAAAAAGGTTATAAAGTTTTTGGGTTTTTTTGAAAATCAAGAAAATAAAAAGTACCTCTCCCCCCAATTAAAGATATTAAGTTTCCTCACTTAATCGTACATATCTTAGTGGAAGGGCTAAATTGTATGAAGTGGAAAATTAAATGAAATATGAAGCATGCCCGAATTAAGGTTAAAACATGTAGAAAATCAATTTTAATCTATGTTAATTATGAGAAGTTAATGCATCTACCTGTAAAATTCTTGTGAAATGAAACTTAACTCATGCAAAGTTGTTGATTACTACTTGCAACTTGATTTTATGTGATCGTTTATAATTGTAATTTGAATTGAAGGACATGCATGGATGGTGTGTGGTAAATGACAGTTTGGAAAGGTTGAAGTATGTACAGTAGATGGGATGTGAAATGAATTATATGATACGTGGTAAGCAAAAAAGGTGATGGAAATGCTATGTGGGAGGATGTGTATAGGTTGCATGTGTAAAATTAAAACATGTGTAGTTGCATGTACAAAATTATTTAGGTGGAAAGTAAGGATATGCAATTAATTCAGTGGGGATTTTTGAAATGAATGTCAGACAATTGCTATGGGTGTCTCTAGTAATAGGTCCCTTTCTAAATATTGTCACCTTCAAGCATGTTGCTACAGGTCCCTACAACTTCCTAACTGTGATAAAAATTGATTGTTGTTGATCGTCACCTTGTGCAGTGTGTGCTTGTGAACTATGTTAGAAATTATACCTATGTAACATCAATATTTGAGTAGTGTAGCTCCTCTACTAAGTCGTGTGTAGAACTTGTAGTCTCCATAGTTGAATTTTCAAGTGAAGGCTCAACTTGGTGAATTAATGATAGAAGGAAATCATCATGTTGTAGTGGTTTCTTATACAACTTTAGCTTGTTTCCATTAACCAATAAGGAGAACTTGACTTCATCAATTATGTGTAATTGTGTTGCTCCATTGGGAAATGCTTGTTTCATTTCATACGGACTTATAATGGTGTGAATTTTCACCCCTAGGAAAATTCCACATTTACGTACCTCCTATCTTAGAGAATTAAGTCTAATAATGCAATTCTAGATCCTTCATTCACTTCCCCTCCACTTGGTAGCTATTTTTTGTGTCGATGGGGAATATTCTATTTGGGACGCTAGTGCGATGTGCGAATTGCGAATGTCTGTGTGGCGCGCTGCCATCATAACAAGATTCCCACCTTTGGAATCTGTAGAGGCGTTACACTCCTCCATTGGATGCAAAGTGTAACATCTCCTGCTCTTCGGACTGACTTCAAATGAACAGCTCCTTTGCCTCCATTTTCACCTTCATATTGCTATCTCATTCATTCTCTCATGCTTCTTGATCTTCTTAGCATTCTACTTGATCATTCTCACTTCTACGTGCACTCATTTTTTAGCTCTTCCAAGTTCTATCACCTCCATTAAAGCTACAAGTTGGTACTTCGTTGGTCTACTCCCTACGTTGTTGTGGAAATTTCAATATTTGATAACTATTGAGCTTTCTCCTTCTCCCATTTTCCTTGAGTGTGCATGGTTGAAGGTGATATCACTCCATTTTCATTTTCTCTTCCATTATCATTTTAATATCGTAGTATATTGTTGTTCAAAGTATTGCTTGGTATTGTTATTTTAATATCTTTCTTTATCATATTTCTCTTATCATTGCTATATTGGTTGTCCATGGAGGTGGAAACACCAAAGTGGGGGACTGACTATGGAAGTCCTCTATACACAACCCCAACATTTTCTTGTTCTTGTGTGTGTAGTTTATTCATCGAGTGAAGACTTTGAATATATCAACTTGTGGGTAGGAAGGTGCACTTTCCTCGCTCTCCTTTGTCAACTCATAGTTAGATCAAGTTAAAGTATTCTTCTTGCTATTATGTTATTTAGTTACTTTATGTCCATGTTAATACAAATTAAACCATACTTGTTAAGTTGTTAGTACATTTCCCTTGATTTCTAACTGTACCTTACACTTTTTGTATGTATGGACGCTAACACCCCACTGAGACACCAGTGCATTGTGTTGTCATTTGTGCCTCATGATGTAGTCCTCTAGTAGTGAGCTATCTAAGTTACAGCTTGGACTTTGGGAATTTACTCACCTTAATTCTTGAAATTCTCACATTGGCAGAAGGAAAGAGGCAGATCATTTGTCTTTCCTTTTTATCTCTTTAAATATCAAACCTATCTTAGACATTCATCTAGCTTGATAGATCAAGGAAGCCTATTGTTCTAGACCATCCCATGAATTGGGGTCTTGAGCAGTCGATCCTCCTCCTCTACAAGACCAAGTCATTTTGTATGTAAATTTTCCTTATAGTATTGATATCTTGAGTCATAAAGCAGAGCCCAATCACCTACACTAAATTCTTTTGTTTTGATGAACTGATCATGCCATTTGGTTCTTTGATTTTGAACAACTTCAATGTGGTGTATGGCTTACATCCTAATTTCATCAAGTGCATTGAGGTTGTGTAATCTCTCTTGTTGTTTTATTGATTGTAAGTTTGTGCCCAATCTAATAGTTATTCTTAATGTTTTGTACTCAAATTCAATAGGAAGTATTGTTTTTTTTCCATACACCAATTCATATGGTGTAAATTATGTCATGGTTTTCCAAGTTGTCCTATAGGCCCAAATTGCCTTAGGCAACCTGGCTAATCTTTCTTATGAATTCATACTATTTTGGTTAGAATATTCTCAATCCCCATGTTTGTGACTTCCACCTATCTATTAGCTTAAGGGTGGTAAGGTTTAGACTTTCTATATCTTATCTCATACTCTTAAACCAATTTTGTGATTAGCTCTAATGTAAACTAGGGTCCTTGGTTAGTGACAATTTCCCTTGGAACTTCATATCTTGTAAATATGTCCTCATAGAGAAATTTTGGCACATTACCATCCCTAGCAAACTGTAAAGCCTTAATCTCCACCCACTTTGTGAGGTAATATGTGCATACCAATATGTACTCCTTTTCTTTAGATGTTGGTGATATTGGGCCAATAAAATCCAATCCCCTTTTATCAAACGGTGATATTTCCAATTATGGTTGCAATGAAATTTCATCTATTTTGCTGGCCTTCCCATTCTTTTGTGTACTTTACTTCATCCTTATGAAGAGTTGGAAAATAGTAGCCATTGGTGAGAATCTTAAGAGTTGTCATGTTTTTTGCAAAGTGACCCCCCACAGGGTTCATCATGGCATGCTCTGAAGATGTCATATGCCTCATATTCTCTAATACATCTCCTCATAGTGTTATCTAGGCCTATGTAAAATAAGTATCCAAATATCCAAGAGTAGGGAAAACTCTTGTGAACCAATTGTCTATTTTCTCTTGGGGGGAAATGTGGTAGTGTTTTTCCTGCTACTAGATAGTTGGAAATGTCTGCAAACCAAGGTGTATGCAGAGATAGAGAAAAAAAATGCTCATTTGGGAATGCATCATCAACAACATCTTCTTCTAATTTGATTGGTAGTATAGATAGAAAATTTGTCACTACATTTGATTTTCCTAGCTTGTCCACAATGGTAATGTCAAATTATTGAAGCAACAATAACCACCTTACAATCCTACACCAACCACTAGTTTGTTCATTAAATACCTAATTGTTGTATGGTCAGTGTGTATGAACACTGGTTATCCTGTAATATAATGTCTGAATTTGTTTACTGCATATACTACTGCCAACATCTCCTTCTCTGTCATTTTATAATTGATTTCCGCCCCTTGTAGATTTTTTTTTATGTAATATATGGCATACTCATTATTTTCTTCCTTCTGCCCAAGTATAACTCCTATAGAAAAACCAAAAGCATCTGTATGGATATGGAAAGGTAAGTTCCAATTTGGTCCTCTCAAGATAGGGGTTTTAGTCAATGTTGCCTTGAATGCTTCAACAGACTGCTGACAAGTAGGTGTCCATTCAAATTCTACATCTTTGGATAGTAAAAAAAATAGTGGAGCTACAAGTTTGCTAAAATCTTGTAGGAATCTCCTATAATACCCAACATGTCCTAGGAAACTTCTAACATATTTTTGTCTTCGAGGCATAGGGAGTGTTGAGATTACTTTAATTTTGTTCGAATCCACTTGAATTCCTTCATTTGATACAAAATGTTCCAATACAATCCCTTTTGTCATCATCATGAAATATTTTTCATGACTCAAGGATAAGTTGTGTTCCTGACACCTTTTTAGTACCTTCTCTAGATTGATAAGTTCTTCATCATATGTATTACCATATGTTGTGAAATCATCCATGTAAACCTCCATGAAATCATGTGCAAAGTCTAAGAATATACTCAGTATTGCCCTATGGAAGGTGGTTGGTGCATTACATAGGCCAAATGGCAGGACACAATAAGCATATGTGTCCCAAGGGCTTGTAAAAGTTGTCTTCTCCTGGTCTTCTGGGGCAATCTTAATTTGGTTGTAGCCACTAAATCCATCTAGAAAGGAGAAGTAATTTTTGCCTGCTAATAAATCAAGCATTTGGTCAATGAAGGGGAGTGGAATGTGGTCCTTCCTAGTTGTAGCATTTAATTCTCGGTAGTCTACACAAACTCTCCACTTTCATCCTTTCTTTGGAACAATTATTAAAGGTGACACCCATTGACTACTAGAGATAGCATATATAAAGCTTGCATTAAGTAATTTTTGCAATTCTATTTTAACTGTCTCTGACTATAGGGTTCATTCTCCTTTGTGGTTGTCTTTTGGGTTTAAAACCATCATTGATGTAAATCCTATGCATACACAATTATGGGTCTATCCCTTTCATGTCATGATAATCCCATACAATTTTTTTTGCATATGCTTGCAACACAGTCATCAATGATGTCTATTGTATATCACTCAATTGACTATTAACATTCAATGTTTTACCCAAGATTATCTCTAAAGTCTTGGATGTTGTTTGTACTAATGATATGTCAAGTCATAATATGTTTGGAATACATTGGTGTGGTAACAAATTATGAAATATTTCAAAAATCGACTCAGGTGAGCTGGCAGTGATAATATTTTGTAGAGGATCCTATAGACATGTTAAGTAGTCATAATGTTGCAAGTCCCTACCATAGGTATTTACATGATGTTTACTATTAATTAATTTACATCTCGATGTTCTAACAAGGGATTGCATCCAATAGTCATCAAGGCTTGCAAGGACTATTGATCCTCCTATTGGAAATCAAGGTATAACTTGTAGTAATATGAAGTTAAATATGTGGTTACAAATATGAAATTATGTTTATAAGATTATCATAAAATTATTAAGTGATTGGAAATTGCAACAATGAAAGAAAAAATCTGCAATACCACAAGTCATCAACACAAGTGACACAATATATATGTGGAGAAACCCTTACGGGAAAAACTGCACACCCAAAGAGATCCAATGTTTATATTAATCTTCAAGGAAGTATATCAATACAACAATCCTCTATATAATCCAACAACACTTCATCATCCTAACAACTTGCAAAGAAATCGTCATAAACCGCCATCTCAAGGGTCCAATACATAGAATTTTGTGGGAGAGAATACCACAAATGGTATCCCAAAACAAAAAGAAAAACCACCTAGAAAAATCCACGCGCCCTTAGTGGACATCCCATAAACATGGAATAAAAGATTAAATCATCACATGGTCTTCAAATGGGTGCCTAACACACAACCAATAGGAATTGGTCAAACTCAAGTGCTCTATAACTCTTTGATGGCTATGATGGCTACATTCCAGATCATGCACCAACATGCACACCTAGGTTCCCAACCATGCAAGAGCATGAAAAACATGCAAATAACATGCAAGGACATGCACATTCAAGTGGTCCCAACCCAAAAATTTAAATTCCCAAGAGGAATATTCACTCGCGATGCTTAGTAACCACCACTGTAATGGGTCCACCTATTTGACTGCAATCACAATTTTTCATAAGAAAACAATTAATAAATATTTTGTCCCTCATGTCCTTTAAAACACTTTCCAAAGAACTTGGAAACACACAAATCAACTTAGGATAGCAATTTTAATGTCACCTATCCTAACATTCTCCCACTTGACATTATACATTGAAATTACATCCATGAGATACAAATAAAAGATATAATCAAGTATAGTGATCAAGGCCCATGGCCTTCCTGCACCAAGAGAACTTATCTGTGGTCATTGGCTTTGTGAGATAATCTGCAACATTATCCAAAGTGTCAACCTTCTCAATCAAAACCTTACCATTCTCTATCACTTCTCGCACAAAGTGATACTAAACATCAACATGCTTAGTACAAGCATGATGCATAGTATTTTTAGCTAAACATATTGCACCTTGAATGTCACATTCAATCCTCACTATTCTGCAATCAAAACCAATGCCACTACCAAGTCTCTATAGCCAAACCGCCTCATTAGAAGCATTTGTAGTTGTCATATACTCTGCTTCGGTGGTGGATAATGAAACTATAGGCTTCCTCTTACTCATCAAACTCACTGCACCTCCAAAAAAGTAAAAACATAGCCACTAGTGGACCTTGGACTATCCAAGTCACCTACCCAATCTGCATCAACAAAACCTTATATGTCCAATGACTTGTCCATATCATTAGTACCATGATAAACCAAATAGTAATATGAAGTACCACAAATATCTAAACACCCTCTTGACAAAAGTCCAATGCTCTCTACCAGGATTAGACATAAACCTGCTCAAAACTCCCATTGCTTGGGCTATATCTGGTCTAGAGAAAATCATTACATACATTAAACTATCAATGACACTAGCATAAGGAATATTAAACATCTCTTCAAAATCATCATCAAAATTAGGACACCTGTCTAAACTCAACTTAGTACCAACGGAAATAAAATAATTACTACTTTATACTCATGCATATTAAACCTCTACAAAATAGTATCAACATACTTACTTTGACTTAACCAAATATTTCTATGAACCTGATCTCCATCCCAAGAATATATTTTGTGACCCCCAAATACTTCATATTAAATGTGTCAGCCTCCTACAATGATTTCAATAACTAAGCCTTTACAACCATGATTTAGAGATTGGACATCCAACCTGAATAACCATCTTAACCATCATGAAGGTACATTTAAATTGTCAACCCAGGGACATGAACTTGAAATAGGTTAGCACAATATGTGCACTGGGAACTTCAAAGTAGTCACCTTCATTCTACAACTAAGAAAGACTAATGTTGAAGGTAAATTGCATAGAAAAAAATTAAGCAAAGGTTGAACACAATAAAACTCAAATTGAACATGCATAACATAAATGAAAGTCTGAGCAACAAATAGGAAACTACTCTGCCCACTTTGGCTGTAGGAACAGCCACAAAATGGAATTATTGTGGCTGTAGGAACAGTCAATGCCAGATTCTTACTAAGTACTAAACAAAAGCTAATACGAATCTATCTAAGCTAATAAATTACTCACCAAGTGGGCCCCCTTGGATGAGTATCCTCTAAAACTAATGCAAACTTAGATACTCAATTCAGAATCTCATTTCATTAATTGGAAAATGCAAATACAAAAGAGTATGTCTAGTATTCTCAGCTTGTACAATAACTTGGCGATCAACTCCCTCAGAAGGATGATCTAAAACTTATTTACCTGCTAAACAGGGCAGTAAGCTCCCACTAACTAAAAGGACGCCATTTAGGGAAAACAAAGAAAAGAGTGGAAGGGTGATTACACATGCAAAGGAATTTGTTCAAACATGGACTTTGCCACTGCAGTAACACACACATTGCTCAATGTCATTAAAGATCGGCATAAGGCGGTTACATGCGGCTGACATGGGAATATTTCATCGTCCTCCTCTAGTTGACCTTCACGCGCTTCCTCTACATGACCAACTGGCAGCTATGTTTCTCAACTTAGCATTTCCAATCATGTCTGCATGGCAATGTCAGTATGCATAATAATTGCATAGCTAAAATTATCTTAAAGAACATCCATCAATCACATGCAAGATTAATATAGATAGTCCACATAATAAGTTAATATCATTAAAATTGGCAGAAAGGGAATTAAACCCAAATGTCTTAAGGTTTAAGAGAAATTATATAAAAGTGTCAATCATGTAATATCAAAGTCCATGGTAATTTCAGCAAATAACTATGGATTCTACCCATAACTAACCCAAAAAAATAGACTCATCACTCTCTCCAACCTAATGTTTTGCTAGTCCTCCAATAGGGGAAGATTTATGCTTTTGCTTGGTCATGGATCTAAAATATGCAACTGATAACTACCCAATGTCAATGTCTACTGTGGGTGAATCCGGGTTCCAGTAGAATCCTCCCAACCGGTCGAGTCTCCTCCATCTTTGGTTTTCCTCAGCAATGTCATATTGAAAGAATCTAAAATTTGTTATAGGCCACATGAGGATAGGTGGCTGAAAAGTTAGGGGAAGCTATTCTCGCCCCTTTATTCTCCCAATCTGAATATATCTTTCAATTTTTTTTAGTGCAGCAACATAGTTGTGGATGGAATGTGATTCAACTTGTTTTAGCTCATCGGTTAATGTGTTCCATCTCTGGGATATGTATCTTCTCATAGTATCCTCTTTTGCTACTATTTTTACCTCGTACTCATTGTATGTTGCCTCAATCCAAGGCATAATCTTGTTACCATAGCTCGGCCTAAAGAGCATTTTATTCCAGTCTGTGTAAATGCCTTTGGGGTTCCTAGATTCAGCTCTAATAGCCAAAAGAATATTGGATTCCTTCCCCTTATAAGCATTATATTGTTCACCCAAACTAATCTCATTTTGTACCCATGACATAAATGCTCTCAATTGGATGTCCCCCACATAAAGCAGTGGGTTCCAATCTTGGTCTTTATTGACAGTGAAATTGTGTAAATAAAATTCACATAGTAAATTTTTCATTTTTGGGGAGACAATTTTGTAAGCATTGAAAAATTCAATAGGAGTTTCAATTGAAGGATTCAAACCTGAAATGTGTCTTGACAGTTTAAAGGAGAGATAATTTTCCTTTAGGTGCAGAGCATAAAATCTTGGTGGTGTTCTGCATGCTACAATTTGTGGCACCAAGGTTGTAATATTATCCATTCTCTCTTTCAGAGAGGCAATCTCCTAATTCTTGTCCTCAATGATTTCATCCTTCTCTTCAATTTCCTTTTTCAATCTTTTCTTCTCCTTTTTCCATTCTTCCTCCCATCTATGTATCTCTTTCCACAAATTTAAAAATGTTGCATGAACTATAAAACCAGGGGGATTATGAATTCCTACCAGTACCTTTTTTGATGCTCCATATAGTACCAATTGCATTGATTCAGGCAGTCCAACAGGTTCTGACCGTAGGAGTACACTTTCTTCTTCCACTTCATGTTGCATGGCTTCTTCTTCCTATTCCTGTGATTGTTGCAGGAACTCTTGATCTTGCTGCAGGAAAATTTGATCTTGTTGCAGGAACTCCAGATTTTCTTCATGTTCTTGAATCTCCACTTCTTCTGCAATGGCAACAAGATCTGCCAGGGTCATTTTTGTTGCTTCTTCAAATACATCCTTTTATTTAACATTTTCTTGCCCCATTGGGGCCTCTGCACTCTCATGTGATGTCCTTTTATGCTTAGGGATTTTTCGTGAAGGCATATCAACAACAAGTGTTGATTTCTCAGGAGGGCTCTCATGTTTTTCTTCGGCTGTAGGATGAATAGTGCCAACCTTTCTCTTTCTAGTACTTGGCACCTCTCTATCTATAGGTTGTGTTTTGACTTTTCCTTTTTCTTCCTGTGCCTTCCTTTTATGTGCCCTAGTTCTTAATAGGGTCCCAAGTGGAACATCATCGTCAGAATTTGAGGAAGAAATTTTTCTTTTAGAGTGCTTAGTTTTCGAGGAACTAATGTCTTTAGTTCCTTTTGCTGCAGGAGGGGTCATACCAGCACCAGAGGTTGAAGCACTAGGGGTGGATTTGGCCATGCTTAATTTTCTGCCAGACCTATGTGTCTGAGGTGAAACCTTAGGTTGCAACTACTCAAGTCTGAACTGATCAACTTTTATAAAATCCTCCCAGGTCATTCTAGGTGTTGCATGATGCAGAGATTTTACAACCAACAATTTAATTAGACGATGGTGGGAAACAAAGTTATCCCTACCTTTTTGATTTTTTGTTGCCATGATGGAGAGAAGGTTGTAAAAGATATTGGGAACATTCATCCTCCTCCCATGCCTCATATGACTCAACAATTTGAAATGCACCAAATGCAAATTCGATAGTTGACCCTCACAAATGATATATCTGATGATGTAGATGGTTTCCTGCTTGCATGGCTCAGGTAGAGAGAGTCTTTTAGCACCCTGTTTGTCAATAGTGATTGGGGGATCACCATGCACTGTGAATATAGCCCTGGTTGACCTGGTGTCTCTAGAAACAAGGTAAAGTTTGTCGTCAGCTGGCAACCCTGATACTTTTTCAATTTGTTCCTCATTTAATATGACCTCTAGCCCTTTCACTATGGATTTTCTATCTGAAAATGTTTGGGAAAAATCCAATGCAATACCTTCGTCAAAATCGTCCAGTTTCAGAAAATAATCCAACCAACCATAGTTTTGAAACTCGGGCAGGCACTATGTGTCTTGTAACAAAGTATCATGAACCGAGGGCTCATTTTGAATGATTTTTCCTCCCATTGTCTATAATCAATTTATCACTCTGCAAGATTTCCTTATGTAACTCTCATAGATATAAGAAAATTCCTTTATGTACACCTGCTAGCTGAATTGTGAACTGAATTTTTCTTTTACTCTATTTTTAGCAATTACCATTTGCATTTCAAGATTATGGCAGGGTTAATAATGGCAAGAAATGGTAATAAAAGGAACTTATGATGAAAGGAAATGGCGGCGGTAGTTTAGTGTCACATCACATATGCCAGCCGTCTTTTATTTGAAATTTCAAATCAGCTCAACAAGATTTGTCGACGCAAAAAATCATGGACTAACATATGGCAATGTATTCACATATTTCGTACCTCTCCCCCCAACCTAAATTTGGACATGTGTCCTCAAATTCGAGATGGTAGAAGGGATTGACAGGGGGATTATGTGAACGTCCATACTAACATACAATAATTAAATGAAACACTCTAAAAGATAATTAAGAATGCAATTAATGCACACATACCTGAGTGTGTACAAACATGATGGTGTAGAGGATTCATTGCAATGATCGTAGAGAAAGTATCGTTCATGTTTTTAAGAAATAATTGAGCAATTAATGATGATGAAGTGGGATGGTGTGAGTGGAATGAAGTGATGGGAGAGAGAGAAAGGTGGTGCAGATGGGTGAAGAAAAGGGCTTCTAGAAAAGTAGAAGTCTTTATTATGACAAGTACATACCTTAATTAGGTAGGAGGGACACTAGGTCCACTACCTTTGCCTGCAAGAACTGTGCTCGGGTGTTGCATGTTGGATGAACTGTTGGAGGAACTCTTCTTTGGACACTAGCTTCTGATACAATTTGATACAATTCCCATTGACTAGTAATTTGAATATGACAGGGTCAATGGTGGTGAGCTGCACAATGCCATTGGGAAATACCTCAATAATTTCATATGGCCCTAGCCACCTTGTCTGTAATTTTCCTGCATTATCCTAATACCTTGAGTCATAAAGCAATGCCCAGTCACCTGGTCGAAATTTATTTTCTTTGATAAATTTATAATGCCATTTGACTCTTTGATTCTGGACTACTTTAGTATGGTGCAGGAATGATTTCCTCATCTCATCTAATGCATTCAGCTACATGATCCTTTCTTTCTATGCCTCATAAATTTCCATCCCTAATTCAACTGCATTTATGAGAGTCTTGTGCTTGAATTCAATGGGTATCATGGTTGTCTTCCCATACAATATTTCAAATGGTGTGAAGCCTGTAGTTGTCTTCCATGTGGTTATGTAAGCCCAAATTGCTTCTACTAATCTATTTGCCCAATCCTTTATGTGAATATTCATTGTTTTGGTTAGGATGGCCTCAATCTCTTTGTTTGTCACCTCAACTTGTCCATTCGCTTAAGGGTGATAAAGAGTGGACTTTATGTGCCTTAAGTTATATTAATTAACCAATGTTGTAACAAGTGTTGAGGTAAACTGAGCTCCTTGATTAGTTACTATTTCTCTAGGTACTCCATACTGTGTAAAAATTTCTTCATAAATAAATTATGCAACCTTGTTGTCTCTTGCATGTTTCATGGCTTTGACTTCTACCCATTTAGTTACATAATCAATGCATACCAAAATATAAGACTTACCATTTGATGGGAGGTCAATGGGTCCCACAAATTCCAATCCCCACTTTTCAAAAGGAGTGACTACTATTTGGAGATAGAGTGGCATCTCATTTGACTTGGTTGGTCGGCCCATCTTTTGGCATCTATCACATTTTCTTGTATATCTTCCCGCATCTTTGTGGAGTGTAGGCCAATAGTATCCTGTGTTCAAAATTTTCATTGTTGTTCTCTTGGCTGCAAAGTATCCTCCACATGGTTCATCATGACATGCATGTAGAATATCATAGGTCTCATCTTCCCTCACACATCTTCTCCTAACATGATTTGGTCCAATATAAAACAAGCATCCAACTATCCATGAAAAAGGGAAAGATTTTTCAATCAACACTCTTCTCTCTTTTGGAGAGAAGTGAGGAGGAACCCTCCCTATCACAAGGTAATTGGCTATGTCAACATACCAGGGTGTTTGCACACTAATGGATAATATATGTTCATCAAGGAAGGAATCATCTATGGTTTGACTGTCTTATGATGTGGTCAGCCTAGAAAGAAAATCTGCAACAACATTGGCCTTCCCTGGTCTGTCCATAATAGTTATGTCAAACTCTTGCAGCAACAACAACCATCTGGCTAACCTTCCTAAAATCAGGGGTTTATTCATGAGATATTGAATGGATACATGATCAGTGTGCACAAAGATCTAGTAACCTAATATATAGTGCCTGAATTTGTTTAGGTCATAGATTATTGCTAGCATTTCTTTCTCTGTTAATGTGTAATTGAATTCAACTCCCTACAAGTTTTTGCTAACAAAATAAATGAAATTCTCAATGGCTCCTTCTTTTTGTCCCAGGACTTCTCCTATGGCATAATCCAAGGCATCTATATGGATGTGAAATGGGATTTCCCAATTAGGTCCTTTAAGTACAGGAGCATGAGTCAAAGCTATCTTTAATAAGAAAATGCTTTATCACAATCTTTTGTCTATTGAAACTCAACATCTTTAGTCAGAAGACCATACAGTGATGCTGCTATTTTGCTAGAATATTTGATGAAACATCTATAATATCCTAAATTTCCTAGGAAACATCCTTTTGTTTTGCAGGTATGGGAAGATTAACAATTACCTCAATCTTTGCAGGGTCAACTTGAATACTGTGGTGTGAAATGTAGTGGCCAAGGACTACACCCTCTTGCATCATCATAAAGCATTTCTCACTGTTTAGAGATAGATTTTGGTCTTCACATCTCTACAAGACTTTCTTAAAATTTGCCAACGCTTCATCAAAATCAGCACCGTAGATGGTAAAATCATCCATATAAATTTTCATGCAGTCAAGGGAGATGACTGAAAATATGTTGATGACTGCTCTCTGAAAAGTTGCAGGTGTCTTGCATAACCCAAAGGGAAGCACTAAATAGGAATGTGTCCCCCATGGACATGTGAAGGTTGTCTTCTCTTGGTCTTTTGGTGCAATTTGAATATGATTGTAGCCACTGAATCCATCAAGGAAAGAAAAGTATTGCTTACCTGCAAGAGAGTCTAGGACTTGATCTACAAAAGGAAAGGGAAAATGATCCTTCTTAGTAGCATCGTTGAGCTCCCCTTAGTCAACACAAAATCCCCATTTTCCTCCCTTCTTGGGCACAATTACCAATGGAGACACCCACTGGTTGTCTAAAATAGGGTAGATAAATCTTGCATCTAATAACTTTTGCAGCTTTATTTTGATAATCTCTCATAATGCAGGGTTGATCCTCCTTTGTGCCTGCCTTACATGTGTACAATCATCTTTGATATATATCCTATGAGTGCGGAGATTTGGATATAGTCCCTTCATATCATGGTAATCCTAGGCAAATGCTTTTTGATGGGATTTCAACAAATTTGCCAATGTCAACTGTTGTCCCTCACTCAATTTACTGTTGATATTCAAATATTTTCCTTCGGACACCTGTAATTGTGTAACTAACTCTATCATAGATGCTTCATTAAGACATGGTACCTTAAGTTCATGTGGCAGCATTGTGTGGAACATACCGGTTTCTGCAAGAAGTTTATTTGTTGAAAGAGTGACTGTAGGAAGTTTGTTCACAAAGACAGTGGTTGCAGGAAGAGTGGCTGCAAGAAGTATGTCTATAGAGATAGTGGTTGTAGGAAGAGTGGTTGCAGGAAGTCTATCTACAGAGACAACGACTGCAAGAAGATTAGGTAGAACTAACATAGTAGTTTGCATGAGGTCCGCATAACCAGACATATGAGTGGTTGATGTCTCGTCTATCTGACAATGGTTATGAAGATAACACTTCATCCTTGTCTTGAAGCTGCAGGAAAAGACTTCTTCCTAGCATCATGAGTTGCGCCATAGAGTTAACGTCTTCAGCCTCTTCACCAACTTGTGGCCATATAGAATCATCATCATGGGATGTTTGAGCAGGAGGATAAAGAACAAGATTTTTAGTGTTCCTACCATCAGAAATGGTCATGTCACCTGACCGACATCCAATATAAACGTATGCAATTTCTAACCATGGCCTACCAAGGATAATGGGATACCCACCAAGTGTAGCTTTGGGAGAAAGAACCATGAAGTCAGCTGGATATTCCCAAGAGTTTAGAATCACCACAAGATCTTCTACTATGCCATCAGGCTTAACAATGGAACTATCAACAAGTTGCAGGATAGTAGGAGAGGATCTCATGCTTGCAATATTCAATTGTTGTAGGATGTCTTTAGTCATCAAATTTATTGTTGCACCTAAGTCAATCAAATAATTCTTTATATTTATTCCATTTATGATAACTTCAACCATAGGACTACCTAGATCATTGTACTTAGGGATAGTTACTTTTCCAAGCATGATGTCAACAAGCCACCCCACTACATGAACTATAGTTGGGTCCTTCTTTTTCCTGACTAGTTTCTTAAGGCATGCTTCTTTAATTGCTTTGTCATAGATAGGGAAATATTTTATGGCCTGGAATAGGGGTATCTGGACACATATATGCTTTAGTTGGTTTATAACATCAAAAGTGGTTTCCTCCTTGTCTTCTTTTTGTTTGGCCACTTCCAATCTCTGGGGGAATGTTGGTTCTTGGGTTGTTTGCTTGGTTGGAGCTGGTTCAAGATTTTTATATGCACAAGGTTGAATGGGATCAGTTAGAGATTCTTCTTGCTCTTCCACAAGAAGCTCAGTGATAATGGGGGTGGAAGGAGCTGACAAGGTAGTTCCTAAATGCAGACATATGCCACTTAAAATCACAACATATGTAGGGAATTGATTTGGATTAGTAAAATATACAAGTTGTTGTTGTGGTTTGTTATTTGGGTTTGGTGTGGGTTGGGTTGGTAACTGAGTAGGTCTGAGAGAATTTGAACTTGGATTAGCAGGAGGAGGCATTATAGCAGGCTATTGGGGTTGAGAAGGTGGCTGCATGTAGCTTGTTGTCTGGTTTGGCCATTGCTGGCCACCTCTCTATTGAGATGTTTGCTGCCAGTTTCTTGGAGGTGGCTGCCAAGATCCTTGAAACTGCTGCCAACTCCCCTGATGTTGCTGCCACTGAGGTGAGGGATTTTGATAATTGGTCCAAGCATTCAGAGGGTTACTCCAAGACTATGGTGGATATCCTCCATAGTTGGATGGACAAGGGGGCTTCCATTGGTTACCAGATGAATAAGAATTGAAATATGGCCCAACAAAAGATAGTGGATCTGGTGGCATACTTTATCTTGAAGCCCATGGCCTCTTCTATGCAACAAAGTAGACTTTTTCTTCCTCAGTCTTAATTGGTTTGAACTCAAGTGTAATCTGCTTACTATCAATGTTAGCTATCACCTTGTATCTGCAGTCCTTCTTCTTTTTTCTATAATGAGGGCAATATTTTGTCAGTATTGCCTCTGCCTCCTCATGTTTTTTATTGGCTTGAAGTGTATCCAACTGAACAGCTAGATTGTTGATGATATCCTACTTGAAATCTTCCAATAAATTAGTAATCTCCATCCTCGAGACTCCACTGGTGGATGACTTACCCATAGAGGATTGGTAAGCTCTTCCTTTCTTTGAAGCTCCCCTATACTAGTTATGGCTTAACTTCTTGATATCCTCCCAAGGGACTTGAGTGATATCTCCTCCATCCATCAGATCCAAGGCATCAGTGCAATTTTCACTAATTCCTCTCAAAAAATAGCTTTTGTGAGTCTTCATTAAGTGTATGGTGTGGAGATTTTTGCAGACAAAACAAAAACCTTGAAATGAAATCCTCCATGCTCTCATCTTCTTTTTGTTGCATTCTGAAAATGTCACCTCGTCTTATATCACTACCCCTACAATAATCTTTATATTTCTCAAGGAATTTTGTCTTCATATCTTCCCAAGTTGCCACAGTGATCCTACTAAGGATCATAAACCATCTCATGCAACTTCTTTCAAAGTGGTAGGAAATAGCTTGAGTTTGTTGGCGTCAGTGGTATAGTCATAGCTTCTGCAAAGTATATCAAAATCAAACAAGAATGTATCAGGATATTCTGTGACAAGTCCACAAAACTTAGGAAGGACCGAAGCAGGGATATTTTTGAGGTTATCTACTTCATTTTGTTCAACAATGGGAAAATAAAAATTTGGTTGGTTCTGCCTATTAGGCCTATCTCCATTTGCATCAGCCATGACTGCTTGATGAAATTACAAAATAAAAAAGTTCTTCAATTGGATTTTGATCTTCAAGGGAAACTTTAGAACTAGTCAAGTCAGGGAATTTATCAACAAAGGGATGTGGATCTTCTTCCTCTTCATTTCTGGGAAGATTTGGAAGCTCTATTAGCTAAAATGGCTCTAGATTATTAGGAAGGAATCTTTGATAAGCATCTCTTCTTCTTCTATGCATGTAGTATCAACTCAGTATCAACCAAGTCACACAAAGAATGGGTGGAAAAAAAAATAGTGGACCATAACTGCTAACATTAAGAGAAAACTCCAAAAATACTACAACAGGAGAAAAATATCAATGACTCCAAGGGACTCCCTAGTTTGACACCATCCCTGACAACAATGCCAAAAATGTTGGCCTCCTACAATGATTTCAATAACTAAGCCTTTACAACCATGATTTAGAGATTGGACATCCGACATGAATAGCCATCTTAACCATCATGAAGGTACATTTAAATTGTCAACCTAGGGACGTGAACTTGAAATGGGTCAGCACAATATGTGCACTAGGAACTTCAAAGTAGTCACCTTCATTCTACAACTAAGAAATACTAATACTGAAGGTAAATTGCATGGAAATAAATTAAGCAAAGGCTAAACACTAATCAATAATAAAACTCAAACTAAACATGCATAACAAAAATGAAAATTTGAACAACAAATGGGAAACTACTATGCTCGCTTTGGCTACAGGAATAGTCACAAAATGGAAGTCTAGTGGCTGCAGGAATAGTCAATGCCAGATTCTTACTAAGTATTGAACAAAAGCTAATACTAATCTATCTAAGCTAACGGATTACTCACCAAGTGGGCTCCCTTGGATGAGTATCCTCTAAAACTAATGCAAACTTAGATTAAACTTAGATACTCAATTTAGAATTTCATTTCATTCATTGGAAAATGCAATTACAAAAGAGTATGTTTGGTATTCTCAGCTTGTACAATAACTTGGTGATCAACTCCCTCAAAAGGAGGATCCAAACTTTATTTATCAGCTAAATAGGGCAATCGAATCCCACTAACTGAGAGGACGCCATTTAAGGAAAACAAAGAAAAGAGTGGAAGGGTGGTTACACATACAGGGGAATCCATTTAGACATGTAGGCCCAAATGTGGACTCGACCACTGTAGTAACTGTTCAACAAAAACTGCCGAAAGCCTTTGCAGTTTTATATTTACCTTTGAGGTTGTGCCTTATTTTCCAAATGCTCATTGCCCTCGGAGTGCTCCACGTGGCTCCCTCATGAAGCTTTTCACTTTTCCTTCACTTCGATTTTCGGCAGTCTCCGTCTACGTGCCGCGTGGCTCACTTTGGCTGTCTTTCGAGTTGGGCCAGCCTCGTACTTTATTTTGTTCAGAGCGCTCCACGTGGATCTCTCTCGTGACTCTCTGCTGGGTGCCTTTGCTACTTTCTGCTAGGCTCCATCTGGGCGACACGTGGTGATTTTGTTTCTGCGCTGGTTACTTTGAAACTACCGATGGATCTTTTGTACTTCCCTACCATCGCGTTTCTTGCTATGGTGTCACGTGTTCTCTCTTGGTACTGCATGGTTTTCCATTATGTGTCGTGGCCTCACTGGTGTATTGCTAACCGACCGATGATTGTTGTGGCGACTCGAGATGATCTGGGTCATCGGTCATTGCGCGTGGTTTGTTCTGCTTCTAAGGCATTTTTAGGTGGTGGATCAACCAATAAATAGGGCCATGTTTTCTTTTATTAATGTTGATTAAGTTTTGCAAAAACTCCCAAGCACTAGGAAGTAAGCCTCTTGTAATAGTTGCTTTCAATTAAAAGACTTCGAACTGTGCCAAATAAATTCGGCTTTTCTGTTTTCAAGCATTTGTTAGAACTATTGACCTGTGCTATTATCTTTATTTTGTATGAATGTCTGTTCTTCAGTTTCTGTAACCTTTCATAGCTGAAATAAATACAGATCATGTTTATTTGATTCTTTTGTGTTGAGATAAAGTTATGCTTGATTACATTATACAAATTATAGGGTATTTTTGCATGATAAATGTTTGTGGGTTAAATAAACTTAATTAACAGCAGTTAGTGGTTCGGGCCTTCGCATTTTTGCACTATGCTCTGTTGAAATTCGTCTAAGACTTTGGCGCATCGCCTGTAGTGTAAATTTTACATTCATGCTATCCTCCTAACCTTTTACCTCCACCCACTAAGCAAAGAGTCGGCTTCGATAAAATCCCGGAGGTTACTTAGCTAGTGCGCAATGTCCCCCCAATAGCTAAGTTTTCCATAAGGCTGCTGCTACATGCAGATTTTTGTGTCAACAGTTCTTTTTCTGGCACGCTCGGTGGTACCACGAACTACCACGTTCGCCTAATTTTTATAAGTGTGTATGAGCCATTAGCCTGTAACTAGGTAATAAACTGCAAGATTCCCTAGCCAGCTTGTACCACCTTTAGTTTTTGTGCATCCGAGAGGTTGCCGAGGTAGCCCTTCACCTCCTCCGTCTCCTCCTTCTCCAACATCACCTAATCCACCTGCACTCATGGCTGCTAAAAATTATGTAGCCTGGGACTTCGGTAGTCCATTGGTAGCACCTGTGCTTCCTACAGTATGGGCCCCCATCCCTGTTTTGACCCTAAAAGCTATTTCAAAATATTCTGGGGATGAATCAAAACACTCACAGAGCATCTGCAAGATGTAGCAAATGTATGTCTGGTACATGGCGTATCAAACAAAAATGTAGCCCTCAAATTGTTGGTAGCCTCCTTCCGAGGAAAGGTGTTGAACTAGTACCAAACCATCGAAACAGACACTATAGCTACTTGGGACCAGCTCAGAACCCCATTTTACGAACATTTCTCCAATGCTGGCGATAGATCGTCATTCTACCATCAATTGGCTAACATAAAGCGGGCTCCTCATGAAGCCCTACCCAATTTCAATGCAAGGTTCCATTCGACCTAGCAGAGAGTGCCTGTTGGCAGCTGACCACCTCGAGATTTGGCTTTTATGTTCTACTTGAAGTCGATCAATGCTGATATCTCCATGATGTTATAGGCTCTTGGCAGAGAGACTCTTCTTGATGCATACGCTCTAGCTGTCACTGCAGAAAATAATCTGATCGCTGCTGAGAAATTGGCACTGAGGCCCATCATGCCATTGTTCCCCAAGTGCAATGCTCTAGAAGCTGAAGTCCCTTCCACTAGTGTGCCTACGGCTCCTCCCCAATCTATGTACATCTATCCTGGAAGTGCTCCAAGCACGGCCCCATTGGCAGCTCCCGTGATTGCTCCTGTGCCTAATCCCATGGCTGCCGAGATGAATGAGATGAGAGAACAGATGCGGGCTATAACTAATGAGTTGACTACTTTGAAGCGGCAATAATATAACTATCAAAAGTCGGCATATCAAAATTACCAAGGCGGAAAGCCTCTGTACCAATCAAATCAGTGGCAGGATAGATCACGTGGGAATACCTCGACTCAACCAAATAACCAGATGGTTCCGGTAATCCTACCGATGCAGACTGTTCATCCTAATTCGAACAAGGAGCTGGTAGTGGGACAAAACAATTTGGCTGAAGATGCTAACTCATGGTGTTTTCCTTGCAATGGTGCACATATGTCATGAAACTATCAATGGAGAAATTTGCAACAACAAATCGTAGATCAACGTAGCCAAGGCAACACATCCATTTCTAGTAACACACCATACGCCTTTCAACAAATGAACAATGCTGTCCTTGCAACTCAAATGCAAGGGATGTCCATTCAGCAAGAGTCGAACATAGTTCCAGACCAAGCTCTCTTTTCTTGGATGGAAGGAGAAGAGTGAGCATTTCCAAATGACATCCCTATGGATAAAATACCCTGAGTGCAATCTGATTACAACACGCATTCAAAGCAAAGATTCACTGGAGAGTTCACAACCTCACCTACCAATGCGTTAGCACCACCAACGCCTAGCCCTATAGTAGGCCTATTGCCAAACCCACCACAGTTTGAAGTGGCTATTCCTGGCTCTCTGAACCCACTTCCTCCGAAGGCGATGACCCCTAGAATCACCCCTGCTATTGTTAAACAACCAGATGCACCGGTCATCAGGCCTATATCGACTATCAAACTAAAGGAGCAAGCCACTACAACTCACCAGTCACGAACGCAATTCAACGTAGTGGAACAACTAAAGAAGTCATCTGGCAACGCTTCTCTGTGAGATGTCTTGGCCATTCTGGAGTAGAAGGTGCTGCTACAAAGGGCGTTGTGGGGTGAAGAAGATGAGAATATTCCTATTCAATCTAATGAGGAGAAGGTATCCAAGCCCAACCTGGACAAAGTGCTAACAATTCAACCGAAGGATAAGCTCGAATCCGGAAAGGAAAGTAAGCCTAAACCTAAGCCTTTCTTTCTAACACTGATTATTGGTGAGAAATTACTACACAACTGTATGATTGACTCTGGTGCTAGCACCACTGTCATGCCAAAGCAAATAGCTAATGCTTTGGGACTAAAGTATGAGCCGCTAAATAAAGGATTCATGCAGCTTGATGGAAACAAGGTTGCTACTATTGGGATAATCAAGGGATTACCTATGACTTTGTTTGTCTGCCCTAGTATCATTGTAAATCAGGATACTGTACTCATTGATATCCCTCCTTTATTCAGGATCTGCTTATCCCGAGAGTTCACTGCAAATGTAGGAGGATATCTGGCTTTAGACTAGTCGCACCTAATTTTGAGGACGAAACATGGGGCTAAGATGAAACTATTTTTGGAAACTCTGTATTCCGAACATGTTGCTGATGAAGCTCTGCTAAATTTTGAAGCAGCACACACTTCAATTTCTCAGGAAGAAAGGTGTAATGTGGAATTCCTTGAAGAAGAGGAGGCTACTAGCTCCTGGACAAAAGATGAAGAGAAGTTGTTGGAAGAATTTATTGATACAGACCCTTTCAAAAATTACCATGCAACTGGCCTCAGAACCTATGTTGTACACGAAGAAGGGCAGATCATACCCAAAGTTACTAAGGAACCTGAGGGTGAAGAGTCTCCAAAAATATGGACGTTATCATTTGATGGAGCCTGATGTAAAGTAGGAGCTGAAGCGGGGATTTGTTTGATATCCTCAATCGACGAAAAGACGTTGAGGTCTTATCGCTTCCATTTTGCGTGTTCAAACAATGAAGCTAAATATGAAGGTCTCGTCCATGGTTTAAGCTTTGCGGAGCAAATAGGTGCAAAACAGATAAGTGTCTTCAGAGATTCTGAGTTGGTGGTTAACCAAATCCATAGAGTTTTGGCTGCAAAGAATATCCGTATGTGATCTTATCGACATAGGGTCTGGGATCTGATTGACAACTTTGAGGCATTCAATATTCAGGCAATTCTGAGAGAAATGAACTCCAAAGCCGACAGGATGGTAGCTATTGGGGCTCAGTTCGAGCCGACCTCTGAGTTATTTAAAAATAAACATGCCGTGAAGGTAATTGTAAGACCTGCTATCCCAGATAACAATCAAGATTGGCAAGTATTTGATAGTGATGCTCATATTGCATCATTCCTCTAGTCATCTGGAGAGTTCACTAACAAGCTACAACTGAAGATCGTCGAAGCTTATGGAGATCAAATCATCCAGCTGAAATCCAACAAGCTCCCGAGGGGGCTAGTCACTTTGGAAAGCCTGTTCGATTTTGATGATGCAATGAAAGATAAAAGGAAGCTCGTGGCTAACAAAGGCGATTATATCGATTTGCATATCGGGGAAGATAGGAAGCTCAAAGTCGGGAAAGAAGTGTCTCAAAAGAATAAAGATAGACTAAGACATTTCTGCGAGGAATATCCAAGTGTAGTTGCCTGGTCATATGATGATCTAAAGGGATATGATCCCGGGATCATTGAGCATACTATTGAGCTGACAGAGGGGGCAAGGCCAGTTCATCAAAAATAGAGACTTGTGAACCCAAAGATAGAATCCCTAATGTCACAGGAGCTGAACAAGTTGATCGCATCCCAGATAGTGTTTCTGATCAAACACAACACCTGGGTGTCAAACCTGGTGCCAGTCCAGAAGAAAAATGGGGATATACGCCTGTGCGTAGACTTTCGAGACTTAAATAGAGCGTCTTTAAAGGATCATTACCCCCTGCCGTCAATGGAGGTAATTCTACAGACCGTAGCTGGCTCTGAAATGTTTTCAATGCTGAATGGTTTTTCGGGCTATAACTAGATTTGGGTAAAAGAAGAAGACCAATACAAAACAACGTTCACCACGAAGTGGGGAACGTATGCATATGCTAAAATACCTTTCAGGCTCTCAAATGCTAGAGCCACATTTCAGCGAGCTATGGACATTGCTTTTAAGGATTTGATCCACAAAATTATACTCATCTATCTGGATGACTTAATAGTATTCTCAAAATCTGCTAATGATCATTTTGATCATCTGGAGCTTGTTTTCTAGAAATGCCAGGAATTCAGGATCTCTTTGAATCCGAAGAAGTGCATGTTCGAAGTTCCCCAAGGAAAATTATTGGGATATGTCGTCTCCAAGGAGGGCATTGCTATTGATCCAGAAAGAGTCGATGCAATCTGGGAACTCCCGTTGCCTGTCAACAAAAAAGGTGTGCAGTCTTTTCTGGGCAAGGTCAATTTTATTAGCTGATTTATTGCAGATTTTGCAGGCATTGTTCGTCCTATTACCTTAATGCTTAAGAAAGATGAAAATTTCAAATGGACGACGGAAGCCAAAAAAGCTTTCGAGCTTGTAAAAGAGGCTATTTCTTCCGCCCCAGTGTTGGTTAACCCGGACCTGTCCAAAGATTTTATTATGTATGTTTTTGGTGGCGGAAATAGTATTGCCATGATGCTTATGCAGAAGGATGATGAAGATACAAGGGAGTCCCTTGTTGCTTTCTACTCACGAACTTTGAAGGAGTACGAAGTAAAGTATACCTTTGTAGAGAAGCAGGCCTTCGCCATTGTTAAGGGGCTTAAGAAGTTCCAACATTTGATATCATATAATAAGGTGATTGTTTGCGTTCCACATCCTAGTATGCGAAAATATATCATGGAGGGAGAAATCACTGATAAAAAAGCTAATTGGATCACCAAGATCCTAGAATACGACATTGAATTCAGACCTGTCAAGACCGTCAAGGGAAAAAGACTGTGTGAATATATCACTGAAAACAGTGAAACAACGACAGAGTTTGAAGCTCAGGAACCTGTGTTAATAAATGAAGAGAATTATCAGAGCAACTGGCTTGATGATAGGATAAATTTCATGCAGACAGGAAGGTGTCCGATTGATCTCCCATCTTTTAAAAGACATTTCTATTGCCTACAAAATAGCAATTATGTTCTTTTGGAGGGTGTCTTGTTTAAAAAAAAATTTAACGACATCCTGCTAAGATGTGTCAATGAGGAACAAGCCCAGAAGATATTAGATCAATACCATAATAGCCTTGCCGGAGGACATTTTTCTGCAAGAACCACAATAATTAAAATTATATGTGCCGATTATTTTTGGCCAACACTTTTTAATGATGCGTTTTCATTGATTAAGTCTTGCAAAGAATGTTAGTTCTATGTCAGAAAGAGACAGAATGTTGCTATGCCTTTAAGACCTATAGTGGTAGAAGAACCTTTTTCTCAATGGGGTTTAGACTTCATTGGGATGATCAACCCTTTCTCTTCAGCTAGACATAGATGGATATTAACAACAACTGACTATTTTACCAGGTGGGTAGAGGCAGTGTCATTAAAAAATGCAACAGAGATGGAGATTATTAATTTCCTTGAAGAGCTAGTGGCCAGATTTGGCCCGCCTAAAAAAATCATCTCTGATAATGCTAAGGCTTTTATCGGCTCAAAGATGAGTCAGTTCGCTCTAAAATATGGAGTGTTCCTAAAGACTTCCTCTAACTACTATCCCCAAGGAAATGGTCTCGCGGAATCTACTAATAAAAACCTCATCAGGTTGATCAAAAGGATAGGCGCGAAGCATCAAAAAGAGTGGCATAGGAACCTCTCGACAATGCTATGAGCAGACCAAATCACGCCTAAGCAGATATTGAAGACATCTCCTTATGAGATGGTGTACAAAAAGAAGGCATTGCTACCTATTGCCACATAGATTTTCGCCCTACAATTGCTCAAGTCTCTAAAAATTGAACAAAACAGAGCGATGGAGGTACGATTTTCCGAGTTGCTCGAAGCGCAAGAGAAAAGAGAACACGCCCTGGAAGCGATGAATAGCCACCAACAGGTGGTAAATAAATGGTTCGACAAGAAGGCTTCAAACCAAGAGCTGCAATGTGGAGACTTGGTGCTTAAGTTGAACGAGTGTAGATCAAAGCTCAGACAACACAACAAATTTGGTAGTCTCTGTGAAGGGCCATTCAAGATTTACCAGTGTAAATAGTTCAACTCTTTCGAGTTGGAAGATATGGAAGGTAACGCCTTGAGTATTCTTGTCAATGGGATACATCTTAAAAGATTTTATTAAGTCTACCCACGTAATTTTTTGTACATTTGTATATATGTAATTACTCTTCCTTGCTTTAAGTTTTGGATCCTCCCATGCAAGAAATGAAGTGAAACATAGCAATGATGCAAATATTTGAAAGAAATTTGTAAATGGGCTACATATTCAGGAAAGATATTTTTTATATTCATAATAGCCAAAGATTTACAATATATATTTGAGGCCGAAGGCCTCGTATTAATATTTACATAAGTCTACTACATGCGAAGCTAAAAGCTAGAAAAGCAAAAAGTTTGTAATCATCGTCATTCTCAATAACTTTAGTGGGAAGGACCAGCGATCATTGCAACAGGCGGCTCGGGCTCAGGGAACACCGTTCTCTCGAAATCTTCATACCATTGAATATTCTGGAATGGTTCAATGCAGTGTATATGCATGAGGAAGTAGCAGCCCGTGCGAACCTTTGCATGATGCTCCTCATGTGTCTCTAGTTCGAAGTCGAATAGGAAACGCTTGGTTGAAACAATGCCTCCATGTAGCTGCTGCAGGAAAATGTTTTGAACCGAGGGAACCCCATGATCGAATTGGGCTGCGCGCACAATCTGCTCCAAGCCTCCAAGGTAGTGCTGTGGGAAGACTCGCTTCGTCAGCTTTAAAATCTTGTGTTTTGAAACGCTAATGTTCAGTAGCGAGGCAATGAAGTGGGAACAAATGCTGGTATTCACCCGATACTGCTCTTCATAATGCATGCAGTCCTTCCCCAAGGACCCACTTGATGGCCTTCACATACAACAGGTTCTTTACGCCTGTCATGTGTTTTAGGCACCTGCATCTAATTTTGCCAAGAAAGGCAGCCTAGGTCTTTTTGCAGACAAGCCTCACTGGTGTTTCCATGTCATCGACTTTTCTAGCTAAAATGAAATTACTAAGGCAGCGAAAGCTTACTAAGCTAGTCAGGCTAGAAGATGTTGTGATTTGCAAAGCTGCAGTAGGGCCTTATTTATAGACTGGCTAGAGTTCGCTAGCCGAAAGAGATCATAATTATCGACTAAGCCCAAGTGTGTCACATTGCCTCATTTTTCAATGTTGCAGCATGCAAGGTGATGGGAAGGTGCAGACACAATTTGCAACTTGCTCTGCTGAGTTGCCACAGTCATTGAGTAATGGGCCAACTGTCAATACAAGCACCGCTGTCCTTTCCAAATCAGGATGAAATCTTATGAAGAGCTCTATTGGGCGACGCGTCCTGTACAGATAGGGAAATTAGTTAATGCAAATACCGACGAGCGGATGCTCGTAGGGTTGCCTTGGTTCATCTTTCGAGAAAATTCTGTTTCCATCACATGCAAAGGACTATCAATTAAATGCTCAAGCAAGTAGTTTGGCTGGTTGGCGATCCTTTCGCACGAATAAACTAGTAACACATAATAACAACTTGGCATGAATGGCTGACACGTACCCTTTTTCGGTCGTCTTTATCGAGAAAGCGAAAAAGACAAGTTATGACATGCAGGGAAACATATTTATTGTAAAAATTACCAAGGGTTAAGCAATTAAGGCATTCACAAGAAGAAAGTAGTTTTCAGAAAAGCTAAAGGTTTGCACAAAAACTCTTGCGAATACAAAAATGGCCGAATTTTTAGAGAACCCTCCTCAGAGCCTAGCTGCAGTAAGTCTAAGTGAATAGATGAGGAATGCACCCTGCGTGTGGCTTTACAATGAAGAGTTTTATGCCACTCCAGGCATACCTGCGAAGCCTAGCTGGCCTTTCACTCACCCAGTGAACCAAAAGTTATTGAGCACAGTTCCTCACAGAGACTAGGCAGTGGTCTTGGAGGATTGGGATAACGTCTTTGACCCTGAGTTATCTAGCAATCCTAAGAGCCTTAACGAGGTTGCATGTGCAAAAATGAAGCAGATGATAGACCCATTTTACAAACGGCTATGGTTATGTGGGCTCACATAGTACATGGTCCCTCTAGTGCACCCTTGCCCAGAGGTTGTGGCAGCATGTGCGACACGTTTCGACCCGAGCACAGGAGTAATCAGCGACAAGAATTTTCGGGTAGTCATTAGCCCCGTGGCTATTCAATATATGATGTGTGTCCCGTTTCCTTTGGGTAAGGACGTTGACAATTTTGATGTGGAAAGAATGCAACAAAAGTGGGGAGAGCTCCAGTTGGGGCCATAATTTTATCGCTCTGAAATCAACCAACCAACAGATAATTTGACCCCACCCAAATTCTCTTTCAGTTTGAAGGCTCTAAAAGGTGGGTCTTCCTTTGTCACTTCTATGCTGGCGTTGGTGTGTGGCTTAGACTCAGACAAGAGCATTTCTCAATTTCAAATGAGCCTCAGCTTTATGCTGAAAAAGAATCGTGAGGACCCGCTTTTTGACTTTGATAAGAATTGTTAGCAATGGCATTTGGCTACAGCTACAGGAATTTGGGGTCAGGTCTAAGTTCAGGTATTCCTCTTTCCTGGCTTACTTGATTTTGCACCAGAACCGGGATTAATTTTCAACGTTCATGTCCCTGTCTATTTTTGATGGGGGTGGTTTACAAAAGCCGGTTTTGACATGGACCCCTGTCATGTTAAAAACCTATGATTATTATGCATTCTCGGATTCATTCATAGCCCCTGCTATAAGGGATTTGGATAGGGCTAGCCTAAATATGTCCGAACGCATATCACCCCGACAGAAATCGTGGTTGGGGAAGTTAACTCTGCCCTGCAACTGGTTCTTTGGTGTAGATTTCACCATGCTCCGCTTGCCAGGTTTCGTCTGGGAGCCATTTCAACTTCCCCGTTTCCTCTCTGATAGAGTGTTGGCCCTAGAGGTAATGAGACAACTATGTACCCTCGATGATGATTACTGGAGAGGAAAACACTTAACCTCTTATTTGCTGCTGCCGATCATGTTTGGTTCCGTGTCACTGGTAAAGAAGAGGACCCCGAGGATTGATACCTCAGTGATTCTACTTTCAAAGTTGGGTCATCTCGGGTTGGTATTAATAGATGATCCATAGGCTTAAAACCCCAACAATAATTTACTAGGAATTGGCATCAAGATCCTGCATTCACCTCGTCCATTCTGGGACCTCTGGAGGAATCCCAAGGAAGGAAATTTGAGTAGATATGTAGGCCTTGAGTATTTGCCTACAATGGACGATCGACCACCATGGCTGAATTTTTATCACATCATGGGGAGGGTCAACCCAAAGCTGATGATCGACCCCTCCCTAGTCACCCAATTAAAGAAGCTCGGTTGGGAGTCCGAGAAGATGCAAGCTTTCTGGGCATACCGACAAGAGATTCTGGCAGCTGGCAAGCTGCATAATGAAGTAGCCCTCGATGAGAGATTTGATGACATTTGAGAAAATGAACATCCGGATGTTGAAAATTCTCTGAACCGCTCAACATCTATGCAGCAATATAGAAGAGAGGAGGTTACCGTGGAATCTAAGGAGGAAGTAACTCAGAATTTCCCCGCCATTGCCAGGAGTCCAATACCTGAGAAGAGTACTGCTAAACTGCCTGTGCAAGAGGAAGATCCACATGCACAAGCATCGGAGCCAGCCGCCTCCTCTAAATCAAAATGGAAGTGGACAAGGACTACCAATGGTAAGAAATGGGTCATTCTTGACCTTGAGGAGTTTTCGAAAGAGAAGCGACAACACGCCGAAGAGGCCGATGCAAAGCAAGAATAGCCAATGAAGGGAGCAGTCGAAACATCTATGGCTCCACATGGGTATCAAGTAACTTTTCCTCCCTCTTTTCTCTCATCTATGTCTCTGGTCTCACCTTCATCTGCCCTTGCTTTTTCCTCTGCCCCTACATTTTCATCCGCGCCATTTCTCTCCGCCATTGGATTTATCGGGCATTCCAGTCTCACCCCTCCTGGTTTCCCGCCTTCAACCTCCGCTTTCCATACCTTACTCGGAACACAATTTGGTGTAAGTACTGGGCTCATGGACCAACAATTTTTATCTCCAAGGTCCAGCCCTATGGTTGGTGCATCTCCAATCTTCCTTTATACTATCACCTCATATCCATCCCCTCTGAGTGGCCAATTCATCCCGCCATTCTCCCCAGCTATTATAACGCGACCCAACAAGACTTCCAATGTGTCGGATATGCTATCTTTCCCCCTAGCCATCCCTCAGGAGTATCCTTTTGCTGACGGATTGGGTATCCTGACCCAAGAATATTTCTCACAGGTTGATGCAAATAAAAGTGCCCGCGCCATCTGGATCAACAAAAGAAGAGCGAAGGACGCAACTAGGTAGGCAGAGCCCCACTTGCAAACCGTATTCAATGAAAGTCATAATTCCTTGATGTTTGTGAAGATCACTCCTAATGTGATTAAGGCAGTAGGCGAGATGCATCCCAGTGATTATTCTGTGAATGCCATCGGGTTAGATTTGCAACAGGCTCGCATACGAGATAAAGTTGAGCTGATGGAAGAGACCCAAAAAATAGTGACCACTGATTTCTTCAAGCTCAGCCGACAAGAAAAAAAGAAGGATGATAAAATCACGGAGCTCAAAAGTAAGGTCGACATTTGGGTAAATAAGTTTAAAGCCCAGGAGAACGAAATAAGTCGGCTGGAGAAGGAAAGGGGTACCTTCGAAAGTAAGATCAAAGAATTGCAGAATTTGGGCAAAGAGGTTGTTCCGACTCTTGAGCAGGAGGTTGAGCTACTCCGAGCAAATGAAGAGCTGCTCCAGGCAAGTGAGGAGAAACTCCGAGCAAAGGAGAAGGAGCTCCACATTGAGTCTGACCTACTAATTGAAGGAATGAAAGAGCTCCGACATAACACAACTGCCGAAATTACTGAAGTGAATGCCAACCTAGAGTTGGAAGTTCAAAGGACTAAGCAGGTTGAATCAACCCTGGTGGAAAAGGAAAAGGAGGTTCTCACCCTGAAGGATCAGATGTCTACATTAAATAGAATCTTGTCAGAGTTAAAGGCAAGCTTAGATAGTAGAGAGGCAGAATTGGCTGCCCTAAAGACCCAACCTCTTGTGCCCCAGATGAGCTTGTTGGAAATTGTCAAAGAGTTGCATGCATCATACTGGGACAAGGTGAAGGCTTTGTGCCTTACTCTGCAACCCACCTTAAAGTTTATGGCGCAAGCAACTAGCCTCTGTGGGACAATGAGTGAATCGATACAGCAGGTCTAGGAGTTAACTTTTGACAAAGTTCTAAAGGCTAAAATTTTATTGGGTAAGTTGTATACTGCTTCGAATGAAGCATTGAGTAGCGTGGGCATCAATGACTGAATGACGACAACTTTGGGTGCAAGTAGCCTCATCTCCATGCACGAGGCTATTCAACAGGTAGTAGATTGCAGAGCTCGATTAAACCAAGTTACCAACGACATGCGGGCGAAGTTTTCCCGTTTGACTCAGAGAGGCCTCCCTTCGCCTTTCATTGCGGACCAGGTAGTAGCAGGTGTGGAACATATTGTTGAAATGATCAAGGAGAAGAAGCAAGACTTTTCTGTCTTCCAGAATTTTGATCAATCTTCGATTGCTAAAGAGATCGAGGGAATCGTGCATCAACTGGTGCAACTTTTCTTCCAACTGGAATTGGAAACCAAAGTATCAAGCGGATTTCCCTTCAAAGCAATTATTGATCTTAGACTGGCTCATGAGCATCTGCGAACTCTCTCTGCACCAATGAATGAAGTATGGACCAATTTACAGGCCGCCCTCTCGAAGTAGTGAGCATTCCTATTGCTGAGCCAAAGGTTTTTGGGGTTCTCCTTTTCGCAAGCAAAAAACCCCTATGAGTCGCCAAACTGTTGAACAAAAATTGCCAAAAGCCTTTGCAGTTTTATATTTACCTTTGCGGCTGTGCCTTATTTTCCAAATGCTCACTGCCCTCAGAGTGCTCCACGTGGCTCCCTCACGAAGCTTTTCACTTTTCCTTCACTTCAATTTTTGGCAGTCTCCATCTACGTGCCGTGTGGCTCACTTTGGTTGTCTTTCGAGTTGGGCCCACCTCGTACTTTATTTTGCTTGGAGTGCTCCACGTGGATCTGTCTCACGGCTCTCTGCTGGGTGCCTTTGCTGCTTTTTGCTAGGCTCCATCTAGGTGACACACGGTGATTTTGTTTCTGCGCCGGTTACCTTGAAACTACCATCGAATCTTTTGTACTTCCCTACCGCTGCGTTTCTTGCTATGGTGCCGCATGTTCTCTCCTAGTGCTGCATGGTTTTCTGTTATGTGTCATGGCCTCACTGGCGTATTGCTAATCGACCGATGATTGTTGTGGTGGTTCGAGATGATCTGGGTCATCGATCACTACGCATGGTTTGTTCTACTTCTAAGGCATTTTCAGGTGGTGGATCGACCAATAAATAGGGCCATGTTTTCTTTTATTAATGTTGATTAAGTTTTGCAAAAACTCCCAAGCGCTGGGAAGTAAGCCTCTTGTAATAGTTGCTTTCAATTAAAAGACTTTGGACTGTGCCAAATAAATTCGGCCTTTCTGTTTTCAAGCATTTGTTAGAACTATTGATTTGTGCTATTATCTTTATTTTGTATGAATGTTTGTTCTTCAGTTTCTGTAACCTTTCATAGCTGAAATAAATACAAATCATGTTTATTTGACTCTTCTATGTTGAGATAAAGTTATGCTTGATTACATTATACAAATTAGAGGGTATTTTTGCATGATAAATGTTTGTGGGTTAAATAGACTTAATTAACAACATTTAGTGGTTCAGGCCTTCGCATTTTTGCACTGTGCTCTGTTGAAATTGATCTAAGACTTTGGTGCATTGCCTATAGTGTAAATTTTACATTCATGCTATCCTCCTAACCTTTTACCTCCACCCACTAAGCAAAGAGCCAACTTCGATAAAATCCCAGAGGTTACTTAGCTAGCGCGCAATGTCCCCCCAATAGCTAAGTTTCCCATAAGGCTGCTGCCACATGCAAATTTTTGCATCAACAGTAACGCCCACATTGCTCAATGTCATTAAAGATCGACATAAGGCGGTTACATGTGACTGACATGGGAATCTTCTGTCGTCGTCCTCCAGTTGACCTTCGCGCGCTTCCTCTACATGACCAGCTTGCGGCTGCGTTTCTCAACTTAGCATTTCAAATCATGTTTGCATGGCAATGTTAGTACACATAATATCTGTATAGCTAAATTTATCTTAAAGAACATCCATCAATCACATGAAAGATTAATATAGATAGTCCACATAATAAGTTAATATCATTAAAATTGGCAGAAAGGGAATTAAACCCAAATGTCTTAAGGTTTGAGAGAAATTATATAAAAGTGTCAGTCATGTAATATCAAAGTCCATGGTAATTTCAGAAAATAGACTATGGATTCTACTCACAACTAACCCAAAAACTAGACTCATCAAAATGTTCTAGAAAGATGAGTCTGAAGCTCCTTAATCATCACTTTTTTGTTACCCATAAACAACATGTCATCAACATACAAGACAATGATTAGAATTTGATCATCAATAACCTTAATATAGACACAATGATCATCCTCGCTTTTAACAAAATCCAAAGTCAATGCAAAGACATCAAACTTTTGGTACCACATTCTGAGTGACTATTTCAAACCATACAAAGATCTCTTTAACCTACACACCAAGTGTTATTTTACTTTCATAACAAAACCATCAAGCTATCACATATAAATCTCTTCCTCAAGATCCCCATGCAAGGAAGTAATTTTAACATCCATTTGACCTATTTCAAAATCATAAGCATAAGCAATAGATAATAAGAATCTAATAGAACTTAACTTAGCAATAGGAGAGAAAATTTCACCGAAATCAACTCCCTCTCTCTACGAGTAGCCCTTGACCACTAATCAGGCCTTGTACTACTCTAACCGACCATCTGCTCCAAATTTATTTTTAAATACCCACTTGCAACCAATGGGATTCCTTTGGGAAAACTCACAAGATCCCAAGTATCACAACTATCCAAAGTCATCATCTCCTCGTGTATGGATTGCATCCAAGACTCACTTTATTCTAAAGAAAGAGCCTCCATGTAGGATCTAGGTTCATCGTCAGTATTCAAAAAAAAAAATAGACAGCAAAATTTGGATGGGATATACCTATCAACTGGATTTTGTTGCCTTGTGGATCTTCTAAAGGTAGGAGTAAGGGGTTGTTATTGTTGTTCTTCTTCTACTTGCTCATCCTACACATCATTTGAACTCTTTGAACCCTCTTCTTCTTCTCCATCCTCTAATCCATCTTGTTGTTCTTCCACATGTGCATCTTCTTTGCTTTTTAATCTTTGTCTCAAAGTGCACTATTTTTGTCTTATCTTTCTCATTTGGTTGTTCTTCACCTGAGTAAGCTCTAAACTCTCTAAAAATCACATCTTTAGAGAAAACTATTTTATAGGTTAGTGGATTCCAAAGCTTATAACCTTTTACATGTTCACTGTAACCAACAAAGATGCATTTTTGTGCTTTTGGATCTAGCTTAGAACACTTCTCTTGAGGCACATGAACAAAATCCTCACAACCAAAGACCCTTAAATGTGAAGCATAAGGTTTTCTACCTATCCACACTTCATAAGGAGTTTTATCAACAAGATTTGAACAAGGAGATCTATTAACCAAATAACATTCAATACTTACAACTTCTACCCAAAAGCATCTATCAAGCTTAGCACCACTCAACATGCTCCTAACTCTTTTCATTAAGGTTTAGTTCACTCTTTTTGATACCCCATTTTGTTGAGGTGTATAAGGTGTAGTGTTTTATTGAACAATACCTACATGCTTATAGAACTCATTATATCACTAGTACACAAACAACAATATATGACTAAATAAACTACTAAAAATTACATATAAATGACTAATTTTAGTCACGTGACTATTAGTAGTTTATTGCTGGTCATTTATAACGTGACCAAATTTATGACTAAACTATTTTAGTCATTGATTTGGTCATTGATTTAGTCATTGATTTAGTTGTATATTTAGTCATTGATTGTTGTTAACTAGTCATTTATTTAGTCATGGTAGTCATTTATTTAGTCATTAATTTAGTCATATATTTAGTCATTACTTTAGTCATTTTTATTTACTGGTTTTCATTAATAAAAAATATTACTTATTAACTATCTAAAATATTTGCACAATAAAACAACAATGAGAAGGTAAAAATAGCTTATTTTATTAATCATATAGATATTACATTCAATTGTGTAAGCTTGAAAATGGAGTTACAATTTGTTGTCCCAACATGAAAGAACTTGAAAAGATTGCAATGCATTGCTGTGAGAGAAAAGAACTAGCTGAAATCTGCTATAAAATCTTGCCTTTATGCTCTTCAACAACTTACAAAAGACTAGGAACATGATTGTTCTTTTATATCATAACCTACAATCCTTTACCCTTGTAATGTGTGTTGATCCTCTAACTATCATTTGTGCATGACTGTTCTTTTATATCATAACCTACAGTCGCTTACCCTTGTAATGCATAAGTACATGATACATCTTTGCAAAGGAAATTTCATTCTATGATTGTGATAAAGCTCCAATCATTTGTAGGATGCCCTCATTTTGATTACTATCATCTTATGACCATTTTAATTGTTACTTCATTGTTTCTCTTACCATTGAACTGTCCCTTAGAAAAATTGATCATTTACCTCTTCATCTTCATATCTTGCTGGTTTCTTTATCACTAATCATGAATCCTACCAACTGAAGTAAATTTGAGTCATTTTCGACAACTTTCTTGCATGTCAACAACTCCAGAAGAACAATTCCATAGTTGTAAACATCAGATTTTTGATTAAGCCTTGAGGTTTTTGCATATTCAGGGTCAATATAGCCAATAATACCCATAACATAGGTGGAGGTGTGAGTTTTGGATGATGAAATGCACTTGGCAATGCCAAATTCTAAAAAATATGCTTCGAAGTTGTCATCTAAAAGAATGTTAGATATTTTTACATCCCTGTGAACAATGCATTGGTTATAGTCATGATGAAGATATGCTAATCCTTTTGTAGCACCATAGGCTATCTTTAGATGAGTATCCAGGTCTAATTTAATCTTCTTTGATGTTCCTACACAAAAATTTAAAATGTTTGTTAGGTTATCCCAAATCTATTTTGATCAGATGGTAGAAATATTGATTGGACTCATATTTCATAAATCTATCATGTTTCTGCATAACATCATTTTATCACCATGTAGGATGTCCCAGAGACTTCCATTTACCATGTAGTCATAAAATAGAAATAAGAAAAATATAGAATTGCATAGTACTAATTTTTTTTTAAAAAAAGGACTCGGAGGAAAGGATGCTGAAGACATTCAGCTGTAGTTGGCACCTACATTTTTTGTATAGCCTCGACTCTGTCCACCTAGTCCAAAACAAAAAGCATGTGAACTAAGTTAGAATCCCTATAGAATCATAAAGGAAAAAAGACTTCATATGTTGACAACAACAAAAGTAAATGCTAAACAAGAACAACATTGGAGAAATTGGCTTGCAAATGAAGGCAACAAGGTATTTCCAGATTCAAGACTTTTACTTAATGTTGTGGTTAGAAGAAAAAATAATCATTTATCTACCACCATAGTGAAAAGTTAGCAATTGCATTTGTTTTGTTAAACATGGCCCTTGGTACAACTATTAGAGTTGTTAAGAACCTTTGAGTATGTTCTGATTTTCACATTGCATCTAAATTCATCTCCAAGATTGTTGCAAGAGAGCATTCCGAGTTTCTGTTTTTGAGAAATCTCTAGGTACACTGCTAGTGAAAGGATCATTAATGAAAAGAGAGATTTCATCTTTAGGTAAGCCTCTTTGGTTGTTAATTTTGAATAGATTTTTCCATTTTGGTAAGTATTGTGTTCTTGTGGCAGTCTTTACTATTAAGTTATTAACATTTGGAAAAGAGCATTACCCTCTTATACTTCATTCCTACTCTAAAATTCTATCCCATGTTTTGTATATGCATTGACTATAATATCATTGTTTAGTTTAGTAGGAGAAAGATATGTAAATTTAATTCCTTTTACTCTATGTATAGGGATTTTTTTTGTTGAATTCTAATTTTGATAGAGAATCAAAATGTAGTAAAGAAATGACTACAGATCTTGCTTTAAATATTTGATCTAATGATTCCATATGATATTCATGATTTTAAAAAGCAAAAGGAACTTCTTTCTTTAATAGGCACCTTTCCTCTTGATAATGATTTTTTTGTACAACACTATAGTGAACTTGCAAAGAACTACAATTCTAGTGGGAAGAAGCAATAGAATATGACAATTTAGTAGCAAGAATGAAATGAAAGGAGGACACACAAATGATGAAATATTTTCTTAACTTAAGAAACAAATTAGAATTCACTTCAGGGCAATCAAACCTACAGGAACTGCACAAAAAAGTTTTTAAGCTGCAAAAATGTGAAATTTATAGAGGTCAAACAACGAGAACGAAATGCTCTAGCTTTTTCTTTTTTTTCGTTTTGTATAGCTAAACTCCGATGTTGAGTCTTAACATGCATTATGCAACTAACTTTGGCTCTATCTCAAAGTCAATGTCAAACTACAAATCAAAGATGATATGTATTCCAACTCCAGATCATGACATTTAAGTCCATACTAGATCTATAATATTAAATATGTAGTAGTAAAACAGTAATTTTCATTGAAAAAATTTACAGTGCCAACAAGAGCATAGACAACCACAAGTGGGGGAGAAGAAAGGTAATTTGCACGAGTCAAGGGATGAACATGCCCTTCAAATTTTCCATTTCCCCAAAGAACAACTGCAACAACTATATCTAAAAGAAAGCAATAAATGGTATAAAATGATTAGAAGAGAAAATAATGTACCATAAATCCCTAATAGGGAAAAAAGAAAAAGAGCTTTCACCCAAAAAAAACACAAAGGCAGCCCTAAAGCAAAATTTTTGGTATTTAAAGCATTGACAATTATATTTGATAAATTAAAGATGAGAAGGAAGCCTTCTTATGGAGTGAAAAAGCTCAAGAAGCTTATCAGAAGCTTAAGGAAGTAATTAGCTCATGCTAATACTTGGTATTCCCAATTTCTCACAACCATTTGTGGTAAATTCTAATGCTTCAAGTGAAGGATTGGAGTTGTGCTAATGAAAATGAGTCATGTTATAACATTTTCAAGCAAAAAGGTGAAAACTTCAAAAAAAAAATATTCTATTATGCATGGTGGTAAGAATAGATCACAACAATCTAAAATTCTTGCTTGGCCAAGGTGATTTGAACAATCAGCAACAAGTGATTGTCTTTTGGTCTTCATGACTATCATTACTATGATCTCAAGTCATACTTTAAGTCTCACTATGATCACCATACCTACAACCATTCATGCATTTGTGTCATAAATCCTTTGCCTCTTATGTTCATTTTCTCTTAGTTTCCCTTATGATTGTTATACTATCATTTATGTCTTGTATAGACTCTTCTATCATGGGCACGCCATATCCGTATGATTGTTATACTATCATTTATGTCCTCTATAGACTCTTCTATTGTGAAAAGTTAGCAATTGCATTTGGTTTGTTAAATATGGCCCCTAGTACAACTGTTAGAGTTGTTAAGAACCTTCAAGTATGTTATGATTGACACACTAAATCTCAAAGGAGATATTCAATACTTGGAGGGCTCAATTATCATGATGTCCACACCTCATGCACTAAAGGGCATTCCTTTGGATCAGATTTTTGTAGAATAGGGAAAAATATTCCTCAAATGCAAACGCATAATGCTTGGAGAGATCTAAATTTGTTGATTTCTAATGCTAATTAAATGGATAGAATACAACCCATAACTTAGGGAGTCAATCTCCTTAGTTTCCATGAACACTATGGGAAAAAATCAACTCTCAACTACCATCTTCCCAAGTAGTAACTTGGCATCCAAATCATGGTCTACCTCTGAAACTATACCCTTACAAGAAAACTCCTTGATCAATAAGAGTTAACCTTACTATGCCAAGTGTCCTTCAAATGTTTCATATTCATTACTTGGATCCACCACCTTAATTTCCTAAACATAAGACAAGATTAACAATTGAGATGCTTTGGATTTGATGATCAATGATATCAATGGATAGTTGAACTACCAAGGTGTAAGGTTGATGAAAATCTTGATGGATTTGAACTAAACCAACACAATCCAAGTGGTTTCAAATCAACAACTAGATTTACAAACTCAAACAAAACACTCCTTTCACACAAGCTCTTCTTTTCCACTAGTAGGTCTGCAGACCCAAATTGCTCAAATTTTCTCACAAAGAACCTCACAAAAATCAAAACCTTGACACTTTTAGATACCATTCAAAGCATACTCAAACATATCCAAAAATCTCCATGGGCCACCTTGGAATATCTCATTCAAATTCATGAAACTATGTTGTCCTAGAAGACCAATTAGGTCACTTTTTCCAAATGAAGTGTCCCTAATTATTGCAACCAATTTTGAATAACCTCTCAGACCTTCATACTAGAGAAAAAATGGCCCAATTTAATAATTTTTGGAAAGCTAAAAGCTCATCTAGCCGCTGTACCTAAAACCCTCACCTTTCACTTGTTTGGGGTAGGTTTATTGGAACTTGATGTTCCCATCCTCACACAACTTTTCCACCACCTCCACCACTCTTAAATATGTCTTCCCAAACTTAGAAAACCATCTCATAGCCTATTCTCAAATTATTTCATCAAACTCCCTCATAATCCCTTCACTTTCATGCCCTAATTCACCAATTTTCCTCAAGACAGTCCTCAAAACTTTCCCAAATCTTTCATACGCATAAAATTCCCACCCTACCATTCTAATCCTACTTTCATGAGCCCATTCCACTTAACAACAGGGAGGAAAAAAGGTGGAATGGGCCTTATGTCATTAATGGAGCCTCAAACCCTTAATCTACACTTACAGACCCAACTACATAAATTTAGCGATTTATCTCCTTAAATTCAATGAAAATCCTCCAAAATGGATTCAAATTAAATCTAAGATAGGTCTACACAAAATTACATAATTTTTAGCACAATATATTGTTGTATTGTTACGTACAACCTTCTGCAACTACAAAAATTGAATGCAAAATACAAAAAATACTATCAAACATGGAGTTTTTTTATTGAGGATTCTTCAAAAAAAAGTTTCTAACTCCTTGCATCGAGGTTCTCCAAATTTTTTTAACACTAACTAACCTCCTCAAATGTTTCAAACTGCCTCTTGAATTCAAATGACCGTTAGACTTTACAAGGGTGCAGTTTTTGCAACTTTTCCCCAAGATAACAACTTTTTTACAATGTGACAAAATATAACAAATTTCACTTAGGTACCCCCAAAAACATGAAAAGAAGACCTTAACCAATGATTCAAAACTCAAAACACACCAAAATATGACCTAGGACTTTTCACCTTCATAAAGTTGCATTTTGTCAGCTTTTACAATTTTGCATTTTTGTACATCTTTTGACAATTTTGCACATTTACAAATATGATCACCTAAGACATGCTAAATGGTCCATTTAGACCTTATTCACTCAACCAAATACCTCAAAACCCTATGAAAACCTATCACAAAAAAAACTTGATCAAATTCAGTTGAAATGGATTGGTGCTCCTGCACCAAAGGTGGACCAATCTACCAAAATCTATCAAATGACACCACATGGTTCTAAAAAAGCTAATTGATCATCTCTTATAATGCACTCTAACCCCATTCAATTAATTTTCTAGATCTATTTTACATCAATATTAATGGTCAAGGGAGATCTTCTCTGCAACCCAAAATTACTTGAACATCTTTGACTTCAAAAGCCAACCAAGACATGTCGCGTAAACTTATGTTTTTGCACTTCACTATATACCCTTTGATTCACCTTGAAGATCAACAACTTGAGAAAATCAGTAGACTACTAAAGTGTTGAATGGTATTATTTATCAAAGTACCTACATCCACCAAAGTTCATTAGATCACACCATATGGTTTCACTAAAACCATTTGATAAAACTGCTTGATATCTATAGGCCTTACTTAAGCATCAATCAACATTGAAAGTGCAGATCAAATTGCCCCAAAGATTAGTGATTATGGTCGATTGGTGGATGGCTAAAGGGTTGAGTGGTTTTATTCACCGAAGTGCAAACATCACTGAAATACACTAGTTCATGCCATGTGGACATATCATATGCACCTAGCCTCCTACTTTCCATCAATGGCCACAATTTGGTCCTCAAGATTGGCACCTTCAATAGATGGTTGAGGAGATTGGTAGCTCGATCTACTAATATGCTACAATACACTAGATTGTGCCAAGTAGCCACAATGTCCATTGCCAAACAAAGACCCTAACACGTACTTTTTGGACCTCTATCTCAATAAGGATCATACACCTTAGCATCCCTTTGAAAAAGACTCCATATTGGAGATGCCCATGCTAACAATAGAGACCTTTTTGGTAGATCAATATATGGATATTGAACCCACCATGCTGGTCTACCAAGATTATGGGACCATTATCCAATCATCAAACAAACAAGATCAAATCACTTAAATGAAATAGAACCTCCTATAATAAGTCAATGAAGGAATATAATAGAAAGGTGAAGGCATAGGCAAAGTTCTTTGGCCTTCACATAAATTTGATGAACTAATTTTCCATTAACACAACTCAAGAACTCAACCAAGGTAGCAAAGAATTAAAGATAGAGGAATTAAAAAGATACCTGGATTTTGTAGTTGGATATGCTCTGGTAGACATATATGCAAGATGTGGAATAATAGACAACACACCTGAATTGTTTGATAGAATGCCTCAAAGAGATGTCATCTCATGGAATGAAATGATTGATTGCAGAATGTGCACAAAATGGATTTTGCAAGGAACCTCTCAAAATCTTTTGAATTAAAGAAGCACTCTGGAACACATCCTAACATTGTAAGCTTTTCTTGGGTTCTAGGTGCATGCAGTCATTCAGGTTTAGTGGATGAGGGCTGCACATACTTCACATGTTAGTAACCCTTATTGCATTACAATTTACATATATAGTTAATCATTAGGTGTGCATGGCTAACCTTCATTCCCATGCTAGCTATATTGAGGACACCCTAAACATTATTACTAAGATGCTAGTTAAATCTATGGTACATGTGGATCATATATGAATATAGGCTGAGTATTTCCAGCAACACTACTTTTTTAGTTGGATCCTAAAAATGTTGCAACTTATGTTCTTCTCTAAGACATTTTTACAAGGTTCAAATAGTAAAGAGATTGATGAAAGATAGAAGAATTAAAAAGATACCTGGATGTAGTTGGATTGAAGACTATAAACTGGTACATCTTTTTTATGTAGGAGACATATCACATCCACAAACATGGAAAAGCTATACAAAGTAGGAGAAATTGGCTTGGAAAATGAAGGCAACAGGGTATAAAGAATTATTTATCTGCCACCATAGTGAAAAGTTAGCAATTACATTTGGTTTGTTAAACATGGCCCCTGGTATAACTATTAGAGTTGTTAAGAACCTTCAAGTATGTTATAATTGCCACACTACATCTAAATTCATCTCCAAGATTGTTGCAAGAGAAATTAAAACTAAAACTATATGGTTATAAAAACAAGGATGTCATTTTCAACTATTAAAATATATGTTATACAAACAAAGATGAAATTATAAATTGGAATATATAACTTTATGGTGTATATCAGAACTAAAACTATATGGTTATAAAAACAAGGATGTCATCCACATACATACCCAGGTCGACATCATTAAAAAAATCTCTGATGAGTCTAATAGGAGCCACATCTAGCACTAATAGTATTGGCCCAAAAATTGTAGGAATCCATCCTAATTCCATCTCTCTGAAGATTGTTTCCTACATTAGTTGTTTTGTTACTTAGATCTAAAAGCACTGGTATTGGATGCAACTGAACACTTTTTGTTAGAGAGGGATGAATATATGGAGGATGAGAACATAAATCCAGATAAGGATTTTTCTTCCATGATGATACTTCATCACATTTGTCAACAAGCTCATTCAACATCTTTTGTCTCAAGGGCAATGTGTGGTGTAGGTGCACCTTAGCATGAGCATACCTCCATGAGGCAATTCTAGGTTTTTGATTTAGTATTGGTTATCTCATGATTTAATAAGGTCTAAATGGCCACATTAAGCTAGGAATAGGTCCTAGAAGGTTGTTAGGAGTTCAATTTTAAGATATTAAAAAAAATGTAAAAAAATATCAAATAATGTAATTGAAAAAATGCAAAAACTGCCAAATAGAGGAATATGAAGGGTCAGGTAGTTAGAAATTTAGGTTGAGGCATTGGTTTTGATTTATATAAAAAATTTTAAGCTTCAAAAACTTCGAGGAAGGTAGGGGGTGATGTATGAGAATGAATTCAATGTAATTCTCAGTTTTTTTGTTCTTTACCAACATTTTTTTTCTGATTTTAGGCCATTGTACAACCATATTTTGTGCATGAAACCTCTCCTCCTTCATTTTAAGTGATAGCCCTATGAATCCTCTTTAATATTCATTTGGTTTCATTAAAAACCAATTAGTTTTTTGAAAGTTATAGACAATTTCTCTAGGCGGGTAAAAACCTTGTTCTAGAGTAACAATGTGCATTCAAAATTGTGTTTCCCGCAATTGACAAAGTGGATAGTCCTAAAAAATTGTTAAAGGGTTCATTTAAATGTGTGCTATGATATTCCAAAATTGGTAGTCCAAAAAAAATTAAGTTTCTATCAAAAGTTTGATGCCCTAACTCTGTGTTCTTCATGTTTAGACTGCATGTAACACTGAACATGGGGATTTCTTGTGTTTTGAGTGTTTAGATAAAGTGATCCACATGTGTAATTGTTTGGAAATGTTTTCAAGAAGCCTTGGAACCTTCTTTCAAAGTGTATTTGTCAAAATCATAAATAATTGAGTCTTGGTGTGCACTGTTCTATCATAACATAGTATGGCAATCATGGTCAAAGACAAAGAATAGTGCCACTTGAAGTCTTTCACATTAAAGAACCATAAAATCCTTTGGAAGCCTTATATTTTAGTGTGTCATGAATTTACATTTAAGGTTAGATTTAAGTTTGTGTGGATAAAGTTATGATGGGTAATCTTGGTCTGATCAAGGAGCCTAAAGAGGCCTAATTAGCAGTATAGCAGCCCTTGGATAAGGGTGTTATTACAAAACAAAGATATCTCAATCTTTGATATGTTTTAAAATAGCATAAAGGGTATCTAAAGGTTACTGCACAATATTGATTGGAGGTATTCCTGGAGAGTTATGAGTGACAGTCTATAGTTGAATGGCTACAAGAGCATGGTGCAACCTATGAAGGAAAGATCTATTGTTGAAGGATCTAAGCTACTGAAAGGGTTTTATGTGAATGCTTATGACATTTTCACCTTTTGCAAGGTCCAAAAAAGGTTTAGATGAAGTATGGTGTTGTGAATCCTCTTTTTGAGCTATTGTTGTGTATGCTCCAAGAGTGCCAAATAACATGAGTTTGTAAACATTACCTCGAGTATTGGTCGAGTTTGTGAAACATTATGTGTTGGTCCTCCTGATTGTCATCAATGTGTTGCTTAGAATGATCCAAAACATAGAGAGAAAATACTTGAACAAGGAGTTGAACATGCTCATGAATCAAATAATGCAACTGACCAATTTGATGGGTTGTGAACCCAGTTAGCAGATTCCAATTCTCAATATGTACCTAAATTCAAGTGAGATGCATACTAAAGAAAGGCTAAATTCAAGTGAGATGCATACTAAATAAAGGCTAAATTCAAGTGAGATGCATACTAAATAAAGGCTAAATTCAAGTGAGATACATACTAAATGTTCACAAGGGGATTATAAGTATAACATGACACACCAACCCCTTGATATCGCACTCTAGATTCTATGTGCTGCTTAGCTTGCTCCTAAAGTTTTCTTAATGAATACTCAATTAGAATGTGTAAAATAAACATAATTCCTCTTTTAACCTAAACTTCCATAATTGCGACAATGAAAAATACAATTTCACACCAGACCACAAAGAAAATCAAGGTAAATTAAAACTAAATTTAGAATTCTCAGCTAATCTTTATACATAAAAATAGATTATTTGATTTAATAGAAATTTGATACCATGCATTAAATTCAGATATAAGGAAATTCATAGCCTGAGTAAACATGAAGAACTCAAATATCCTCTAGACTGTTGTGTATGCATGTCCTTCACAAGTTCATTGGAAAAGGCAAATAATTTTACTCTACCACCAATTTACATGAATGGTGATATTGAGATAAGAATGACTTGTGGTAGAAATGGACTCACACAATTAAAAACTGAAGGAGCTCTTGGTCTTGCAAGTGACCCACACAATCTCACATGTCAAAAGAAATATTAGAAGGACACTACTTTATCAGAACAAATAAAGTATATTATGATTCATCAGTTGGAACAAAAAAACTCTGAATGTGTTTATTTGACAGAATAGAAAAAGTATGACCACTCCACAATGTGTACAATAGTAAAGAATACTGCCTGAAACTATAATAGATATTCCCAAGAAAATTTTGTCAATACTTCCAAATCAAAAACTCTTGACCATGACTGTACATTCACCTTTTTTATGGGTAGAAATCACCTTAAGTACATTTTAATGATAAATATATGAATTAAAAAGATACCTGGATGTTATAGTTGGATATGCTCTAGTAGACATATATGCAAGATGTGGAATCATAGACAAAACACCTGAATTGTTTGACATAATTCCTCAAAGAGATGTCATCTCATGGAATGAAATGATTGATTGCAGAATGTGCACAAAATGGATTTTGCAAGGAACTTCTCAAAATCTTTGAATTAATGAAGCACTCTAGAACACATCCTAACATTGTAAGCTTTTCTTGGGTTCTAGGTGCATGCAACCATGCAGGTTTAGTGGATTAGGGCTGCACATACTTCACACATTAGTAACCCTTATTGCATTACAATTTACATATATAGTTGATCATTATGTGTGCATGGTTGACCTCCATGCCCGTGTTGGCTATATTGAGGACACCCTAAACATTATTACTAAGATGCTACTTAAATTTGTGGTACATTTGGATCATATGAATATAGGCTGAGTATTTCCAACAACACTCCTTTTTTAGTTGGATTCTAAAAAATGTTGCAACTTATGTTCTTCTCTAAAACATTTGTACGAGGTTCAAATAGTAAAGAGATTGATGAAAGATAGATGAATTAATTAGATACCTGGATGTAGTTGGATTGAAGGTCATAAACTGGTACATGTTTTTTTTGTGTAGGAGATAGATCACATTCACAAAGATGGTAGAGCTATATTTAGTAGGAGAAATTGGCTTGGAAAATGAAGGAAGCAAGGTATAAAGTATCATTTGTCTGCCACCATGGTGAAAATTTAGCAATTGCATTTGGTTTGTTAAACATGGCCCCTAGTACAACTATTAGAGTTGTTAAGAACCTTCAAGTATGTTCTGATTGCCACATTGCATCTAAATTCATCTCCAAGATTGTTGCAAGAGAAATTATTCTGAGAGATGTGAGCCATTTCCATCATTTTAAACATGGACAACTTTGGAAAAATTGGAATAATATTATATTCAAGGATAGAAAAGGGCCCTACAAGCTTCATTCATGACATCATGTACTAGCCCATTATTTTACAAGATTCTATTCAACTGGAAAACACTACCGATCACATGTTGCACCTCTAAGAGTGTCAAAGAGGTTACTAAAGAAGCCCATTTACAAAAAGTCAATCTTACAACAGACTTACAAGAGGCAGGTCCATTATTGAATATAGTATTATAGAAAATTCTAAGTAGCGAGGAAATTGATTTAGAGCTGCATAAACTCTTTCAGGTGCAAGAGAACTGTCTAAAGCTAAAACTTTAGGAGATCCCTAGTCCTTTCTTTTTTTCTAAAAAATATGTATCTTGTATATGTAGGACAACTTATTAAATAATTTATAAGGTAAATATTAAAATTATCCCTTTGTGGAATACATACTGGAGCCTCATATGCCTAATAGTGGCTAGCTTGATGATGACCTAGAAAACTTACCATTCCCTTTTACCTTACTCATTAACATCAAGGAATGCTTATGGTAAGATATTTAAGGTGTATTAATTGACAATTTCATTCAATACTATTGTTGCTTCACCTTTCTCAACACACACATGATATTCCTATCATATTTTTTGGTATATTCTTACATGATAGATCTTTGAGACCTACTTTAGGTGTTTTCATCTATATATTTTTCAATTACAAAGAAAAAATGATTAAGTTTTGGTACAATTAAGTTTCATAATTACAGTAGTGATGACTAAACTGAATTGGATAATAAACAAGATAGAGTACATTTTAAATTTGGTTAAAAAGTAGATAAGAAATAATAAAAGTGAAAAGAATAATGCAAAGCAAACCACCCAAGAAAGAATACAACCAAACTACTCCTCAACTAATACACCTTGGAAATGGCCATTACTTGTGACTAGTAATTCCAAATACATACACTTCTAGAATAAAGACTTTCAAGCATCCTGCATGAGGAGCAACAAACAAAACAGTCAGTTTACTATGGCTAAAATATTACAATTTTGTGTTCACTATAACATTGCCTAAAAATATTAATTCTTAACTATAGTATTCAAGATAAACAAATCACAAAATATTCCAGATTTTAAAAACTAATGATGGATGTTTGACAAATGTCAAGCCTAAGAAAAGTCACCATCTGTCCTCTAGAGTTAGAATAAAGAGAGCGATTCTTTTAATGCTGCTTACTAGAGAATATAAGAATTTTCTATACATGGCACTCCATGAGACCACATTTCTTTGAGGCATTTATTCAAACAGTTCACTGCCTTGTCTATGCTACCATTTTCATACATGTCTACTAAAGCATTTTATCAAACAATTCACTTCCATGCTGCTATGGCTAAAAGCCTAAAACAAGTGATTTCAAACAAGCTATGGATGCTTGGAAAAATTCTATCAAAGCATAATAGTAAGCAATAGCATAGACAAGGCAATGAACTATTTGAAAAAATGCCTCAAAGAAATGTGGTCTTATGGTGATGGAATACCATGACAATCCATTTTTTCAAACAGTTCACTACCTTGTCTATGCTATCACATTTTTCATTCATGTCTACCAAATAATTTTATCAAATAGTTCATTGCCTTGTTGCTATGGCTAAAATCCTAAAATAGGTACTTTCGAACAAGCTATGGATGCTTGGAAATAATCTATCAAAGCATAATAGTAAGAAATAGCATAGACAAGGCAGTGAACTGTTTGAAAAAATGCCTCAAAGAAATGTGGTCTCATAGTGATGGAATGCCATGACAATCCATGAGACCACATTTCTTTGAGACATTTTTTCAAATAGTTCACTACCTTGTGACTTGTTTATGCTACCACATTTTTCATACATGTCTACCAAAGGATTTATCAAACAATTCATTGCCTTGCTGCTACCGCTAAAAGCCTAAAATAGGTGCTTTCAAACAAGCTATGGATGCTTGGAAAAAATGTATCAAAGTATAATAGTAAGCAACAAGCTATGGTCTCAAGGTTTTTTTCGCATGAAAAATTAGTGCGATTTTATTTGCATTTTTTTGGAGGTTTTAAATGCATTTTTTGGTGATTTTGCAATTTGAAATGGGGAAAAAGCATTGAGAAAAAGGTCAATGATTTTTTGAAAAAATCGTCTAGCCTGCCATTTTTTTAATAAACATGATTAATCAGGATTTTTTTGCAGATTATGCTTCTATGGATTTGGCAGTCTGAATTTCATTTGATTACTTTGGATTTAATATATTGGTGTATACGGTATTTGGTCTTCACATGGATGTGACTACATTTATAAGCCATAATGGTCTTATTGTGGCTTTTTTTTAAGTCAAACAAGATTGACATTATGGTTAGCCTAATATTCAATAATTGATGATTATGGTTGTGACTAGGATTAAAACTCACTATTGGTGACTCTGACTTGTACGCTAGAACACAAGTCCACACACTAGCCTCAATCACTTGCCCTATAGTACACAAATCTATGCACAACTCCTTGCTCGATGCACAAGTTGCACAATGCTTGGAACCATGTCATATAGCCAGACACAACTCCTCACTCCATGATCCATCCACACAACACTAGGAACCATTCCATGCAACTTCAAAAACATCGTGCAACTCTTGCACAACCCTTCACATCATGTGTCATTCATACAATTCTAAGGATCATTCCACATAACTACACAAACAACTATGTTTGAGTTCTATGCCATATTTACATCTATACACACAAGGCACATAGTCCAAAACACAACATAAAACCCTATATGACCTTTCAAAACATTGTGCAACATCTAAATCCATGCAATCAACCATTTAGCACAACTTCTGGAGTCATTTCATGACAAGACACTTGTCACCATGGTGAGCAACCGAAAACCAACTCATCAAGAGATGAGGAGTCACACATTAGTTAACAAGCAAACATAGGTAGATATAAAATAGATAGCAAAAAATGCATAGCCATACATCTCTCAAGAAAGGGATTGTTAACAAATCTAGAGCTCACTTCAAGCATCATTATAGCCTTTATTTCATTGATTGTGGAATCTTAATAGTTGTTTAAATATGTATTAGGGGTTTGTAAAGATGATGAAGGGGAGATTGTCAAAAAGGAAAGGGCACAAAGCTGGAAAACACTATTGTTTCCCCTATCAAATTTTCTTGATAATTTGTAACAACCTTGTAAAGAGAGTAGAGACTACTTGGCCATTGACTAAGTTTTGTGTTATTGTTAGAAAGAATATTGAGGAAGTATCAAGTGGAGTTAGGTTCAATTATCAATCTTAACGGCCTCAACAACAATCAAGCATGCTGAATCCCTCTTTATGCTTATTTTGGTTAGAAATTGACATGTTTGAAGTTTAGGGGTTTTCCTTTTAATCTTGAATAAGGTATTGTTTAACCTCTTATAATAGTTCTCATTCACAGGATAATAGCTCATAAGAATACTAGAAATGAAAAGTGGAAGGTGATCTCAATAGGTGTTAAATTAAATTTTGATGGGGCCTCAAAAGGCAACCCAAGGTTAGTGGTGGGCTAGCTAGATCTTAAGAGATACAAAAAGTGATTTTGTGATGGGAGGCCTTATTTTGACCAATATACAAATAGATATACAAATGGCCTCATTATTTAGTCCTAAAAAAAATAAATATATACACATTAAGCCTTCCCAAGAAGTTTACTTGAGCCTTTAACTCATTATAAATCTCACCAAGATTGAAGTAATATACAAGGTAACTCTATCTATAGTACATTGCAAGTATCTCACAACTTGATGGAAGATTTTACACAAACATTTTTTCAGGAGAAGCTTGTCATGGAATTCCATGAGACCACATTTCTTTGAGGCATTTATTCAAATAGTTCACTGCCTTGTCTATGCTACCACATTTTTCATACATGTCTACCAAAGCATTTTTTCAAATAGTTCACTGCCTGCTATGGCTAAAAGCCTAAAACAAGTGATTTCGAACAAGCTATGGATGCTTGGAAAAAATCTATCAAAGCATAATAGTAAGCAATAGCATAGACAAGGTAGTGAAGTGGTTGAAAATTTTCCTCAAATAAATGCGGTCTCATGGTGATAGAATGCCATGACAATCCATAGCAATTTTCTTGTCATGGCATTTGTCATGCCATTCCATCACCATGAGACCACATTTATTTGAGGCATTTTTTCAAAAAGTACACCGCCTTGTCTATGCTACCACATTTTTCATACATGTATAACAAAGCATTTTATCAAACAGTTCACCACCTTGCTGCTATAGCTAAAAGCCTAAAACAAGTACTTTCGAACAAGTTATGATGCTTGGAAAAAATCTATCAAAGCATAATAGTAAGCAAATTTAAACTTAAGCATGAATATTTTTTAGAATAATTTTCATTCATTTTGCTCGAACTTCTGAGTTGAAGAGATTCAAGTTTCCATAAAGGCCAAAAAGGCGATCTCACAAGAAGTGAGACACCCATAAATTAAAAATATAGATTAAAAGTATAGTAAATAAACAAAGCATAGAGACAAAAAACTAGCAAGAAACTAGAGACAATTATTGGTCACCCAATAGTTAGAGGCCTTTGACAACATGTCATTTGTTTTCCAAGAATTGTAGTTTCTCTTTGAAAGACAATGACTTTCTTTTCTTGGTTTCATCATCATTGATAAGGGGAATGGTAGTGTTGGCAAAAAAAATTCCAATAACCATGAATATTTTTTAGAATAATTTTCATTCATTTTGCTCTAACTTCTGAGTTGAAGAGATTCAAGTTTCCATAAAGGCCAAAAAGGGGATCTCACAAGAAGTGAGACACCCATAAATTAAAAATATAGATTAAAAGTATAGTAAATAAACAAAGCATAGAGACAAAAAACTAGCAAGAAACCAAAGACAGTTATTGGTCACCCAACAGTCAGAAGCATTTGACAACATGTCATTTATTTTCTAGGAATTGCAATTTCTCTTCGAAAGATAATGACTTTCTTTTCTTGGTTTCATCATCATTGATAGAGGGAATGGTAGTGTTGGCAAAAAAAATTCCCTTCTTCCTGGAGACAAAAACCTTTGGAGGATCTTCCCCTCCGCACTTACCATGGTATGTTCCAACTATAGAGATATTCAAAATTTAGGTATACAATCATTCCATATGCATATTTTATTGTCCTTCTAATCTTTTCCCCATATTTTCTTTGCTAGTGGAGGATTTAAAGTATGTAAGAAATACTTTGTCTCTATGTTTCAAGCCTTCTAGCAAACCAACTGACATAGAATTATGTATTTTGTATTCACATGTACCTCACTGCCAATATAATGGTATGTTCCAACTACAAAGATATTCAAAATCTAGGTATACAATCATATGTTGTAGTGACAAGTGCACTGCTAGACATACATGAAAATATGGAAGCATAGACAAGGCAAGCAAATTGTTTCCAAAAATCCCTCAAAGAAAGTGACTTCTTAAAAAGGCATCAATTTCCAACGAATTCCATTTAATTCCACAATATCATAATTTAATTAATAATTATAGGGATTAATAACAAAATTAATATTATTTTAAAATATAAGATTTTATACTGTGATTTAATCATTAGTTATATTTATTTTCTTCACTAGTTATTGATTCACTCGTGGTAAATATTTTTAACCGATACATGAAAGAGAAATATTCATACTTGGTAATTTCAACCACTATTATTCCAACATATGACTTCTATCAAACATAAAAAAAATATAATAGATTATTAATACTTCCAAAAATTACAGTAGATTATTAATATTTCTAGCCATGCAGCCTTATATTTAAATTTTCTTTATTTCATTTACCTACGATCATATATTTCTCATGAAGATTACTATTTTCAAATGATAATGCTATTATTTACTTAACAAGTAGCTCACAATTACCATTTATACTTTTCCAGAGTACTACCTGGTTTGTTCAGTCAATAAGCGCTATGTTTTAGTTCTATCCTTAGTATGTGTCAGTGTTACTTTAAGGGATAATACAATAGTATTGATTTGGTTAATGATGATGTTTTTCTTCCCCCTTCAAGAATTGTTGATGTATTGGGATATTATTTAGAGAAATCAACATTCCACTCCCCTGAGGTGGAAAATCAATGACTCCGTAGTAATACTATCACAATTTTGAATAAAAAATAATTATCATGATGACTGCCAATAACAAAACTCTTTCAATAATCAAGGGCTTAAATCAACTCCAACAACTAAAAATTGAGAGTTTAAAAGCTTTGATAAAGTGAGCTAGGATCAAATATTATAGGTTTTCAAACTGTGTAATATATAGCTTTTCTTAATGGAAGATTATATTAACGTGGTCATTTGATTGATAATATATGGTGATAATGAATTACATTGAGCTTACTACTAGTTTCTTATGTTCATGTGCTTGATGCTATATTACCTCTTTTTGCTTAATTTTTATTTATTTATTTATATATACTACAAAATGATAAAATATCACAAAATTGGATTTGTCCAGTCTTTGGTTCCAATCTCAGCAATTGCCCTTCTTGAATGGTCCAAAGTTGGCATGAGAGCCTCTGAAATTAACTAGCCCATCATTCTATTTGAACCACCAAATATAAAGAAAATACATGGGAAATCAAAGCACAAGGCCCAATATCCATTTGCATAGTAGCATTATTGTGAAGGGCATACATAGAAGAACCTAACAATGACTAACAAAAAATGACAAACCCAATAACCAATATTAGTGAAAATCATGTTGTGTACCAAGGCACAACTTATTATGAGTTTTAAGTTGATTTTAGACCTTGATTTTATTATTATTGTTTAAGCTATGTTCTATCTAACCAAAGTAGTTGCCCCTAATTTTTTTTTCTGCATATTTGTGTTTTCCATATATATTATTCTTTGCATTTTCTTTTCTGTAAATAGTGAAGAAAACCAAGTGGTATTAGAGCTTCAATTAGTGTTTGTTGTCAATGCAAAAATGTTGGGAGGCATTTATTCAAGAATTACTAAAAAGTTTTTAACAAAGGAAGAATTGATGTGATTGCTTGCAAATTTCACAAAAAATATTAAGGAGCTAATCTCTTTTGAAAAAATACCAAGGGTTCTACATCATGGTTATCCAGCTGGGGATTGGGAGTAATTCAGCTAGATAAACCTAAGCAAATTTCCTACAACTAAATTTAAGCTAAGAAAGTTAAATTAAAAAGAATGAAAACAAAACGAACTTTGATATGCCAATGAAATTTAAGCAAAGGCATGAGAAGTACCTATATAATGGTGTTGTTTTTCTGCTTAGACTACTCTTATTGGAAATTGTGGAATCTTAAATAGAATTTCTCAAAGAGATGTGATCTTATAGAATACATTGATTGCAGGGTACATGCAAGATGGATTTGTTGAAAAGGATTTTGAAACCTTCGAGAAAATGCTATTGGTAGGTGTAAGACTCACCTCCACAACCTTTGCTAGCATTCTTTCCACCTGCACAAATGAGATCTTTGGAACAGGGTATGGAACTCCATCCACCCTACATGATATGTTCAAAATGGGTCTTTTTGAAAAGTCCTTAGAAAAATTTAAGCAAATGCAACCGGTGGGTGTAAAGCCCAAATCCTCAACCTTTAATCTATTCACAGTAAATGAAATTTTCTTAAACCCTAATAATTACACCTATAAACGTTTGCTTCAATTTTTTCACAGTAAATGAAATTTGATAATATCAAGGTTTAAGGGCTTACTTAGATTCTTGAGTTCGAAACAGGAAAACCTTGAACCCTTGGTGAATCCTTATTTTTAGATTGCAACTCACCAAATTGGAGAAGCGAAAGGTCAATACTAGTGAGGAAGAGTTTGGAGGAGCGGGAACCAATAGTGGCAGGAGAAGCAGCAAAATATGGTGAAAAGCAACCAAAAAAAGGGCAAAAAATGATGAACGACTAAGATTCGTTCAATTCTCTTATTTATTTTTAATTTCAATTGTCTCTTATTTTTCTATCTTTATTATATATATATGTGAGACATTTTTATTTAAATATAAATATGAGACAATTTATCATTATATTTGAATATTTAAAATGAGCTAATTTAATTTAATTTAATTTAAATTATCTCATACTTAAAAGAGAATTTTAATTTTTTTTCTCATTGGTATTATCTTATTATTATTTTAATTTTCAATAGCCTTTTGATTGAACTTTTTATTTTTCTTTATGTATTCTTTTTTATTTGTAGTGTATCCTTATAATTGAATATGTCTTTTGGTCCAAGTGGCCTATTGGTTATCTTCTATTGTCCTTGTTATACGTGCCACCTCTCTCCCTCATCCCTTCTCTTGGCCTTTTTTAGCTAATTCTTGGTCTGCAACTTATCATTTTTCTCCTTGAGCTCTCATATATCTTGATGATGGATCACAAAGTGTGATCCAAAATGTTGATACAAAAATTCTTACACAATCAAATCTAGAAATCATCTAACAATAATCTATATGGATTGTGGAAACTTGATCTCATTAAGATTCATTTAGTCGTAAAAAATTAATATAATAAATATAATATAAAAAATAATTAATATATTATATATATTTAATATAATATTAATAAGATTTAATTATATATAATATAATTATATTTAATAGTATATATAGGTTATATTATTATTATATATTGTATTTTATAATAAAAAATAAAAGTTGAAGAATGTAAATGTTATTTTTTTTTATAAAATATGTGAAGGCCTTAAGACTGCACCGAAAGGCAATGCCTTCCATGCAATAGGTATTTTTGGTGCACCAAGCAACCTAGGCGGCCAAATGGACCACTTAGGTAGGGGTCCCATGAGGGGGGCTTAAGCTCTATGGATTATGATCAAATTTGAAAGAAAAAGGAATAGAGGAGTAATATTCATTTATTTAGTCATTTTTATTTTTCTGATATTAGTCATTTAGTTGTGATTTTAGCCGATGACCAAATTAGTCACTTATAAATGACCAAATTAGTCATTTATTTGCTAGATTCTACTAATGTTAGTCACATGACTAAAATTTTTAGTCACGTAGTCATTTATTTCCCAAATTCTACTAGTGTTAAGTTCCCTAGAACGATATTCACCCGCATTATCAGATCTCAAAACCCTTATCTTATAATCCTTTTGCTTCTCAACTAAGGCTTTAAATTCTTTATACTTAGTGAAAACTTCAGATTTTGCATGCATAAAATAAATCTAGGTGTATCTTGACACATCATTAATGAAAGTAACATAATATCAAAATTCTCCAAGAGTCAACATCTAATGGTCCAAACACATTCGAATGAATGATATCTAATAATCTCTTAGCTTCATTTTATTTTCTTATGAGACTGCAGGAATCGGGTAGCATGACCCCCTATAAATTGCAGTGCACCTGTTAAACTTTTTAACGTGATCGGTGGCGCTGGTGCAACACGCCCTCCGGTACCATGGGGGTGGGGGAGACTAGACCTTGTGACCAACCTCCTGCAACAAGAAAGATTTAGCCAACCGAGCTAGGGCCCCAACCCCATATCTCTTAGCTTCATTAGTCCCATTAGGAGATGATGATTTATTCTATTTTCTAAACACACAATGCTTACAAAAAATATTCTTACCAATAGAATAATTAGAAAGATCACCAACCAACTTTTTATTCTAAATAGTTTGAAGAACTTTTTCACTTATGTGGCCTAATTTATGATGCCACAACATACATGCATTTTTAGTACCAATTAAAGTGGAAAAGTTACAAAAAGTGGAGGCATTAAGCCTAAAAAAAATTCCCTCTTTGAGATATTTTAGCAATTACCAAACTCCCTCTTACCAACCTACAACCAGACTTGTCAAATGTCACATGCATTCCAGAATAATTCAACTTGGATACTAAAAGTAAAGTTCTCACAAGTCCTGAAATATGTAAAATATGATTAAGAGTTTTAACCCTTCCATCATTGAAACACAAATTTACCTTTCCCTTACCAAAAATATTCTTCATGTTGTTATCACCGAGGAAAACTTATCCCCCATCATAAGTTGAATATGAAGTAAACCAATCTGTGTGAGGATTCATATGGTAGAAGCAATTTGAATCAATAAGCCAAGCATCATCACTAACAGTGTTAGTTGAAATAAACAAAGCATCAAAATCACCATCTTTTGAGGAATTTTTCGTAGAAGCATCCAAACTCCTTTTCTTGTTTCTACACTCCTTCACATGTCCTATCTCACCATAATTCCAACACTTTACTCTACTTTTCTCAAGAGTTTTAGAACATCCTTTAGACTTGTCTCTCTTCTTGTCCCCTTTAGGTCCTTCTTTTTCATTGGACCTTCCTCACACATGTAAGCCATCTTGGGAGACCACATTCATGGAATTTATCCTCATCTCTTCTAAAATACGTATTGTAATGAGACTATCCATCTTTGGTTCTATACCACCTCCACTTATGGAAATAATTAGATTTTTCCAAGATTTGAGTAAAGAACAAAGCAAAAAAATAAATTTATTTTCCTCTTCTATATTAACCTCTATTGATGCAAGCTAAATTATAATCATATTAAAATAATTTAAATGCTCTACAATAGAATCATCATCCTTTATTTTTAAAGAATACAAACATCTTTTGAGATACAACTTATTAGTAATACTTTTAGTTTGGTAAATATCACCTATCCTCTTCCACAAATTATGTGCAGTAGATTCTTTTGAAACATTCAAGAGGAAAAAATCTACAAGACACAACCAAATGGTTCCCCATGTATTCTTGTACATTTTATTCCAATCTTCATCATATGTTGATTCTAGTTTCTTTTCATTAGAAACTGCCAACCACTAATCTCTTTCTTCAAGGAGATCTTCCATCTTCAACTTCCAAATCTTGTATCCAATTTTATTGAATTTATCAATATCCAAATGGGAGGTAGAAGCCATGGTTTATAATCTTCTTCACAAATCTACAAAACCCACAATGCACAAGCTCCCACTGGAACCAAAAAACCTTCAATGCTCAAAAGAAGGCATCCCTCTCTTAACATAATCGTTAACTCTGATACCAAATGTTGGAAATCAAGGTATAAATTGCAACAATATGAACTTAAAGATGTGGTTGTAAATCTGGAATTATGATTACAACATTATCATAAAATGATTAAGTGATTGACAATTGCAATAATGAAAGAAATTTTTTTTCCATACCACAAGTCATCAACACAAGTGACACAAGATATACGTGGAGAAAACCTTGTGGAAAAAAAATCCACATCCAAAGAGATCCAATTTTTGTATTAATATTCAAGGAAGTACATCAATACAATAATCCTCTCTACAATCTAGCAACACTTTGTCATCCTGACAACCTACAAAGAAATCATTATAAACCACCATCTCAAGGCTCTAATATATAGAAGTTTGTGGGAGAGAATACCACAAATTGTATCCCAAAACAACAAGCAAAACCACCTAAAAAAACCCACACACCCTTTAGTGGAAAACCCATAAATATGGAATAAAATATTAAATCATCACACAACCTTTACATGGGCACCTAACCCATAGCCAATAGGAATTGGTCAAACTCGAGTGCTCCATAACTCTTCGATGGCTCTGATGGCTACATGAAAGATCATGCACCAAAATGCATACATGGGCATCCAACCATGCAAGAGAATGCAAATAACATGCAAATGACATTGAAGGACATGCACACTCAAGTGGTCCCCACCTAGAAAGTTGTACACCTAAGAGTAATATTCTCTTGGGATGCTTAGTAACCACCACCATAATGGGTCCACCTCTTTGAATGTAATTACAATTTTTCATAGGAAAATAATTAATAAATATTTTATCCCTCATGTCCTCTAGAACACTTTCCAAAAAATTGGAAACACACAAATCAAATTAGGATAGCAATTTTAATGTCACCTATCCTAACACCTCCTCATATGGGGGATGCCAAATGGTTTGTTCTAGGTTGACATGTGGCTGGGATGGTGGATAGAGGACTAATTTTTTAGTCACATTTCCATTAGAGATAATCATATTCCCAAACTTTCAACCTATGAAGGATTTTTTTGTTGTCAGCCAAGGTCTTCCTAAAATGAGTGGACAACCAACAAGATTAGCCTTTGGTTGCAACAACATGAAATTTGTAGGGTACTCCCATGAATCCAATGTTATTACCAATTCTTCAACTATACCCTCGAGTTTAACTATGGAACTATCTGCCAATTATGAAACACTAGGTTTAGGTATGAGTTCTATCAACTATAACAACTTCATGGTCTCTTTGGTCATTACATTGATAGTTTCTCCCAAGTCAATTAGGGTGTTCTTAATGCGAGTATCATTTATCTTTACATCCACTACAAGACTCTAGGATTTGCATACTTGGGGACGATTATGTTTCCCAACATAATGTCTTCAAGTTTTTCTAGGACATGTACAATATGATGATCTATTTTTTCTTGTATGGATTTTGAGGGAATAGTTCTCTCATTGTTTTGGTATATATAGGAACCTCCTTAATGGATTGGATAAAGGGTATTTTGATACGAATATCTTTAAGTTGTCCCAACATGTCAGTTTCAACATGTTTTTGATGTCTTTGAACTATTAATATTTTAGGGAATAGAGGCTTTGGACTTGGATTGGTTTGGTTAACCTGATTTGATTCGAGCTCCCTAGGTTGATTGTCTAAGGTATATGTTGGGGTTTCTTCATCAACCAATTTAGTGATTTGAGGGGATGAAGGTCCAACCAAAATTTTCCTTGATCTGAGTTAGACATCACTCTCCTCTACCCCATAATTAAGGTATTGAACAACTTCATTAGGGTAGGCCTATTGAACAAGCTTTTCATTGGGATTAGGTGAAAGTTTTGCTAGAATTTGAGGTGATCTAGGTGGTTGTGGTGCTATATTTGTTGAGTTTGGAATGTAATGGATTGATGTTGTGGCTGCAAGGGTTTTTGTGGCTACAAGGGTTGTTGTGGCTGTTGATAATTCATGTTTTGGTTTTCCCATTATTGGCCTCTTTGTCACTGGGGTTGCCATTAGTTTTATTTGGGTGGTCATTGGGAATTATAGTTAGATCCATGGTAATTTTGTGATGGCCACATATTTTTCTATTATTGGTTCTGATTAGCTTGAGGAATTTTCCATTATTGGTTTTGCATATTGGCTTGACTAAGGATTCCAATTAGGAAGATTTAAATTGTTACTAGGAAATGACATGTTATAATTCAAAGGATCTTGGGGCATACCTTGTCTTGGCTGCCATGGTTTCCTTTGAGCTATGTAGAATGTACTTGTCTGTATTCTCCTTCTAATGCATGAAATTTTGATTTACCTTCAGAGATACTTGCCACCTTTCATTTTCAGTTAGTCCTTCTTTGACTACAATGCGGGTAGTATTTTGTAAGGAGTTGCTTCTACCTCCTCTTGACTCTTTTTGATATGGAGGGTATCTAGCTGTGTAGCTAGATGGTTGATAATATCCTCTTGAAAAAAAATTACTCAATTCAACTCTAGAGACTCCATTGGATGGTTTGATGATGGAAGATGCCCTATCTCCTCTAACCTTCTTTGTGAAGGACCTTGAATAGTTCCTATATTCCTTTCAAATCTCCTTAAATGGTGCTTGAGAGATATCTCCTATACCAATGATGTTAAGTTCATCCATGAAATCCTTATTAACCCCCCTTAAGAATATCAACTTTAATGACTCATCAGAGAGTTTATTTTGGTGGGATTTATTTAGGAAAAATTGAAATCTTTCCATGTAGTCTTCCAAAGATTCATCCTCCTTTTGCGACATCCTAAAGAGGTCTCTCTTTTTGTCTATTCCTCTAAAGTAGTCTTGGTACTTCTCCAATAAATTTTTCTTCATGAAATTTCAATTTGGAATAATATCTCTTCCTAAACCCATGAAACATCTCAAAGTAGCATGATTTAGGGTTGCTAGAAATAATTTGAGCCTATGTGAATCTATAGTATAATCATAACTTCTACACAACACATCAAACTTAAATAGGAATTTATTTGGGTCCTCCGTGACCAACACATAGAAGAAAGGTAATGCTAAAGGATGTATTTTCTTGAGTGTAGTTGCTCTCTATTAGTTGGAAATGGAGAACTCAAAGGTTACATGCTCTGGTGGGTCTTCCACTACAACATCACCCATGGTGATAATTTGTGTATGGGAAGTCTCCTTTGTATCTAACATGGGTATTGGTGTTAGGGATTCTTCTTCTTCAGGAATACCCTCACTCTGTTCACTATGATCAGCAGTATCCTCTAAAGATTTGTGTGTTGAAGGGAGAAATATTTCCAAAGCATATTTACGCCTCTGCATACAATAGTTGTGACTCTTTGGAATAATGGCTCCTACACATTATTAGTAAAGTGTTTTTGTATTGATAACTAAAAACCTAATTACCCTAATGTTGAAGGAAAAATTCTAACTATGAAAGCTTGAAATAACATAAGAGAAGCTTGAATGTAGAACCATCCATGACAATAGCACCAAAAATGTAAGGCCTCACTAATGCTTAGTCAACTTGGTGTTAGACACACAATTCATAAGAGAGGTTCCTAACTGAACACTCCACTAAACCCTCACAAAGACTCCATTAAATGATCAAACAAGGCTTTGTCAGCTTGTGATGATATTGGCACTATATGTGCATTCACAGACTTTACATGACCTATATCATCAAGTATAGGTGGTTTACACATGTGCAAGAAAAAAATAAAGGTGGAAAATGGAATGAAGAATAAACTATAAAATAGGGGAAATAACTTAATTTTCTATTGATGTTGTGGGTACCTTTAGCTTAACACTATAACTATTAAGTGATAAACCTAAACTCTATAATTTCACTAGCAATTTTTATTCTTACTTCTAACTATTTGAATCACTCTAGAGGACGGTCACTCAATGATGCATTACATAACTTAAATCATGAGACTAAATATCATTCACGTGCATGTAATGAAGAATCTATTCAAATGAATGCAATAATGTAAAGAGATAATTTAGCAACAAAAATTAAGGTGGGTGAATAGTACTTTGAGTAGCCCTTGCTCAAGCTATTGTACCCATAGGAGAAACCAAATATTTACTACTTGATTCAACAAATCATAATAGTAAACTAGAACATCTTTATTGCATATAACTAAACTCAACAATTTGACAAGAATCTTCATAGATTTCTCATTCATGAATGTATAATAGGAAACTAACAAATATATTGTTTGTGTAACAAAAACTATATCTATCAAAATATATCACATCCAACTAGATCTTCTCCTCAACTATCGACCCAACTATATAGGATTCCCAATCTTCTTCAAAATATAGAGAGACAAAGTCTTTGCAACTAAAACTATAAATGAAAAAGATAGAAGAAGAAAAATAGGTTTGCAACTCTATTTTAATGGCATGACAAAGACATGCTCTGTGAAAATAGTCATGTCAATTTCCTAATTATTGTAAACTTATTTACTCCATTGTCTTATTGAATTCTTTGATGACTCACAAATGACCACTCTAATGATCACTTCCATCATTTCTATAACTTTCACGTTTCCAACATTCTTGGAATCTCCCCTACAATCAACCTATAATCCTTTGGTTGTGGGTTGAGTTCTCTAGTTGTTGTGGGGTGCTATTATTCTGAATACAAGGAATTGGTTTTATCTAAAGCATACATAACATTTAACAATCATGAATTAAACATAGACTCATACTAAATTTCATACACATTCACAGATTCATCCATGCAAACATCATCATGTCATTATCATATTTCCATTCATCAAAGTTTGGTTTGGATGGCATAAAAGATATAGAAGGTATATAAGTTCAAGAATGTATATGAAATAAGTATCTTAAAGTTTATAAAATATATAAACTAAAAAAGAGAAAACTAGTTATTAACCGGGCTCATCAGAATGCATATTGATTTACTAGATGTTTATTTTTTTAGGGTTAGTTATAATTTTTTTATGGTATGATTGGATTGTTCTATATTGATTGTGTTGTTATACATAATTTATGTGTAGGGATTTGATTTGAACAATTCATCCTTATAGTTCCATGTTTTCTAATGTGTGTTGTTTAAGATGGGTTATATTTCCATACTTAGCTAAGTATAATATGGTTGATAACTAGGAGTATTGTATGTAGATATGGTACACGAACCTTATTCATATCAATATGTCAAATTAACATATTCTATTTGATTTATGAAATTAAAATTATATATATTGGTGTTTTATTTTGTTTGTGTGACTTTCCTTCATTAGGGGAACTATCTACCAAGGCTAGGAATGCTTGAGGGCCATACCTCACTAATGTTTATGACAAAATGGTTGTGTCTACTATTTGTGTAGGTTATGTTATGTTGGAAAACTATAAGTTCTCATCTTGATAGTTGAAATCCTAAGAGAACTACATGCAACTTGGATCATGTTTGGAAGTGGGTGTAGACACTAAAAATTGTCCTTCACTTATGAACACTATTTTTCCTCATCAATCCCCTTTCTTCCCTACATAATTAAATAATTTAATTATTTGGTTATTTTCTAAAGTCATATCTCCTCTATTAATTAAATAATCTTAATTATTTAATCAATTCATTTCTATCCTTTTATTTCCCCCTTTTGATTGATTAAATAAATTATATTTATTTAATTATGTCACTAATGTCCCCTTTCCTTCTATAATTAAATAAATTATTATTTATTTAATTATTATCATTTTCTACTATAATTAAATAATTATTTCAATTATTTAATTATTCACTATCCTCTTCTTCCATAAATTAATGAATTTTATTTATTTAATGACTTACTAATTAGTCTTTTTTCTCCCACTTTTGAATTAAATTATTATTTAATTGAAAAGGCAACTTTCCCTCTCTTTTTTTTGGTAAGCTTAGCATTTTGGTGGGATGGTAAATCTCGTTATTATTAGTTGGTGAGCTTATCTGACATGTTCACTTGTTGTTTAATTATTTTTTGGCATGGACTGTCGAATCTAATGGGTCCATGGGACTTCACATGTTTGGAGTTAAATTTCTTGTCCTTTAATGTCATTTCCAAGGGATAACTAGGATTTGGGAGTCAAACCCATACTTGATTATCATTTTAATCTAATGTATTTGCCTCCCATTTGGTTTTCTTGCCTTTATTTTTGTGTGAAATGTGCAACTTTGATGTTGCAGTGATACTGCCACCATTATGGGATAAAATGGGTGGGGAGAGGTCTGATGCCCCTTATTTTGCTAAGTGATACCATGTTTGTTTCTATGATGGAGCCAAAGGCCTTAGTTTGACTAAATTCATGGGACCTTACCCAAGCTTGTAATCATTTTCTTTTAAGTGTTTTCTCTATCAATTTTGCTTTGCTTATGTATGATGGTTTGGTAATGTTGAGGCTGAATTGACCAAAGGCATGTGTGATGCAAGTTGTTCTAGTTCCTATGCCTTGTTTGGATTTTTGGGTCTACAAAATGGGTCTTGGGTCCTTTTGGATTCACTTTTTATTCTTCTTAGCAATTTTAGAGGGAAAAAATCACCTAAATATGGAAACCATAGTGTTCTTGAGGAGCTCCCAATCATAGTTGGATTTTTTGGGTCCGATATTTGACCACTGGCTGAAGGGTATATTGCAGCAGTTGGATAAGTTGACCTTAAAGGCAGTGAAAATGGTTCTAGGGAGTCATTTTGTGGCTACCAATGAGAGATATAGGGTAAATTGTGATAGCACTTCTTGTTTCATGGCATCTTTACTAGAACTTCATGCATCTAAGGAGATGATTGCACATTTGACCCAACAGGTGTTTAAGCTAGCTTTCCTCGAGGGTTTGGACATAGTGATGGTTGTTGCACGAATTAGAGAGGGGATTCCACGTCCCTGTGACTTATTGCACCAAAACAAGGTAGCCATCAAGCTTCTGCCTTTCTTACCAAACCTTTGTGAATCTGAATACTAGATGGATCGCTTTCGTTTGAAAATAGAATATGATTTCTTGAAGCGTCTTTATGAGCTTGTGCTAGTTAAGGATTCACAGTGGATTTTCCAGTTTATTGCATATACAGATTAGGGTATGTTGGTTTCAGTTCCATTTTGTGGTGTATATATAGTGGTTTAAAATAAATAGCATCTAGGGTTAGCTAGATATGAAATGTATATAGTCTGAGGCCCAACTTTGTAGTTTAGAGGCTAGGGTTAGCTTAAAGACAAATAAATAATGATACTCTATTACACCCTCAAATGGATACCATTTTGTGAAATGGTTAAGAATATGATCTTAAAAACTGCTTCCATTACAAATTAAAACAAATTTAATATATATACGGGTTAATCTAAACACTTGTATCTTGCCTTTTTCCATTATGAAGTTAGGGTTTCACTTTATTTTAAGGAATGGCAATGAATGATATTTCCATTATTCTAATCTAAATTGATTATAAATGTGTGGTGGATAAATTAATAGTTTGGAAAATAAATATTTTTCTTTTATGTTGGTTTGCTAATACAATTCAAATTTGGTTATGACTGTATAGAGCATCTGTTGATTCAGGATGCTGATAAGATCAAGTTTCAGTTAAGATTTTACAAATGCATATTGGGGCAGCCTAGTTCAAAAGTTTTTCTTTTTCCTTTTTTACAACTTGTCAAAGAGAAACTTTGGGCTGTTGGAATTGTTTGGAATTGGCATAGAATGAAGTTTCTTTTGTAACTATTTTCCTTTATTCAATTCAGATTTGGTTGTGAGTATGCAATGCATTTGTTAATTAGGGATTCCAACATGAACAACTTGCTCTTAAAGATTTATAATATGCATATTGTGGCACCATGTTTAAAATGTTTACGTTTTTGTTTAAATTTTTCTTTCTTCATGATAGTTGACAAGGAGTGAATTTTGAACTGTTGATATCATTTTATGCTTAATCCTTATGTTGTATATTAGGTAGAAATGTGATATTAATCAATTGTTTTAATGGGATCTAGTTATCAAATTTTGTTAATCTTGGTCCACTTTAAGTGTTTGATAAATGTATGGGTGTTGTTAAAAAGATCTGGCCCCTTTTTTTATTGGCATTCTAATTGATTGAATATTATAGTTTACAATAATCTTCGACCATTTTTTTCAAAGGAATTTTAACCACTTAGAGGTTTAAAGAGATTAGACTCCTTGCTTATATATACCTAAAATGTGTTAAGACTGATTAGGTGTTTTGGTCTATTATTTAGATCGTTGATTTGGAAAATTTTAGATGTTTCCTATTCTAGGTGTGTGTAAGTATACAGAGTTTAGTCCCCATCCCCCTTGCAATCTATTGTAGTTAGTCATTTCACATTCATGTACCGTTGTACCCCTCGTAATATTCCTAAAGATGTTTGGTGGTTTGATTTAGCAATACTAGAAAGTCATAGATATCATGGCTTAAGTTTGTTGGAGACATGTATAATTCAATCTATTTTGTATAATCGTTAAGGATAGATTTGATCTTTATTGTTCTTCATAGCATTTGATTAGGCCCCTTTTTCCATGCTTGCACTAGGTCGTTGTGGATATGATCTCCTTTATATTAGGTCTGCTCTTGCCAATAGGATTATATATTTTCTTTGTTGTAATTTTACCTTCCCTCACATTATCTTTATTGTGGTTTGGCATGAAGTCAAAAATTGAGCAATGATCAATTCAATTGGGATTCAGAGAGGTCGCATTTGAGAATTGGACCATTTTCTCTAACATGGTTTTCCTTGAGAAGAGTTGTTTACCCTATCTTTTTAGATATTTAGCTATAATCATGAATGATGAATTCGAGGAAAGGTTTATTTTATTGCCTTTTATAGGGGCCTAACCTTGATAATTATGTCAGCTCCAACATTTTAAACATGACCACTGTACTTTTTGGGCTCAGTTAGTCCATTTGGTTTGGTTAACCTAATTTCCAAGAAGATGGGATTTGTTTCATTTCACTGATATTTATTTTGAGCCCTAATATCATCCTAACTATTTGGATCCTCTAATTCTTTAGTGATGATGGTATCATTGTTCCTATATTTTTCTTGCCTCTTAATTTTAACATAGAAAGTGGAGTAAAATTAGGTTAGAGTGACATACCTTGCTTCCCATAGATTAGGCTTTAATACATACCATGGCCTTATGTTTGCTTACACTTTGATGTATGTTATGTGGTTGCTAAGAGTTCCTCCAATCCTAGCCATAGGATTGTTTGACTTCCTTTTGCAATAATTTATATCTGGTCAATCCCCTTATTAGCCAATAAATTTGCTGCCCTGTTTGCCTCCCTATATGTGTGTTGGGCAACCTGAACTTGAACTTCCTACATTAGTTCCTTGATATGGCTTAATTTAGACTACAAGTTCTATGCTCCAATCTTGCCACTTAAGATTTAATTTATACATAATGTGGAGTCACATTCCAATTCTATGTTCCTTAATCCTTTCTCTTTGCATAACATTAATCCTTGTAATATTCCTTCAATCTCAACTGCATTGTTGGTCATTGTTGATAGCTTGATTGATAGTACCGCCTCTAGATTTCCTTCCCTATTAAGACTTATGAAACCTGACCCAAACATTCTATGATTTCCCCTAGATGCCCCATCGGTGTTCAAATTTAGTCTTCCCTCTTGAGTAGGCCTCCATTTAGTGTTTTGTCTCTTGGATTTGGAGGTCGAAGCCAGTTGGAAGAAAGGCGATACTTTTAAATATTTCCAATATTTCATTAATTCGCTATCCCAGATTGAGAACTTTGCTTTCTTTTGTAGTTTTATGTGGGTATTCATCAATTCAACTATATTATTTTCAGTCATGTGCCAAATTTCTTTTTCTTTCTTATACTTGTTTTGAAAGATTCTTTTGTTGTGTTCTTTTCATATGTTCCAAATTAGGATCGAAGGGGTCGTTTGCTAGATTTGACCCCAAAATGCCTTCTTTTTATGATTTTTCCATCTTGTGAATAAGTCCTTTAATTTTTTATTCCTTAGAGTTGCCCAACCCAATTTATTTTGCAACCATTCCCACTCTTGAACTACAAAAGGGAAATTTAAAAGCAATTGATCTGCACTTTCTGAGTCATTTTTGTACATCACACACTAGCTAGGCCCCTCTATCCCTATTGTTTTTAATTAATATGTCACCTATGATAATTCTTCCATGTAAGGATGACCAAGTGAATGCTCCAAATTTATGTAAAATCTATTTCCCCTAGCATGGTTTATTTGGCCAAACATTTTCTTTTTGTTCCATTTGTATCAAATATCCTAGTTTTGCGGTGTAGTTTCTTGAATTTTCTCCTCACCAAATAATTTTGTCTTCTTGGTTGTTTAAGCATATATTTCTACCCTTCAAAATTTACCTTAGACAATTTTTGGCTTCTACATTTATGGCACTAGCTTCAAAATCGGTCCATTGAACTGGTCCATTTTTAGTCTTTTTTACATAGTTTCAAACTACATCCCCATACTTGTCGGTTATCTTTGGTATATGGGGAGACAATTCAGGGTATTTAGAAAAAGGCTTATACCCTCCCCAAGAGTCTTTCCAGAAGTTTGCACTGCTCCCATTGTTAACTTTCCATGTCAAGTGATTATTTATTAGGTGCCTACAACTTGACATAAAATTCCATATGTGGGAACCTAACCTAACATTTGTTATTGTTAAAATTCTTTCTGGATTTGGGGTGTCCAAGTATTTTCTCTGCATAATTTTGTACCATAATAAGGTAGGATTTTGATACATCTTCCACACAAGCTTTGCTCCCAAATCTAGATTTTTTTCTTTGATATTTCTGATCCCAATCCCCCCTTCTGATTGGGATTGATAGACTATGTCCCAATGTAATAGAGGGATTTTATGTTCTTTGTTGGAGCCTCCCATAGGATTTTTTTGAGAATGCTTTCTATCTGTGAAGCTTCTTTATTTGTCATTTGCATGCATGAAATTGAGTAGGTAGGAATTTTTGAGAGCACTGCTTTTATCATAGTTATCCTACCAACCAATGTCAACCATTTATCTCTCTAACTTCTTGATTTTTCATTACAATTTTCTATTATATGTTCCCACATTTTGGATCTTATCATTTCTTTGAATAGAGGTAGCCCTAGATACCTGCATGGGAATTCATCTATTGTGTATCCAAGGGTTTTAGCTATCCTTTTCTACCATATTTTCTTTGTGTTGAAGAAGTATATATTTGACTTCTCTTTATTTATTTCCTGACCTAATATTTTTATATACTCCTCCAAACATTCCTTGATGGATTCAACTTCCATGAATGTTGATTCCCCATATAAGAGGGTGTCATCTGCAAATTGTTGGTGTGTTATGTCTTCTATCCCTTATGCAATTTGTAAACCTTTCCATTTTACTTGGCCTTGGTAGGCTATTATGTGCCTACTTAATGCTTTAGCCCTTATCACAAATAGGAAAGGGGATATTGGATCCCCTTATCTAATTCCGTTTGAGCTTTCAAATAATCCACATGGACTTCCATTAATGAGGATAGAGTATCTTATTGAAGAGATACATTGGAATATCATCTGTGTCCATTTTCTTTCGAAACCAAAATTTTCCATTACCTGCAACAGGAATCTCCATCTAACTTGTTTATATGCTTTTCTTACATCTAACTTTATCATCATGTTGGATATTTTATCTTTGTTGATGGAGTGTATTGCTTCATTTACTAATATGGTGCTATCCACTATATCTCTTCCTAGTGTAAACCCACTTTGGTTAGGTGAGATTACCTTTTTCTAAAATTTTCTTCAATTTATTTGCTAAAGCCTTGGAGATGATTTTATAGATAGTATTACAAAGTGAGATTGGCCTGTAATCCCCCAAACTTGCACAACTCTCTTTCTTTAGAATTAAAACTATCATTGTGTTGTTTAGGTCTTTGACAAAAATATTTTTCCTTTTGAAACCTTCACATATCTCCCAAATTTCTTCTTCTAAGAAATACCAACACTTTTGGTAAAAGAATGTTGGGAACCCCTCTGGCCCTGGGGCCTTATCAGGGTGTAATTGTTGTATTGTGTTGTTTATTTCTTCCCTTTTGAATGGTTCTAATAGCATGGAATTCTCTTCATTTTTTATTAGTTTCAGTATGTTGGAAAGAATATTGGTATCATTTATAGCATCATTGTCTCCTTCTAGACATGACAACTATTTGAAGAAACAAACTGCTTCCTTATTTATTTCTTTTGGATTTTCTATTATGCTTCCATCTGGAATTTTGATCTCAGTGATCCTTTTATAGGCCCTTTTAATCTTGGTAGTATTGTTTTAGAATTTTGTATTGGAATCACCTTCGTTTAGCCATAATTCCCTTGATTTAGTTCACCATTATTCCTCTTCCATAACCAGCTCTTCATTGTAGTCCGCCATGACCTCTTTTTATTTTACGTAGTCTTCTTGATACATACCTTCTTTGATTACTTTGTTGTTTATTTCCTCCAGTTATTTTTCTAATCTCTCATTTTTCAAAATTTTTTTTTTTTGAATACTTGTTCCATACTTGCAACCTAATTTTGATGTACTTGAGTTTATTCATAAAGATGAAGCTTTTAGTTTCAATGAATTGAGGGGCAACTTTCCACCATTATTCAATTTGTTCCACAAATCCTTTTATAAACTACATTTTTTCAACCTTAAAATAAGATTTTGTATTATTTTCTAATTTTGTAATGGATAATCTAGCAGGGACATGATCGGATCCAACTAAAGGGAGGATTGTGGCTTCCAAGTTTTTCTTTTCTATTAGCCAGTCTTGTGTATAGATGAATTTTTCTAGTTTTTCCTTTATACATCCATCTCCCATTCATTTGTTGGACCATGTATAGGTCCCATTCCTTACTTGTGCCTTTATTAAATTATTCTATGATAGGAATCGATCAAATGCCTCCATTGAGGGGGTTATTACTCTATTACACCCTAATTTTTTTGTTATTCTAAGGATTGCATTATAGTCACCCCCATTACTATCTTTTTGCCTTCCAGATCTAAAAATTTCTGGCCCAAAGTGTTCCAGAGGGTGAATTTATCTTGATTTTTGGTTGGTCCATATATGTTGAAGAGATAGAATTTTAGATTTATTTTTTATTTTTTGCTTCGCATACCATCCAATTGCTTTCTTTGACTAATATGTTTAAAGAGACCGAGTTAATTCTCTAAAGTATTCCTAACTGGTGTAGGAGCACCTTAAGGTCTTTTGGAGAGATTTCTACAATTTTGGCTTGTAGGTGGTTCTGGCCAGCCACCAAGGTAATAAGGACTCAATTATAAAGTCCCAAGGTTGAATTGATGTGTGAAGTTAGGTTAGTTTAGAGATTTGAAGTTTGGGAAAGTCTCAATGAGGAGATTAGGCAAATCTAGACAATGTTGTCTTGGAAATTTGTCCTAATAGTTGGAAAATGACATTAATGATGTGCTAAGCCCAACCTAAGGGTCCTAACATGTGGAAATAGGGTATATAAGGTTAGAAAAACCCTAATATGGCAGGTGGGAAAGCTATTGTATGGATTGAGTTTTGGAAACAAGAGATTGTGACTTGGAAAAGAGGAAATTTCATTGATTTCTGTGTTTTAGCCTTCATCCAGTCAAGAATGGATTGAAAAGACTGAACTAATGCATTGAAGCTTTAAATTGTGACCTTTAATTACTTTTTTTGGCATTAGTTTAGTTTTTTGGTACGACTGGTTAACAATTTTGCAAGTTTTTGGTGTTCTTGGTCTCATTGCTGGTTCAGGCCAGTTTTGGGAATAATGAGTCCCACTTGACTTCCCATGGCTTTCCTCTCATGGCCACTTGGAATCAATTTGGGGACTATGTACATAGTGTAAATAATGCTTTAGGAGTCTTTGTGTGTGGGGGAGTTGATGTAACCACCAAGCTCTAGGCAAGTGCAAGTGCATTCTGGCTAGTAGCTTGGAGAGGACAACATCAAGGAGAGTTGCTGAATGGATTGGTTTGTGCCAATCAAGAGTTTTTGAGTGTAGTAACATTTATCTTAGACATGTGTGTGCAAGGAGGAGAGCTTAGGAGGTCGTTGAATCCCTCAAAGAAGGAAGAAGAGCCAAAAACCTTAGAAACCCTTAAAAATAGGGGGTTTGAGGACAATCCTATGTACGGACACTTATAGGACCTAAGGCCTGGTAAATCTTGGATCCTTGATGGTCAATAGAAAGAATCTACAAAAAAATTTGGGGGTTGTTAAGACTGTTTGTGAGAAAAGACAAGAAAACGGGTTTTGGAGGCCTAATTGGGGCAAAAAGGCTATAAGGCCTAAAACAAGGTTTTGAAGAATCTGATAGGAAGGTGAAGAAAGAATCCTACAAGAAGGATCAAAGTGGAGTAGGAACACCCTAGGAATAGTTGGAAGAACCATTCCTAATCCCAAGAATGGCGTGGGAAGCGTTGAGGCAAGCTGAGCTCAAAGGTGCTTGGTAGGGGTGTGAGAGTAATGGTGAAGAATTTGAAATTGGTGGAGAGTTCTATAAGAAGATAGGGGTTTAGGAGTGATCCCTGAGTAGGGTAGAGAGGAATACCCTAGGAAGACCAGAGAATAGGTCTTGGGAAGAGCAAGAATGCTCTTGAGAGATAGCACTCCCCACCACTAACCCTCCTACTGTGTCAAATACTTTGGAGAAGGAACCCTTCCACCCTTTTATTTGTAGGCCCTTATTCTCTATATCTTCTATTTTGGTTTCCTACAATAGAATGATATCAGTGTCTACTTTTTCTAATTGATACTTTATCATGCATATTTTGTTGGGGGCATTGAATCCCCTAATATTCCAGGTTAATATCTTCATTGTTCCTCCTTTTAGGAGTGCTCTCCTCCATTTTTCTCATGAAGATAGTTTATGATACTTTTTAAGCCCCTTTCTTGAGCGAGTTCTTCTCTTTTTTGCTTGTGTGATTTCCTTCCCCGTTTATTTTTCTTCTTGAGAATTATTGGGGCTAAATTTTTTGTGGCAGTCTGGGAGATATTTCTATTTTCAATGATGTCCAATTCCTCCAACTCTTCATTCTCACTTTCTAAAGAGAAAACTTCTTCTTCCTCTCTGACTTGTATCTTTGGTGTTTGTCGGATATTGGGTAGGTGTCCCTCTGATCGACCTTCTATCACAACAACACAACAAAAAATTAGCGCCTAAAATAGCACCAAATTTTAGTGTATTTGAGTCTATTAATTGGGCATGCCTCATGATGCAAAATTTGGCGCTAAATGGTTTGGTAATTTTGGCGCCGAATTTTGTGCCGAATTTAGCGCCCACTTTAGCACCAGATTGTGTGTCGGAAAAATGGTGCCAAAAATAGCATCTCCTTTAGTGTCGAGAATAGTGTCAGGAAATAACATCGAAAATAGTGCCTAAATTAGCGCCCAATTTGGCTTCTAGTTTTGCTTCCATGTCTACTCCCATTTTTGCTTCTAGTTTTGCTTCCGGGTTTGCTTCCAATTTTGCTTCTAGGTTTGCTTCTGGTTTTTCTTCTAATTATGCTTCCAATTTTGCTTCCATTTTTGCTTTCGGGTGATCCCACAATACTGGTTTACAATTTTTGGGCAAACTGGACACTGAAATAATTTTTTCGAACTAAATCTTCACTTTCAGGCACCTATAGCGGCTAAACCGTGAGGAATTTGAAGATGATGCAAACTAGTGATTTGTGACATTTTGTCTGTAGATCCTAAATAAATATTTTTTCAAAAAATTTGGAATCAGATTGCACTTCTTTTTCCATCTCCTTCAAAAACTAGTTTTCTTCATTAAACAACATTTTTAAGGAGTGACGCTCACCGTATACAACATAACTTTTTTTCCATGAAGGATAAAATTCTATTTTTTTCAAATTTAGATTTGTAACTATGATATCTAGCCCTTTCATTTGGTTCCATAGTGTTTTATTGAATATTTTTTCCTTAATCAAGTTTCAAATTCAAACCAATTACAATTCAAACATAGGTGGACCGTATACAACATAATTTTTTTTGTATGTATTGATTTTTTTTTACTGGATCAAGGACATCAATACCTAGCCCGCACATATTTTTTAGAATTTTATTGATAATCTATTATTTTTCTACATGTGCAAAATAGAGAGCTTGATTTTCGATGAAAACCTATGTTTAATCAAACTAAAAAAATATATACATAATAAAACCAAAACATATTAAAATTATATTCGTTGGATAGCTCGTTCTAAGGACTACCATCATCTAGTTGTGTCTGTGAAGTCTCCTCCATTTTCATCCTCAACCCAAGATTCGAAGGGAAAAATTCTGAAGTTTTTTGGTGCCAGAGGGGGAGAATGGGGGAAAAGGGGGGTTCTAGCGAACCCCTAGGGGTTTGCTCGAACCCGCTTTCCACAAACATTTTTTTTGCTTATTTTTTTGGGAAATGTGGGACCCGACATTAAATGGGTTCGCTCGAAGGGGGGTTCAATCGAACCCCATTTGGATTTTCTCAAACCAGAAGTTTGTTCGAACCCCCAAAAACCATTTTTTTTTACATGGGGTCATTTTTTGCAACTTTTCCTTCCTCACTAGAATTGTAAACCACTTTTGTGGGTTTAGCCTTCCAGTTTTGCTTCCAATTTTTCTTTTAGTTTTGCTTCCAATTTTTCTACTAGTTTTGCTTCCATTTTTTCTTCTAGTTTTGCTTCTAGGTTTGCTTCTAGGTTTTCTTCTAGTTTTGCTTCCAGATTTGCTTCCAGTTTTTCTTTCATTTTTGCTTCCAGGTTTGCTTTCGGTTGTACTTCCAATTTTGCTTCCAAATTCGCTTCTAGTTTTGCTTCCAGTTTTGCTTCCGATTTTTCTTCTAGTTTTTCTTCCAAGTTTGCTTCTAGTTTTGCTTCCAGGTTTGCTTCCAATTTTTCTTCCAATTTTTCTTCCTGTTTTGCTTCCAGTTTTGCTTCCAGTTTTGCTTTCGGTTTTGCTTCTAGTTTTGCTTCCAGTTTTGCTTCCAATTTTGCTTCCAAGTTTGCTTCCTATTTTTGCTTCCAGGTTTGCTTCTATTTTTACTTTCAGTTTTTCTTCCAGGTTTGCTTTTGATTTTGCTTCCAGTTTTGCTTCCAGTGTTGCTTCCAGTTTTGCTTCTAGTTTTGCTTCCAGTTTTGCTTCCAAGTTTGCTTCCAGTTTTGCTTCCAATTCCGCTTCTAGTTTTTCTTTTGAGTTTTCTTCTAATTTTTCTTCCAGTTTTGCTTCTAATTTTTCTTCTAGGTTTGCTTTTAGTTTTTCTTCTAGTTTTGCTTCCGATTTTGCTTCTAGGTTTGCTTCAAGTTTTTCTTCTAGGTTTGCTTCCAGTTTTTCTTCTGGTTTTGCTTTCGATTTTTCTTCCAAAATTTCTTTTGGTTTGCTTCTAGTTTGGCTTCCATTGTTGCTTCCTTTTTTTCTTCTAAAAATGTTTCTTGTTTTGCTTCCATTTATTAATTTAATGTTTTATTCCAATTTAATTAGTTAAATATATCATGCCTCTTAAATAACTCATATGATTATAGAGTAAGTAATTTAATTATTTAACTAATATGATTAAATAACAAGATAATTATTATAACATGATAATCATCTATAATTAAAACAAGCGAGTCAAATATCTATAACTTTAAAATTGAATTTGACAACATCCATCCTGAGTAGTAAATTAAAATCATCATACATAATAAATATCCATCCAAAAATCATTGACCACTTTTAATATATATAAATTGACAAGTCAATACTAATAAGATGATCATCATATATAACTAAAACAAGTCAAATTCAAATATGCCAGTAGATCAATAACATGTCAAAATGATACATGTCCAATAGTCGACATAAGTCAAAATGATACATATACAAATGATATAAGTAAAAAACGATAAATTATGTAACTCAAATTGATACAAGTCAAGATGATACATGTCCAAATAATATAAGTGAAAATGATACATGTAAATATGATACAACTCAACAATGATCCATGATGTAATCTATATGATCATGAATATCACTGGGTACTACTAGCAACTACCTCATCATCATCACCACCATTGTGATGATCATCATCATAACGATATATCAACAATGATCCATGATGTAGTCTATATGATCATGAATATTGCTAGGTACTACTAGCAACTGCCTCATCATCATCATCAACATCATGATCATCATTGTCATCATCATCATTGTCATCGGCCTCGGTATCTTCCATATCTATGTCATCATCATCCTCTGCCATGTGATCTGTACCGTAAAAACCAATATTTTTATGGATCTATATCATGATGAGTATCATCTTGATCTTCTGGAAGACCCGTGTTCTACAAAAAAAACATTTAAAATAAAAAGTTATTATTTATTTCATGCAATTATTTATTTTTCTGTTATATATATAATATTACAACATATGAGATGAAACCATAATCATATTACATCATATCAAAGTGCACATACCATAATAAAATTTCAAAAAAGTTATAGCTAATATGTCATTCCAATGATGTAAAACATGCATCAATTCTAATAAATGTTAGTAAAGATCATAAAAAAATTTGTAATACAATTTAACTATCAACTATAAATTATATTACATAACCTTAAGTGCCAATCCTTTGCAAAATAATGAGGAGACTGCAAGAAGATTGACTGGAGGGGGCATTGGTATAGGAGATGGACATGGCTCTTCCAAGCCATCCACTAAGATGGTTTCATACAAAAATGTGGATGATATCCCCATTTCTAGAGAGCTCATGATTCAAGTTGATACAAAAAATGATGCTATTTTGGTACCCATGTATGACATCATGGTTCCATTTCATGTAGCCACCATCAATAGTGTTACAATCCAACAAGATGGAGGGAATTCTTATATAAGGATAATTTTCAAATGTTCCAGGTATCGGCTTTAATGCCAACTACATGCCAACATTGAAATTCCTTAGTAGTATTTATGTTAAGGAAATTTCCTTTAGATCCAAGGACTCAAAGCACATCAACCATGTGGTACAAATGATTTAAATCCCATAGATGATCTATTGCAATGAAAGAGTTTGAAAAGGCAGAGAGAGCTACACTGGTGACTCAGGAGAAACTTCAACTTTCAAAAATAAAGGCAATTAGGCTGGTAGACTTGTGGATCAGGCCAGTATTTGGTGGAAGAGGAAGATAAATGACTAGAACTTTGGAGGCCCACCATAATGGATTTCGATATTCAACCATGAGAGCAGAAGAGAGATCTGATATTATGTATCAAAATATTAAGCATGCATTCTTCTAGCCAGTGGAGAAGGAGATGATTACTTTGCTTCATTTTCATTTGCATAAGGATGTCATGGCATGGGAACCAAGAAGACCAAGGATGTCCAGTTTTATGTGGAGGTAATGGATGTGGTCCAAACTTTAGGAGGGGTAAGAAGGTCAATGTATGATCTTGATGAAATTGAGGAAGAACATCAAGAGAGGGACAAGAAAAATAAAATCAATGCAGAGTTTCAAGGATTTTCAAGCGAGTAAGAGAGCTATGGGAGTAGACTCATCTAAAAGATTTTGAACTAGAGTTTCATATACCATTTAGAGAGCTTGGTTTTCATGGAATTCCTTCCAAAGCCTCTTCTTTTTTTGTTCCTACGGTAAACTATTTGGTAGAGTTGGTGGAATTAACTTTCTTAGTAATCACTATTAGTGAGATTGAGATTGTTAATCAATTAGGCACTAATTTCCTGTAGCAATGAAAGAGTCTGAAAAAGGTAGAGAGAGCTACACTGGTGAATCAGGAGAAACTTTAGCTTTTAAAAAAAGGCAATCAGGCTGGTAGACTTGTGGATCAGGCCAAAATTTGGTGGAAGAGGAAGAAAGATGATTGGAATTTTGGCAGCCCACCATAATGGATTTTGGTATTCAACCATGAGAGCAAAAGAGAGAGATGATATCATGTATCAAAACATAAAGCATGCTTCTTCCAGCCAACGGAGAAGGAGATGATAACTTTGCTTTATTTTAATTTGCATAACCATATCATGGCATGGGAACCAAGAAGACTAGGGATGTCCAGTTTTATGTGGAGGTAATGGATGTGGTCCAGAATTTAGGAGGGGAAAGAAGGTCAATGTATGATCTTGATGAAATTGAGGAAGAACAACAAGAGAGGGACATGAAAAATAAAATTAATGAAAAGTTTCGAGGATTTGTCAAGCGAGTAAGAGAGTTATGGGAGCAACCTCATCTAAAATATTTTAAACTAGAGTTTGATATACCATTTAGAGAGCTTGGTTTTCATGGATTTCCTTTCAAATCCCCTGCTTTTATTGTTCCTACGGTAAACTGTTTGGTAGAGTTGGTGGAATTACCTTTCTTAGTAATCAATAATAGTGAGATTGAAATTGTTAACCTTGAGAGAGTAGGAATTGGGCAAAAGGAATTTGATATGGCTATTGTTTTCAAAGACTTCAAGTGAGATGTACTCTACATTGATGCCATTCCTCAATCTTCACTTGACGACATCAAGGAATGGCTGAAATCCATGGATATTAAGTATTATGAAAGAAGAATGAACTTGAACTAGCAGCCAATTTTGAAGACTATTACTGATGATCTAGATAAATTTATTGAAGATGGTGGATGGGAATTTTTGAATATGGAAGCTAGTGATTCTGATTTTGATAATTCAAAAGTGTCAGATCAAGGATATGAACCCTCTGATGTAGAAGAGGAATCAAAATTAGATGAGGAAGGTTCAAAAGATGAATCTCTTATGGAGTCAGATGAGGATGATGAAGAAGATTCTAAAGAGGAGGAAGGTAAAACATGGGATGAATTAGAAGCCGAAGCTAGAAATGTAGATAAGGAAAAAGGAGACGAGTCTGACAGTGAAGAGGAAAGGCGACGAAAAAAGGTAAAAGCTACAAGGAAGTCTTGGGCACATGATATTAGAGATTCAAGAGGAATGCCTGCCAATGATTAATTGAGTTTATCTACATCCTTCTACTATTTATTCATGCACATAAAGGGTTCAGCTATTTATGCAAATGATGCATATATGTTAACTTGATTAGTGTTGTTACTTCAGTAGTTTGACTTCTATGATAACCAATCATTAGGCCATTGTGTGCGAGAGCATGTTTGTGTTTTTAGTTAGCTTTTTTGGATAGCTCTACTAGGTGTTAAGGACATTCCATTTATCTTTTGAATGTTAATAATTCTAGTATTACACACTTCTCTATGTTGATTAGGTCAGGTTGCAGGTTTTTTATTGCTGATTTCTTTATTTATGGAGTTTTTTTAACTTGGAAGATAGGAATTTACTACCCTTTTTAAAATTAGATGGACAAATTAAGTGGATGGTTAGCTACACCAAGTGATGTAGACTACAAGGATGTGTTAGATCTATAGGATGCCTACCAAGATGCATCAAACATTCTTACATGTTAAAAAGAATGACATCATCATGAGGAAAGATGGAAAAGATGCATGTGGATCACATAGTAGAATGACAACATGAATTCAAGGAAGCACTCCTTGAGATACCAAGGAAGCACTCGTTGAGATACCATGTTTGAGAGAAAAGAAGATAAATCAAATCAACATGGGAGTAAGTTACTCAAATGATACAACTCATAACTTAAATGAGGACACTTAAGAGATATTAAAAGACCATGGTCATTAATTAAAAGATGCGATGAAAATAAGGCACGAATGTCACCCACTACCCTTTAAGGCAAACAATATTTTTTCCTCAACATGAAATAATGGGACAATTGAGTGGGATCTAGGGCCAACAAAGAAGCGCTTTAGAACTCATCTTATGCATCAATAAATAACTCAACACAAGAAATGCACATTGACATATTAACACAACAATATCCAACTAAATTATTGGAAGTCAACTATTGATACCTTTTTCTCCATCTAGATTACAAAATCGGCCCACTTTTTGCTTTGTAACTTTTCCTTTTCAAATTGATTTGGACACCAACCATATTTCTCCTCCTATCAAAACATAACACATGGAATAGTTAAACTAATTAATATGCAATCATTTACTTTTTCCTAGGAAATAAAAAAATATCATTTAACATATTAAATATACTTACAAATGTACAAATTAAGGCCTGTAAACCCTTTTGGCCATTGTGATGCATGACACAAAGTTTTTGAAGCCTAGCCTTGGAGGTCTTGTCCTGAAACATATACTAATTCAATTTAAATATGCACAAATAAAATTTAAAAAATCGTTTATTAAATTTGATATAATCTTATGAGAAAATTCAAATACCTACATACTCTTCTCATCGGACTTCCTTCGTGCATCAGACTTCTCATATGCTTTTACAAGCTCTTTCCATACTTTGACACTTACATCAATTGGCCTTTTTTTGAGCCTTAGCTCGAGAGGGATTTTTTTATCTTCTTTGTTTGGTTGCACCGAAATATCTTGCAATTTTGAGACATTTGTAGCTTTACCTTCTTCACATACCAACCTGTGCCATATTTAGTCTCCATGTCATTGATAACTGATTTTCGCAAGTGTATGGGTATCTTTGAGAATGGAAAATTTAGATGGTATTTGAATCGTTGAAGGCATGATTCCTTCAACCTATTCACAAAGTGTTTTCCAACATCTGTCATTCAGACTTCCCTTGAAACCACATCGTATTCTACCTTGCTATTGTAGCTACCAATGCAAGATGCAAAAATTGGCATGGTGGAAGAAGTTTGTGTCCTAGGAGTGGTTGGGATAGTGGAAGTCTCTACTCCCTATTCTACATTCCTAGAGTTTACTGTTATTGATTTCCTCTTGGATCTTTTTCTCAATCCAGGACTTCTTGGGGAATCGATTGATTCCCTTTCCCTTTGACATGGTTGATTTGGCTGCAATGTTCTAGGGGCTTCACTAGATCATTTTTATATGTATTTGGCAAGAATTGTCCAGTCCACAAAATCCAATTTGTTCACTGCCTCTACCCCCAATATGGAAGCCAATGCATCTTTTTCTTTGTTAGTTTGATGTCCCTATATATAATAAATTAAATTTCTTCTTTTAAATTTAAAAATAAAAAAATAAAAACTAAAAATGAAAGAAACAATGGAAACATTTATAAATCTATATATTGGCAATGAATTACCTCATTGTGGCCAGAGTCTGCTCCATTTGTTCTCTTCCCTCTATTGCTTGACATTTTGAGGTGACCTAGGGAAAATTATTTTCGTCCAGTCTATGGAGGCAAATTACGTACACACTATCAGGTATGAAAGTTTTCATCCAATTTGTGGTATGAAATTTTTACCTTAAATGACTCTTTTTATTGATTTAAATGCCTATGAATCAATTGCTTGCACACTTGTATAGAATATAAATATATTTGAAAGATTATAAATATATGCAAAATGAAACAAATGTATTGTAAAAAAATCAACGCTTGCACACCTGTATAGAATGGTAATATTTGGGGGATAAAAAGGGTGAAAAGTGTGGTTTTATTGAGAGTTAACACAAATAGGTCCCATGCTCAAGTCGCATCCATTGATTAGAAAGAAAATGAATGTGTGCGCACAATCAATTCAAAACCATGAGCTCATTATTTTGTAAAAGAATAAGTGAAAATTAGTAATAGCTAATTTAATCCTGAAGGTCTTACAAATTTGAGGAAATGATCTATTATTCAACTGTTGTCTCAAAATCCATATCTCCTCGTATTGTCTCGACCAACCTCTATTCACATGGGACCCGACTGCGGTGGGGTTGATGCAGTTTAACGACTTGTCTTGAAAGCACTCGACTACTTTTTTAGGAAGGAAGTGAGAAATTTGTCTTCAGAGAAAGGTATGGAAGGAAGGTCTAAGAAATCAAACTAGAAATTGAAAGGTTGGGATTGGAATTGATAAGTGAATTGGGGCATTGGGGTTTCAAAAATGCATTCATTGCTCTCGTATGTGGAGGAACTCCTCCTTTGCAACCACATGAGACTTGAATGATTCACTTGTAAAAAAACAATATTCACAACCCTTTCTTCATAATCCTCTCCATTTAATTCAAACAAAAATATTTGTGGGAATGAAAAAAACAAATTATGACCTTACCTATGGTGTCGCAAACTAAATCGAATTTCTGATATACTTGCTTGTAGCCCTCCTTCATGCTGTTTTTCCCTTTTTTATCCCCTCTTCCTTCGCATGATATTTATCTCCCATCATCTCTTCCTTGACGTGGGAATTTTTAGACTTTTTTTCTTGATTCAGTAGTCGATGCTATAGACGTCATCGTTAATACTGACTTTCAGCCCTAAATGTAATATGTTTGGGGTGCAAAAGGTGGCACATAGTGCACCTAATTTAGTACCTCCTTTCAACCCTAAATGTAATATGTTTGGGGTGCAAAAGGCGATGCAAAATGCACCTACTTTAGCACCTCCTTTCAACCCTAAATGTAATCTATTTGGGGTGCAAAAGGTGGTGCCAAGTGCACCTAATTTAGCACCTAGTAGTGAAAAATAATTTATTTTGCTTGGAAGTTGATAAATAAATTGATCCTAAATTGACTTCATCTTCATATGTTCCAAGGGAACAATCATGGTTCCTTATTTTATCTATTCCTTATCCCATGTCAATTTTTTGGGTGCAAAACTAAAAGAGGTTAGATTTGTGAACTCATAAATGATCCCTATACAACTAGATGAGTCATCTAAAGTGTGAAATATTTCAAATTGCATGTTATAAATTTGTATAAAAGGACAAACCCTAATTCATTACTACCATCTTAGATATAGGGCTTATTGGGGAATTGTGAAAAATCCTCTATGAGAACTAAATCATTATCATGTGACATTGATATTGCATCAACAACCTATGTTTATTGTGTGATTCCTAGAGAGATTTGAGCTCTAATTATCAACATTTTGCATGTAAAATTTTTGCGAAGAGAAAAATGTTGCACTGTCCTATTTTATTTTTCATAGTGTGTCTTAATGAAAAGTGAGTGTATTAACAAGATAATTTTATGTGAATATTTTTATTGTTGTGTATTATAGGATCCAGAGGAGGCCATGGAGAGAGGATGTGGATGACGTAGATCTACTAAATCGTAGAGAGGAAAGTGGGTGGAAATAGATATGACAACATAATTTGCAGATACAATAGAGGTAAGAAGAGAAAGAAACCTCAACCAAAGGAGGAAGGTGTTTATGAATTCACAAATGCTACAACATAGAGGAGATAAAGTCATTTTTTTGTCCATGAGGCCTTTGAGGTCAAGGGAAAAGTTTGAAAATTAGGATGGCCAAAACATGATATCAATATGTCAAATATATGACTAAAGTGAGGTTTTGTGTTGGATAGCATATTTGTTGAAATGATAAAATTGGTGTACTAAACATTATTTACTATGCTATGTATTATATAGGGGAAAGACGAGGCCATGGAAATAGATCATGTCATATCAAATGAGGACACAATAGATGAAACGGGACATCAGGTACTCAAATTTTGACTTAACTTAGGAAAAAATGATCTGATGGCATTTTGTGATATGCCCATATTTTTTCACAGTATTATTGAAATTTATAATGTATTATCCAATATTGACATAAATTAATGCATGTTGTTGATTATTTTAGATGGAAATTGGAGCAAATGCAGAGCCTGAGTGTTGAACTAGCAAAAGAAGAAGATTTGTATGTGGAAGTGGACCTAAAACTGTTAAATCACATAGACGATAGTGGGTGGAAGAGGATATGAAAATGGATCTTGCAGACACAACAAATGATTTCACTAAACAAGAGGTTGGTCAGGACTATAGTACATGGGATGAATACTTTGAGAAAATTGTTGTTTGTGGATGTTCGGTATGTCGTGGAAAGAAAAAATTCAAATGAGAAATTGTACAAAGAAATTACATATATGATGAGATTATAGTCAGTAGTATGCCTCCTACAATCGATTCAAATCCAATAGGAATTGTGGTAAGGAATTTTCCAATTTGATATAAATAAAAATGTATACTTCATTAAACATTGTTTTATATTATTTAAATAACTAATTTTTTTCTTAATGAATACTTGGAGGATAAAGTTATTGGTTTAAAGTTTCCTGGATCACCAAATTCCAGCCTAGAGGGCAATGATAATTTATCAGATGATACATCTAACAAAAATATGTGCCAATATACCAGCTCAAAAGATGAGGAATTGATGAAAATAAGTTACAAAAGAAGAACTAGTTTAAAGATGTATAATTTTCTTAAAGATAGGGGGAAGGTGGAATACATACCCTATGAGAATGAATGTGATGGAGATGATGACTTGCCACTGAGTTTGAGATCAATTTAAAAAGAGAAATTTGATCGTCGACTATATTGTGCTTGGCCTAGTGATCAACAACTACCTAGAGTGTACGGGGTGTTTCAATTTTTGGGATACAACTACATGATACGACCCTCCAATATTCATGGAGCGAGTCGAGGCCTCTTTATTGTCCAAAATGTACATGTGGGATCTAAACATAGAAATAATTTAGAAAAAAACCACTAGGATATTAATGCCATATTATGGTCTATTATATTACAGTGGTGAATGGAGAAGGCTAGCAGAATATAAGCCTAACATGTCAGCATATGGTCTAAATTCGAATATGTATACACATCATCTCTAATTGGAAAGTGGAAAAAAAATTAATAGATGTCATCTTATGTATATAGATGGATGTGCATACACAAACAAAAATATTATAGGATTTATAAATAGTAGTAAGGGAAGGGACCCTACTGTAAGATCGAATTGTCAATTTGTTGAGGTTATAAATGATAAAGATGGAGATATGGAAGGAGAGGTTGATAGATTGAGAATGGATAAGGCTATTAGGGGCCTTACCATTGGGGATGAGTTATTGATTGATTACCCCTTCTTAAAACACACTCATGTGCAAAAGAAAAAGGGAAGAACAAGGTCTCCCTAAGGATGTTCATAAGGGTAGAAAACTAAAGAATAATAAATGAGTGTGGACTGATGTTTTATAAACTATGTTGCCAAAATTTGGTTTTATTTAAATTATTGTAGAAAAAAGGTAGTCTATAAAATAATGTTCCATTATTCAATTGATAGAGAAAGATTGAAGAAAATACTACCACCTAAGAAATTTGAAGAGTTGATGAGATCCACATACACTGATGACATGCTACCTAGCCTTAATGATGATGATCATGGTAGTGAAAATGAAGTGCATGAAGAAGAATTGAATGAAATGCTTACAAATTTCTTTGGGGATGGAAACAATGATGACAATAATGATCGTATGGTTGATAGTAATGATGGTAGCAGGGGTAATTACCACCAACATAATGTTGATGATAACAACCTAAAATATTCCATCAAGAAAGCATTGAAGGCACCCATGTTAAAATCGGGTGCAAGTAGAACCTCAAAAGCGGCATGCACATTAATATTATTAGAAATCAAGTCATTGTCTGGTTGGTCAGATAAAGGATTCACTACCCTACTGAAGTGAGTTGAAATCTATCTCTTACTTTGCATTGTCAATTGGTGTACATAATTCGTAAACATTCATAAAATTCGTTTATATTTCTTTAAGGGGATTTTAAAACCATATATTGTATATAAAAAATCCTAGTATAAATTGACATATCAAACATGTTCATCATAAGTCAAACATTCAATTGATTTAATCTCTAGCAATCTTACAGGGCACTAAAAACTAAAATATTCCTTGAAGAGAATGTATTGCTATCAACTTGCAGAGAGACACGTTTGTTGTTGGTTGAGTTGGGGATTGAATATTGTGAACCCCTAAACCTGCAAGAGCACAAAGACGTCAAATAATGTTAGTGTTAGATCAAAATGCATGCCAAGGTTTGAAGGATTCCCCATAAAATCCACCTATTTAAGCTAAATTAGGAAAATGAAGAAGAAAAAGCAAGAAATTTAAACTAAATCCTAATTAAGCCAACAAGTTAATGATCTTATGGGGGAATTGGTGCCAATGATGTGTTGCAATTGGCCCTTTCCCAATTCCTATGGTTGCAATGTGGATTGATGAAGAAATGGTCAAATCTCCAAAGAGATTTGAGCATAACCTTGGTCCAAATGTGAAGATGATAAGAGCATATGAATGAAATAAGCAAAATTAGTTCTCACTTGAAGGAAGTAACTTTGCATATGAGTTGTGGATAAAGATTGAGGAGAAGGGTCTCCAATTTATAGATTTCAATCTTGGAGGAATGAGCAAGATTGAGCAATGTGGGATAAAAGATAATCCAATGGCATTGTGCCACTTGTCCATATGTGATTGGATGAGGAATGAGCACATTTTGGCCAAAGTGCCAATAAATGCAATTAGGTGGCATTTCAAATTTGAGAAATGACACGTTGAAGAGGGAAAAGGAATGAAGTTAATGTCACTTGGCTCAAGGTCAAGGACATGTAAGAGGCTTTAAATGCCTTGTTGGAAGGACCAAGTCCACTTGGCCTTTTTGAATTTAAAAGTCGACAAAACTGCCCTTTCGTATAGATCGTCGTGGCACAAACTCATTCCGTCTCCCCACTATTGTTCGAAATCCTAGGGCTCCCCCCTCCCCGAAAAATAAGGCCCTCAGACTAGACTATAGTTGCAAAGCGGTCGAGTGGCCCTACTATAACTATAGTAGCGGGGTGGGGGCCCCACCCCCTCTCCTTTCTTGGCCCCCCCGCCACAATTCCCTCCCACCCTGCATGCAGGGCTACCCTGGCACTCAACTCAACTGCCCTGCGCTTCGCCATTCCCGGGCCCCCATTATTCTAGCTTATTCTAGCTTAGGATTAATGCCACTTGCCCCTACTATTCTAAGGGCCCACTTCTGCTAGCAGGCTAATGAATTCAACCCCTACTATGGCAAAGGCGGGTGGGCCCGTAGGCCCTTCATAATAATAGGGCGGGTGGGGGGGAATCAGCCGTTCCGGCCCATTGGAATAGTAGGGGGAGTTGACCACCCCCCCCCTACTATTCTAAGGTGCAAGTGGTTCTCTAGCCCCTACTATTCTAATGGGGTAGATTCTAGAAGCAGGAGCCCCTACTATGGCAAAGGAATCAGCCTGCTATTCTAAGCCTTGCATTCTCTAGAAGAATTTAGGGATTGAGATTAACTTAATCAAGTGATTTGATTAAATTAATGAAGAATTAGGTGATGTGACAATTTAGACTTAGGTTTGTGAATTGATTTAAGTCAATAATTGAGAGGAAATGATTTATCAAATAAATGAGTTGATTTATTTAATGAAGGAGGAATATGTTAGATTAAATCAAATAAGATTTAATTTATTTAATTTAATATGAGGACCTTAGAGAATTTAATTAAATAAAATGATTTATTTAATTAAATAGGGATGCAAAGGTTAATTAAATTAATTGATTAATTTAATCATTGAAAGGAGAAGACTTAATCCAGTAAATAATGATTTATCAAATTAAGGGATAGAATGTAATGAAATGCTGAGAATGTGATTTAGGAGGAAATGTTGTTAGTAAATCGGGATAAGGTGTGCCAAAGCAAATTTGTACTTTTTCCATGTCTACATTTTGCCCCTCTTTGAAGCAATGTACTTGTTGCATTGATTCAAAGAATAAACTGCTGTGATCAAAGTTCAAAATTTATTGATTTTTTAGGTGCCCCACTATTGCCCTAGTGGAAGGATATTGCTGGATATTGCCCCCTTGAGAGATCAGACAGAAATTTTGATTTTTGGATGATCTCGCGAAAAAAATGACAAGGTGCCCGACAGGCTCGAAATGCCCCATAATGCCAGAAAAGTGCATTCAAATGTTAGAAAGGACACATAACAACTCTCAGTTGGATGAAAATGGGCTCAGGAGACCAAAATCCTAGCTGGAAGGTCAAATTAGGTCAAAAAACCCTAATTTTTAGGCTTAAATAGAGCTCGAGGGGTCATTTTCAATTCATTTTGCATTCTTAGCCTTTAGAAAATTTCATTTTTTAGCTTTGAGCTTCGGTGGAAATGGCGCAACGACAGCTTCCCAGGCACGTGACAGAGAGGGTTCAGACATATCAGCGGCCAGTCGGCGTAGGACCCGTGGTATGTACCCCTATCCATATTTTAATTTTATCGTTTTATGTGCATTAAATAGGGTTTAAACCTTTCACAAACTGCACAGTGCCATATGGCACCGCGAAAAATGTCTTATCGCAACCGCGCGGTGCTGTATTGCATTGCATATGCGAAGTGCCCCATGCGGGCTAGTTTGTAATTTAGCATCTGGTTACCCAAAAGTCCGCTGCATGTCCTTACTCCACTGCGCAACGCAGTTAGTAAGTTAGGGTTTGTGCCAAACAGGACCGCATACGAAAAGTGCACCACACAGGTGACTTTGCAACTACAAAAATGGTAAACTCCACCATGGCGGTGCAGTTTGGAACTTTCCAAACTATGCCGCACTCGCAAACAACACTGCATTTTCCAGTTTAAGGCAGATTTTAACTTTGAAACTTTATTTTTTCTGATGCGACGACCTTCCCTATGCAAGAGGAGCCTGGTGTACTCTATTCATGGGAGCATCGATGGCCGGTGCTTAGTAGATTAGGGGCCATGCCTGAGTTGGTCCAGGAGCATCTTGGTGCCATTAGTCTTTGGTACATTGCATACGCCCCTCCTGTTCGGGCTCACCTAGGCATGCTTACGGCTCTGGCAGAGCAATGGCATAGCGAGACCTCCTCCTTCCATCTTCCTACTGGCGAGGCCACCATCACCCTCGAGGATGTATGGCACATCCTTTGCTTACCCATTCACAAGACCTGAGTTATTTATGATCCAGATGCCGACAGAGAGGCCTATTACGGGGTGATGGAGATGGATATCATTGAGTTTTGCAATGGTCAGATCGACCTAGAGTTATATCATGACCACGTGCACACGTACCGACTGATCATTGCTGCTATTATCTCAGGCCTTGTGGTACCTGATCGGCGGGGCTGATATTTCAATCTAGGATGGGGACTTGCATGGGATCAAATGGTTCATCAAAGGGAGTGCTTTGCTTGGGGACCGGTACTACTAGCGTCCCTTTATAGGGACCTTCATGAGTTTGTCTACTTGGATAGTAGGTCCATTGAAGCAGGAGGTACCCTACTGCATGTCTGGGGATGGGAGAGGATCTCAGTGCTTCACCCGGATATTACACTAGTTCCTTTGGAGATAGATGATCCCCTTGTTTGGCGATACAGTGGGGCATTGATGCACTTTTCCTTCACTAGTGCCGGTGGTATCCCACACTAGCGGCGAGTTCTCGATGAGATGAGAGAGTTCGTCTGGAGACCGTGGATGGGTATTGGTCCGTGGTGAGATGATGATCAACAACTCTTTTTCGCTTGACAAGATAGACTGATGCAGGGCTAAGAGCACACTATGATTGAGAGATACCTTTCAGATAGGGTTGCTCGTCAGTTCAGGGAGGTACAAGATAGGCTTGACGACCAGTATGTGGCCATATTTGCACAGACGACTAGAGAGACAGCATGGGGCCAACCCATCCTGGTAGCCAAGGCGGTGTCCTCTTTTAGGTAGTTAGTGGCTCGACCGTGGCCATATGATCAGGGGTTGACAGATGCAGGGGTTACTCTAGCTTACAGGGCTTGGTTCAGACCTCCACCCAGATTGATAGTTCTAGGTGCAGTCGTTCCATGATGCAGGCACAAGGGCCGGGCAGCTGGCAGGGGACGGGGTAGAGGATGAGGTGAGACACCTCCCAGGGATGAGGCACATTAGTCACCTATTTGAGTGGGGGATCAGGATGGTCAGCCGAGGGTAGATCCTCAACAGCGGCCAGCAGGGCATCCGCTAGGGCAGCCAACAGGACAGCCAGCAGGGCAGCCAGTAGGGCAGCCCGACCACAAAGATGCACTGATTCAACAGTTACAGAGGCAGGTCTAGGCTCTGACCATGAGAGAGATCAGGCATGATCTGAGAGGGATCAGGAGATGGGTTGACGAAGGTAGTTAGAGAGTGTAACATCATCCTGGGGCCGATCGATTGATATTCGAGACTATAGAGAGGCCATCAAAGAGGCCGAGTATTATCGGCACCACTACCGACAGGTAGTGCCATCAGACTGTAGAGTGCCAGATTTCTCCCAGCAGATAGGGAGGCGACCAACAGAGGCACACGGTGAGAGACAAGATGGGGAGGGTAGCAGCCAACAGGGCCCACCCCGTTTTTGATCACATTATAGATTTGCTTCATTTTTGATATATGGGTTGCAGTATTTGGCCTTATTGTATTATGTATCCGATGGACACCTGATTCGATTTTGTATCATAACAATGATTTTTTGATGATATATATGAGATGATTCACCCTTTTATGATATGTATGGTGTACATGTATGGTATGCAGATGTATGTAATGGATGCATTTCTTTTTGTATATTTTTCATGCTTTATGGATGCAATGTATGATGGTGTAATGATATGCAAATGGACATGCTTTATGGATGTAATGTATGATGGTGTAATGATATGCAAATGGAAATGGATGCAAATGATAATGATGATGTATGATGTAATGTTATGCTTAAGATATTTTTAGAATAACACTTATTTTATTCTTCGTATCTTAAGATAATGATATGATGCCATGTGTTTTTGATGCTAATGATTGTGTGGATGTAGGGTGTATGCATGGGCGATGTTTTTGATTACCTTTATGACACCATGTTAGTGTGGAAAGAAGATAGAAGAATTGTAGAGCTAATGAGTTAGTCATGATGATGATGATTTGCATTGCTAGGAATTGGGATTTTCAAAGGGTCAACTGCGCTATGTTTGATAACACACATAGGTACGATGCATCGGGGTATGAAGAACCGGGATGGCGTTGTACTTAGTGTGATGGAATTTCACTCAACAATCAAATAGGAATATTCTTGCTCACACTTAACATACATACTTCATTTAGGGTGTAGTTCAGACATTCTAAACATCTCGGACCAAAACATAGAAAAGCAAGCTTTCCTATGTGGTCAACAAGATATCTAAAACATCCTTGCCACAAACCAAATGACACATATATGACTAAGTTATTTTACAAGGGTATCCCAAAAGCAGAGCAAATAAAAAATTAATGATCATTGCCCCCATTTCTTTCTCTCTAAACCTATTATTATAGGCATCATGGAGAGGTCTTTGAAATGAGTGCAACATAAGATAAGTCATAAAAAAAATCTAGATAATAGTAACAAACAAGCTAATGTTCTTCATACCGCTAGCCAAGACTAAACTATTGTGAGGGGTACTTGATGCTTATGTCCATCATAGGAAAGCCTCATCCTAGGACATGTAGTGATCAGGGTTTTGGTAGGATTGATTGGGTGATAAGCTATGGATACTCTGAGTTGACCAACTTTCTTGCTTACTGACCTAGACTTGAGACATTGACGATTAAGCATTCACTTTGGAACCTACTAAACTTGTTTCTGACTGAATCACCAAAGGGTGACAATGATGATTGACTTTATTATGAGTGAAACAATCATGGGTGAAAGCGAGATGAAATGGATGCACCATTTCGAATTTTTTCAAATGTTTTGAGGCTGTTTTGGAATTTTTGAGATTTAAGATGAACAGACTAACTTAAAGACCTATCCTAGGGGTCTTGGGAGCTGATCCATAGATTAGCCTTGCCTACGTTATATACGCAGAGACCACGTAGCTTGATAGATGATGGACTGACTCGATGATAATCAGGTTGCCATTTTATTGCTTAAAGGACTGACTTAAGATGTAGACTTAGATGGGCAAACGGATTGCCAATGCGACGGACGCCTAAGGACTGACCCTAACTATCTCGAGGGATGATCAAAGATCAACCTTGCCTACGTTCAAGCTTAAAGATGACGTAGTTCGACAAAGGTGAAATACTGACAAGACTCAATGAAGAAAATTTTGAAGAATTTATGATATTTGATGATTTTTCAAATGATTTGGATGTTTTTTGGATTTTTGGATTTTTTGAATGTTTTTGAATTTTTTGATGAATTTCCAAAGAAGATTATGAGGATATACACAAATTCAAGCCAAAGTGATGTGGGAACCTACCCCCAGCGTGGTGCAATATTCTACTTGAATGAAGGTAGGACAAACTGACCTTTTACGAAATGCCAAGTGGTACCATGGAGGAATATGATACGAACACCAAATCAGGCTATGATATGGATGCAAACGGATGGGTGGATGGAGAATTAATGAAATGTGATGGAATGGATGAGTGAGTCACGCAAATCTTGGTAGATAAAGAGTGCTTTATTTATGCTTGATGCTTGTTTGCCAGGTTTTCACCAAGGTACTTGTCCAAAGCGCCACCGAAGTGGTTTTCACTAGAAGATGATTTTTCTCTTTACTATTTTCAATCCTTTTCTGATTTTTTTTTGGATTTTTTTGATCTTTTGATTTTTTTGTTGTCGCCAAGACACCTGTTTGCCAGGTTTTCATCAAGGTGACCATTTTTTCAGGACATTTTTCTGATTTTTTTTGTTTTTTTCTGGTTTCATACCTTTCCAGTTCTTAGGCATAGAGCTTTTTGAGATGAGAGCTATTCAGAGGCTCCTGCAGAGGCTCACCTTCTGGTGTTGACAACTAATATGCTCCTGATTTGTAGCTCGCAGTGATGATGAAGGGTCCCAGCTAGTTGGGTTCAAATTTTCCCTTGCTATCTGGATTTGGCACATTCTTTTGATTTTCTTTTAACACAAGGTCACCAACTTGGAAGGTGCGTTGCCTGATCTTCTTGTTGTAGCTTCTTTTCAGGCAATTCTGGTAGACCTGTAGATGATTTAGGGTGTGCATTCACCGTTCATCTAGTAATTCCAGCTCATTCAGTCTTGTAACCCTGTATTCCTCATCTGTGATGAGATTCTGCAATGATATCCTCAGTGACGGGAGCTCGATCTCGATCGGGAGTATGGATTTTGATCCGTAGACTAGGGAGAATGGAGTGGCGCCTGTTGTTGTGCAGATGCTGGTGCAGTATACCCATAAGGCAGGATTTAGCTATAGATGCCAATCATGACCAGAGTCATTGACTGTTTTCTTGAGAATTTTCAGAATGGTTTTATTCGTAGCTTCTGCTTGGCCATTGCCTTGTGGATAGTATGGGGTGGAAAAACGGTGTTGGATTTTAAATTTTTCACACAAATCACAGACATCCTGATTCTTGAAAGGTGTCCCATTATCAGAGATAATGGATTGGGGAACACTATATCGACAAATGAGGTAGTTCAGGATGAACTTGGATATTTGTTTTCCCATGATGTAGGTCATAGGGATTGCTTCGACCCACTTTGTGAAATACTCAGTGGCAGTGATAATGAATTTGTGGCCATTGGATGAGGTGGGTGAAATTTTACCAATGAGATTGAGCCCCCACTGTGAAAAGGGCCATGGCGTTATGATAGGATGTAACTCTTGAGCTGGTGCATGAATAAGGTCTCCATGCTGTTGGCACCGTAGACACCTTTTGACAAAGTCATGTGCCTCTCTCTCCATTGTCGGCCAATAGTACCTTGTTCTCAGCAACTTCTTAGCCAAGGTCATACCACTTGAGTGTGAACCGCATGTGCCATTGTGTACCTCAATTAAAGTAGTCAAGGCCTCCTCAGGTTTTAAACAACATAGCAGGGTTCCATTGACACTTCTACGAAAGAGGGTCTCTCCTAGGATGACAAATCGTAAGGACCTTTTGACAAAGGTTCGCTTGAGGTTTGGGGTAATGCTGGCTGGGAGGATTCCTAATCTCAAATAGGTGAATATGTCATGGTACCAAAGATCACCAGGACCAATGAGTTCACACACATATTCCGACTCTGGTACCTCGAATGTAGGTATGAGAAGATGCTCTACAAGGAATTCATGTTTTGAGACATTACAGGGGATGTCCAACAAAGATCCGATTGTTTCCATTGCATCTGCTGCTCTGTTGTTTTCCCTTCGTATCTTCTCAAAAGTGATGTCAATGAATGATTCCTTGATTCCTTCTACCGCCTTTTTGTAAGGCATAAGCTTATCATCCTTAGTTTGGTATTCACCATTGACTTGGTTGATGATAAGCTACGAGTCCCCATAGACCTTTAGCGCCATTATCCACCATTGTGATGCAATCTTGATACCTATGGTTAAAGCCTCATACTCTGCAATATTGTTGGTATAGGGGAATGCTAATTTGTAGGATCTTGGTATGCAGTCTCCTTGTGGGGTAATAAAGAACACGCCAACTCTTGATCCATGCTATGTGTGGGAGCCATCAAAGTACAATTTCCAGTGGTCAGCTGTACCGAGATTAAAGAGGGACTCATCTGGGAATTCTGATATAAGTGGGTTGTCTATGTAGAGGGGAGCTTCTGCTAGTTGATCTGTGATGACTTGTCCCTTGATCGCCTTTCTTTCTACATATTCGATATCATGCTCTAATAGTATCATTACCCACTTAGCCATTCTACTCGTAAGCATTGATTTTGACAACATATATTTAAGGGGGTTTATCTTGGCAATCAACTTAATTTGATGGGCTAGCATGTAGTGCCTGAATTTATGAGCTGCAAACACCACTGCTAGGCATGCTTTTTCAATTGATGTATAGTTGACCTCGTTCCCTACCATTGTTCAGCTGATATAGTAAATGGCTCGCTCGGTTCCCTTTTCATCGTGTTGAGCTAACAGGGCACCAAGGGCAGCTATTGTTGTTGAGATGTATAAAATCAAAGATTTTCCTATGATTGGGGGCATCAACACAGGTGGTGTAAGTAAGTATTCCTTGATTTTATTAAATGCTTGTTCGCACTTGTCATCCCATCTGAATGCTACTCCCTTGTGAAGTAGATGTGAGTAGGTGATTTGTTTATCTGCCAGTTGTGCTATGAACCTCCGAATGGACTAGAGCCTGCCTTGCAATCCTCTTAGTTTCTTTAACATTCTCGATGCTTCCATTTCGATGATTGCTTTTACCTTTGCAGGGTCCACCTCTATCCCTCTCATCGAAACTCTGTACCCTAACAACTTTCCCGACTGTACCCCAAAGACACAGTTCTTTGGGTTGAGCCTAACCTTATATTGTTCTAGCATGTCAAAGATTGCACTTAGAGTTGCTATATGATCTTGTCTTTTCCTTGACTTAGCCAATATGTCGTCCACGTAGTCTTCGACCATTTTGTGGATCATGTCGTGGAAGATTAATGTCATGGCTTTTTGATACGTGGCTCTTGCATTCTTCAACCCAAACGACATCACATTCTAGCAGTAGGTGCCCCAAGGACATGTGAAGGCTATTTTGTGCTGGTCTTCCTTAGCTATCATGATCTGATTGTACCCCGAGAAACCATCCATTAGGGATAGCATCTCATGTCTGACCGTCATATCCACTATAATGTCAATGTTGGGTAGTGGAAAGTCATCCTTAGGACATGCCTTGTTTAGATCTCTGAAATAAGTGCAGATGCAGATGCCCCCTTTCGGTTTTGAGACTGGTACACGATTTGATACCCATTTTGGATAGTCGATTGGGCGTATGAAGCCAACATCCAAAATTTTTGTAGCTCAATTTTGGCGAGCAAGGCTATTTGTGGGTGCATTTTCCTTAGTTTTTGTTTGACTGGTTTTGCTCCGGGGTATACAGCCAAGTGATGAACTACCACCTCAGGATCTAGTTTTGGCATGTTAGCATATGTCCATGCAAATTTTACCTTTCTTTCTTTCAAAAATGCTGCTAACAGTTCTTGTTCCTCTGGTAGGAGAGATTCAACATAGAGGTGATTTGCGGTTCCGTTTCTATTCCCAAATTAACAGGGTTGCACTGTTCTGCTAGAACTGCTGACTTCTCCTGATGTAAGGCAGTGGGGGGGAGATTGAATCCTTCATCCTCCAATGCTGCAGAGAGGTTTTCACCATTGGACGTGTCCTTTATTTTTACTGTTTTATGGTTAGAGAGCGCCATAGTGTGGTTTTCACTCAATAACTCTGAGCTTATTCTCGATATCTTCCTTTTGCGACTAAAGGACTCAATCGGCTCCGCATAGTATGCCTTGGTGTCTAAAGTGATATCAAATCCTGCCTTGTGATCTCCACATGGAATAGTATCCCTTAGTCCCATGAATTCCAAGAGCGCCTCATCGTTTTCGAATGAGTCTAAAATTAGCAATCCTTCTTGGTTGTGATCGATGAGTTGGGGGTATACTAAGGTGATTCGGTTTGTTGGTTGGTTTGATTCGCCTGTGGAGGCACTTATCATTAACAAGGCATAATCCTCAAAAATCCTAGGAAGGTCGACTATGGTATCATCATCGTCACTACTAGGAATATTAGTGACGTCAAAGGTTTAATTATCGAGTGGGATACCTAGGCAAACGGGTGGTCTAAGGGTAGTTGTTATTTCCTGAGGAGAAAGCTTGATTGCCCTACTAGGAACACTTCTTCCACGTATGGTTATACTTAGAGGAGTACAGCCAAGGCCAAGGTTCTGCATTCTTCTCTCTGCAATGATGGGCTCCAAGCGTCCATCACTATTCTTTCCAAGGCTTTCATTTCTATTATAGCCCATGCCATACATCATTTGTAGCCCTCTGTTTGTCTCATCCATGGGTAAGGTAGGGGTGGTTCCTTCATCTTGGTACAATGTGTTTGAGATGTCCTCCTCATCCACATTTTCTCGACTGAGATCCCCCCAATGGCGGAATCCAGAAGGTTCTGCCCTGACAGTATGGACAGGTGTGTCGGCTAGCTAAGGTTGTCCATATGACCTAGGAGATTGTGGTAACTCTCCTACAAAAAATGCATTTCTTCTCATTCTATAGTCACCACATCCATTGTCTTGGATCATGTTTTTTATTTCAGATATGTCTGGGATGGCGGGTGTCTCTATCACAAAAGTGGAGGCGAGCTTAGCTAGGTCAATATATGAAGTAGATGGTCCTTCATCATTTTTGGGTACTTGAGGGATCTTATAAAACTTGGCTTCCAAGTTCTTGCAGTAGGCAAAGGGTTCGGGATCCCCATATATAGTGACCTCCTCATTTTGATGTGAGAACTTGATGCATTGGTGGTAAGTCGAGGCCACCGCTTTCATTCCATGGATCCATGGGCATCCAAGGACAATATTATAAGGTAGGTCAAGGTCGAGGAACTGACAGGTGGTCTCCATAGTCACTGGACCCACTTGGATGGGGATCTTGATAGTGCCCTGAGATACTCTTTCTTGGTCATCATATGCCCTTATTGTGATGCTTTTGTTCTTATTGATGGAATATTTGGTGAATCCCAATTTCTTTATGAGTTTTAGAGAACAAATATTAATGCGTACACCTCCATCTACCAGGACTCGTTTGACTTTCTTTTTGTGGATTAGGACTTGGAGGTGGAGTGCACGGTTATGAGATGGCTGTGGAGGGAAATATTGATCCGAAAATGTAATGAGATTTGGGGTAACAATGTTACCCACCATAGCCTGAAATTGCTCTGTATTAAGGGTGGCGGCAACGGTAGATGCAGCTAGTGCTTCATCAAGGATCTTCCTATGGGCGGCGGATATTTTTAGTAGTTCCATGATGGAAATTTGGGTGGGTGTTCTTTTTAGTTGGTCTATGAAATTGTAGTCATAGGGAATGGCCTTCGTATTAGAAATGGGGGTCTTAGCAGGTGCCCTGACGATGGTGACCTTTCTGCCTCATGTGGTGACTCCACAGTCATTGTTGGCTCCCTTGATATTTATGACAGTGACCATTTCGTCAACACATCCAACTATCTCCTCGTATACTAGATTAGCACTAGCATATTTTTGCTTGCCCTTATTATTCCCTTGGTTATGGTTTGGCATTGGATTCGTGTATATCTTCAAATCTTGATTTCCAACCAGTTGCTCGATGTTGATGACCTTATCCTCAATGAGATCTTGGATGATGTTTTTGAGTCTCATGCAATTGGAGGTAGTATGTCCTTTGACTTTGTGAAAGTCACAAAGGAGGTTCTCATTATACCACGGCGGCTTGGTCATAGGTTCCGTGTACTACTTGGAGTTAGAGATTTTGATTAGATTCTCTTTGACCAACTTCTTCATTATGGACTCAATCAATTCTCCAAGAGCTATGAATTTTCTCTTGGGGGGAAACTTGTTGCGGGGAGGTGGTCCTCCTTGATTACCCAAATTGTTGACTTGATTGGTAGAAGGTAGTTGTGGCTATGCTACTACCGCATTAGTCTGCACATTGTTGTGGTTTTGATTTTGCTGTTGATGGTAGGATTGGACATTCTACTTAGGGGCACTGATGACCACCTTAGCATCTACCACGTCATCATTCGTGATATTTTTGTTCCTCGACCATGTTCGAGGTTTATCATTATAGTTGTTAGACGGGTGGTTTTCCTGCGGTGAGGTGAATGTTGGTGGTGTGCCTCCTCACGCAGTAAGGGCTCTTTCAATGTTGAGCACCTTTGGGATTAGTTGATCATATGAAGTGATGCATTGCATTTTTAAGTAGAACGCCAAGTGTTCATCCAGATTTGCTATGATGGTACAAACTTGTTGTTCTTCCGGCATGGTCCATTTGCTCTGGTTGGTCTTGGATCGCCACCTTTGCAAGAATGATGCGAAAAGCTCCCCTTTTTCTTGTTTTAGTGCTGATAGTTCTTCCAAACTAATATCGACACCCATATTGAAAGCATAATTCTTAAGGAAAGCTTCTACGATTTCGTCGAATGTTTTAATGCCCGTGGGTAGGCGAGAAAACCATTCCATGGCTAGACCTGTGAGGCTTCGAGGAAATAGCCACATTAGATACGTGTCATCATATGCGACTTCCATGCAATGCACCTAAAATTCCCTAACGTGGTTTTCAGGGTTACCCATTCCATTATACTTATCGAATTTGGGGATCTCAAATCCCTTTGGAAATGGTATCATGGTGAGGGTCCTATCAAAAGGGTATGGGCACAAGTTGCCTAGTGTTCTCGTGGTTTTTCTTACTTGTAAGTCCAACACTTTCTATGAAAGCAGTTTGATTTGTGTTGCGACATCTTTGCTCGGATCGGGAGGTGGGATGAACGTGGTTTGAGGTGTTTGAGGTATTTGATGGGTGGGGAGAGTACTAGTCGACATTTGCTGCAAGCTTGGTTGTGTGTTCAAGGCTTGTTGGTATGCTTGCATTTGCATCAACAATGCTTGCTGTTGATCTTGTTGTTGTTGTTCCAGTAACGATTGTTGCTAGTCCATCTACTGTTGCTCCCATGAGGCTTGCTGTTGGTCAATTTGTTATTGCGCTAGCAAGGCTTGTTGTTGGTCTAGCTGCTGTTGTGCCAACAAAGCTTGTTGTTGGTCGAGCTACTATTGTGCCAATGAAGCTTGTTGTTTGGCTTGTTTCTGTGCCTGAAAGTCTTGTAGGGCTTGCTGGTATGCTTGTAGATGGATCGCTTGCATTTGCGCTTGGTATTGTGCTTGGGCTTGAGCTAGGGCTTGTGCTTGTGCTTGCGCTTGTGCCTATGCTAGGGCTTGTGCCTGCGCTTGAGCTTGTGCCTGCGCTTGAGCTTGTGCCTGCGCTTGAGCTTGTGCCTGCGCTTGTGCTAGGGCTTGTGCTTGTGCTAGGGCTTGTGCCTGTGCTTGAGCTTGTTGTTGTTGCTTGAGTACTCTTTGTTGATTGGACTTTTGAAGGGTCTAGATTAGGGTGGTAAATGAATTTTTCGTGTTGGCTTTTGGTGGGATTGGTGGTGGAATGGGTATTGTGCCAACCATTGTGGTAGGCAAGGGGGTTATGGTAGCGGCTGGGACTTGGGTTGTTGGGGGGTGGTTGAAATGTTTGGTCCTTGAAAAGGCATGCTTTGGGATATTTGAGGACTAACTGATGTGCTTGTGGGAGAGGTGTGAATGGTTGTAATTGGTTGTTGTGATGCCGCAGGAAAAATAGGAGAACTTGATGCAATGTTCATGTTGCCCGGATCCAAGAAGCTATTGATGCTTAGGGGAGGAAAACCTACCCCAAGAGGTGATGTGGTTGCGAATGAGGATGGGGGTGGAAGTGGTAGGCTACCCTAGAAAGAGAATGGATCCATGCCTTCGGTTATTCTACATAAATCACCTTCTGCTTGTGGTAGAGAAGTTGATATGTTTAACTGATATGTTGGTGTGGCATGGAATGAAGATGGTCTGACGGGTTTATGGAATGTGAGTGGGACATATGAATGCAAAGGATTTTCTAGAATGCAATTATCCGATGTGGTGTTGGTAGCCACCTCTTTGTTGGCCACTAGGTGATGCCTTTGTAATTCCCAAAGCATGGCACTCCCATTGTTTGTATTTGGTGAGGTTGGTGTGGTGACCAAGGTGGTGTGAGGTACTTCTTGATTGACATTTGATGATGGGGAGGCATTTGTAAGGATCATGTCCGTACTAGTGCTTGTGCCAAGGTCGGGAGGGAACTAGACCCCTCCTCTTGCCAATGTGTTAAGGTACTTGAACATGGCGCTAACAACTTGGTGGTTCTCTGGATCTTGAACCATTTTCATCATTTCAGATTGTGTCATCCCAATGTCTTTGTTTGTGATGCTTTCCTCATGGCTCTCCTCTTGAGGATTTTGTGATGTGAGAGGAGAGTTACTTTGGGGATTGCTTGATCCCGCAAGGTTGACTTCGGAGGTTAACCAACTCATGTTCATAGAAGTTGATATTTCGTTAATATTCTCCATGTTCTTCTTGTATTGAGATCTTGTTTGAACCATAAAAAATAAGGATTGTTTGATCCTAACCTTTTAGGCCCACAAGAGAAGAACTAGGGAAGCTAAGAGATCAAAGATGATGGAAATGGTGATGGGATAAATGGATGAGATGAGTGGATGAAACCTTTGAAGGGGTATGCTAAACTATTAGGACTTGGGTTGGTTGTGATAATTTGGCTAGATGCGTTAAGCCAAAGGGGATTTTAAAGTGAAGTTGTATTCCTTAGGAAGTTGTGTTATCCTAGGGGAACTTGCACAAGTTGATGAATTGGCTAGTTGTGTTAAGCCAATGTGATTTGCGAACTAGTGAACCTTAGGAAACTGTATTATCCTAGAGGTAAATTTGTCCAAGGGAATTTGACTATTTTGCCTAGGTGTGTTAAGGCAAAATAGGATGATGTTGATTTAGTCCTCTTAGTTTAGCATAAGTGATTTTAAGGTTCTCAAGAAGCTTGATGATGAGACGAAATTGGTTTTTTGATGAAAAGATGGATGGGGATGACTCTTTGATTCTAGACTTGACCCTAGAGACGTCTCTTTCTACAAGAACTCAGTATTAAAGAACACGCTAGACTTCTTATGGGAGAAAAGAAAACCTCTCAAAAAGTTGGGGTTTTGCTGGCAATAAAATGCATACAATGCGGGGTTATTCCTTGAGGCTTTTTTGTAAAAATTGTATACAAGTCTTTCTCTTACTTCAAGGAGCATCTCAAGGCGTTGTTCATGGATTTTAAGGCTAAATTTCTTGAACTTGGGCTTTGGGATTTTATTCTTGTGGGAAATCATTGGAAACAACACACATGAAGTTCAATTTGTCTCTTTATCTTGGCTTTAATGAGATTCTTTTTATCCAAGACACTTACTTGTTTAGGTTTCAAACTATATGTCTAGTGTCCCACTTTCTTTCTCATCCCACAAGGTCCATTATGCAAAAACTGAGGAAAATGGGGCAAGAGTTCCCTATGTTTAACCTTTTTGAAGACAAATGACAATAAAACCTAAACACTTAGAAACCTCTAAGGATCAAGTCCCTAGGGAAAGCAAGAGTATTCATTAAAAGGTATTTGTATCCTCAAAGGGGTTTGAAATATTGAGGGCTTTGTGAATGTTCATTTTCAAATGTTTTCAAGAGCCAAGCAATGTATTCTTTTCCCAAAACACTTTTACAATCCTAGGATGATGAGACAATATCTTGTTGGGTTCCTACTTGGATAAATCTAGCTACGCATACCTTGTGTGAATGGCTAAATGCTTGACCACACTGGCTCCCCTCCATGACACTCACTTATTCGGGTCAACCAAGCATTAGTACCCATGAATCTCCCATGGCATACTTCCCATTTCCACAACAAGGCCACATGTATAACGTGGGGCGGCTTCAAATGACATGACCTTTTGCACCAACAAGATAGACAAGGTTTTGGCCTTTTTCTAAACAAGGGGTTTTAATTCGGGCATTCCGTTCATGGGGGATTATCCAACATCAGCAAGAGTCCATTGCTGTCCATCTCGTCGGAATAATCTTCATGATATTGGAATTTGTTCCAATATCCACACTTATATACCGGTTGGAAGTCGCTTGGCTTTAGCGTGTTCCCGGTTGGGTCATTCTCTTGGGTGATTACTTTTTCCCACAAGGTAGGCCCTCTAAGATAAACAAAAGCAAGCTAACATATCCCGTTGTTCACACAACCCTTGTTGAAAAACAAAGGGGAGAACCTCCACAATATATTGTGCTCACACTCGCATGTTTTGTTCAATTTTTAAAATGCCCAAATTGAAATGTGGAGGCAATCTTTTTAACAACCTAATATTACTAAAATGTTTTTGATTCTCAAGATCGCAATGAAGCGCATACACAGTTTAGATAATATTAACTTGTGAAAAAGATTGCAAAACATGGAAAACAATGATTCATTTTAACCTCAAAGCAATAATGAATTCTTTTTAAGCACCAAAAATGAAGTGTGACTTTGCCTTGTTCAATTGTTACTCTTTTAAACCAAATCTAGTGTGTTTGCCTAAAGTTCTTTTTAGCCCCTTGGCAACTTTTGAAAGAAATTAAATTTTGTTTATTTTAGAACCCAATGGAAATTTAGTGTCCTAAGGTCAATGAACTTATCAAATCCTTTATAGAGTGCTTAAAAACACTTTGTACACATAAAAGGCATGGTGCCATAAAAATGAAATTACTTGTTCTTTTTAAATCCAAAATAAATTTATTTTTCCTAAGGCCAAAGATTTTAACAAATTTTCTCAAGGAGTGTTAAAGAACACTTTTAGTGTTTAGAAACACTTTGGGTTTGTGAAGATAACATCATGATGAAATTCTCCTTTTGCTTCCATCTTGCAAAATAATAGAAAAATAGAGCAAAAAATACAACAAACCAAGTTAATGCTAAAAAGTTTAAAAATTTATTCAAATTTTAAAACCAGACTGTTCCCGCGGCAGAGTTTAGCAAGTGCAGTGCTGTTTAGTGGGTGTGGTTCTACTTAAAAACACAGGTGGTGTGATACAATGCCATGCGGTCGACTGTATGCGGTGCTCTGCAGAAACAGAGACTGCGGGTGCGGCAGAGTTTTACACGCGGTGGAGTTTGGAAGTGGCGGTGTTCAACAAATTTTCAAATTTGAAGTGCAGGAGGCAATTGCGGTGCTATATGGTGTCGCAAGTTTCTGGGGGTGCGGTGCAATACAACGCTGCGTGTCTAGTCCGTGGTGCAATACAGTGCCGCATGTTTGGTCCGGAGTGCAGTTTCCTGTATATGAACAAAAAATGTGAAAAACCCACAGAATTTTGAAAGAAAAACGTGTTAAATGTGAGATTGCCCTCCTTCTAGCGCCAAAATGTGAACCCCTAAACCTGCAAGAGCACAAAGACATCAAACAATGTTAGTGTTAGATCAAAATGCATGCCAAGGTTTGAAGGATTCCCCATAAAATCCACCTATTTAAGCTAAATTAGGAAAATGAAGAAGAAAAAGCAAGAAACTTAAACTAAATCCTAATTAAGCCAACAAGTTAATGATCTTATGGGAGAATTGGTGCCAATGATGTGTTGCAATTAGCCCTTTCCCAATTCCTATGGTTGCAATGTGGATTGATGAAGAAATGGTCAAATCTCCAAAGAGATTTGAGCATAACCCTGGTCCAAATGTGAAGATGATAAGAACATATGAATGAAATGAGCAAAATTAGTTCTCACTTGAAGAGAGTAACTTTGCATATGAGTTGTGGATGAAGATTGAGGAGAAGGGTCTCCAATTTATAGATTTCAATCTTGGAGGAATGAGCAAGATTGAACAATGTGGGATAAAAGATAATCCAATGGCATTGTAGCACTTGTCCACATGTGATTGGATGAGGAATGAACACATTTTGGCCAAAGCGCCAATAAATGCAATTAGGTGGCATTTCAAATTTGAGAAATGACATGTTGAAGAGGGAAAAGGAATGAAGTTAATGTCACTTGGCTCAAGGTCAAGGACATGTAAGAGGCTTTAAATGCCTTGTTGGAAGGACCAAGTCCACTTGGCCTTTTTGAATTTAAAAGAGGAATATCCCCTTTTTGATGCTTTGTGAGGGAAAATAGAAGAATTAATAAATCAAAGTATTTGATTTATTGTGCAACTTGCATTCTGTAGAGGAATTTAGGGATTGAGATTAACTTAATCAAGTGATTTGATTAAATTAATGAAGAATTAGGTGATGTGACAATTTAGACTTAGGTTTGTGAATTGATTTAAGTCAATAATTGAGAGGAAATGATTTATGAAATAAATGAGTTGATTTATTTAATGAAGGAGGAATATGTTAGATTAAATCAAATAAGATTTAATTTATTTAATTTAATATGAGGACCTTAGAAAATTTAATTAAATAAAATGATTTATTTAATTAAATAGGGATGCAAAGGTTAATTAAATTAATTGATTAATTTAATCATTGAAAGGAGAAGACTTAATCCAATAAATAATGATTTATCAAATTAAGGGATATAATGCAATGCTGAGAATGTGATTTAGGAGGAAATGTTGTTAGTAAATCGGGATCAGGTGTGCCAAAGCGAATTTGTACTTTTTCCATGTCTACATCATAGAATGTACCTTATCTAAGAATAGGAGTCCTCCATACCGATATCACACCCAACCTTAAGAAAACCTTTGTCAAAAAGTCAACTCATTTTGTTATCCTAGGCAACACCCTATACCGTAGGAATATTGAGGGAACCCTGTTA